>OY735223.1:18135592-18145592 GCA_963457665.1 Thysanoteuthis rhombus
TTGTGTAGCTCTAGCATTGGAATTTAGTATCTTTAAAACTACTTTCTTTGTGACCTCACAGTCGACTACTATTATGAAAAGCTAGCGAACTCTTTAGCCAGCTCGATGCAAATTGGCACCTAGAATAGATATTGCAGTACTTGCATCGGCAGACACTCTCCTATAGAGTTATTCAGCTGGCTGTAGAGGTTCATCAAATGAGCTTGTGCGCAGTGTGAAAGCTACACCAATAGAACCAATCATCTCTATTTAGTTTCTTTCCCTCGAAACACCGTATCATTCAGAACTGTCTGCATCGCATTCAAATCAGATTTTACTCGTTGTGGCTCCTGGATTTTCATGATATATCAGACCATAGACAAGATTAATGATAATGTGACAAGGCACCTAATATCGATCTCAAAAGAAGACTTTGCAGACTATTTTTGAAAAGTGGAGGGACGCTGATATAAGTGTCCGGGGTCTAACGAAAATCACTCCACTGTAATATAAATGGCCAAATTGTTAGTGTCGAGGAAAACATTTTCAAACTCTGGTAGAAAAGTGTCTTTTAATAATGACAAAGTGCGATGTTATTTGAAATATTTCTTGATAGTTAATAATTCCGAATTCCATGAAAAAATAGAAAAACGTATTAAAAGTCATAAATCAATTCTACAAGATTCAATTAAACTAAAGAATACATCGATTTATGAAACTCCTCCTTTTAAATGATATCTACAGTCTCAGAAGTATTGAATGAAAAAAACAATTCTTTGGAAAATGACAGCCCTTCTACCTTTGAGTTGATCAGGGAGGTAGATCGATTAAAATCGATCTTGGAAATTTCAGGGAAGAAAAAATCAATAGGAGTCTAATCAATATTGTGTGAATCATTCCTTTGATCGGGAACCATAGTGAACAGTTCAATTTTTTTAATTTCACTTCATTGTCTTCGTACCGTGTTTATTTTTAGTCTTTATTTAACTAGTTTTAAATTTTGAATCAGTAATCCTGATCGACAGGCAGAAAATTTGAATGATGATAATTGATCTTACTAAGACTGAAGACTAAGTTCTCTCAGATACAACCATACTTTCGTGACATATTATGATCCTCTTTGAAATTCGTTTGCGGTATAAAACTATCTTAAATAGGAAGTCGATGGTAAAAGAAACGGAACAGCAAGCAGAGCCTTTGAGATTCGTCTTAGGAGCTTCGGATTAATTGGGCATTATTGAAAGAACATTAATTTCATTTCAATCTGGAATTG
This sequence comes from Thysanoteuthis rhombus, assembly GCA_963457665.1. Lineage (NCBI taxonomy): Eukaryota > Metazoa > Mollusca > Cephalopoda > Oegopsida > Thysanoteuthidae > Thysanoteuthis > Thysanoteuthis major. The sequence goes on from OY735223.1 coordinate 18,136,845, forward strand.
ATAATGAACAACAGAAAAGGGATTGTCGACCTTCGTTTTGTTCTCTCTCAAAAGGCGAGCTTTTTTCATTTGTACATCGTTGATTCCATCGATATATCTCTCCTTTTTTTTTTTTTGCTTTCCCAGCTGACATCAAATTACGCAGGGAGTCATTGGAACACACTTTTACGTAACTAAATAAAATAAATAAGAACTCTGATCTCTGTGATAGCAGAGGAAGATAATTAGATGGATTTTAATTTGCTAGAGGAGAGATAACTCACTTGCAGTGAGCACAAAAAAAACAACAATTTATCAAACTTTATTATTATTTTTTTCATTTATATGTTTTGGCTTAATGTGGTAGAAGATTTGAATTGTTTTTTTTCTTTTTTCGAACTCTATTGTGAGCTTGAGGTTTTGGTGACATTTGCAGAATTAATTCTCAAGTAATTCCATGATTGTTCATTACATGAATCCATTATTAATTTTCGTAGTGGGACTGAAAAATTTGTGTCAGAGATATTCATTTATTGTTCAGTCTTTTATCCTTCCGTTCTTACGCTTTCTCTCTGATTAGCTATTTAGGTGTTCAAATGTCGTGCAAAAAAAAAAAAAAGGAAAAACTAAACAAAAGCAAATTATAATTGAGTTCAGAAATGGGAATATCGAACAAAAGGAGAAAGAAAGATTTTAAAAAAAAAATGTGGTTCCAAACTTGTTTTTGACATGAAATGTCAGGAAGCTATTTGTCCGCCATTTTGCTTTCACACCTAACTTTCTGCATAATTCTAGTTTAATTTTGATATTCTTTTGAACATTTATTTCCCTTTTATAGTTTTAACTTTCTTCCCTGGTGTGCTATCTTGAACATTATAGATTTTTCATTGATTGAAAGAACCATATAGATTATAATAATTTGGCATTTAGCTTCATCAACTTGTGCAGGTTAAAATCTATGTGTTATGGATAAGTGAGAGTGTAATTCGAAGTTTATTTCCTGGTTATTGGTTATTTTAAAGTGAACAAGCACAAACAGCCATACACACACACACACACACACACACACACACACACACACACACACATACACACAAATATACGATATTTTTCATACATTTTTTCAGACTTTGTTCAATCGGACAAGTAAACACCAACAAATCAAAACGTCGATTTTTTTCAATTATTTTTTTGCATGTCTCACTATCACCTCTTGATTATTTTTTTTTTGTTGACATTTTGTGGTTTTACGTTAACTCTGCCATGGTTATCCGCAACAAATTCGTTATGTTAACAAATTTAAACAAGATCATTAGTTCAATTAATTTTCATAAAGTTAGAAGTGAATGCTGCAGGAGATACTCTCGATCTTAATTCTATTTGGATATTGAATATGCATTATAATTTATTGACTAAATGCTGATTTTAGCGTTTCAGTACGTAATTAAATGAATTGATGAAAATTAAAATTGTGGATCTAAATGTTATTAGTATATTCTTCATCTGTTTAAAATTTGATCTTTTTTGCATATGTTAATATATCTATTTCGGTGTCAACAGTATAAAATCAGTTTGTTTCTCTTATTAAGGTGCTTTTCAAGTAGTTTATTCTAGAATATATATATATATATATATATATATATATATATATATATATATATATATGAAAAAATCAGGAAAAAGAAAGTAAAATCATCCCTAGGAAACTAGCAATTCTATTCAAATGATGCCTAAAACAAAGTAAAGTCTCTACGGATCGGGACACTGCAATCATAATGCCATCACATAAAAAAGGGAACTTAAAAGACCTCAACTTAAGTCCAATAAGTTGACTGAACTATATCTACAAACTTTTCACCAAAGTTATCACCGATCGAATCACAAAATCGCCAAGTGCAGGAACGAGCTGGCTTTAGAAGAAAACTACCCGACCTTGGACAATGTCCTCTCAGTAAACCAACTGAAAGAGAAAACAGCAAAATATAGAATGTCTCTAGCAGTAGCATTCATAAACTTCAAAAAGCCCCTGACTCAGTGAAAATTCCGAATGGCATTGATGCTCTAACCAAACAAAGTGTACAAAACGTATATTAGTATTGCATCACGTATACCGTCACATCAGCTCCTTTATCAGGTTACACGAAGCTCCAGGGCACTTTTTAGCCCCAGAGCCCTTTTCACCCCAGAAGGGGTAACACAAAGTAATACAAGCTCACTCAGATTTTTGACAGCCTGCTTTGAGATGATTTTCTGAAAACTAGACTGGGAAACAGAATAATCAGAGGCAAATATTTTGGTACTCTCATATTTGCACATCTCATCGTCGTTTTTGCGAAAAAAATAGAAAAAAATCCTAAATCTCCAACTAATGTTAAATAAACTTGACAAAGTAAGCAAGGAAGATGGCTTCAAACTTCCGTAAAACAAAGATCATGTACAACTAATACGTCAGAAATAACGGCACAGCAATCGAAATCAATAACGCAACGCTTGGAAAAGTAGACCTCTACATCTATCTAAGACAATTAGTCCCCATGACACTCACAAGAGAAGAATAAATAAAATTGAGAATCACTGTGGGGTGGCAAGTCTTTGGCAGAATACCTCAATCCTCAAAAACAAAAATATCCCATTAGCCGTTAGAGCAGAGTATGCAATCAATGCAATGGAGCTATGACAGGGAACCTAATCAAGAGAATGAACCATTTACTTAAAATCATGCAACGTAGTCATCAGAGAATCATACTCAACATCACTAAGAAAGGTCCACATGGTGAGACGACAAGACATCACAGTATATCAAGGGAGAGAAAGGAGTCTGATACATCAGAGAATCCATTAAGATACCCAAATCGCGATAAGCTGGCTATGTTGCAAGTTTGGCAGACAACATCAGGACAGAATGAATTTTAAATTGCGTTATCTTATATAGAAACTAATCTGAAATGATAAGTATATATTCCAAATTACCTGAGTAAGATAAACGATTAAAGAGAATGAGGCTGAAGCAGGAATCGAACGTACCACCGATAGGGTAGTGGCTTCAATGTAGCCATGCACTTACCATAATTCTAAGCAAACTGCTGCTGGCTTCCATTTTGGAGGCGTTTATTCTCACTGGTTTAAGATTTGTTACACAAAAAATTCGAAATCCTCATTTTAGCGTCCACTATTACAACGGAATTAGGTTGCTTTTTGCATGAGAAATTGGGGAATACAAAACATTTGAGAAGTCCGATACTGTTCTGCTATTAACAGTTTTTTACGGACAATTCCTCATATGAAACAACAAAACAAAAATAAAAAAAGAAAAGCCAATTCCTCATCTCATCATCAAACATTACGACCGAATATAGTTGCTAACTTCAGAGACGCCTGAACGACTTGCACTTTTGGCTATTCTCTTGATGAAAAGATTCTTCGAATGAAAAATATCCCCCCGTTTTTTGAAAACATGATTATGAATATTGATGAGTTGGGCGGATGTAATCATCAAAACAGGTTCCATCTTGATAATTTTATCCCCATAAGTTTTCTGGTCGAATTCATATTCTTCGTCCCCTGTCGGGAGATGTGCTGAGAATTTTGGTAATAGGATGAATTTGATTGAGCGAAAGATTTGCTTTTTGTCTCAATGACGTTTCTGACAAATTGAACGCATGAATAAAACATTTTTATGCAGCCTCAAAGAAGAAAAAGCAACTGAGAATTTTGTGATGCAAATAACTATCAAGCACGTTCGAAAATTGACGCCAGCAATAGAAGAAAAAAAGATAGACGTTATGAGTATATTATATTAGTCCCCATCGAACTAAAATCACTATTTCTCAAGTACGGAAGCATAGTGGGATAAAAATTAAAGTTTATCTCTTTTGCTCGCCAAAAAAGACCCCTAACGATCGGCCTTTTTTGCTAATTGTAAGGATTTCAGTCCGGTCGAGAATTACATCATAATCGGTTCTTTGTCGTCAATTGTGGGACGTATATCTTTCCCATGATTCGCTTTTGGTGCTGCAGAGCCATTACATACTGTACTTGTCTAGTCGGTCTCCTTCTTATATTCTGCCAGCTTCAGCAACACATGTGGTCTCTAGGACCTATGTTATGAGTTTTGATGTCCCTTGAGTGTCTGCCATTCTTACAACATGACTAACACGTTGTTATTATAGTTTTCTATTGGATTTTAGGGTATGGTGTGTCTTGGACTCCTGATTTCCACTTGATATATTGTTCCGTCTTGTGATCTCTCTGTTTGGAGTGGACCATTATTCTTCCATGTGTATGTTTCATGCTTCTCAGTTTGTGGATCAGTGTCGTGGTTGGGTCCCATGTTAAATTTTCATAACTGACGGGAGGATATGTTGGTTGTGTACTCTTCTTTTTAGGATTTTCTTAATCTTGACGGGTTCATTTTGCTCTGCCCAAGTCTTGCCATCTCAGCATAATTTTTCGCTTGGTTTCCTTCGGGGGAATTTCATAGTGATTCATTGCCCTAGGTAGATGTGAGGTTTTACTTTTTCTTGTCTTCACTTTCCAATTTCGATCGTTGTGTTTTTGTTTCCGACGTGATTGCTGGACATGACCTTTCCTTTCCTTGTTTTGCGTATGTCTAATAAAATCGCTATTTTCTTAATGATGATCTTTTCAGCTTTTTAAATAGGTCAGTGATGTTAGTATAACATCCATATTCCTTTCTCTTTGTTTGTTTGATAGCTTATTCCACCTCCCATGATGTATCTCTTGAGAAATATTCGATCTGATTACTCCTGTGTTTCGTATCCTGTTCATAGTTTTGTAGTTTTTGTTCGGAGGAAAAGGGTTTCAGGTAATAATCTCAGGCACATTTGACAATACTGTCACCGTCTGTTGTAAAGTCTCCAGTTTCCTAAAGTATACCAATTATTTCTTCAAGTCCTGAACTAGGAGCTCCGTTTGTAACTTTGAATGAAGCCCTGAGATTATATGCTCTGCATTGGTATCGTCTCATAGTTAAACGTTCAACAAACCTTGACTTTCTTTCGAAAGAATCAGCGAATATTAGATAATTTTAGTGGGCTGTATCTCTTCGACAACCCATAAAGAAGGTATTAAAGTCTGACCGTTCGGATGAAATGATAAACTATTTCGATTATAATCTATGATTATGAATATAAAATTGCTGCTGAAATTTTACCAAGAAAAAAACACGAAAGTTCGGGTTTAAAGTCGGCTAGAAAAAGAAAATACAATTTGACTTTTTTTCTTTTTTTTATGCTTCTATACTCAAAAGGTGCTCCCAATTTTCGGAAATGTTTATGATGATTAAAAGGAAGAGGAACATCTATTATAGTAACTTTTTTTTTCAAGAATCGAGTCTTAGTCTTGGTCGGATTAAGGTGAGAAAAAAATGTGAGCGCTCCAGCTATTTTTAACGGGACACCGGTGGAAGTCTGGACTTATTGAGCTCTTTCTAAAAACAGCTGAATACAACATACTGATGACAAGGACAGAATGATACTTTGACAGTAATGAGGTGTTAAAAAAGACAAAAACTATTTTAAAAAAACAACATTTTTTAATAACGCTCTGAGGCCTGGCTGGCTGTTTATGTATGTATGTGTCATGTCCAGAGGCAGCATTAATGTTGCTAAAGAGGTGTAAATATGAACGTTTACTGTTTATTATGTCTAGAAAAAATAGTATCATCTTTTAGGAATTACCCCAAATAAATTTTGATGGGTGGCTTAATATACAATGTAAGTTAATCTTAAATTCACCGCCAGTGTCATGTTTGTTTTGTGAAAGGTTGGATCTTTTAATGGTCATACAAATATCAAGATAATCCGAATTTATGAATTGATCACCAGAACACGGCCCGCTGTCAAAATACGTTGGTCACCTGACAGTTTTTGCTCAGCGACAAACCAGGCTCCTTTCATTCTAGCTCTCCTTTCATCCTATTTCCCAGGACTAGCCCTCGTTGATTCTTTTATCATTTGTCTGAATGGTTGTATCCAAGTTGTTTGCCTTATTCCTTATGTTGCAACCAATGTTGTTAGCTCATGCATTCCTGCTGGGATAGCTTACTACATCCACCAGTTACATGGTTTACAATCTCTTACCTCTCTCTACATAAGTGGCATTTACTGTTTGTGTGAGCTCTGTCAATGATGGGCTGCTATTTCAACTTTTGTCAATCCATATCCCTGACTTCCTTTTCGTGATATTTTGTATCTCCCCTTTGAATTCCCTGTGGAGTGTTTCTGTTCTCATTTCCCAACCTTGTTTTCTGATTTGCCGCTTCCTTGTTTGCAACTTTTTTTTTTGTCTGTTAGTGTTGTCTTTGACGCTTCGTATAATACATGCACAGTTCACTCGCAGATATATTTGTGATCTATTTTTAACCGTTTTGCCACGGTGCGATGCTGATGAATCATCTTCCATATCCTTTCCCCGTTACACTTTGTCTATTTGTGGCATATCTGGGGAATGTAAAACCTTGTGCATCAATATAAACTGCCTTGTTTGCTAGTCCATTGATTTGAGGTCTTACTCTGTCCATCCAGGGAATTGATCTATGCATATCTTCATTGATACTACCCATGTATTCATTCTTTTTATCAGATTACTGCTATTAAACTTAGTCTTGAGTATTGTTTCCTCATCTTCCTTAAAAAAACTTTTTTTTCCTTCATTATCTTTATGTGTTATTTTAGCGTATTTAAAAATACGTAAGTACTTATATTTGTCCTGTGTTGTTAATGCTAGGAATTTGACGTTGTCCAGTAATTCGATTCTTTCTGTCGTTATAAACCTTCATCTTTGCTTAAACATTAACCAACATTAACCAACATCCAACTGTCATCGCTGTACACTTTTTTTTAACAACATTTCAAATTCTTTCCACTTTTTTTACAAATATCTTTATGACGTCCATATACATAGAGTGGTTGACTTTTCCCGTTGTTCCCAAGAATTAGTATCCTTTGCCGTTTTTCAATACTATCTGTAGCGGTATCATGATTAGTACAATTTGTAGTGGGGACATAGAGTTCCCCTCAGAAATTACCATTTAATAAATACATCTGCAAAATTTACTCTGCTGAGTCTACAATCTATTTTTTCCGTAAAGTTTGCTATGAATCTCACTGCTGGGTCACTTATCTTGAATCTTCTGAGGCATTCTAGAATCCAGCTATGTTGATCATGTAGAGCACTTTCTTTTATAATTGATAATCTTTTCTTATATCCTTCCTCATTTCTTTCGGATCATCCGGTAGAGGTAGAGCGAGTGATTTGCCCTTTCGATTCCTCCCCTGCATCGTTTCTGTTCTTTTGGTAATAAGCATCTTCTTTCAATGGAAACATATTCTCTTTGCTATATGCCTGGTCAAGCTTTTTTCTCATTTGTCGTAGGCACATGATTTGTGAAGAGTTGCTTGCCTGGTTTTCTCCCCTCTTTTTGGATGGGGTTCTTTTTCTATTTGGTATTCCAGTCTGGAAGCTTAAATTAATTGACGCAAATTTTATATGGTGGATGAGATTCTTCAAGTAAAGAGTCGAATTTCTTGAATCGACATCCGTTGATCTCATGAAATCCTTGTTCTATTTCTTTCGGAAGGTTTTATGTACAATTTCTTTATCCACGTCTATGTCTTCGATTTTTTTCCTTTTAAATGTCATTGTTGCGTAATGGGGATTCGTTGTCTTTTTGGCATCGCCATATAATATCAAAGAAGTTTTCTTTGCCTCTGTGGCATTTGATGCTATGCTTTGTTTTCTTCCTCTATTCAAATCTTGGTAAAACTTGCTTTAGATGAACTGGAATGTTTGAGTTTGTGTTCATTTTGCACTGTTTTATGTTTTGTCTTTACTCTCACTTCTCAGGCTTGCCTTCGTTTGTATAGTTCTTCTATTGCAGGGGATATCCCTTATGGGGTTATTTTGCATCCGTCCCATTGTTTTGCATGTCACCTTTCTATGTGCTTTGCGTTTTTCATCATCTTTCTGTAGCTAGGTGATCTATTTTTTGTAATTTCCAAGTTTTTTTTCTGCTATCTTTTTATGTCTTCAAAATATTTGTTATAATTTATAGATGTAGACGTCGACCTAAATCATGTTGTTCGTTTTGATATGCTCTAAACTGTAATTGGCATGTTCGATTGAATCATTAAATTTTTCCAGTACTTGCCTGTAAAGAATAGCACTGACCCTGTATCTACTTGCATTTAATTTTTAAGGTAAGTACCGAAGCCTTTTTCTTTTTCTGTCATGATATATTGCCTCTTTTCCTTGTTTTTGAGTTGTATATCGGTCGGTATTATTTTTCTATTCCTGTTACTCTTTTGCTGTCTATTATGTTAGTTGTGTTGGGGAATTCCTGAGAGGATAAGCCATGTTCTTTTCTTTCTGTATTCTTGCGCATTTCCTGAAGTTTTATATCAGATAACCATTTATTATCCGGAATTTGTCTCGCTTCGTCATTCAGACGCTGCCTTGATGCCTTCACTGTGGATTTTTTCCTCCATTTTGTAAGCATGCATTCTTTGTAAAAGCTGTTTGATGCTTTGCTTCTGAGATAGAAATACATAAATAATATGGTTTGTTTTCCCAATCGACCCATTTCCCTTCAAATGATACCACCATTATTATGATCATTTATATTATCATCATCATCATCATTATCATTATTATTGTTATTATTATTATTATTATTATTATTATTATTATTAGTAGTAGTAGTAGTAGTAGTAGTAGTAGTAGTACTTGCAGGGTAGGAATTTCATAGCA
>OY735223.1:18150592-18153092 GCA_963457665.1 Thysanoteuthis rhombus
GTTGCCTAATTAAAGCTCACTAGTTTTCAAGATATCATTGTCCTGGTCACAAAGGCAAACTATGAAAATACTATTTGATCCTTTGTAAGCTTTTGGGATATAAACAACCAAGAAATCAAATTATTACCCAGGAATGCAAAACAAGTTACTCGGTTATCAGCAATGTTATTTCCTTTTCGATCACTTTTTAGAATTTTCGCCATGGATTTTTCAATTTTTACAAAAAAAAAAAAATGAAAAGATGGGGATGATCGCTGTGATTACTGAGGCAACTGGAACAGATAACAAAGCCTTGCAAAATAATTTTGCAGAATTTGAAAATTTGAAAAAGTGATGATTATTACGACAAAACCGTAAGTAAAATCAGCAATAATTCCGAAAAAATCCAATAATACCTTCATGTACGTTTTGCTAGAAGAAGCAGTGTTGATGTTTTTTCACCAGGATTTCAATTGCTTTCCATTGCAAGTACTCATACTGAGGATTGTGAATCAAAATACCTTTGGTGAAATTTGAATGCACATACTTTTAAGTACATAAATTGCTCGGCTAATTGACCCAACGGTCTTAGTTGTAGCAAACGAAGTGAAATTAAGATTACATAAATACTAGTTAACAATTCTGAGGAGCATTGAAGAGACTTTTTCCCTTTACTTTTTGGTGGAAACCCTCAGATATTACTAACAAGGAACACAGTCCAAGTGAATCGATATATAATACTAGGAAAGAATATATTTGTTGACTTTTCTTTACACGAAAAGCTATAGACGAAGAGTTTAACCCATATCTATTTACAAGTGATAGCTCACACACATTAACTCTCCGAAACATTGTACAAGACAAGAATGCTAAAAAAATTAAAAATGTCGTAAATTAATCAAACTGGTTAGAATATTTAATTAAAAAAATATATTTATTGGAACGTTTTTTTTAATCTTATTAAAAAAAAGATGCCATAAATCTTTCCAGATCTCGTTATCTCTATTTTGAAACATTTGTTTTATTGATTCTGTAGTCTCTCATTTTCTCTGCCGTTCTCTGGCTCCAGCGACCTGTGTCGTTGTCTCCAAAATGAACTGCTTTCCAAATTGTTAAGTGAATGCATATTTAAATCATGATTTAACTGATATAACTCAAAAGAGAATGTTTAATTTGGAGAAGTGTCCTTCCAAAGCAAAAACAAATCTTTTCATGTCAGGGTGAAGACAATTACTTTAAATTACTGTTTAAATTAAAATTCTTCAAAAGAAAATAATTTAAATAAATAAACGTATTTACGAGTCTGCTCAAAAAAAGAAGATTAGATTCGTCTGTTTATAATGAATAAATAAAAGCAGTAATCGTTTTTTATATGATCTGGAAAAACGTCCAGGTCCACATATATTACAATGATGCAGATTTCTTAATGTTTCAGCAAAATATATTTGATATGCACTGATGAACTTAAAGAGTTTGTCCATCGACATCCTATAACAACGATGCATCTTAGAAGTATGGTTATATAAACAAATAGGACCCTCTCTAATGCTTTATTTAGAATTCAACAATTATTGGTGAGAACAAAGATTTGAATTACTTGAATGAAAGCCTAATTATATCGGGAAGGAAACTACTCTGGAAAATTTCCAGAACTTATGCTTCTTCAACCCGACAAAGAAAAAAGCGCTGCTTATCTACCAGACGTAATTTTTTTCTGAGTCGTGAAGATTCCTCCATACAACTGATCAGTTTTTGATGAGTAGACTAATAAAAACATAACGGACAGGATTAGCGAATACCATATAAATAGTATAGATAATATAAACTTGGATACAAAATAGTTGTTAAAGTGCCAACCGTGGGAAGGCAATTCGAACAGTCATCTACATGTACAGAGACAATGAATTAAGATTGATATCACATTGGAATAGGAATCCTTATCCAAGCAAATCCATCTTATCTCAGTCGTGCCAGGCCTTATACATAGGGATGAGAAGCCAAGACCGACAAGTAGTGCTCCACGAATATGAAAAAAGAATATGATAAAGTTTGTCTATGCAATAAAAAGTAGGATACGTATGAATCGGTACCGATCTTTAAATGCGTAGGCCGAAGCTAATACGAGCCAAGAAAAGTGCTTGCAAAAAATCACACCAGAACAAAAGCCATGATCGCCTCAGAGCAAAAGGAATTTAGATCTTATAGTACATCCGACATTTGTATGAAATTTGAATAAAAAACATTTGATAAAAAAAGAATACTTTACTTGCTGAGTAGGTGCATAAGAAAATGATAACTAATTAAAGATTTGTATGAACCCCTGGCTAACTTCAAAGCAAAGTTCAATCAACAAAACGTGATAGATACATCTGGAGAAGAGCATGTATCGTGCAATACAATGTGTTTGAAAAATAAAAAAAATTAAAAAATTCGATTACTTAGAAAAAAAATTTTCTCGATCAAAGTCAAATGCACGTAACCGGAAGAAAAAATGATAACTAATGGATTTTTCCCGCAATCT
>OY735223.1:18158092-18160592 GCA_963457665.1 Thysanoteuthis rhombus
TAGAAATTGGCTCGGATAACTTTTAAAATTGGATAAAATGACTCGAAATAACCTGTACTGACCTCAGATGAGATAAACTATACATCGATTATTTGACATCCAGTATCAGAATAGTATATAGATATATATGCCAATCTTTGGAGTCATCGTTGTTAAACTGTAGTAGGAACTTTTGTTCTGGAATGACCAAGTATGACTTCTGCTGATCATGATAACCTCAGAAGGTTATATTACATAATTAGCAATCTCCATTTTCAAACGTACCAGTATGCTGAATTTGATTTCTAGTGACCTCTAATTACCTAACATAGCCTATGTTTTAAGTTGGCCTTTTCTTAGTACTTTTTGCAGAGAATTGGCTATAGCAAGCAAAGAAGCAGGAAATATATATATATATATCTATATCTATATCTATCTATCTATCTATATATATATATATATATATATATATATATTGACATGAGCAGCAAGTCATATATGTTGCTATAATTACTGATCCCCCATCGTTAAATAGGTTGACTTATATCAGTAGACCATGTTTCAAAAGATTAAATAATGTATATCAAAAAATATCGCCCAAATATGATACCCGTGAAAATACCCATCATGAAATAGCACACTACGTATATGACATAAACTCTTTATCAAGACTTAGCTGGAAAATAATAATACATACCATTGAAGTATATATTTTTAGTTTGGATGTATTCATTAATAAGTATGATATAAGGCTATGATTATGTGTTACATAGTCTTTTTTTAATATGTAAGACCCTTCAATTTGCAAATGATCGAAATTCTACTAATTGAACTAGTATAATTTTTGGTTCGTATGCTTCTGTGCCCCAAAATCTACGTGGGAGTGCCCATTGTTCACAGAAAAAACAAAACGTTCAAATATTTTTGTAACACCCTGTATAATCAAAGTTACCCACGCATTCAGGGCAGAGAGACTGAGTTACCCACGCCGTAGTTAATGGGTTAATATTTATTTGGTGCTCCCCTTGTGAATGGCTGTGTCCTACCGATTGGCATTTCAATATAACGTCACGTGATTATCCATGTTGATTCACCGTTCATCATCGGACTATTATTCGCCAAGTTAATGGTAGTTCTCAGTTCATCGATTCGGAAGATGATGAAGAGAAAGCTTCCCTGTCGACTTTCCAAATAATACCATGTTTATTGATATGATAATCATAAATATTAGCGTGGCTCTTGGCTGGATTACAATCACGGACCGCATGAAAAACCGTACTGCTATCGGATAATGTTTCCGAAAGCGATTCCCTCACCAATGACCGTTTGAATGGAGACATTGAATGAGAAACTTGAGTCGGAACAGGAGTTATATGAGGTCTCTCCGCGCGACCGGCCCGTCCATCAGGTTATCATAGGCGATCACCTGGGGCGCAGAGGTCTCGGGAATGCACTTTTAACAGAAAATGATAGCCGTCAGAACAAAACGAAAGGCGCAAATCTCACGTCTCCTCTGAGGTCTCTTGCGGAAATTTTAAGCCTAGCCAGAAGGCACATGTAAAACTTATATACTGTATAGCCATTGCAATCACAACGACTGAATGACACATTGTCCAACTTGTGTGCAGTTTGTGGCTATGAAACATCGCATTACCTATATATGCCATCTTCTCCAGGTCATATTTAGCTACAAACAATTACAGGTTAGCAAGAGATGTGATTTCAGGCCGTGGACGATGTCAAGTAAATTGTCACACTGAAAGAGGATTTTGCAAAACTATTTTTAAAAGTAGTACCTTGGCTATGAAAAAGAGTTAGTTGAATGAGGTAGTGAACATAACGAATAAGTACGTTATGTTTGAGAAATAAATTTCTGATAAAATACCATTTGAAGAGAAGGTGGAAGTTTAAAATAAGTAGACGAAGACATTCAAAATGAAATGGTGGAATAAAAACGTTGAAAATACTTGATATGGATAGAGACACACGTGAAAACAAACAGTCAGTGTGCTTGAAACGTATTCTATTCAATCAATGCACAGTATCAGCAATGACGTTCCAATGCGAAACTTGGACACGACTGAACCCAAAAAAGTTACTGGTGGAAATCAAACTCGATACCCTATTCACTTGATGATATCTCGCTCAATGCTAAGCTGATCTAACCACTGAACTACAAGATCCCAATGACAAGCACAAGTCCAAATCAAACCCCTCAAACTGACAATCCACAAAGATCTTTCCCTGCATCATGTTTGTTATCGAATCGTAGTCCATTCCTATCCAATTTTTTATTGAAATTTTTATTTTCGGTGATGTATAGTAATATAAATATATATATATATATATATATATATATATATATATATATATATATATATATATATATATATATATACATATATATATATATATATATATATATATATATATCCATAATTAAGATATCTATAAATACTAGCAATAAGTTTGGTAAAAATGTTTAAATAAATAAATAAATTAAATCATTATTGATGTGAAA
>OY735223.1:18170592-18178092 GCA_963457665.1 Thysanoteuthis rhombus
AGGGAGAAATAAAAAAACACCAGGACTTCACTGGAGATCTTGATAAACATGAGGAACATTGAATGTGGTAACAGTAATATTTGGCAAGTAAAAACTACCAAAAAGACCGACACATATCTTCAAGACATGATAATCTGAGAATAAAATAGCAGCAGTTTTAAACTCGCTGTTGGTGCTGTGCAAAATGCAGGGCATATTTGAAGCCTTGTCGCTATTTCACCACAGCAACAACGTTTTGACCCATGCTTTGAACTTTTAAAAACATCAACAAAAGTAACATGTTCCAACGTTCTATTGTTATTTCAAAATATTCAACGTCGTTGTTATTGTTGTTCTCTTGAGTACCTACGCGACCATTTTTCGCCTTGTAAAATATTGATACCTTATAATACCACAAACATTTTTTTGATTCGACCACCGAAACAGTTCGATTTGGAATTCTTGGGGAGCAACAAGAAAATGAATCAGACAACAACAACAACAACAACAACAACAACAACAACAACAACAACAACAACAACAACAACAACAACAACAACAACAACAACAACAACAACAGCAGCAGCAGCAGCAACAACAACAACAACAACAACAGCATAAAAAAATCAAAAAGAAGAAAATTGAGAGAAAAGAATGATCAGAAGAAAGTAACTGAACAGACTTGAAGACGTGGAAAGATGATTATTGGATGATATGAAAAAATCAAAATCATTTAAAAAAAGATTATTAAGCAAAAAGTAAGGAGAACAAAGAGAAAGTGATTGAAAGGTTCGATGATGAAGGATAAAAAGCAAACAACACAGTAGGAGAATGACCTGAATAGAACAGATAGCTTAAATCAATGAGAAGAGTTGTAGGAGAGAACCTGGAAACACAAACAAGTAAATATCAAACGGCGTGTCCACAAATTATACCCTTACCGAAATTACAGAGAAAATATTCGGATTTTTTACCACTCCAAACCACATTAGATAATTATAGCTATTGCAGTACACCGTAGTTTCCTTTGTTAAATAAATGAATCATAGCCTTAACCCAAACCCTGAGTCATCGTTTCGACGAGTTGATAACAGCAGAGTTGTCAATACTACCATGATTTATTTTATTTACATTTATTTAGCAAACGAGAATATGGTGAGCTGTGATAGCGGTAATTATTTAGTGTGGTGAGGACGAACAGAAAAGACCCCAGGACGTTTTTTCGGAACTTTTTGTTCGAGTCAATAATTCTTATTAGAGGTTGTCCAAAATGTCATTGAAGAAATCAACGGACTTAGCATATTGATTCTATGATACAGTAATCCAAATCAATATTTCTTTCGTAAACTCTATCTCTATCCGAATAATTTACTCCAGTTCCGTTATGTGGCGTAGCTTCATAGGTGGTTTAATGATAATTATATGAAGCAAATGGAAAATTCAATAATTGTTACCGGTAATAAATGATTCTATTGCTTTGCCTCATACTGATCTCCCTTTTTTTCTCCTATTTCACTGCAGCCCACCTGGGGCGACTAATATTTTGAATGATGAATAGTAACTTTTAAACCCCAGGATGTATCCATTCAAACTAATACTGGTATGTCAGCCTTTTCATCAGCACGTACATTATGTTAAACCAGTTAGTATTGTACCATGAAATCTGCATATTATAATGAGGTCGTTCTCTTTATATCAGCAAGACATTGCGAGAGGCTATATGCTCTCATATACACGTGCTTTCATATCTAGAATGACCCTCGGGAGTAATAGTAATGTCTATTTCAAGCTGATAAAATTCAGAATCAGCTTGTCTTTTGTGTTGCGCTGCTCAGATCTATGCTTTCAGTTGATAATTATATAGAAGCATTCGAAGCCCAAACCGTTATTGTTTGGAATTGATGGAAGAAAGTCTGCTGAATAACAGTATACACAAATTCTTTGAGATGTTTACTGCGCTTAGTACACTCTTTATCGTGGCCCTGTGCAAGAGTGCTGGCATCCGGATTGCTAAACATACCAAACTTTTAACAAATGGTACTTAAAACCTCCCGCTGAGGTTTGAGCACAAGAATTAGAATTGAAGGACCCCTCCCCGGGAATTGGGGGCTGAATCAAGTTGGCAACACAGGTTCTCATGAAGATCACAGTGATGTCGAGTCTGGTTAGCCATCATCCTCATTAGTCAGTCAGAGTCCGTGGCTGGACATCAAACTACCCCAAGATTCGCATGAACTCTCTATCATGGACATCACATAGCCAGCACTTTCTGAATTTGTTTAGTTTGTCACACCATATTACTTTCTATCAGCCATAGCCTTGCACCTGATATCTGGGGATCCATGTTGTGAGACGTGTTGTCCAACGGTTGTCTGACATTCTTGCAACATGTCCAGCCCATTGTCCACTGATTTTTCCAACTATTATGTCTTGCACTCCTATCTCTATTTCAATATACTCTGCTTTTTTAATGATCTGTCCATGTATAGTTGAGCATGATTCTCCAAGGTGCTGGTTGCATGGTTCTAATTTGAGGGTTGTGCCTTTGTCTAAAACATGCCTGTTGTAAATGACACTTGTTTTTCTGGAGTTCGTGTGATGGTCAACTTGCTTCATTTAGTTCCTCAAACATAATTTGGAGATCTTGAGTGTTCTCCGTCTATCCTGATTCCTTTCCGTTCTCATTCTAAGTATCAGAAGAGCATCTTAAGACAGGGAAGGAAGCATCTCTCTCTCTCTCTCTCTCTCTCTCTCTCTCTCTCTCTATATATATATATATATATATATATATATATATATATATATAAATTGAGGGTTGAGGGGTCTTTAAGTGAGGTAACTCGTTGATTGCAAGCTTAAATCCCTCACTGACCGTCCACTTCTGCGTAGGGTAGAGAAAGGTGCCAGTCTCTAGATCTAAAATGAAAGTTCCGATCTTACCTTGTGGTACTGAATGGGATAACAGATAGTCTATAGCCACCATAAAGAGCTATAATACAACGAAACAACTGTCTAAGGGTGACACAATTATTCAATTATCTATCTATCTATCTATCTATCTATCTATCTATCTATATATATACATATATATGTGTGTATATATATATATATATATATATATATATATATATATATATATATATATATATATATATATATATATATATATATATATATATATATATATATATATATATATATATGTATGCATGTGTATAGTTGCAGGTGTGGAAGTTTGTAAATCAATCACTTTATATGTCTACGTATCTTATGTACATGTATTAGATGATGGCTTGCTGAAAGTTCTATGAATACCTAATAGCGTCCTCATTTGACGTATTGGCTCTGTTTTAGGTCCACATTGCCGGACCATTCAAAAGACCTTTTACTGTTCGAAAATATCAACAAGGACGATCATTATGTAGGTTTATGTTTCATGCATAACTTGCTCTGAAAATATGTAGGGGATTACAGAAACGTTCGATACTTCTCATCTGGCTATTTTCAAATCAATAAATCACCGTTTATATAAAGTGAACTGCTCATATGTACTTGAATAAGCATATAACCCGTTGATCATTGCCTGAGATTGCATGGGTCATTACGGATTTTAAACTGGACTGGATTCTAAATTAACTATTGTCTATTTAGCAATTCAGTTACATCAGAAGAAAAATACATTTACAGAACAATTTCTTGAAATTGAGTATTCAGGCCCACAAAAAGGCCTTGGTATATCGATTTCAATAAAAGGTGCTCTCCCCTAGTATATTCCTATTTTTGAGCAATAAAACTATATTATTTGATGCAAACATGTTTGTTCAAATACTTATGATAAGTAATATATATATGTATACATATTTTTATGTATATATTTATACCGTATGCTTTTACTTGCATGTATGTGTATAGCTGAATTTCAACTGCAATCCATTCATATATCAATGAGACTATTTTTACCAATATAAATAAAGCGTCATAAGACTAGCAATCGATGACAATGGCGTAACTAGTACCATTGTTACATCTTGTTAAGAAGCCATTGTCTTGTTCCTCCAACAAAATGTGTCAACTTCGTCGTACACCTTCTGAACACCTATCTTCAACTACAATGTAGTATCAGCTGTAATATATGTATGTTCGAACAGAATAGAATTACTTGTGAAAGCTCTTATAATGGTTGTATAACAAAATAAAGAAGCACAACTGTAAACCGCAGCTTGGCAAAAATCAGCGTCAATATGGAGGAGTGTATTGTACAGATTTTCGGTCTCCTAATCCCAATCGAAAGCAACTTTTAACATAATTCATTTGGAAAATTCGTATTGATATAAAATGCATTTATTTTAAATGCTGTTTTCAGGGCTCCTTTCACTCAGAATTTCCATTATAATGTGTTAATCATATCATAAATGTTTTCTTCCGAATCATTTTGAATTTCATTTATTTTCTTTATCAAAATGTTATGTATGGAGCATGTAGTGGGACAGCTTAGACAAATAATTTTGTATGAAAGCATTAAAGTCAGCACATTTATTGCTGGAGACATAGTCGGGAGTTCGAATTCTGCATCATAAAAAATGTATGTTTAGTCACCGAAATCATCCATATCAGACTAGTCTGGGAGACTTTATTGCAAATTACAATCATCATACCGATCATGGCCGCCACCTGGAATTTTTGATGAGTTTGAATGTATTATCTAAAAGAGAATTCTCAAGAACTGTGTGTGTTAAAAAATGATAGAAGGAGGATGAATGCAATATCGTGTGCAAAATATTTTTACTACGAAAGTTGAATCAAGAAATTTAGGACAAGCATGCATCATAGCGCACGTAAACATGAGCAGACAAATTACAGATATTCAAACAATTACGTGTGATTATCCAAGCTGAACTGTGGAAAATGCCTTCCTTATTTGAGGTTACCGATGGATCAATAGCACGGATACGGCTTACCATTAATTGATATTCTAATCAAAGGTACTGAATTGAAAATATTTTAAAATCACACCTAGGATTGGATCTTCAACTACCTCCTACGAAAAAGATTATTCGGACTCCACATTCATCAAATCGTGTTTTTTTTAAAATTGTCATCATCATGACGTCTTGGCTCCCATTCAATCTAAACATATAGGCAGGTAGCATGAGTGAAATACAAATAGAATAGAATCTTTATCATCGATTTTAGTGCGAACGCAGACCTGGCGATGTTTTTTTTTGGGGGGGGGGTCTTTCAGTTTTCAAAAACTATCTTGATGAAATATTCCTGGAGTACACTACATCATTTATGAGGTAAGTTGCGTGGCTCTTGGGTTACGCTATCATAGATAGCCAGCTGGCCAGAAATGGATTATAGAAAGTTGAATTGAAAAAAAATGGCATTTCATATGTAACCAACTAATTGTAGAATGGCAGATATCGTTGCTACAGATGAGGTCCTAAGTGACCTTCTGATTCCTTTGACTCAGACAGCCAATCAAGCAGATGAGAGGAACAGATCTTATATTAAGACTAGATCTAATTATCCTCCTTTTGGGTCATTTGATTTGCTTCAATTCTACCCAATTCAGTCATTCAATGGCTTCTTCTTTCTCAATAATGAACTGATGTATAAATATTTGATGATTGTAATAATTATGTCTGACAACGTGAATATTGGATTGATAAAGTTGACTTTTCACTTAAAGACAAAGGAAATTGTCGATAAATCAATTCGAGTGCACTTGAACTTACCGTTATTTGGAATGGAAATATCTCCGATATACAAAGATAGAAACAGATTTTATGGAATCCGTAGTTTACCCTTGCCCTCAAATATGATGGCGGAATTTGTATGATTTTGTAATTGCACTCCTCTCAATAGATAGTCAAGAAATGTTGCCCTCCATTTTGAACTTCTATGATCCTAATAATCCAAAAAGTAGAAGAATATAAAACCAGCGCATCCTTCCGGTAGTCACCTATGGAGCTGAATCATGGAACCTTACCTAGAGACAGACCTACAAACTGAGAAGCATGCAACGGGTGCACGAGAGAATCATGCTCAACCTTACATGGAGAGATCTCAAGATAGCACAGTATATAAGGAATAAAACTAGAGTCCGAAACATCTTAGAAAACTATTTAAAAAAACTAGAATGGCAATGGGCAGGCCATGTTGCAAGAATGAAAGACAACTGATGGAAATCACGTCTCATAACATGGATTCCCAGAGATCACATAAAAAATAGAGAATTGTGGCGAATCCTGGGGAAAATCCTTGTCCAACGAAGGGCGTTAAAAGACTGATGATGATGATCATCATCATCATCATGTTGATCATGATGATGATGATCATGATGATGATTAAGTATAAGCGCCCATACTCTGGCCCCAAAAATGCAACATATCTCTTAAATGAAACTTGAATCTGGCATTAGATGAGCGTTTTTTTTCTTTATATTGTAATTAAAAGCAAATAAAAGGGGTTTAGTTTTGCATTCGATGCACATGGTGTATCACATCCACATTTTTATGACGATTGACTAATTCCCCCTGGCATTTATGCGTTGTGTTAACCCTAACAGATACGAACAGGATTTGTGTTCTTTTTTTAATGCACATTTTCCAAAAAACATAAGACTAAGAATTTTTTTTATAAATTAGCTTTAATCTATTCCATATGCTTTAATGCTTTTAGGAGAAGTTTTTTTTTTTGTTTTTTTATGAGCATTTTGCTAAATAAGATCAGCTTGAAAACTTGAATTCTCCAAAACTGAAAATCATCTGAATTTCAATCATTTTAGATATGATTGTTTTTGCCTCCCATTTATATCTATTATAAAACATCAAAAAATCAATTTCAATCAATTTGTTGGCGTCATCAAGAGTAGAGTTGTTTTTTTAACATTTCATGGGTTAATTGGTTATAGACAAACTAATTTTCATGTCTCAATATATTTTGATTTGTGGAATGGGGAAAGGGAATTTTACACACCATCACATTGCTTTCAACACCCAAAATACTCAGCAGCTGACAGGGTTGAGATTTCAAAATAAATGAGAAATAAAAGGAGAATAATCAAGGATCCCGTTTTGCATCGGGCGCTCATTGTAATTTACACTCTAAATATAATGCTTAGCAACTCACTCACCCTCGCATACAAATTCAATCAGGTCCAGATAAAATAGTTCATTCTGTATATTTATAAAAAAATACCGACCACTTGAATAAAAACATTTGACCTTTTTTTCTTATCTGGAAGGTTGTCATTTTCTTTCGATAAACTGATTGACTCGAATAATATATCTTGTAACAAATACTGCTAAATTCAATTTTTCCGTGAGAATTTTTGAAGCTGGTACAGATTGGACGACTTATTTCAATATATAACTTTGGTAAGCCCTGCATTATCTGATGGAAATATTTGCTAATGTCAATCGTTACTCAGGACGTCTACTGGGACTTTCTTTTATCAAATTTGATCGAACTCAATCTAACGATTGGTTCAGCTTTTTCAGCATTATTATCTGGGGA
>OY735223.1:18180592-18228092 GCA_963457665.1 Thysanoteuthis rhombus
CTGAAATCCATGATCACAGAACATTGATGATAACAATCAACACTATTTTCACCCAGGAAGGTTAGATTGGAAAATAGCGTGTTTTATTATATCAGATAACAATTAGGATAATTGAACAGCCCTTTGTCAGGAATATTGAGATCAAAATAACAAAGATAATGATGGGGGTCAGAGACAAAAGCCTCGAAGTGCACCAGCCGAACTGTAGAGGCTACAACGATAACTTATTAAGACATCGTTCGATGAATGCAAAGATAAGAAAACTGCAGTAAAAGCTGAGTTGTTTGATCTTGTTAAAGCAAATATAGTGAAAAACAAAGAAAAATTGGAAAAAAAAGACTATATACGATATGTTTGAAACATCTCATCATGAGATTCAGTGGAGCTCTTCAACTAGGTAATACTGTGTAGATATCACAGCTACATGAATAAATAATGAATACATGAACATATATCTATTTTATCAGATAACTATCTTTGCACTCCAGAAATAACGTCCGTTTTCAGACTCCAAATACGTAGACAAATGCATGTATACTATCTTATCATTTCCTCTTCAAACCATAGCTTCTTTCAAAGCTTGGAGAAGAGACATCTGTTTCCTTTGTGTTCAAAGACTCTGAACCGAAAATCCATGATAATGGCTAAAGAAGAGAGATTAACTAAATTGAATTTGTTTTTTTCTATGATGAAATACGAAATATTCATTTTTATTTCGGTTTCTTTCGATTGATATAATCAAAAGTGTGATAGGGATTCTTGTGTTGTTTTTCTTTTCATTTTTTTCTAGACGTAGATGATGACTCCTGAAGATAATATTTCCTTATCGCAGTCTAAACGGACATATAATTACAAATATATGTCACCACTCACAGACATATTGGACTTATTGCGAATCTGTGTCGTCAAAAAATAATAAACAACAAAATTAATCAGCTCAACACGCTGAGATGTTTATCAAACTTATCTGAGTATGAGACTAAAAAATGAAAAGTTGTAGGTGATCAAAAGATGTTATTTCACCAATATTCTAAGGAGCATACACCTGTCTATGTTCATTATCAATGGTAAGAATAATTTCCTTCACATGAGCCTGAACACCCTACTCTACCTTCGACTTGAAATAAGCATGCCAAAGTAACGAAGTAATCGAATTTGGTGGCAGCATTTTGTCATTAATCAATCGGAGAATACAACTGTGCCTTGGATATCGCCATGAAATTATTATCTTTTCGATATATGCTCTATTACACGGACATATACATATATATATATATATATATATATATATATATATATATATATATATATATATATATATATATATATATATATATACGCAAAGCCGCTCACACATATATTTATGTTATTATGATTATATTTTCAAAAAGCTGTAGTCAGGAATGTCTGATACTTTTGCATCTAGCTAATATATAAATTAATGACAAAGAAACAATGATTAAAATCGAAAGTTCGGAGCTACTGAAAGTAACCTTCACATATACCTAGGTCAGCAATTTTACAGGGAATCGCCAGACTAAGAATCACAGGTTGGCGAGCTTTGACAACACAATCCGACTCATAGTAAGAGGAAGGGTATACAACCAATGCATTCTATCGATAGTCATGCATGAAGATGAAGCATGAACATGACCAAAGCATTGGCTGAGAACCATAGAACGTTCACATGAAAAATTCATGCTCAACTTTACATTGAGATATCACAAGACAGCGCAGTATAATAAATAAAAGGGGAGATGTCTTATAGAAATAGTTTGAAAACTCAAATAGGCTGGACATGTAATCAAGAATGGCAGGCAGCTGCTGGACATTGCAACTCACAACTCAAAACCTCAGTGATCATATGCAAGGCTGTGGCCGGCAAAAATCATGATGGCTGGACCTACTAGGGAAATTCAAAAAGTATTGGCTGTTAGAAAAGTGAAGCAAATTTTTGGGGAGGTCCATGCTTAACAACAGACGCTAACAAGCTGATGTTGATGATGATGAAGATATATACAAACGAGATTAAATTGAAATCAGATATATAGATTGACACGAGTGCACTGCAATAGATAAATAGGTAAATGATATATTTGGGTCTATTGCAATAAACAAAAAACTATGAATTTTCTACAATAAATTGATGTGCATCCATTGTGTGTATATATATATATATATATATATATATATATATATATATATATATATATATATATATATATATATATATATATATACACACACACACACATTACTTTCATAGATATATACATAAATATAAAATCACTGGAAATGATGGATAGATAGTTAGATAGGTTAATGCCTAGATATGAATGGACTACGAAAAGATAGATATGAATACAATACATCATTCTGATTGATAGATATGATTTGACGTGCATGCAAAATCTCGGTTTATCAATTTTTTCCATTGAAAGGCGTCGAAATAAGTTATTAAAAGATATCACAGCTTTCTTTTTTTCCCAAGTTTCATGAATCATGTGTAAAAATTGACGTCTCAATCTCACTTGTTAATGTCAGAAATTGATTGATTTACACAGAAAAGACACCTTTTTTTCACTCTTAACACTTCATGCACCATTGTCGTGAAATAATTTTTCAGTGTCTAAATAGGGCACGTTTTAACTGAACATAGCTATTTTATTCAGGAAAATGAACCATCGGAAATGAAACATAGGGAAAAGTTCGAAAAGATAACAACCATTACACGTGAATGATTTTATGCCACATGAATATATGGGAACATTGTTAAATAGATATTTGAATTCATTCAAGCTCAGTTTGCTGGTAGATTTAATGTTGGTCCATTGTTTGGGTACCAGAGCAAAGTCATTTTGTAATAAGACGATACCAATTTTGTATCATTCAACATTGATTTCAAACCATCGGTTTTTCTTTTGTATCAGTAATATATGTATTTATCTCAGCTACAAGATCGAGAACTTTAATATAATTGATAACTCAGTATATCATACTCAGGAGCTATGACGCATTTCTTTTAAGTCAAACGTATTTTTGCTTACGTTTCTGTTGAATGTAGTATATTTGGTGACATGATATGACCAAAAACAGACATGCATGGGTAACTTCACTTCCTAAGGTAAAGGAAAATGTCCGATGTTGCATTTTTTTACTCTTCAAAATTAGTCATTAACCTCAACCTAATTTTGGAAAGAATCTCAAATTCGAGACGTGACGATTTTAATCCATCTACAACAAAATGGAAGAAATCCTGAATCCCCCCCCCCCAAAAAAAAGGCCTGGGGTGTTAAAATATGATTAATTTGCGATATGGAAAACCGTGAGGAATCAAGCTAAGAATCACACAAGGATGGCAAGTCTTTGGTAGAGCTAGCTCAACCTTCAAAGATAAGAAGATCCCATTAATCGTGAAGAAAAGGGTGTAAAACCAATGCATCCCCCCAAAAGTCACTTATGGAGCTGAAACATGGAACCTAACCAAGAGATATACCCGCAAATTGAGAACCATGCAATGTGCACATGAAAGAATTATGCTGGGCCTCACATGGAGAGACGACAAAACAGCACAGTATATCCGAGAAAAAACAAGAGTCAGGGACATCATAGAATCCATTGAAAATCTCAAAAGACAGTTGGCTGGCCATGTTGCAAGAATGGCAGACAACTGATGGACATCACGACTCACGACATAGATCCCCCGAGATCACATGTGCAACTGAGGCCGGCAGAATATAAGATGGAGAGACGAGCTAGACAAATTTAGGAACCACTGGCTCTGCGACGCCCATGATAGAGATAGGTCGCAAATCCTGGGGAAGGTCTATGTCCAACGACGGACGTTAAAAGACTGATGATGATGATGATGATGATGATGATGATGATATGTATATACTTGCTTAATCAGTTTTCAACTGGATAGATGTATTGGTTCATACAGTTTCCTCTTAGCAGTGTTTCAGATTAACGATTCATGTTCTGAGATAAAACAACGCGATATTCGATAGATTATTCAGATAAGTTAAAAACTCGCCCTACAGACGAAATTCATGTACTTCCTGTGGGAGGCGTGCGTTTTTGGTTAATTCTTGCAGGATTCCTGAATAAGAGTTTTTGGCCCCAGTAACAGTTCATTTATTTGATCTATGTATTTATTGAACCGTATCTCATTTGAGAATCGTCACGACCGTGATTTCTATATCTACGTTTCATTAAAATATCAAGTAAGACTAAGAGATAATAGGTGGATTACACTAAGGCACAAACATGGATAAATACATGCATATGAAATATTTCATTATTATCATTATGAGCACAAATACATGCTGTTATTCAGCATAATGATAATAACAATGCTACATTGATGCAACTACACTATCAGTCGGAGGTTCGATTCCAGGAGCTGCTTCATTTTCTTCAATTGTTCATTTTATCTAAAAAGATGGAAACCAACATCACCTTACAGTCCACACTCACTTGTAGCGGTGTTCCTCACCAACTCAAACAATATCAAATCGACAAATCTTACAAAACTACCAACACTTATTTTAGAAAGCTAAGTCTTACTTCATTTTAAATTATAAAGGCATCTAATGAAATAACCATCCTGAAACCACGACGACAGGATTGGTAGCCTACTTTTTAATCGATTGAGACTGACAAGTCTTACATATATGAGGAAAGGTATACATATTCCATCCGACTGGATGAATGAAACCTTTATACCATTATACATATATATATATATATATATATATATATATATATATATATATATATATATATATATATATATATATATATATATATATATATACATATATATATATATATATATGTATATATATATATATACATATATATATATATGTATATATATATATATACATATATATATATATATATATACATATATATATATATATATGTATATATATATATATACATATATATATATATTTATATATATATATATATTTATGTATATATATATATATATATATATACATAAATATATATATATACATATATATATATATATATATATTTATGTATGTATATATATATATATATATATATATATATATATATATATATATATATATATATATTACAAGGTTTCATTTATAACCTTTCCTATACAAAAGTTGCAGTGATTATCTTCAGTGAAGAGAATTTTGGGCCTTTATCTATACTTCATTTTTCTCATTGGAAATGCTTGATAAACCCAGAAGTAATTCGAACAAAATGTAGAGCAAAATTTTAAAAGAAATGTTTTGACATTTATTTCAGCACGTCCCAACATTATTCAAATAGTGTTTACATTCCTGACGATTAAACGTAATATATATCTATATATATATATATATGTGTGTGTGTGTGTGTGTGTGTGTGTGTGTGTGCGTGTGCCTGTTTGTATTTGTGTCTGTGTGAGAGAAAGAAAGAGTAAGGGAAAGAAAGAGAGAGAGAAAGAGGTTTCACCGTCTGTAATAACTCAGCGAGTAGCTTTTACACGTAAGCTCATTTTTCACCAACGACAAGATAACCGAAACATGAACTTTCAACCAAGCAGAAATAAACTATATCAGTAGATAAAATAAGGACGGATAATAACCTCAATTTTTTATAGAGATATCAAGTATCATAGGTAGACTATTGGATTCATAATCACGCAATTACCGAAGATGACACGAACGCACGAATAAGCGTGCAGACGACGTAGTGAATGAATGTATAACTAAATGCAATACATATGCAAGCAGGGAAGAGTTGCCCTCTGAAACAATCAAATAAAGGAGTCTCAGACATTGGCAGATATCGTTTTGTTGCTGCACGCAATGTAATTTTATGATTGAATCTTAACGTGCAGAAGGTATGACAAAACAGCATTATATGTTTGTACTATTTTCCCTTTCCTATCACGTGCAATGCATATCTCTCTGACTTGGATCAAGTACAAACAACATTAATAATGATCAATTCGGGAAAATTCACAGAGTTTAACATACAAGTGGAATTTAACCCATAGCAAGAGTATATATCCTCTTCAGAATCATTCTACCAGTGCCCGCCATTGGTCATATACTTACCTCCATAATCGTCAGACGTCATGGATGTGACGGAGCCAATTACTTCCTGAGCTTGTCTAGTTCGTTGCACAACCTTATATTATGTCAATCACAATTTTGCTTGTGATATCTAGGGATTCACGTTGTGAGCTATGTTGTCCATCAGTTGATTGACATTCTTGCAACATGACCGGCCCATTGCCAATTGTGCTCCCTATTTGATTCTATAATTTCTTGGAAACCTGTTACTCCTCTAATATATTGTAACCTCTTCTGATCCCTCGAGGTGTTGTTGGGTATGATTCTCTCCTGTGTGGTTGAGTTTCGTAGAGATCCCTCGGAGAGCATTTTTGCTTTCACTGCAACCTGATAATGTTGAATGTAAAGTTGAAAATGTAAGTACAATGGTAGAGCTCATCAAGCTAAAGTAATTATTTCAATGGAGTTGTATAGGAATGAAATCCAGGACTGAAGAAAATTGAAAATATTATCAGAGAATCAAAATAAACGAATGATGAAACTTTTTGAGCAATCCAGATAGAGACGAAACAGAATCTATTGCGCAATACAGAAAAAATATAGAAAGGGTTTGTTGCACGAATCATCGGGCGATAATCAATAAGTAAGAATTTAAAACAGAGCTTCATATGTTAGGTTTGAGTTAAGTTTCAGAGGCCAAAACGTAAAAGGTGTCAAAAATGGCTGCCGCGAGTCATGAAAATGAAACAGAAAATAAAAGAAGTTTTTAATGGCAAAAGCCGGATTGGATGATTAAAGTAACAAAGAAATATATCCTTCCCATGACTCTGTTGAAGGCACCAAGTGAAAGTCAGGTGAACTCTGTAAGTCTGATCAAACAATCACTACAAAATGTAGAGTTGATGAAACAGGCATTTGGAAAATACTTGCAAAAATCACACTACCATGAATGAAATCCTATCATGTCTCCTATGACGATCAACCGAAGCTTGATTCGGGCAATTATGAGCGTGAATGAGTTGTGGTTAGTGGTAGTCATAAAAATTCCTCTGTGAACTATGATTTTTATTTTGTGGAAAAACAAGTGTATAGCATTTTATTTTTTGTGAAGATTCGACTGTAACAAGTTTTCAGAAAGTTTCTTTTCACTTTACAAAAAAATCCTTGAATAGAATTTACTCTGCACCATGCCTCTTCTTTGTTTCGAAAAAAAAAAACAATGCAAAGAGTGAAAACAGAGTTCAGCATTTGTTCTGAAAAGATATCATGATAGAGACAGTGCACACGCCCTCAGTCTTTTGTTTGCTGCAATGTTTCCGGAGCCTTCAACTACGATGACTCGGCTTTACATAGTACTGGCACCATTATGCAGGTCCTGGAACGCTCAAAATTGTTTCTCGTAATGATTGATGGTTAGTGCTCTTTTTCAGTTTACTGCATTTCGACTAACGGGAATGACATTATTTTTGGATAGCAGGACATTTGTATATTTATGAACTCTCTATTTTACGGGGAACTGTTATGAATATAAATCGATTCCGGAATCCTATCGGTCAGTGTCAAAAGATTGGTAATCGTGCTACGGTGGGAGCACTGTATTTCTTGAGTTTGCATTATTTGAGTTCAAAGCATTTGAAAGAGGTAAGATCTTGTCACTTGGGGAAACGGCTTTCAGAATCCTAACTCTGAACTGGACGGATACTGAAACTTTACGCAAGTGAAAAAGTTGCAACAGCTAATACGCCAACGTAATTTCTCATAATGTAATTCTAAGTTTGATAATTTCCCTCTGTTCACTTGAAAACGAAATGGTTTTGAATTGGAATATAGCTGTATAGTGCCAGTAATGCTGGCATTGATTCCAAGGAACTGATAATCCCTTTCCTCTTGATTTTCACTGCAATTTTCTAAAGAAAGTGTTTGCAATGCGTTTACATTAAAACATTTAATACTCCCATAATTCAGGAATGCTTGCAATAATTCCTGTCCGCTGAAGATAATGTTTTCTTTCCGTTTCCCATGATTAAATCATTAGCAAAACACCTAAATTATGTGTACAATTACTATTTTTTTTGTCGATAAAAGTTGCATCAATTTCTGCCGACTGAAAATCACTTTCTTACAAATTGTCGATGCATTTCTGTAGTAAAATCATTAGCAAAGCATTTTGCATGATGAATGTGATAATCTTATTCAACCAGAGATGCCTGCATCAATTCAAGTCGCTGACAATCCATACTCTCTGCCTCATTTTCGATGCATTTGGATAGCAAAATCAGTAACTGTGTATCTCCATCATATTGTGATAAACCTGAAAATCTTTTTTCCTTATTTTCAATACATGAAGGAAAAAAAAGTTAGAGTACATTTACATTACATTCATAAAAGCCCCACTCTGTAAGCAAGTCCACCATTGATTCTTGACGACTGACAATACATTCCTTCCTCATTTTCAATGCATTCAATTAAAAAGAATTAGTAGCATTTACATTACACGTATCAAACCATATAATGAGCTTAAATTCTTCTCATTTATTTGTTTGAATAATAAAATAAAAGTACGTCATATAAACTATCACGACATCGTATCTGATCAAACAGCTCAGGATTAGTTGACACACAAGGAAATTATAGGTAGATACTTGAATTATTAAAATATCTTTTGTGTCTATCATTTCATAATTAATCTCGATGTTCCATATATATATATATATATATATATATATAATTTTGTCATCCACAGACAGCAGTTCCGTTGTATAACAACTCTTCGGTGTGGGTATAGACTATCCATCATCCCATCCAGTACCACAAGGCAGGATCGAAACCTTAGCTTCAGATCCAGAGGCTGGTATCCTACCTCCAATCCACAAACATGGACGATCAGCAAGTTTGAATTTGAGCAATATATTTATATATTGCATATATTCCTCATGCACCAGAGTGCTCCATTCCTTGTTGGAATGGCAATGCATAAGCTCACAATGAACGAGTTACCTCATTTAGAGACTTCTCAACCCTGAATAAAAGAGCGTTAATAATATATATATATATATATATATATATATATATATATATATATATATATATATATATATATATATGTATAATCTTATCCCGCACTTAGGCTATCGATAACTTGTTTTTTGACAACCTCTCATATATTCCCTCCTGTTTCACTATTTTGGTTAGACTAAATCTGTATCAAAATCGGTTTATTATTTTTTTAAATATGTCTTGACGAAAGCTGAGTTTCGGGAGTTGTGTGTGGAATAGCAATAAAATAGCAAGCAGTGTTGTAATGCTTGAATAATGACTCAATGAGTTCAAATGCTCTCAGTGTTCAAGTATTTCAATATTTTTTCCATACTTCAGTTTCCAACAAAACTTTGCAGACAATATATATATATATTTTATATATATATATATATATATATATATATATATTCATATATATATGTATATATATACGTATATATATACGTATATATATATATATATGTGTGTGAATATACATATATATATATATATAGATGTATATACGTACGTATATATATATATGTATATATTACATATATATATATATGTGTGTATGTGTGTGTGTGTGATTTCATGCATTTTTTCAACCCGATATTCATATCTTGAGTGGCATTTAAATTGCTTTGTTGTGACATTCTGCTCAAGATGAATCGTATTTAAACATTGTGGATGCAAATAAAGAAAAAAAGATGATAGGTTCAAGATGACAACGAGTAAACGTTCGTGACATAAAAACTGCTTCTACTAAAGTTATAACTTAATCTTTTCGATGTTTTCTAATTGTTTTTTTAATATCTGAACCTGAGTGTCAATGAGTAGATATCAAACCTCGGTGAAGTAAATAGTTTTATATTATATATATATATATATATATATATATATATATATATATATATATATATATATATATATATATATATATATATATATATATATATATATAATTCTGTTTAAGCCGTTTCATCTAAGACGATATAAAAATGTGTGAACAAAAGAATTTACAATATTTTTTTCTGTTCTGTTTCCTAAAGGAATCATCGTTTGCTATGTCAAATGTGAAAAGACAAGCATTTGTATATTATAGAACGATGTGCACGATACAAGATTTATATGGACTACAAAACCTTGATTAAAGTAAATCAAATGTTGATTACTTGCTCATCAGTGGAAATGCACATCACATTCCCCCCATATATATATGTATATATATATATATATATATATATATATATATATATATATATATATATATATATATATATATATATATACATATACATATATCGATTTATTTGAACAAAAACTAAACAGATATAATGAAACAAGTTTGATCTCCAAGAAAGAAGTCATACAAACATGGGAAATACGAGATTAGCACTAACCTTTTGCCTGCATTATTTTTGCTATATCAAAGGCTTTGTCACAGGCATGCCATAATTTTCATACTCAATTTATCACATCATCCATAACCTACCTGCTGAACTAAATCCATCACCAAGGGAGGAGATAAGTTCAAAGAATTCCCACAGAATAGACATGGTGGGGATTCAATAATCAAAGTATTGCTCTTTTGGCTATATTTATATCGAACAATGTTTCAATAATCTAAACAACCCCTGTCATGGATACTTTGAGGATTCATGTACATCTTCAGATTCAATCGTTCACGCAGAAAATCTTGATTAAGTGGACTGAACACTTATTTTTCTCGTTATTGAACTTTAAAATTTCCAATTATTTTTTTATTGGTATGCGGATGTTCAAGCCTCCTTCTCATTTAATCTTATAAACCTATTCATGAGTAAACAATTTGCTTCTCCTTGTATACCAAGTCTGAAGTATACAGCTAATCAAATGAACGCCACGTACGGCAGGGTTTTCTTAGTCCTCTTCGGGTATTCCTCTTCGAAATGTAATCATCATACCAGTGTCCAGTCTATTTTTCTGCAAAGTCCATTTTGGGAACTTCATCTACCGCCTCCATACATTGTCTTTATTTTGTCCGAGTTTGAAATCCCTTTCAAATAAGCCTAAAGTTAGAGGGGGCGAAATATAAACTATAACATGAAGAGGCTGACATGCCGGTGTGATGTTATACCTCGTCAAGTAAAGGAAAAATATGCAGAGGATTGGACAAATTCGGTCGTTGTGAATGCGTGGAGTCATGCTAGTCAAACAATCTCACATACTTAATAGTGTCTCACTGACAACTGAGTCACCCGAATATCACCCTATGCGCACAAGTCCCTTATGATTACATAAATATCATGCTGACTAAGTGCACGGGAGGGATATTGGATAAAATTATTTTTCAAAAGCTTTAACGAAAGTTCCAAATTGTTCGGTCGAGGATAAAAATCAGCAAACCTAAAAAAAAATCTTTTTGAGCTCTGGGGACGCTCAATTTTTCCATGTAAAATTAATGGCAATTACTCCTTCAATTCATACCATTCCGGTATGTGGCAGTTTCCATAAAAACGTTCTACTTGGAGATAGTATGAGAGACCCGTATTTTAAAACTGATTACAGAGAATTTCATGAATGGGGTTGCTTCAAAATTCGTATTTGGCTGAGGTAAATGTTAATAATCATCACTGAAATATGATGGTACCCCTCTCAATAAAAAGTGATACATAGGCATCAGAATACGTTTCTATTTATACCTTCATTCAGTAGAACAATTAGGCCATGAAAACTGATCTGCGGTGTCAATCGATTTTTTAAAGTTCATTTCACGCCTTGAAATATATCAGGTACAGGTTTAAGCATGCATCTGCAAATTAGAAAAATAGAAATTGCAATTTTTATAAAGCAAAACAGAAAAAAATGATCCTAATATAATTGAGTTTAGCTTTGTGAAAATGAAAGATGCTCCGTGCAAATCGATTAGTTGGGGCAATTGATAATCTAGATATAACCAATAGTTGTGTATAGTGCAATATATTCCACGTTGTTCAAATGAAAAATTCAAAGCTGTGCAATACTTAACGCTCTAATGTTGATTCTATGAAGGTCATTGTATCATTGAAGCTACAATTATTCTGTTGCCCACCTGTTTTAGAATAATTAATTTCAAGGAAGTTTCCTCGGTATAAGTGCACATAAAATTGGTCTCGTTTGCTTTTGAAAAGTAAATGCATTTTAATATAGCTCTCTTGAGTCCAACGATTGTTTGGTTAGATATTTGAACACAATTGCAAGGTGAGAATATAACAGTTGATCTGGTATTTCTAACGCCACTAATCTTCATCGTGCGCAGACTGATACGTTTTCTTCCAAACCCGTTATGGTAATACACTGACAATATGCATTGATTATCAACTCAACAACCAATGTAAATATACTTGCTAATGTTGCATATACGGATAAGTAATTTGGACCCACTCACATATTAACACTCACATGGACTCACCAAATTAGGAGACCTGATGCCTAAAAAAATTTGGAATCTCGACCAGAGGTCAATCGACTCTCATGTAACTTGGCAACAGGATGGAAGTTACTATGAATTCATGAAAACTAACTATCACAATAATTACCCAGTGGGCAGTTAGACGCTATTGATCATCTTTATTTCAAGTTCGTCTCTTTAAAACGCTTGGATTTTTCTCGCAGAAGAAATTGAGGAAAACATGAAAAGCCAGGTGAGAGAAGCATTTAAGACTGGTTTTTAAAGTAGAATTGACATTCAAATAAATGTGTTATGTCCATTGTACTTTGAATAGGATTAAGGTGTCTGTGCTACATGCTGTTTTCTGATAATATCAAATTTGTTAATACTTTACCAATCGTGCATCGTGTATAACAAACTTCGAATAGACAGACAACTGTAACCAATCGGGAAAGAGCAAATGAGATTTGTGATTAATGATGTGTATGTAAAGTTCTATTCTTTCTGAGTATAGCACTTTTCGTCAAGTTAATTTTTTTGCAAAGTTTGTCGCAGTTAAGAGGTCTATATTCTCATTTAGACATAAATTGTAACTCTTTTCAAATTGACTCAGCAAGAAAATGCAAATGAATACGTTCTTCGTCTTTAGCACAATTTTAACGATGTAAGAAATGGACATTATATTTGTCTCTTGGAATTAATTCTACTGCAAAATGTGAGAGTATCGAATTTGTTCAAGTAGAAAAGGTTCGTGATACGTTGTTTATAGACCCCTTTATAGTAAGGTTTTGTAGCAATCAACATAACAATCCAGTACCAATATATATATATATATATATATATATATATATATATATATATATATATATATATATATATATATATATATATATATATATATATATATAAGTCAAGCCTTCGCTATTTTGTTTCCAATCAACGATATAGCCCCTTTGTAAGCTGTGCTTTATTCAAAGAATGTTCTTATATTCGACCAAATATGGTAATGTTGATAATTTCCAAATAATAAATATATATTGATAACTATATATACGTAATATCATTGATTCTTAATAGGTTTCGATAGCAAGTACCTTTACGAAGTATATTAAGTGAGACCTGACTCCTTAAAAATTTCTTTTGAACATTAATATTGAGCACAATGAAATCAATAAAGCCACCCTTTGCAGCGAGCAATAGAATGGGTAAACTTGGTTGACAATGTCATGTCCTATCTAGCGATAATCGATAGTCAATCAACAGACTTTATCAACTTCAACTCTCATCCTCAAAGGGTGAAATGGACAGGGACACTTGATAATGTCTCAGCGTAATGCACTTCATCAAATCACGCCTGTTGCCTAAGTTACATCAACGCAGCATATTATAGATATCCGCCTTTTTTCTATCTTGAAGTGTTCTGCTCTTTTTTCCCTCATCTATCATCCGAATGTAATAATTTCCACTCTCGTTATTATCAAAAGCTCTATCAGAGACTGACGAGCAAAACTGACAACATGTTTTTAAGTTTCTAAATTGGTCTGTCGGGCTGGCTATGAATCAATAATGCATTCAAGCTTCACTAATGGAGCTAAAGGGCTGAAAGACTGGATATTCTCTCCTTATTTTATCTACAAAAACTTCTTTTTGCGAAATTGCCCAGAATGTTTTTTTAGTCGGGATCTGTAAGCAATCTAAATCGATGCTAAATTTGTCTTTATATTTCTCCCAGGTAGTAATTACACTTTTTATTCTTCTGTAATTCAAGCCTTTTAGAGCTCACTGCTAGCAAAAGACACGATAAATGTTCCCCATTGATCTCTCTTCTCACCAATTTCTAATTGATTACCCACAACATGACAGTTTCTATAGAGTGACAAACTGTACCGATTTCTTTGAGTTTTTGATATTACGATTCCTTTTTTTCCTCTGTGATTTATTGGGAATTTTAAACACATCTTTCTATCTATTCTTAAGCCTTGTGCACATTATTTAGACGACATTGAAGTATACATCTTTTACCGGTTCTCCAATGGCCATGTTTCTATAATTTTTTCTTCAAATTGGTTTTTGTTTTTCTTTCCATCTGCCTCCTTAATGGTTAGGTCTCTCCGGATGCTTGTTAAAGGTTAGTTTTTAAAATGATTATCCCTTTTTCCCCCTCCAAGTTAACCCTTCTTTTTTTCCATTAAAAATAAATTATTCCCAAGTCTTGCATAATATTGATTTTGAAGTGACATCAATCTGCAGTGGGTAACTCTCTGTTGTCCTCTATTCAAATCCGAGTTAAATTTACAAAATATGTGCGAAGTCTGCTCTTGAACTCTGGTTATGAAATCAGCGTCACATACTATTCTATCCCAAAGAAATTTAAAATGAGTTAATATTTATATTGCGTGCGATCTTTGATGCAAGGAGTTAACTTGCCAGTCCCCAAGACCACAATTAATGTAGGGAATTCAAACTTCATTGTACGTCTCTGCCATTGTCGTTGTTTGCCGATAGAATTCAGTCTTATCTAATACTGACATTACGTGTCCTCTATAGAATGATGATCAATGCGTGAATATCAAAGACCATCCCTCGTATAGCGAGTTCGAATCTCGTTGAGAACCTCTAGTTTTGAGATCGGTGCTTATGTAATGTAATCAGATTTAATATCAATATCATGTTCCATCTTTAGATTTCTTGTTTCCGAACCAGTCTTACGGTACGACATGCAGTTTTATGGGTTTGATCCGAATCGAATGTAACTTCAAACGTGGCTATATTGCTATGCATCTTCATCTGAGATTATATCTCATGACCATCTCATAGAAATTAGACCCGGTTGATCAGGGTAAGGATGGACGATACAAAGAAATTGAGAAAGTTGAGAATAAGTAACATCAGCGTCATTCATTGGCTTTGTTGTTAAACTTCATTTCCACCGATTACAAAAAGGCACCCATCCTCTTCACTCAACCTCAATCCCTGAATTCCACTTAATTCATCGCAAGAAGAGTCAGGAAGAGACAAAGTAGTGGCTGTAATCGACCCCTCATATTTTACTTTCCCATTTTCCTATCTTTTCAAGAAGATTTTTTTCTTAATATTTTAAATTACCATTTCCGAATTCACAAAGATTTGATATACATATATAAATACATCAAATTTTGATACGACCATCGTCAATCAGATCTCATAACTTCACAGGTGACAAAAGTACTATTTTTGGTCCATCTTTACATACCATGAATCTTTTCTCAATTCACTAAATTAAACAAGTCCCTTTTCTCCACCTCAAGATTTCAAATTTATTTTCAATTAGTGTCCTTTCATCTCTGTCAATCTCTCTCTCCTTCTCTCTCTCTCTCTCTCTCTCTCTCTCTCTCTCTCTCTCTCTATCTATCTATGTATATATTCATATGTGTGTGTGTGTGTGTGTATATATATACATATACATATATATATATATATATATATATATATATATATATATATATAACTCTTTTTTCCTCTATAGACTTTGTCGTTTCTGCTCATCCCTTTGACCTAGTCATTCGATCGACAGCATTAGACACAGACAAAGACCTCATTGTTTGTTGCAATGAGTTCTGCCATTGTTCTCAGCAGACAACCAGTAGTTGAATTTTCCAATACATCTGCGAGTGACTTCTCGAAATTTTCAAGCGCCCTTTACCGCCATCGATGAATGGCACCCATTTTGCCCTCCTTGATAACAGTGAATAACAAAGACAGGTCGCGTGATTTGGTCTAATGTTCTGGGCTTTCGGTGTCCAGAGGTGGACTGAGGGATAGTGGTAGAAGGTTATTTTTCGGTTACAGCTGCTTTTAATAATTTGAAAGAGGTTGCTTGTCAGACACGAATATATTAATATCTTTCTATGTATTAGAAATGTATATTGATCAAGAGCTACACAGTCATTACCAATCTATCAAAGATACACGCGATATTTCAAAAGATATCTGTACAATCCTAATTTAGCAATCTATGATAATATGTTAGTCCGTCTGCCTCACTCATTTTCTCTCGCTCTCTCTTTCTCTCTCTCTCTCTCTCTCTCTCTCTCTATATATATATATATATATATATATATATATATATATATATACATTCTAGAAAGCTTTACAGCTCTAAACACTAAACGAATCGAGTAAACTTTCTCAATTTTTTGTGTCGCTCCAGTCACCTACTCCCCAATATCTGTCAATGTAATCATGTATTTTTCTCCATATTTTTGTTTTCGTTTTTGTTTCTTTATATGTTTTAAATATACTCTACTATTATGGTACTATGCAAAAACAACTACTTAGTTTCCTAATATTGGGGAATATTTTTAATCTCTTTGTAACGGAATGATAAAATCTAGATTACTACTTCATCCCCCGGGCTAATATCAACAACCACCTCTTTTGGATTGGAAGCTTTCCGTTTGGGAAGTTGATACACACACAAACAAACAACAAACACAAACAAACACACACACACACAAACACACACACACACAAATATCTATAAATCAATATATATATATATATATATATATATATATATATATATATATATATATATATATATATATATATATATATATATATATATATATATATACATATATATAATGTGTACTGTAGAGAGTGAGACAGACTCGGGAGTGAGGTGTTTGGGGGTAAGGTTTATTAATCCTTATAAGTAGATTGTCCATACATTTTTTTGGATTCTCCCCATCATCAGTGGCGTGTGCTGTGTGAGTGTGTATTAAAATTTCCCATGTGGAACCAGAGTCCACTGTCAGGAGCTATGCATTGTGGGTAAATTGTATTGTCATATATATATATATATATATATATATATATATATATATATATATATATATATATATATATATATATATATATATACATATATATATATATATATATATATATATACATATATATATATATATATATATATATATATATATATATATATGTATATGATCTCACCAAACAATGTACATAAAAATAGACCTATGAATAGAAAATCTTACAAATGTTACATGTTTTCCAGATATGTTTATTTCAACTCCAGCTTTTTTTAAGTTTTATATTCTATCTGGTTGGATAGAATAGTCACCAAACCTCAAGCAAAATTGCCATTTTTCATGATGAAATACACAATTTGCCAGTCATTCAGAATCATAAAAAACAAAGGAAACATTCATCGGTGAGCTAATCAAGTAGATATCAATCTGTATTAAGTGGTTCGACCGAGGCAGAATGTTGTTCCACTGATGACCTGTGATGACTGAATTATCATGATATAAATATTTTGGAATGGGAGATCTCATCAAAAAACATGCTGGTAACTATTGCTTCACATGAATAGAAGAGAATAGCTAACGACGCAAACTAACTTACTCCGAGGAAATAAAAAAGAAATATTTTCACTCCAATTAGTTCTGTAAGATAAACATTTATCAAGTATATATACATCTTCAAGTATACGTATGCAGACACGTAGGGATTATCAATAAAACATTTCAATAGTTGTAGATACAGCCGTAGTTTTAATCTGGAAAATCCGCTGACTTTAAGATGAATGTGATAGAATGTATTAATTTCAGTTCACTATTTTAAAGCTTAGAAAAGAACATATAGTACGTTTAGCTTTAATCCAAATTAACATTGATTTGTTTACATTATTCAGCTGAAGGTCTTAATGAGAGGAGTTTCAAGTTTTTAATTTTATTTTCCCTCTTGTAAGAACAGCAGGCTGCAGAATATTCAGTAAGTAACGAATAATAAACGATTGCTCATCAGCGTATTAAAGCGGAACATGAAGGAAAACAAGAGGTTGTTTACGATACAAAAAACAAATAACGCTTTCGTACACCTTGTACACAACTTGATACATTTGAGAACAGAATGTATACGCCTGAATGTTTGTTTCCTTTCAAAGTCTATACAACAAAATTGCATCAAGGTGTGTCGTTGCACGCGTGCTTCTATGTAATTAGGAAATGTTTGTTTGATAAGTAAAAGAGTAAAAAAAAGTTGTTGACAATTTATAACACTGTGCATTTACTTCAAGCATAAATCGCTCTCTTGTGTATATGATGATCATTTTAATTAGTATAGAATCATGATGACACTCAAATATCGACTGAACAACAACATTTTTCAGACCTTTAAAATAAGAACAAACGCTCTTGGAATCTGCTTTCCCCATTGTATTGGTTTAAATGAGCTTTCGACTAAGGAAGTTCAACAGTCAGAAACGAGAGGATCCGATCGGATTTTAATAAAGTATCTACGACCAATATATCCTCCAAACAGTCACATAGATTGCAAATCCCGACCAAGTGACTGCCTACCAAATTATGAATCATTCAGCCTGGACAAGAGAAGATCAGGCTCAATATCACATGAATAGATTATGACACAGCTCCGTATATTAAAATATAACAAGTGTCAGACATATATTTAAAAAGATTCAAATGTTAATTAACAAGTAACTTTACAAGAATATCAGACAGAATCTTCGAATCACAGCTCACAACGTGCATCCCCAGAGATCATATGCAAAATCGTAACCGGCAGAAAATGTATGTTGTGATGATTTATATAATTTCAAGGGACAACTGTGCTGCGTCGTCCATGAATAAAAGGTTTGGTGAATCTTGGGAAAAGTCTCTGTCCGGCGAATGCTGCTGTTTATGTCTAACTCAATTACTAATGATTTTAAAAGATAATGGTCAGCTGCAGATATATTTCTCGAAACCCGGTGTATAATGATCACAATCTTTTATCGAATAACATACATACATGAACATTTCACTGCACGGAATAAACACAAACATACACACATGAACTCCTATACCACATATAAAGATTCTACATCCGCACATATATACACGCATCATAGTTTCAAGAATACCACATACTCCTATCAACAGAAAGACACATACAGAATGTTATAAACATACGCATACACAAATGCATATACTTATCACACACACTTATCTTTGCATGTTTGTATATGTTCGATCGTAGCATGTTTTTGTGTGTATTTTGCATTATCAATGAAATGTCAAGCAACACCCGGTACATATCCCCTGTCAGCTTTATAAATGAAATGTGCATTACCTATTCACTTCGGTAGCATTAATATTTGACAATTCCAGTTGCTGATATCCCTATTGTCTGTCAAAGATCCTTAATTCAAAAGCTGAATTGATAACAAGGATCTGTCGTGAACCGAAAGAAAAAAAAAGCAATGAATATTTGAGGTTCTCTTCCTTTATAGATACGTGTCCTCCTTTTGATAATCTCCATTGTCATATTTTGAGATATTCAAACGGGCTCTTGGGATCAAAGATGAAAATCTAAACAAGATAAGGGTATCGGCCATGTTGGATTTTAAGTTGATTACGTCTAGTAAGGAATAAGATCGTTTGAAAAAAATCTACATCTTTTCACAATAAAAAAAAATCAAATGCGATAAGAGAAAGAACAGAGCCTAAAAATATAGAAGTGAAAAAGATTCATGAATATTCATAAGTACGGATTTGACATGAAGGTAATGCAATATGAACAAAGTAAAGTACCATAAAAAGTGAGGGATAACTGGAGAAAGTATGGAAGAAATAATAGAAAAAAAGGAAAGCAGAGAAAAAGGAGGAAAGAAAGAACTGGAGGAATGAAGAAATAAAGAACAGGACAAAAGGAGGAAAAGGCGACAGAAAAGAACAAGAAAGAAAAAAAAGAGGAAGGGTAGAATTCAAAAACTGAAAAAATAAGTTCAGAACAATGGGGGGATGAAAGAACCGATGAATGAAAGAAATAAAGAATGAAGAAGAAAAAGAACATAGAGAAAAAGATGAGGATAATGTATGGGTGAAAAGGAACAAACATATATATTTGAAATAAATCATGGAATAAAAGAAAGAAGGAGGAAGATGGTCTCTTTTAAAAAAGAAAAGAAATTACTGGAGGAAAAGTTTGGTTGCGCCGAAGTCAGACTCCCCGGCTGAAATAAAATCTAAAAGTTAAACAAAACCATTGATTTTTTCCATACAATATAACTCCGA
The DNA here is from genome assembly GCA_963457665.1 of Thysanoteuthis rhombus. NCBI lineage: Eukaryota > Metazoa > Mollusca > Cephalopoda > Oegopsida > Thysanoteuthidae > Thysanoteuthis > Thysanoteuthis major. Next base: position 18,201,151 of record OY735223.1, read on the forward strand.
AGTTACGTGTCCCTTTTCAAATCCTTTATTAGTGACTGCTGCAATAAGATTTGAAAACTTGAGTAGAATAAGTTGACCTGAGTTGGGGTTTAGAAGTGTTAATGCCTTTGTCATCAGTGTTTGCCTATTTCTCTGTATTAACATTCTTTGCGCATGGAGTCAGTAGTTTTCAGGCATTGTCATCCGTCATCCATGGTTGTTACATACAAAACGTTAAAATACGTAGTAGGAGTTTGACAGAAGAAATTATTTAAAAAAAACTCGCTCGGCCTAATGGTAAATCCATCATTAGCCCCAGTAGTAGCGGGGAGAGCAAATCAGAAAAAAGGATCCAAAAGTTATGGGTCAATTCACGACTAGCCTCCAAAATATGTGATTCAAAGAAAAAAAAAAGGAAGCCTAACAATGTTACTGCTTAATTCTTTTCTGACTTATATAACATTAAAGGAAGAGAAGTTTTCGCTTTTAGATGAATTTTACTCCAAGATCTACTGGTAACAAGCCAAACACCCTTCACCTTTGACACATGAAGGGTTGATAGGAAGTATTCGTCATTTGTGCTTATTGTTTGTTTAGGGTCTGTTTTAATCACATATTTGGTTGTTTTACCGGAAGGAAAAACAAAATATTCATATACTCCATTATTAATAATTTGTGTGATTATATACCTTTATCTTAATCATCGTTGCTTCTTATTGCAACTAAAGAATTCAGATGGAATTAAATAATCAAGTTTGTTTATCATTGCGAATGGTTTTTCACGTTTGTTTACAAATGTTATTAAACAAAAGGATCGCCGAAACAAGGTAAAAACGAAGCCAATTAAGTGGACAAAGAGACATATTCCGTTTTGCATTATTGAGGTTTCAAAAGTAGAGATATTTACTAGGAAATGTTTCTGCTAAATCTTTGATAAAAGAAATCAACCTTGTGATCGTGGATGATAACAAAATCCTCTTGTAAACTAAACAGAACAATCGCCATCATTATTTTGTTGGATACAAAGACTATTTTTTTTATAACTATCTTGTTTTAATTCAAACAGGGGAACCCATTGGAAGTGCAAATGAGTTTGGGAACTCTTCTTTAAAGAGCTTCTAACATGAAACAAAAGGAAAAAGAAAACAGCAGATCATTTAAATAAAAGCAAGACGTATTTATGGAGTAAGATTGATCATCAACCCTACCACTTCTGCTTGACTAATGGTAATAGACTGTAATGTAACTTCATCCCATATTTTTTTCTTTTTTTTACGCCTGTTGATGTACTATTCCTAATTCTGAATATCTCAAGTTTTGAGTTTTAATTAATTCCGGTAATAAAGTAAACACTCAAAGATTTTGTAAGAAAACAGATATGAAAAAGATAAAGAAGGCTAGGGCAATGTGAGAAACAAAAGGGAATAACGTCAACATACCAATTATTCATAGTAGCAATATAAACCACGACTACTGTGCTATTCATGGTTATAGCATAAAGCTTTGACTTCTACACACAGATCTTTGCCGATTGACTCAGTTTAGTAAATAAAGAAGATCTTGGAGAAGGTCAACTAATGAAGATGCCCACTGAGTCTGCACGGATGGAGTTGACCATGGTTAAAGAGTTTTAAGCTGCTACACCTGGGTGCATGGTATAAAGAAGTAGTTTAAGTCTCCAGTGTTCGTGACCATTGGGGATATGTATGACTTCAAGGCATATCTCCAATGTTCTTGATCAAGAACAATTCGCATTACACGACAGTTGGGATTAATTCACACAGTCGAAGTGAACAATTGAAAAATAGTAGCTTCAGAATTAGAAACCATGAAAAAATGTAAAAATCGAAGAATGAATATGGTCGGAATTGATTCCTTCCATGATATCAGTGGAGTTTTCTATTGAAAATTTGTAAAATAAAGTACGAACAAAACATCTGGATTTCGGAGGATCAAAACCACCAGAATAAGTTTAGAAAAATGCTATAAATAAAAAAGATATGGTCATGACGTTCTGTTTACAGCTTACTTTTACTTTACGAATGGGCTTGACAACAGAAATAAATGAAAACCGTCAGAATAAGGCCATGAACATGTCAGCAGATATCAAAGTACTAGGGTACTAATATGAATTTTCATGTTTGTATACAAAACGGTGTCGCAAAATGCACTTGAAAATACGTACAAATCGTTTTGTCATCATGGGGACGCAAGAAAATGTAAATTATCTTTTCTCAGAAGAGAGATAGTGGAGTACTGATTTCAATTTTCGAGTCTGTGAACAAGACATCATGGTCAGGAGTGCTGAAACAGATAAGCATTAGAAGACAAAAACACGTAGAAAGACAATTATATAAGCATATAGATAAACCTTCGCAGGTGCACCGAAAGACTGAACTGTTTGCCATCCTTGGTGGCTACAGTTGTTCAATGAATCATTATACTTTTAGGTTGCTGTAAATGAATGATTAGATGCATAAAAGAGGGGCGGTGTGTAAAATCAAATTTTGCATTGATTGAAGTAACCCATGAAGTACACTGCCTACCAATAGACAGGTAGAGGTTTTTGGATTCAAAAAGATATGAATAGACTGAATTACATACGAGAAGGGTTAAGTCCCATCAGTTCGTTAGTAGCGAGAATTGACTTTTTTTCCTGGTTGAAACACCATTATGGATTATATGATTTGATTTCGATGATCGTCAATATATTATCAGCAATAATTCTTGGTGTTGCCCGGGAATCAAAAACATTATTGAACGACACAGACAGGCCCATGCACTATTCTGCATATACATCATACAGGTATTGTTTTCTTGCTTATGTTTCAAAATTTGAGGTTCGTTTCTCCCTTTCAAACGCTGCTAGTACTTTTATATAAATCTTTGCTCTCGATCTGCTGACATAAACTTTATTAAATGACCTACGCAACCCAGCCATGTTGGTAGGGATAGCGTATGATTTAGTGATTTGTGTGCGCCGATTGTATTGACTGTCATGTAGAACAATTGTTATGTTAAAGTTTGAAATATACGGAATGATTAAAAAAAATCAACTCTTCCAATTTTTAATGATATTTTGCAATTATTTGATTCTTGAAAGCAAACATCTCAACTATTATCTACTTTGACTACGAATGCAGAATGGAGTGAAAATAAAGCAACCCAGCTGAAATCAAACAAATGCCTAATCGTATAGATGATATAAGGATTGTATATCGGGTGTGTGGAAAGTTCACGATAGCGAAACTATGGTTAATTCAGAAGTGAATTACTTGTGTAACAATGTTTTAATGCATCTGTTGTGAATTTGACAATGATTGAATTTGTTATGGTTCACAATACATAGCGTTCGTCGATATTTTTCTTCAACAGGAGAAGAAACTGAAAGGGACTAATTGAAATAGCCGAATAGGCATGCTGAAGGAATCAGACGTGCAACTGATAGGTACTTGCTTCAACGTAACGTTTCTCTTACCATTGAGTTTAACAGCTGCCAGTGATGCAAGGTTCAAATAACTGTCCTAACTTCACGTTTCCTTTTTGTTTATCCTCTGGTGTCTTTGTTTTTCCATAAGAACAATTGTATTGTTAACATAATGGATTAGTATCCGATGGAAAGGATTATAAATGTATTATATTTTGGAATTGTATTTTGAATGTTTCAGTTGAAGAGTGTCAACATAATATAACGCATTGATGATTATACAACTAATTAATAATGATAATAATGATAATAATAATAATAATAATAATAATAATAACAATATTAATAATGATAATAATAATAGTATGTGTGTTATGTTAGAATTCCCTCGAAAAATAGATTCCAATAATGTCATTTATACATACATCACACACACAAGCACACACATATACACACACAAACGCACACATACGCACACGCACAAACAAATGTTCATTGAGTATATGATCTATTGAGAGAGAGAGAGAGAGAAATGTATACTATCAGGGATTTATTTTCTTTTGCAGGAACCTTTCCCACTGGAACCATCATTAAACTTTCTTAAATACTGGAAAGTTGTAAGAAATATTTGAAGTTCGTGTTACTATACAATAATTACATTCAAAACAAGTCACTTAACTTAGTCCGAGTTTTGTTCAACGGTCTTTTCAAAGCCTGCAGGAAATATTTGCTTTTATTTTTCTTCTTCTTCTTTCATTATCCAGTGATGTTACTTCAATTGTCAAAAACCACCAGCTGCTTGGAGAATCGTCCATCACCGGAAGGAGAAACATACGAAGATGCGCGGTGGATCAATGTTTCATTCAGTTCATTCTTTTTTTTTTAAGTTTGAAATTAACACATTACTATAGTTTCATTTTTTTCTTCGTGAAATCAAATTTCCAAAAGTCAATGGACAAACATCGATTATGCATTGTTCACAGATATCTTCAAGTGTTATTAATTGGAATATATTTGATTTGAATATTAATAATAATGATAATAATAATAATAATAATAATAATAATAATAATAATAATAATAATAATAATAATAATAATAATACATAGACCAGATGATCTTAAAAGAAGTAAGGAAAAGGAGAAAGAATATCGCAATGGGATGGATAGATTACAAAAAGGCATACGATATGATTCCACATAGCTGGATACTCGAATGCCTTAGAATGTTCAAAATTAGCGAACCGGTGGTTAAATTCATTGGTAATTCGATGAAAAACTGGAAAGTAGATTTGACAGCCGCAGGGGACAAACTAGCCGAGGTAGGGATAAAAAGGGGAATCTTCCAAGGAGACTCGTTGTCCCCACTATTATTTGTTCTAACAATGATACCGCTTAACAGAATCCTGAGAAACAGCAAAGGATACCACTTCTCTAAAACAAAAGGTAAGGTCAACCACTTAATGTACATGGACGATATTAAATTGTTTGCAAAAAACAGGGGAGAGCTTGAGACTCTGTTCAACGAAGTAAGGGAATATAGTGAGGACATAGGAATGGAGTTTGGGATAGAAAAATGCGCAATCATGGTGATGCATAAAGGAAGGCTTTCAATGACTGAGGGAATTGAACTTCCGGACAACAACAAGATTAGGGCATTGACTGCACAAGACCGATACAAGTACCTAGGTGTCCTTGAATGTGACACGATAAAACGGGAAGAGATGAAGGAGAAAATTAAGAGAGAATACCTCAGAAGGATAAGGAAAATATTAGAAACCAAATTAAATAGCAGAAATCTAATAAAAGGAATGAACACATGGGCTGTGTCAGTAATTAGGTATACAGGACCATTCCTAGGATGGACAAAGGAAGAGCTCCAATCAATGGATAGGCGAACAAGGAAACTTATGACGATGCATAAAGCATTACATCCTAGGGATGATACAGATAGGCTATACGTTAAGAGAAAAGAAGGTGGTAGGGGGCTCATCAGCATAGAAGATTGTGTCCAGAGAGCTAAAGTAGTCCTAGATAGATATGTGCAAACAAATAGTGAAGAAATCATAAAGAGCGCGAGGGATAGTGCGACAAACAATAAAGTAGAAAACAATGGAACAGTACAGCAAACTAGAAAAGAAAAGTGGGAAGGGAAAAAATTGTACGGCGAGTTTAAAAGACAGATAAAAGAAATAGCAGACGAGAAATCATGGACGTGGTTACGAAAGGGAAACCTTAAGAGAGAAACAGAATCGCTCATCATGGCAGCCCAAAACAAAAGCATAAGGACAAACTATATAAAAGCAAAAATCGACAGAACACAGACAAACAGCAAATGCCGCATGTGCGGTGAAAGAGATGAGACAGTAAACCACATAACTAGTGAATGTAGTCAACTCGCCCAGAAGGAGTATAAGCATAGACACGATAGAGTAGCAACGATGATACACTGGGAACTAAGTAAACAAATGGGATTCAACCATGGGGAAAAGTGGTATCAGCACAAGCCAGAGGCAGTTTTGGAGAATGACAACCACAAACTACTGTGGGACTTTGACATCCAAACTGACCACCTCATCCAGGCAAGAAGGCCGGACTTAGTAATCGTAGACAAAAAAAGGAGGGCCTGCCAAATAGTAGACGTTGCTGTACCTGCAGACTATAGAGTAAAAAAGAAGGAGGGTGAGAAAAGGGAAAAATACCAGGACCTAGCAAGGGAGTTAAAGAAAATGTGGAACATGAAAACCAGGGTAGTACCGGTCATAGTGGGAGCACTAGGAACTGTCCCCAAAACGCTGAGGGAGAGACTGGAGGAGATCGGGATTAGGGGGAGGATAGAGACCGTACAGACCACAGCACTGCTGGGCACTGGACGGATACTGAGGAAGGTGCTAGAGATATAAGGACTGCAACGAAGCGTAGCTCTGTCATGATATGCGAAAGAGAGAGGAGACGTTAGCTGAAGACCTGGGGAGACTTATTGTCACTCAGCCTTCAGCGATAACCACTGGGCAACCGGTGTGAAACTGTAAATCGCAGAATTACTGCGATCTATGAGTACGAGGAGAGGAGGGCTGGAGACTTGAGGAGACTTGCTGTCACTCAAACTCCAGCGGTTACCACCAGGCAACTGGTGTGAGATTCCGAAATAATAATAATAATAATAAAAATGATAATAATAATAATGATAATGATAATAATGATTGCTAAAGTTATCAACAATGTAACTTTGAAGTTGAAAGAGATGATGAAGCATTAATACTAATAGAAAAGAGGAGAAACTCCGGACTTTGTATTTGAGTTCGAGGGAAACAATGTATACCACAGCGACTAAAATTAGGTACAAGAAATACACCACGATAAATTTTTTTAAATAGAGGGAGGGAAGACAAATAAGAGAAGGGAGAGGACAAAGAGAAAAAAGAAGTGGGAAAAATTGAAAAAAAAACAAACAAATAAGACAAGACAGGAAGAAAAAGAAGCTTAATAATAATAATAATAATAATAATAATAATAATAATAATAATAATAATAATAATGATGATGATGATGATGATAATGATGATGATAATGATGATAATGATGATGATAATTATAATGATAGTGATGATAATGATGATGATGATTAATAGTGATAATAACAAGAAGAAGAAGAAGAAGAAGAAGAAGAAGAAGAAGAAGAAGAATAAGAAGAAGAAGAAGAAGAAAATATAAACTAGAAGAATAAAAAGAAGAGAGAAAAATGCGTAGTAGGAGTGTGTAAATCTCATCGGTTGTTAATGTGTGGCGATCATTTGTTTCGAACTTTTCAAAGAATACATCAAATGTAAATCTCAACCACTGTCTTAAAATATACAATTCCCATGAAAACTGTTGGAATTTGGACCCAAAGAAGTTATTTTGATGGCTAAATTTTGAAATATAGGTATATGAATAAAACATTATCCCTAAAAAAATTGATCCTATGACTGGTAAACGTATTGTAAAAATGGAGATATATAATATACATATTCAGTATGTGCATTCCCAAGGGACTACAACCCTACAGAATCTTTACCACATTACAACGTCAGATTTTGCAACTGACACTGTCATCTGGTCAGTTAATTTAAATCTAACATCATTGAATTGACATTTTGATTCTTGGCCCATGAACATTGACGTGAAATACAGAATATATAATGATGCTGCCTATTCATCTGTCATTCCAACAATATGATGGAAAACCAAAAATATCTTGAAGTATTGTAAGGTACTGCTTTGGCGTTCTGGGTGGTAGAAAAAATTTTCATGAACTGATGTTTTGTTCGGATTCTTCAAAGAAAGACATACGCACGCACACACACAAGTATTTATATATGCATGTACATATATATGTATACGTATATATATGTATGTATGTATAAAACTACTCATATGATGATACACATATATATATATATATATATATATATATATATATATATATATATATATATATATATATACATACATATATATATATATATATATATATATATATATATATATATATATATATATATATATATATGAAGATGTATACGCTGGACTACCGTAGCCACCACGCTTCTTTATACATGTGTTTGTTAATGTGTGTACCTGTGTCTAACACTAGATACCCCAGTAGACATCATCTTCGAATGCTGACTTTATTTTCATTTTCAAACAAAGACGTCTTGACCTTTCAGTTTCAAGTTTATTGATAAAGTCTTGATTCTCTAGAATGTATATGTTTCTGGATATGTTTTTATTCTCTTACAGATATATTCCAGCTGAAAACGTCATTGAAGTAATTTATGGTCATTGTTTGCCGACCAGAACACCCACTCGAATGAACACACGTATATTCACTAATATAAATTTTGTCCAAAAGACATGCAACATTGTTCAGTTGTTCACTTATACATGCAAGCTTTATCCGTCTCCCACCATGCATAACAAACTTCTCTCCTTTTTCTCCCACATACTTAAAAATTCCACGCAGCCATATCCTCACGAATAAGTTAAAATCCATCTGTGTGGTATCTTACATGCCTTAAATTAGGAAGTATTAAAGGTTTTCAGAATAATTCAGAGCAATGTGTATCAATTAAAGATTTGGGGGGGGGATCTTGATTACTACTGAGCTGATTTGGACGCCAATCCTTTTTTACAAAGGCAACTACAGCGATGATATTTTTCAAGATGAAAGAATTGAAGTTGGATTGATTGGAGGTGACATTTTCTACACCGTACGAAATATATATATATAAATATATATTGATTTGTAATGGCGTAAATCGAAGTGTTTCTCTATTCTAATTTTCAGGGATCCAAAGTAAGGGGGTATGTTTTCAGAAATCCCCTTTTTAGGGAGATGGAGGTTGAAGCAAGAGGGGACTCTGTTGTCATGTTGTTACACAATTATTTTTTGTCGAGTAATGTCAGGTATTATTGCCACTTGTCATAGACAAAGTACCGCTTAACAAGATCATGCAACAATAGAAACGTGTTTATATGAGAAATCTAGTATGATATTTGTATTTTGCAACACTGAGACATTATTGCTTTCTGTCTGAACTCATTTTAGGTTAATAGATCGTTACAAATCATAACATATCGAAACCTGGATATATATATCTATCCGATGTCTTTAGATGCTTACAATGCTATTTCCATCCAGGACTCCTGCATCATCTATTAGTAATGTAACGCCTACATTATTTTCTTTCCGTGATAATCCTTCATAAAATTGACAAGAATGTCAGAATAACAAATAAATGTTTCTTGGGATATGCCAATCTCATTTTTTTTTCAAAATGCCAAGGATATTTCACTACTACTTCAAGCAAAGCAGTAGCTTTTAACTAGTTTTCCCCTCTCCTAAAACCGAAAATCCGACCTGACACGCGAAGTGCTTCCATGGCACACACAGCTTTTTTTTGTCCCTTTCGTGGTTGTTTTTGTAACTACTTTCATCGATGGAAATTCCCTTTAGCTTTGAAATGTGAATTGGATTTATTCCTATTTTGAAAATTTTTCACTTTTAGGTGTGAGTTGTCATCGGTCTGATTAGAATATTCGCCTTCTGTCAGCGTTTTAGAAAGATCCAAGAATCGTGGTCTAAGCGTTAGATTTTGATTTAAGGTAGGTAAACAATCTCCTGATAGTCACAATTAGACAAACAACCGTACCTTTCAAATATATATATATATATATATATATATATATATATATATATATATATATATATATATATATATATATATATATATATATATATATATATTATTGTGTCATCCACGGACGGCTGTTTCGATGTATTACATCTTTTCATTGTGGCTATAAACTTTATCCCATCCAGTACTGCGTGGTAGAATTGAAACTTTCACAGAGACCAGAGACCGATATCCTTCCTCTGGATCACAGAACTGGGTGGTTTGTAAGGCTGAATTTATGCGATATATTCATTTACGCATAAACTCCTCATCCACCAGAGTTCTCTATTCCTATGGAAGAGCGTTGCATGTGTGTGCGTGTGTGTGTGCCTGTATGTTATCGCTCACTTATGTAATTATGAAATTTTATTTTTCAGCGGTACTGGCCATACTCTTTTGTCTATGGACCTGAAAATTGGCATCACCACACCATCAGAACTAATCTAAAAATTATTTTATGAATAAAAATAATGTTTTTTTCCTCACTGGAGCCCACCACCTATGTCATAAATGAAATTTATTCTGACCATATTTATTCGTTGATGGAATATTTTCTACATGACTTCAAATTTGACTCAACCTTTATTCAATTATTGACTTGAATCAAAAGTCTCATCAGCGTTCAGGACGTCAAACCCATATAGCAGGATATTTTAGAAGATCTAGAATAATGGTTAAACGGCTAGATATTTGTTAGAAAGTAGATGAAAAAATGATCCGTCTGTTTTTATGCTCAATACGCCACAAAATCATGATTGTTTACACAATCAACTTGATAGTTAAAATCTGAAAAATAACTCTTGCCAAAACTCAAACCATTTCCAACCTCAAGTCTATTTTATACGGAGGGGGGTATCCAGACTCTAGTACTCAAGTGATATTGCTTGTTGAGGGTGGGGACATCAAAATATGCACTTTTTTCGGTTTGGAGAGCTTTGTTCATAACACAGTTTTATTTTTAAATCCTTGGAATGGTGACCTTGTAAACAACTAACACCCCCATACCAAAAAAGAAAAAAAAATCACGCTGCGTACTGAAATATCAATTTCTGTGAAAAACATATATCAGACTGAAAATAATTTCATAAATTACACAGATATTGGGAATAAAATGGTGGAAATGACATACATTTTCGGAAAAAAACTTTTTCTATGTATTTAGTGTTTAAAGCTTTCTAGACTCTCCATTTCTTTTTCTCTCTCTCCGCCTATATGAGTATATATGTGTGTGTATGTATATAAAAATATTTGTATATATATGTATATATGTATATGTATATATTTGTGTGTGTGTGTGTGTGTGTGTGTGCGTATGTGTATTTAGATTCACTAGTAATAGGTTTAGATAGGCGGTTGTGAATTACTGTAGCAAATTTCATTTTCAGTCACCATAGTTGGAATATTGATGCTACATCGTCAACGACGGGCTTGTTTATCTATTTCTCGTCAACCAAAAGATACTCATGTATAAGGTTTCATTCACTGCAACAATTACATACGTAAAGACGAGGCGTATACCACAAGAAGATAAAAGTCGCTAACAAATGAGAAAATATCGATAATATATTTATCGTGTCATCATATATTATGAGAATCTTATTATAATGCATCAATACATCTGTCTTTCCGTATTTTCTCACCCACCATTAAATCTACTTGGCAGATACCCATCAGATTCTCTGTAGGTTGTATAACACAAAGTTTGGGGGTCAGAGTTTATGGAGATTACATGGAGGTAATATCAATTTTTTTAGGAGTCTAAGTAGGGAGGGGGAATTGTATTTTCTATTTTCAGGTGTCAAAAAAGAAGGGATTTTTTTCATTTATAGTGGTTAAAAAAAAGTCAACATTTCTCCATTCAATTCCACGGGAAAATCATCGGCTTTGTTTGCTTCTAGGTCTGAAAATCAAGGTGGAAATGTTTTCTCCAATTTTAAGCGATGCAATCCAAAGGGAACTTGTGTTTTCGATCTTGGTCGACTACATCGGACGAGAACGTTTTTTTCTTTCCAAGAGCTAAAACTGGGGGGAAAAATGTGTCCACGTCTGAGGGTCAAACGCAGGAGAGGATGTTTATATGCATTATGAGGGGTTTTCGATGACGTGAGGACGCTTTTTTCACTTTCAGATGTCATCATCGAAAGGGGTCTTTTTTTCCCTTCAAATCGTGAAAATAAAAGAATTTTTTTTTTCAGGGGTCCAAAATCCAAAAGACAGTTTGTTTTTTTACTTGTTTAGAGGTCAATGTCGAGAGGGTGAATTAATTTTATTTCTAATGCTCAGAATGACACGATTTTACAAATAATGAGGAAAGATATGGAACTCTAGAGCCTCTATTCGTCAGGAATGGTTTACTCCGACAGAAAGTATTACGAATGTATTTTATCATTCAAAAGCCTATTTGGAATGATTCCCAGTTATTAAACAGTGACTGTGACATTTTTGAGTCAACATCGTATATATTAAAAACATTTATAGAACAATGTATTAACCTGGGACCATAACGTCGCTTTCACAAAGAATCCTGGGAAATGAAATGGAAGCAGCTAATACATCTCAAATCCCAATTTTGACAGTTGGTATCCACTTTGAAATTACTATTATGGTAGGTATCAATTGACTTCAGGCCCTTATTCGGGAGTGACCAGCTGTACGGGTGTGGGCTAGCTGTCTGGTCTTGTGAAAAACTTTTTGAGGCATGGAGGGCAAACTCATTGGATTTCGTATCAGAAATCAACATCTTCTTTCTTTTTCGTTCATATCAATTCAGTTTTAGCTGATATCGAATACGGAATACCTGTCGCTAAGTCAACAATGTCAAATGCGAAATTGAAATGTTGATCTCAAAGCAAAAGAAATCCGGTTTATGATTTGTGGAAAAGAATAACTTGCCTCCCGAGTTATTTCCGTATAGACATGTCTCAATCAGATTTCTCTTTTCGTAATTTAAATTCTGGGGATATTTTTTCAAACTAAAATTATTGAAATGATAGAAAAACACAATCCCACGTATATACATTAATGGGCTAAAACGTTGCAACGTGATATAGCTACTGGCTCATAAGAGGTGCTCATGTCAGGGAAGCAATGCTACCAAGATACAAATGAAAACATAAGTCAGGAGAGACATTGCGATGGCTTAGGCACCGGTTTTCTAAGAACCATTTTGTCATCCGATTTATTTGGAATATACTTTTTTCGCGTGGCAATACGTGAACATAACTGAAGAGCAGCTCTTGCTTTTAGTTGCAAAAAAATTTCTATGATGGCATTGTTATCTTCCGACAAGACTATGCTCCCTACCAAACAACACATTACGGGAATGGTCTCAGGAACATGGAGGATACATCGCTGTGCTTCCTTACCAAAGAAAGTCTTCAGGTTATGTGCAGAACCTACATTCACATTTGTTATCCTATCATAACTTCATGGAATCCTTAGGTTCATAATTAGGGTAATAATGGTTGACAACTTCGGGATGCTGATTGTTACTACCATAATGAGTTCAATCCTCACAGGGTGCCCCACAACTGGATACTTACGTCAAACTGAACTTTGTAGATATTGGTAATTTAGTAGCTACTGTGTGCATACACTATTATATAGCTTAGTTCGATTGGGCTCTCCCGAAAACCATATTATCAAAGTCAATGATTATAACACACATATTCATCAGTTTTTCTGTCCCTCATTATATATGTATATTTCAATAATGAATATAAATCGGCATGGGATTCCATACATTTCATGACAATTTTGGTATTTCAATTTAAATTTTGTTGTGTAGAAGAAAATTTAATATGCTCCTTCTGACTTGTTTTCTGTCACTATGTTTTTTCCCTGTTCATTCTTGGAATTTGTCCGTTTCAAAAGTTATTCTATTCTGTTTCTCCCTATATCTCAATCTTTACTGTGATGCGATTCGAATAAAACTCTCTGTTTCCCCCTTCTGATGATTTCAGCTGTTAATATTTTCAGCCTTCTGACAATTTCTCCGTCATTTTTCGGAAAATGCTGATCGAAACTATCAACGAAAACTGCCAACAGAGATTTCAGCAGTTTTCAAGTTATTTTGTGAGTGTGTGTGTGTGTGTGTGTGTGTGTGTCCTTCTGTCTGTCTGTCTGTTTGTCTGTCTGCCTGTCTGTCTGTTTGTCTGTCTGTCTGTCTGTCTGTGTGTCTGTCTGTCTATCAGGGTTGGGGGTTATCTCACCACTTTCAATATTTTTCTTCTCATGACAAGAGAGAAAATGTCTTGCTCTTTGAGGGAATGTTTTGTATGATTTTTAAATTCTTTTTCTTTCAATTGACGCCCTGGAATTGGGTTGATTAGCATCATGAGTTCATGTTAGATTGATCTTTCAATTTGTTCCCAGCAGCTATTAAGTGTATGTTTTGGTAGTTTTTTCTTGTCTTTTATAAATTAGCCTTTCCCTCAAGCATCATCATCATCATCATTAGATTTTTATCGTCCGTCTTTGGACAAGGACATTCCCTGGGATTACCTGATGCGTTCTTAACTTGTCTAATTTGTCTCTACATTGTGTGTTCTGCCGGCCTCGGTTCCGCATTTGATCACTGGGGATAAAGGTTGTGAGTTCCAATATCATTAGTGTGCAGCATGACCAGCCCATTGCCATGAGAGTTTTTTGAAGAATTTTATGATGTCTCAAAACTCCTGTGTTTCCTAAATATATCAAAGTCTTGTGATATCTCCTTGTGAGGTTGATTAAATTACGTGCTTGTTGCATGGTTCTCAGTGTAAATGTGCTTCTTGTTTTCAGCTCACTGAGTTAATATCAGGACGATTCATAGGTTGTATTCTCTTTTCCAGGTTTACTAGATTTTCATATTCTTTAACACTGCCAATCTAAAGGTAAGAGAACTAACTGATCTATTGATCGACCTATTTTCATATAAATTGATCATCCAAAACATGGCATGCCGCCAAAGTCTTAAGTCACATGACGGTTCTTATTGAGTAACTATCAAGTCCTATCTCCATTCTCTCCAAATGGCTTCTTACATCCTAACCGACTCTTTTAAAATCTCGAACACATCAATCTGCAACAACCTCTTATAATACAACTGGATTCGCGATATTACTTGTCGGCAGCATCTGGTATGGGCCACCATTGTCTCTATGAAAAAAGTGGAGAAATAAAATGAAATTGATTGAAATGAATTCATTTCCTTTTCTTCTATTGGGGAAAAGACCGAGGATGGGATTTTTAAATTTTCATATAGCATAGAAGAATAGACATAATTTTAATACTGAAGATTCAAAATGAAAAACGAAAAGATAGACAAAAATATAAGGAATCTGTTTTAATATCTTCAATTTTTATTCAATAATCTCTCGCTAAATTTTCAAATCTTATTTACTTTTTCATGTATTGCATTGTTCGCATTTCTCCATCTCGACATTTCGTTTCGCTATTTCGTGTTTTTCCCACTTACTTTTCAATTCAATATCGGTTTTGCTTTTTATTCATTATCAGTAATAGTGATATAGTGTCAATTATTTTAAGAACACACACATACATATACACGCACTTCTTTCTCTCTCTCTTTCTCTCTCTCCCTATTCCTCTATTCCTATGAATATACATAAATATATGCATATGTATATATATATATATATATATATATATATACACATACCTCTTCCTTGTTCCTCTGTCTCTCTCTTAATATATATATATATATATATATATATATATATATATATATATATATATATATATATATATATATGTTTGTGTGTATGTATATATGTCTTTTTTATTCATGGGGAAGCAGAATGGATACAACTGGAAATGAATCTGGCGAACCATATCATAATTCTGGTTGGGTGTGTTCTGTTTTTGTTTTTTTGTTTTTTTTGTTGCTTTTTTTTTTTACTCTTCCCTAATGCCCTTGAGAAAGGCGTAGATATTTTTTCCTGACATTGCTAGGACAATTGCCCAATAAGCTTTATCTGACAATAAACCTCAGGGTTGGCAGCCATCTTCAACGTCTTGGTCTATCAAGCTAATGTAAGAGGACAGTGAGCCTCGAGAGTAGATGCAATTCGCATGAGCTGATTTTGAATAGAAAAAAATATCAGTGCAAGCGATTAGAGTTTCTACCCTGACACCCGTATAAAAGGAATTGGCGATAATCAACTTTTGACGCATCCAAAAACTACAATGCGTCTGATTTTATAAATCGTACTTGTGATAAATCTCATTCGTTGACAATGGATGGTATTTTCAATCATAGGATTTTCGAACTTGTATTTCTGATACCAAGGTCATTGAATGCAAATATAGAATGCAACTGCAACATTCATAAAAAAAACCCTTTTACTCTAAACCCAGCTTTATTCTAGACGAGTCCAGCCTTGTGAAGAGTCCATATCTCACTCAAATGTATTTGATTAAAACTGTTTAAAATGTTGCATTATGCGTCTCCCAAAATCATCAGGGCCAAGTGAACCGAAGCTGCCGTGGAAGAACCTCGAACACAGCTGACCAATTCTGCTGTCAGCCATCGTAAGGCCACTTTGCACCTACTGGTATCGCACTTGCCTAAACGAAGAACAAAAGGTAAAATCGGTGATTTTCAGTCCGTATAATTCGTCGAATAATCACAGTGTTACCTCTTTAAAAAATTCAAGCAGAGCAAGAAAGATGAGAATCAGACAGGCTCGACTGAGTCGGTCGAAACATCGATTATGAGGGTCCTAATATAAGCCTTTAGAGGAATCATACTAACGTTTTGCTACAGACCATCCAATATTGCACAGGATGTGTAGCATAACCTGAATAGTGCAAATATACTGACACATACCAGGGATGAAGTACATAGGAAACAGTTCAAATATATTTTCTTTACAGAGTAATAGAAAACTAAATCTGACATGATCGATTCCCGAAAGTATCAAACATTTTCAAAATTTCGAAAACTGGATGTGCCTCCTTGATGTAACCAGGCTACTGATCTCCCGTGGAATTATTCAGTTACTAGTGTGACGTAAGAGGGTGCGCTTTTCTATGATGCAAATGTCAAATTTGCAGTGATCAAGCAAGTTTTTTTTAACGTTTTATGCATAGCTCTTGGCACATTGTGTATAAAAAAAATCAGTCTTTCTCCACATATTCTGAGCTCTTACATAATTGCTATCGCAGAATTATCCAATCAAAGCAGTCATCTTTGGACAGCAGATGTAGATAAATACTTTTTCTGTAACGAATGTGTTGAACCGTTGGATATGACGAAATCTGATCAGGTGAATTGCTTGAGCAGTTTATAAGGCTACTCAAAAAATTTCAAACTACCCAGTTGTGGGGGCAAATTTCATGTGACTCAAAGGTCAATAACTGGAAAATAAGCATGTATGTTCGAATGGACAAATAGGCTTCTGAAACTTGTTTAGGAACGGAATATTTCCAGAGACGATTACAAAAATAAGCATCACATCATCACAAGACACGAAGGAATAGACAAATCATGAAACTGATGTGAAATTACTTAAAAGCTAAAACTATCGTGTATATTGGAAAAACACGGAATATCTATTGGCGAGTGTTTTTTAACATTGTGTAAGCAAATAAATCAACACAAATCGAAAAAACATAACAAAATAGATTATGTGTCAGGGAAAGAGATTTTTATTAGTGTTTTTCAGATTGAATATATATATATATAGATCTGTGTGTGTATCTGTGCATTTGTGTGCTTACAAATGTGTGTGAACCAGTCTCTCTTTCTCTCTTTTTCTCCCCCTCTGTGCGTGTGTGTTTGTGTATATATATATGTATATATACATATATATAAATATTTATATATATATATATATATATATATATATTACGCAATTTTTTTACGCAATATATATATATATATATATATATATATATATATATATATATATATATATATATATTCATATATATATTACGCAATTTTTTTGCGATCTGATGGAAGATAAATAAACAAAATCATCCAAAAACAAGCAAAAATATATGTGCAGGCGTATATGTATACACGTATATATGTATGTATGCATGTATGTAATGTGTATAGGTATGCGTATATTAAGGTATTCACACATGCATACATATGTGTATGTCAGTATGTCTGTTTATGCGAATTTGGATATCAACAGACACACACACATTCAACAGACACACACATACACACACAGAGATACACACACACACATATATATATGCATACATACATATATATATATATATATGTGTGTGTGTGTACGTGTGTGTGTGAATATGTATACGTATATGCGATCAAGTGTGTATGTGTATGCATCTGTACGTACATACAAGTACATATATACCTGAGCATTTGCAAGTCAGTGTGTATATGTTGGTATTTAAATATCCATGTTTATGTATATTTATGTGTAGTTGCATGTACATAACGATACCTCTATGTATATAAATATATTTTTGCCACTATATATATGCATGTATGTATATAAACATATGAATATATGAATATATAAACATATGGATAAGTGTGTGCATGAGTAAGCTTGTGTGCCTGTATATGTATATTGGTAAAAAAAGACAAAGGTCCTGCGTGTAGACGACACAAAGTCTTACTTAATGGTAGCGACACAGAAAAAATAACCAACGAATGAGTAAATAAATGAATAAATAAGAGAAATAAACAAAGCCACCAAATTTTTATGAATAAAACTTTTTTTTACGAATCAAATCACGTCGTTAAAAAGGCCTGAGGCAAAAACAAGCAACGTTCAATATTTTTTGGTCGAAGTTCTGATTTCTTACATTTGGGAGGGGGGGGGGTTCAATACTTTTAAAACTTCAGGTAGAATCTTTAAGTAATGATTGAGTTTATCTATTTTACCTCACATGGACGGAATATGTCGATTTTAAAAACTGATCATGAGTTTATACACATTCTTCTCTCTCTCTCCCACCTCTCTCTCTCTCTCTCTTTCTCTCTCTCTCTCTCTCTCTCTCTCTCTCTCTCTATATATATATATATATATATATATATATATATATACGTATGTTTGTGTATGTTGAAACATAGTATTTGGATGATATCTACCGCTGTTGGAACATTTCTTTGATTTTCCCCTTATCATAAATGTGTTCGTAGCTCATATATAGGACACTCAACGACATCTACATCCCGAAATTCATCTTGCAACTTTTGAGTTTGCAATGTTAAAAATATTTTTTTTCAAAATACAGTAACCTGAGAACAATAATACTTTAATCCTGAAAAGTTAGGATGCTACTAAAATTGCAAATAATAGAAGCATTTATTATAAGGTCAAGAAGAGCCGTACTTGATATTACATCCCTCAGTCAAAGTACTGGTACATCAAATGTATCTATCAATCATATTGTCTATCGATATAATTGAGTGTTCAATCGATTGAATTGTGTTCAGACATCGAACAGCAAACATAATTTAAGAAAAAATTAACCTTTACGCCCCAATATTGGGAATGACAGTCAATAGTGCTAAAAGTGCTGTTGTTTTTTGTTTTTTGGTAGGGGCATGTAATTTATTTTTTTTGGAACAAGTGATCTCTACTTTGCATGAAAAAAAAGAGAAGATCATCAAAATAAAAAAATAAAAAAGATAATAGAAAGGATGATAACATCAGTTTACAAAGAAGAATTTTTATAACCAAAGCGAGACTGGACAGTGGAACGGAAGTCAGCTATAGAATCTTGAATAGCCGACATGTGTTTGATGAGAAAAGAAGAAACCTTTTGCATTAGGCATATATAACGATCATCTTGTGCCTCTGAAAAATGACCAGTATTTACACCGTCGGAGGTATTAATTCGAGCAAAATGTAAAATCTATATGTAAGGGAGAGATAATTTGAGAAAAGTGATTGATATTTCAAAATTGAGTTCAAATAAAAGAGTGTAATTTTGCTTACAAAACCTTATACTTTCCCTGGTACAAAGCAGTCCCTCTCAGAAAACAGAACCCAAATTGGTTCATTAGTGTTGAAATTAATATTCTTTCTTCCCGGAAAGGCAATTTTGGATTAAATTATGACAGTCCGGTGACCATTGATTGATCTTGTTTCATTCACCAATCCCTATTTTTCTCCCAATTTAATTCTGATAGCTGACCATAAGGTTATTGGGCTGGGATGACCAATGAATTCAGAGTGTGGGCGAGAACCCCCCCCCCTATAGGTAAGCGGTGTTGGTATTACCAAATCAGTATCAAACCTTCAAAATTTGAAAAATCTTTTCGGGTGAAACAGAATGGACTGTTTTCCCGACACACACACGCGCGCACACACACACACACACACACAAACACACACACAGAGCCTCTTATATATATATATATATATATATATATATATATATATATATATATATATATATATATATATATATTATTGTTTCATCCACAGACTGCTGTTTCGATGTATATATCTCTTCAGCGTGGCTTTAGATTTTCCAGTATCCCATCCAGACCCTTCACTAGACCCGCAGGCCGATATTCTATCTCTGGACTACGGAACTAGACAGTCAGTAGGGCTGAATTTGAGCAATACATTTATCTATACAGAAATCCCTCACCCACCAGAGTGCTCTATTCCTATGGCATCAGCTTACAATGGATGAGTTACCTTACATATAGAGTGCTCAACCCTGAATAGAGGAGCATTAATTATGGTGTCATCCACAGACAGTTATTTCAATGTATCACATCTGTTCAGTGTGGCTATAGACTTTCCATTATCCTATCCAGTACCGCGAGGCAGAATTGAAACCTCCACTTCAGACCTGATTTTTGGAAGACTTCCATCCTTTAACACCAAATACACACGTACGTGCGCGTGTGCACATACACACACACACACACACACACACACATATATATATATATATATATATGAATGTATTAACGCACATAAGCTTCCAGTGGATCTTCATCATGAGAAAAACCACGGATCTCTGACAGCAGAGCTAGATTTAACATCTATCAAGTAACATATGTACCAGAAATGGCAGAGAAAAAATCATTTTTTTTATCAGTGCAAAAGTTTCTCATTTTTAGCGTAAAAAACCCAATGACGTATGAAGCTGACTACGAATGGCATATTCCAGTAAATGCTATTTAAGAGATGTTCCATATTGGTCTCATCAGTGATCAGAAGGCTTGTCCTGTACCGAATGTGGAACGGAGAACCTTGTCACAGAATCCGGATCTAACAAAAAATAATCAAGTGACAAACGTACCAGAAACAGAAAGATGAAAGCGATATTTATAAGTGGAGAAGTTTTATCTTCTTTTTATCACAGAAAAAGAATCAGTTATTTAAAAGCCGACTTCGTTGTCGATTGAGGATGTGCGTCACGGCATGTTTCACTGTCTACAGATAATTAAGGGACAAAGAAAAAAACCGCGCATCCTAGAAGGATGCCACCAAGATTCATTAGGAAGTTCTAATCAGAAAGTGTCATACAAGAGGTAATTAGATGCCTGCAATTAGTTAGCGCATGCTTTGAGGCCCCCGGGTACGACGCCAAATGCGTTCATTTACAGAGTGTATGTTGATCAGTGTAGATTTGATTGCAGCCATATCTATACTAGCTAGCTCTCTGTCTATCTATCATTCTATTTCTTTCTGATCATTCCAATCTATTTATCTATATTTCCTTAAATGCATCGTACGTATTTTCTATTTATCTCATTCTGATAACTGCTATCCATATTTTCTATTCATCAGTCTACGTACTTATCTCATTGTAGCCATAGCTATGTATAGATTTTCTAACCATCTATCGATGATCCTCTGATCATTTCTACTTTCTATCTATCAATCTACCTATTCATCAATCTCTGCCTCTCTTTTCTCAGTCTATTTATCTATCTATCAATCTCTCTCTCTCTCTCTCTCTCTATATATATATATATATATATATATATATATATATATATATATATATAAATATATTCATATTTATATATATGTATATGTATATATATATATATATGTGTGTGTATATATATATATATATATATATATATATATATATTATGCATCTATGTATCATGTTATCTATTTTTTTATATCTTTAATTCTAACCATTTCTCTCTATGTATATCTCTCTCTCTATGTATGGTTCAATATATATATATATATATATATATATATATATATATATATATATATATATATATATATATATATCATTCCAATCATTTCATCCCATGATCTATCAATACAACTATCAATCAATCTCATTCTGAATATTTCATGCCTATATTATCATACAAGCTATCATGATATTTGGATGTCTCTATCTTATTAACTATTCTTTTTCCGAAGATTCACTTTGATGTTATTGTCCTACCGCAATCTATATCCCATTTATATCGAATAATCAAATTGTTATAGTTGTTCACTAAATGTTGCCTTATCTATCTACTCCAGGCTTTTGGTGGAATATCCCCATTTTCTGTCTTTTCAGCAACATCATCATAATTTTAGCGTCCTTGGAGATCTTCCCCGCTGGATTCGACAAACTTCCCTATCTTTGGCGGCGAAGAAATAGTCCCCGAACTTGTCTAAATGGTATTGCAGTCTCTAATTTTGCCGGTAGCATTTCGTATATCATCTTTTAGGGTTTATGTTGTGTGTCGAAATGTCCAACAGTGGTTTAATATTATTCTGTTTTGAAAAGTTCATTGCTATTTTAATTTCATAATAGTTTATATTATATCTCTGTTTCCTGCGCTATCTTTCATATAATTTACTGCCTTCTGATCTTTCCATATGAGGTTGGGCACAAGTCTCCCCTGTGCACTTTGCACGTCTCTTGGTTTGCACGTCGATCTTTTGGGAAGGTTTTGTGATTCAGCTCCGAGTTTGACTATCGGATGGAAACATTTTTCTCTCAAATATATCAAAAATTCCATTACATACAAGATATAGTTCGCACTTTGTGTGAATTTAAGACTAGTAAACTTGAATTAAAAGGATGGCTTCATATCATTACATGATTGTTGGGAAAATATCATGGCTTCAATCGAGTCTTTTTTTTATAACATATCTCCTGTTTTATTTTTACGGTATCCTCTGGCTTACTATTCAAAAAAATGAAATTAATTGAACACCTTATGGTATCCCCGTAAACCCACAAATGACCTAGCAATTCAATCAGAAAAGCGGGCAACATGTTCTTCTCATTCCTAGTGCAAGTGTGTCCGTGATTGTATGTCTCCAGGTATTCTTTGTCCCAATTTTGGAGGGACAAACTTGATGGTATGGATGAGTGAACCACTGACCACCATGGGAAAATACTTCATTGCTTAAAAAAAAAAAAGAAACCAAGTTTTATAGGGTATCTATGGATCAACAACGCCAAAACCTTCTCCTTAGAGTATTTGGATAACTTCAGATGTAAGATCTATTTTATTTAAATAGATCTAGGTGTGTTTTTGAAATAATTAGTTATTGTGCTCATGTTGGTTGTGGTGATTAGATCATGCAGATGTTCTTTTAGGAAAATTATATTTCTCTTTTTTTAGTTGTTACATTCAGGATTGGATTAATATATATACTTCTGAATCTTATTATATAAGGTTTTGAAACTATTAGATGAACACAGTTACTGAAATATTCAGGGATTTCACTAAATCGATGGAGATCTGACAATGTTTGTTTTATTTCTTAAAAAGGCTCACGCTGAAAACGTCTCTGTTTCCAATAAGTTGCTTGTTGGTATGACTGGCTGTCTCTGTCGAGACAAACGAAGTCTCGCCTCTGCCACTTGATGCAAGATAGACGAAACTAGTCTCACTGAGAATCACAGGCTAAGGAAATATGGACGAGGTCTAATATTCCTGCTCTTCGTGACTCGTAACTAAGTCATTTGACCATTGTTTTCGTTTGGCCATTTCAAGAACAATGCCACATCATCGTCATCATCATAATCCTCAGAAGCAGCAGTAGCCTCTCAAAGTCAGTTGTCGGACGTAAACCTTCCCAAAATTGCCCCACATATCTCTTTCCTGTGCGTTGCAGAGCAAATAATTTCAGGACTAATTCGATCCATCAGACCATTTGGAATATTACCTGCAACAATTTTGCATGTGATTCCAAAGTACTCATTTAAGGAGGATGCATTTGTTTTATACCCTCATCATAGAGTCTAGATGCATTCCTAGGTAGGATTAACGAAATTTTCTTGCTCTTGACAGCTGACCTTGCTCTGCCCTAAGCTTGCAATCTTATAGTTAACCTTTGCTTGATTTTTTCTTCTCAGGCGGATTTAGAGAATCATTTGATGCAGTGGTCTTCTTTTCCAGTTCTGCCTTTTTTGATTACGATTGCTGTATCTTTGCCTTTAACAAGTTCATTTCACTTGATAGAAAAAATATTAATATAAACACCAGAAATTTGATTTATATAAAAATTCCATGACAATAAATATCATGTGTAAGATAATGAGGATACACACACACACACACACACACACACACACACACACACACACACACACACACATATATATATATATATATATGTATATAGATATATGCACTCAAGTTTGCTTTGGCTGACACAAAAGGTAATTTCAAGAAGGGTGATAACATTCAGTATCCAAAAAGCTAATTATTCATGATATGTACGGACTAACATTGATTGCATATTTTGAACAGATGGATAGATAGGTAGATACATGGATAGATTGATGAGGAAAAAGCGGGTGAACAAAGTCAGGGTGAAGATAAAAGAAAGATATTCTAAGACACTGAAATTGATGCTAAATGATGAATACAACGATGGATATGGGGATATAAGGAGTAGAAAAATGCGAAACAATGAAAGAGTATGAGATTGATCGATTGGTAGATAAAGATACATTGAAAGATAAATCCACGTCAGTCTTTCCGTATCAGCTAGTATCAACGTTCCCTCGTATATCTCTGTCAATTGACCCTTTCTATTTATTTATGGAGATTTATATACGCATATTTGTGAACGTAATGTCACATATGTTTGATATCACCTCTCTGTCGCAGCCAAGCGTATTGACTCAGTAATTGTAAAACTATGAAGAAATGACAATATATCGATTTCTCTAATAAATCAAAATGATGAATGTTGAATTCTTATCGGGAGAAAATGAATGATAGATATCCGTAATAAATCAATTCTGGAGTATATGTATAATAATGTGGATATGAACCAACACAGTATTTCTAAGTACTCACAAAGAAAACTACTCTCTGTATCTAATCATGATATTCAATAGATACATACTTACACGTATTTTTCTCCTAGAGGTTATTAGATGTAGGCCACTCAAGGTGCAGGACTATTTCTCTTTTGGATTTCATATCAAGTTCACTCGTTCATCCACGATTATCACAAGATGGGACGTATTAGATTAAACAGTAGATCATTGGTTAGGGTTCTGTCTGTACTTAGAATTCTTATGGATGTTAAGCCTGTCATTCTTAATATCTTCCAAGTACATGATATTTTTATATCCATCCATTTGTATATGCCTATTATAATTCAATGTTAACGTTGGTTTTATCTTCTATAAGAGATTGAAATTAAACTATAACATCTGTAAATTACGTCTTGAGAATGACAAATAACCCAAACTGAATCAAGGAAATTAAACTAATTGATGAAAACCAGTTTATATTTTTTGCAATATAATTTAGTAGCTTTTTTGATGAACTAGATCTAGATAATACAATGATTTAAGTTAGATTTTAATACTAGGTCCTAGAGAGAATTGTTCTCATCCAAATCTTGCAGCAGCATTGTGATTTTAGGGACTTCATTTTAGCAGTTAAAAAAGTTTGAATTTTCAACCTTCCATTGCCGAAAGTTTCATGTCCGTCTCCAAGCAAGAATTATTTACTTAGATGTGTCAGTCTTCAATCTAATCCGACGATTTTTACCCTTTTTTTTTGTTTGTTTTTTTTTTTTTTTTTATGGCCAGTCAAGGCCCAGCTGAGGCAAGTTCGGGGAATTAGCGTTTATTGATTGCTTTTTTTTTTTTTTTTTCGTTTTCTTTCGGGGAATGGTTTGATTCGGGGATTTATTGAAATTTGATATACTCATATGGAAAAACATGCAACTTCCACATGGAAGAATTATGTTTAGACTCACATGGAGAGACCACAAGACAGAATAGTTCATCAAGGAAAAGATAACAGCCAGGAACATCATAGAACATCAGGGACACCATTAAAAATCTCAAATTGGAGTGGGCTGGCCCTGTTGCAAAAATGCCGGACAACCGATGGACATCGCGACTCGCGACATGGATCCTCCGAGATCACATGTGTAACCAAAGCCGGCAAAACATTGGATGGAGAAACGAGCTGGTCAAATTCAGAGAATACTTGCTCGACGGGGCCCATGATATAGAAGCTGACGAATCTTGGGCGTGGTCAATGTCCAACAACGGACGTTAAAAGAATGAAGATGATGATGATGATGATGATGATGATGGATCCTATGGGTTTTCGAATTAAGTCTCAAAATAATTCATTACCGTTTGATGGCATTGCTTGAGATTGATCGAAAAATATTTCATCACTTGTACTGGCGAATTTTTACTATTCAATGACTGGATCCATATGTGCTTGTGTGATTGAAGCAAAGATTATCTATTAACCTCAGCTTTGCCTTTCAACACGCTGAATATGTCAGGGAATCATCCTGATCCTACTCCCTCGAGGACAATGGGCGAGTTCAGCCTAATGGAGCAGGTTCCCCCTGGATATGTCGGTACAGATCATAAGCCATCAATGATCAAGTGGACCTATGCCTTGCAGAGACGATCGGATAATTATTGTCGTCAACCTCTTCACCACGTAGGAGTTGACCCTGTCTTCCCAAGTAGGAACGGCAATCCCCAACAAATTCAAGGGCTAAACTCATGACAGTTTGCCAATCACTGCACGTCAAGGCAAACCGATTGGTAAGAATAACTTCTGCCCAGACTTGATACGAAGTTACAATCAAATTATTGTAGGACAGCTCTCTTCGTTATTGGTCCAACTAAAAGATCTTATATATACCGAGATATATACCAAGATATATATATATATATATATACATATACATATATATATAGAGAGAGAGGGAGGGAGATATAGATAGATAGATCGATAGATAGATAGATAGATTGATAGATAGATAGATATGGATATATAGATATATAGATATATGCAAAGGTCCAGTATTCATCTTCAGTGAGAATGAAAATCAAAGTGGCGTTTGACCCTGCAGGAGACAGACAAGTACCCTTTTTCGGAAATAT
>OY735223.1:18235592-18310592 GCA_963457665.1 Thysanoteuthis rhombus
CTCTAAAATTATATGAATTCTTATAACTAAAACTAGAAGAATTTTGTATAAGCATTCGAACTCAACTCGTTCTTGAAAATATTGATCCACTGCAGTTGGTTTGCAAGAAGCTTGTAATTTACAAAACCAACCTTATTTTACAAACAGCGCACACAATGTTAAATGTGTGGAATTGAGTTGAGATGATATCACAAGTTTTGTGTAAAGAATATTGAATTTAAATTAACATCTATTATATTGTATTTAACAAATGTCTCATCTATTTTGGACATTGAATTTCAAAAACATCTTCAGAGCGTGAAAATAAAGCAGAGAACCACCCTACATTGGTGAGCTTTCAATACTTGAAAATCGACTTAAAAAAACGAAAAAATCCAACTAGTCCTATCAAAAAAGGTTAAAATCATTGCATCTCATCGAAAGTCACCTATGAAGCTGCAACATAGAGTCGAACCAAAAGATCGATCTCCAAGCTGAAATGCACGCTCAATCCTGCATAGAAAGATCTCAAAACTGCATGGAGTATTATAATAGAGACTATATATCATTGAAACGACAGGAAAACTCAAGTAGCACCAGACTGATCGTATTGCAAAAATGTCCGACAATC
This sequence comes from Thysanoteuthis rhombus, assembly GCA_963457665.1. Lineage (NCBI taxonomy): Eukaryota > Metazoa > Mollusca > Cephalopoda > Oegopsida > Thysanoteuthidae > Thysanoteuthis > Thysanoteuthis major. The sequence goes on from OY735223.1 coordinate 18,236,203, forward strand.
CCTAATGCTTTAACTGGATTTGCAACGCACGTAATTTATAAGCCATCATTTGCACCTTACAGTAAAGTCACAGCTTTTTAACTCAAATTCTGATGGAATAAATACTAGTAAGTAAAAACCATGGTTCGCGGCTTTGTAACGCAAAATTGGTCTTACAACATTTATGTTCTAAATGCAGAGACCACATACAACAACCATTTCGTACATACCCAGACCATAATAAGTCAGAATACCATGATATAAAAAAAAACAGTTGCATTCTTGAACTCACTCATAGATTCGAAAAAAAAAACTCTTCACACTTAGTGGTAAAACAATAAAGTGGGGGATAGATTTCCTGTTTTTTCCCCTTTGATTAATACCCGTTCATGTAAAGTGTCCTTGGATATCAGGAGAGACTGGGTTTTCTTTGAGTGTTCAGTGACAAAGTGATCCCCGTGATTGAAACATCAATATCTATTGTTAAAATTAACAAGACTGCGGACCGAATATACATATTATATATTCTGAATGAAAAACACTAAATTATAAGATGGTAAGAAACAGATGAAAAAAATATTGTTCTCAAAATCAAACCTTCCGAATAATTTTCAAAGATCCATTTATGACACGATCGCTCATTTTAACCCAGCACTTCATCATATTGATACATAAATATAAATATAAATATATATATATATATATATATGTATATATATATATATATATATATATATATATATATATATATATATATATATATATATATATATATATATATATATATATATATATATATATATATATATATCGGAAAATGTACTTCAACATGAATGGACCTGAACTTAGATATTGCAAAGAAGATGACTTCAAGTTATTTTTCGATATTTAATGGGTACAAAATTCAGTGTTAGATGGAGATGAAAAAATCAGGTCGTGATTATCTGGTGTCCAAGGAGAAGGTGACAGTGATTTGGCCATTGCAACTTTTACAAGTTCCTCTATCCCTGCCAGGAGGTTATACAGTTCGTTCTTGATCCAATTGACAACAGGGGCAATTCACACACAACAGAAAAATTACTTTTGATCTTCAGGTTGCTTTGATTTATCAGTAGGAAGCGTTCTGAGATGAGGTAGCGTGAACATGAATAGTCCATACATTATCAGTTTTACATACACGCTCACATATTGTTTTAAAGACATCGATAATGTACTAACAAATACAAGTATTACTGACAGAAATAATATGCAGTACAATTATCATCGGCACCACCAGTTCCAGCGGCAGCAGCTTTTGTTTGTCGTTGGACATAGGCTTTCCCAAATATTCATATAGATTTGTCAAAGCGCCAATACATTCTAAACGTGTCTAACTTTTTGTCAACCACAATTTCACATATGATCCCTGGTGATCCATGTTGTGTGTTGTGATGACCAACAGTTGTCTGAAATTCTTTCAACATGTCCAGCTCATCGCTATTCGAATTTTCTAATGGTTTATATAATATCTTAATTTCCCATTTTCTTCTTTTACCCTAAGTTATCTCCTTATATCTCAGTGGACGGTTGAGGACAAAGACATAAAAATGAAAATGGAAAATATAGACTTGAAAAAAATGACAACGAATCTCCATGATATTGTAAACGTAGGAGATATCAAATGAAGGAGCACGCTATTTGGTTATCTTTCTATAGAGAACGATTAACTTTCAAGATCAAGAATTATCTTCTAGAATTGGGAAATCAGAATCTTTAACCAACAAAAACTCCTGATTGTCTTCTATGGATCTTGAAACATTGAAATTATTCAAATTGCCCCTGAAACCGAGCACCATGCAATGTGTACATTCGAAAATCACTTCAACATCTCATGGATATATGATAAGGAAGCATATAAAAATAAAAGTAAGATATATCATAAAATCTATCCGAAAACTCAGATAGCGATGGGCTGGTCATGTTGAAAGAATGTCAGAAAACAAATGAACGTCGCAACTCACTACATGGATCCCCAAAGATCATATGTAGAAGTGGCAAGCATAAGATATAATCATATGATGAACAACAAAAATCAAGAAATATATTGGCTTTGCAACGCTGATTTTGGTCCAACCTTGAAAAGATGCTACTGCTGATGATGACGATGACGATATCAAATATGATGGTTACATAGGCAGATGATTTTGTATCGGTTTCAGAAGGTCAGTTAATGACTGCTTAAGAAAGACGGGCTTTGCATGTTCCAATCTCTTATGAATAGCACCATTAGTCGATCAATCAGTGCTGAGATCAGATCACGATCATTTAGAATGTCCAAAGAATATCACAATGCAGGTCTGGATAGTCGTTCAATAGAAACTGTCACGTTAATAACTTCATTTGGCAACATGCTGTGTCAGGGGGAGTCCATAAAAAATATAAGATATGGATAAGGGGGACTAATTGATTAGTTACTTCTGTGCGATTTCATTAATCAGTTATCGCTAAAATAAGTTACATTTTCAAAGAAACAAACTTTCTGCACACAAAATAAGTGACCGTCTAGTCTAAATCTACATTGCAAATCTTATTCCCGCCAAGAGCCTTATTGAGGGGAGGGTTTTCAAAATGAAAGAAAAACATCGTTCGTGTGATAAGAAATAAATGTTTGGATTGTCAGCTATTTGGCTCAATTCATATGTCTTGTACGCTGATGCGAAAAGAGCCAGTAAGCCACTCAACAGGAAAAACCGAAGACTTGCAAAAACCTATGCTGGAAGTTCGCTTTCTGATGTACAGAAGGTTGTTGTCAACGCTGTCAACATTGAAAACAATGAATTAAACTTTTTTGTACCGTTAGCACTACATAGGGGAAGTAAGATTGTTTATGGGATATTTGTTTAGCCAAGGGCTCACTCATCTTGTATCTATATCAACTATCATGAGATGCCAACTAGATAGGTGTAAAGCCACTTTTGAAGATATATAAAAAGAAAATACAACGATTCCAATCTTATGGATGAGCGATATCGTTTCGCTTGTGTTGTAAAATGTCTATATAGGTGGTGTAAGACTTTCGACATTGGGATTCTCTGGGGCCATTTATGCTACCACACCACGTAGCGTCATCTAAATGTATGTCAGTGTCTGATAACTTATCTACCGGAAAATCAGCTCTTTATCAAACTACATAAAAACGCTGAGCAATCTAAAGACTAAACGTGGAAAATAAAAGAATCAAAATAGACGGCACTACCGATTGGCCTCTTTTGCTGAGAACCATCATGATCTCCAATTGATGCTAGATAAACTGAATGAAAAATCCAGGAGAGTAGGTCATTGCATGAACCCTAAAACATCTAACATTATTTCACGATTAAGGGAAAAATGTTTGCGTGTTACTCTTTCTTAGGAAAAGAAAAAGAATTGGACAAGTTCGGAAATTGTATTTGGACAGACTCAGAAAATAGAACATTACCGGATCCGTAACCATTTTAAGACTCCCGAGACGTACATATTGTAGGGTTTCCTTGTCTGCTTGCATATATCTATCAAGTAAATTTCTCTGACAACTCAAATGAGATGTATGTGTCATGTAAAATTGAGGATATTAGATATTCTGCAATTACTACCGCAAATAATGAGGTCTTATCTTTCTAAAGCCTGCATAGACAGTTTATTTGTATGATTGAACGAGAAATACGCAGAATCCATAATTTCTGCATTTATTGAATATCCCACAGCTAAAGCAAAGACACATAATTGAAATAGCATATCATCTTTGGAAAATCCTTAAAAGAGATGTAATTACTTCAAATTTTGATGTAATATTCACCGAGGTTTATCACTTATACAACCCCCGATCGTATCATGCAAAACACATTGTATGTGCAACTAACTACAATCCATTGAGATGATAAAGGGATGGGAAAAGATTTTTGCTTTCTATTTGTTAAGTAGAAATTATTACTAAAATACGATTTACGCAGTTTCTTTTGTTAGAAATATAATTGTAACTTTGTAAGAAATGCCTTGCTCAGGTTTAGAGCGAAAACATACTATAGAGTATCTCGGATGAACCGATAAATAATGGGAAAGAATCAGAAAAAAAGTGAATAGGTTAACGTTTGTGTGATCAGAAAATCAAGTTAAGGTAAACTTGGGCTTTTTGTTTTGACATTTGCAAAGTGCTTTCACGTCTTTGAAGACTTGCGTACTGTTAAAAGTGAAATTGTTGTGTCGTCTGCAATTATGGAATCGTAAAGGATGCTGGGAAGGATAAGAGGGAAATGGCAACGGCTGTATTTTTCACTTCAGTTCCATTTATTTTGAATTGTTTGAAGGCTGATATAAATTGACAATGCTATACAGCGGTGCCCAAAAGTAATGTCCGGTATAGGAAAATTGCTGCTCCATATTAAGTGGTGGAGCCCCAGTTTCCTAAGGTGAATATCACACACAGAAGAACAGGCATAGAAACACACGTAAACACACTCACACACATATATATGTATATATATATTTGTCAGCTGAAAAAGAACTATTATTACGTATACTTTTTAGAGAATATTTTGATAATCAAACATTGATAAACTTCAACTTTTCCTTGTATTTATTCGACACATTTCGTGGAATTATAGTATCTTTGAATATATGAATATATATATATATATATATATATATATATATATATATATATATATATATATATATATATATATATATAAACTCAAGACATAGGCTTTACGTCTTAAAATGTTTTTTTTATTCCGTTGGTGTACTCCCATGCTCTTCGACGGGTTCTGACCATATTTTTCAGAGAAAAGTTACTTGTTGCAGAACACGAAGAGAAAGGTTCTGCGCTGTCTACATGTTACAATTTTTTTCTCTCTCCATGTGCTGTTGCGAATATTTCTTGACTAGGCCTTGTCGGAATTCATCGAAATACGTTCACAGAATTATAGAAGATGGAGATAAAGTCCTCTCTCCTAACTACAGAGAAAATGAATTAGTAATTAGCAAAGTGTGACCTCTTCTTAGAGCAATTGATTGGGTTAAACTAAACTTCGACACGATTTATCGTGTAATTCAAGCCTATATAATTTAGATCTTATCTTTTATCGTGATATATGTATCTTTCAAGCCTAGTCTTTTCATACTACAATATCTTTTTATCCCTCTCTGTTGAAAAAATTGTTTGTCCATCTATCCATCTATCTTCAGGTATAATATGCTAATTGATTCACATTTCAACCTATCTATCGATCAAGGTTAGATTAGACATTCAAAATGCCTTTTTTTTTGCTAAACAAACACTATGAATGAGCTGATGGTGCTACAAGGCAATAAGCATTTGAAATCATTGTTTTTTTATCCGTTCTAATAAATCTGAACTCTAACTCTGATGTGAAATATTCATAGAAAAAAGGCATAGAGAGTTGAAAAAAGAGGACAATGAGACAAATGAAAACTAAGACTGGTTTTTGTGTATATATATATATATATATATATATATATATATATATATATGTGTGTGTGTGTGTGTGTGTGTGTGTGTGTGTGTGTGTGTGTGTGAGTGTGTGTGTGCGTCTATCTAGGTAGTCATTTATGTATTATAATTTGTATTTGGTCCCTTGAATATCCCTAAATATCTCCATGAATAATTCATAAGGTTTTGAAATTATGATTGCATATATGTAAAAAGTTAAGATAGATACTCTCTCTCTCTTTCTCTCCCCCTTCTCTTCCTCTCTCGATATACATATATATATATATGTGTGTGTGTGTATGTGCGTGTGCATGCATGTGAGTGCGTGTATGCGTGTGTGTGTGTGTGTGTGTTTGCAACACAAAAGTCTACGTGTGTCTGTGTTGCTATTGCCCAAAACCACAGACAAACATATCAACTGAGATTGTTACTGATATTCCATTTTCATGAGCATACGCATTTCTGTGTGTTTGAAATACAAAATACAGTTTTAGATATGTACATTACTCAAAGGACTATAACTATTGACATTGCCTTTACTTACAGAAAATTCAAACTCTCAAAATTTGGGAGATTGGGGTACCACTCAAGAAGGCGGGAGAGATTAAGAAATGGCCATCTTGTCATCTTCAATATCCGACGATCGGTGAAATAGGTATTTGGGAAATTGCCATTTTCGATAGTCGTTCATCGCAATTGACTTACAAACTTCTCGGTGAGAAAGTTTTTGTGCTTTGATAGACGAAGAAGAAGAAGAGATATAAAAGGATAAACTACGCTTATGTCTCATAGTTAACGGATAATTTCGGTGCAAGGAACCTTTTGCACTTGAGTACACGGGGTTCCCGGCCAACGTGACCCAGCATCAATGTGCCAACCATCATACCAAAATGGTACTGAATGCCCTGACCATAAAAAGCTTAGAAAAAGATAAGGATTGATGAACTTCTCCACAAGGCTATGTTTAAGGCTAATTCACATTGAGTGCATTGGTTTTTCTTAAGATCACCAAAGTTAAACAACGTTGAGCTTGCTCATAATCAAAACGTGTAACTGTTTCGGAATACCAGATGTAGATTTACAGACTGATATATACATACATACGTGATACAGGTATGGTCAGATATATATATATATATATATATATATATATATATATATATATATATATATATATATATATATATATATATATACATAGGTGTGGGTGTATGTACATAGATAGATAGATAGATAGATAGATAGATAGATAGATATTTTGAATAATGAAATACATGAAATATGCAGGCAAGGAGGAATATGAATCCATCTATCTATTCATATATCTATCTATCTATCTATCTATCTATCTATATCTATCTATCAATATATATATATATATATATATATATATATATATATATATATATATATATATATATATACATATATATACATATTTATATATAAATATATATATATATATATAGAGAGAGAGAGAGAGTGGGAAACAAAATGAGAGAGAGGGGAGACAGTGCTAGAGAAGGAGAGATACATTTTGATATATCCACCAGAAAATATTCCAAGGGTGAAATGAAAGGTTCACACTCGAGAACAGTTTGAAATTTTCATTTTGACAATGAAACAGAGAAATATTCAACTCTTTACAAACTTTGAATCTGAACGACGTTTTCTTTTTATGACAATAACCTTTCCTGAACTCCCAGTTGCCTCTGGTTAAATTGATTGTGCACTGTTTATATTGCTAGGTAAGAAAATAGAAACCTGCTGGATATTTGGTTGGGAAAGGGCTTGAAGATGTATGGGCAATCATTTTAGCTAGTTCCCATGTTTCTGTGGTATTTTGCATACAGTGTGTTTTTTTTTTGTGTGTGTGTGTGTGTGTGTGTGTGTGTGTGTGTGTGCTTTCGTGTGTGTGTGTGTGTGTGTGTGTGTGTGTGTGTGTGTGTGAAATCCTAGACCAGGAAACGTGTAAGTAATTTTATGTAATGGCAAAACGTTAACATTTGAATTTCTTTTCAATTTCCATATGTGCAGGGCACGTTCTTCCTATCAAAGACTAAAGCTAAAACGTTATAGGATATTCTCAGAAGTCGATTGTGATAAAATGCTGTGAATTTTCATAAGAATAGAATGATCATCTCAGCAGAAATAGAGAGATAGAATGAATGAAAGGAAAACAGCATCTTTGTTGAATATGATTGAAGATTATTGGACTGAACAATACTGAGAGTATACGGCGACCACAAATCAAAGAAAAAATATATGAATTTGAGGTTTGGAAAGTAGACCCTAGAAATGAGCACTGGCAGGTCAAAGGAAGATTGGTTTCGGCATTCAGGTAAACGCAAAAAAAATAAAAACCTGATAACAGGTACCGGATATAACCTAATGATTGGAGCATTTTTCGCCAGATCAATTGACACTCTAAAATACAACAGACGTGAAAAGGATAGTTGAAAGATAGAGCAGCCAAAACGTTTGAAAAATACGAGAAAATTTGTCAAAACTAATCAGTATACTAATCAAAAGTGGAATAATTTATAGGTATTTGTTATTTCTTATTCACTATAATTCTATTGTCTAGCTATTACCTTTTCGTTTTCATTCACCTCTGAGTTTGTGCTGTTTCTTTCATATTCTGTTGGGGACAGTTTCCTTTCATCTTTATACAACTCATCAACTTATTCCCCGGCAATCAATGACTAATTATTTTGTATTTTTGTGGTCACTTTGAAAGATAATCAACTGTAATGATTTCTTTTTAATCACTTCAATCAAAGACAACGGGAGAAAAATTTTTAGCCATCGCCAGTTCGGCTGTCTGTTCTGTCCCTTCATTTATATTAATATATTGGTCATTATGGCAACAAACTTAGGTGTACACCTGAATACTCTCCTACCTATCTTCGTATATCCCGTGTTTTGTATAGTGACAGCAATGAATAACACACAATGAGTCTGATTGTACATAAACAGGTATGTGTATGATTATATATGTCTGAGTGCGTAATTACAATATATCCATAAAAAAGTTTACACATGCACATACACGCACTAGCACACGTACATATATAACACACACAGGTATATCCATCTACATACATATATGAATACGGTAATACGTATAAATGTACACACATTTCGAATCACATACACACACACACATGCACACGCACACATGCCCTAACATATCACTACCATATCATATATATATATATATATATATATATATATATATATATATATATATATATATATATATATATATTCAGATATGTATATCATCATCATCATCATCAGTCTCTTGATGTCTGTTGTTGGACATAGACCTCTCCCAGGATTGGCTGCATTTCTCTAACGTGGGCGAAGTGAAGCCAGTACTTTTTGAATTCGTCTGGTTTGTCTCTACATCTTGTAATCTGCCGACCTCGGTTGTGCATATTTTTCAAGGGGATCCATGTTGTGAGAAGTGGTGTCTATTGTTTGTCTGCCATTTTTACAACATGGCCAGCCCATCACCCTCTGAGCTTTTAATGAATTTTATGATGTCTTGGACAACTGATTAATTTTACTGTCATGTGGTCACAACTAGAAGTTGAGCATGATTTTTTCATGTGCACAATGCATGATTCTTGGTTTGCAGGTCACTCTTTCATAGGTTCCACGTTTCAACTCTATAAGTGATTATTGGGAGGATCCATTGGTTGTATACCCTTCTTTTTAGCATTGATCGGACTTTTTTTCCGACGGTTGAGCTCTTTTTGCCAAAGGTTTTCTATCCCAAGTTCACTTTTCTGATGGAGATTCGTTGTCGTAGTTGGACGTAGTTATCTACTTCCTGAGTCTTCGATTTTGATCTTACTTTTTTGATTTCTAACATGGTTGTTGCACATGGTCTCCATCTTACTGGAGTTTATGTGTTGGCTGATTTTCTTGTTTTCTTCGTTTAGTACCTCTAGCATTGGTCGGAGGTCTCGTTGGTTCTCTGCAAAAAGGGCTGCGTTGTCTGCTAATCTGCGATTGTTCAGTTATTATCCGTCAATTTTGATTCCCATATTCTCCTAAACTCCTCTTCTGAAGATCATTTCGAGGCAGACACTCAACAGTTGGGGTGAGTTGGTATGACCTTATCTTACACTTTTTTGGAGTTGAAAATGCATCGAGTCTTTATGTATTCTGATGAAGGAGCTGCTGTGATTCTATATATGTCGTAGTACTCAGACGTATTCAGGGACTACAACTTGAAGAGTGATTCCCTTCACGATATCAGGGATTTCCAACGAGTCAAATGCCTTTTTTGGAGGTGATAAATGCTGTAACAAGTGGCAGCTTGAATTTTGTTGCTTTATCTTTCAGCTGATTTATTGTTTGCGGGTGGTCCATGGTCGAGTAGCTTTTTGTAAAAACAGTTTGCTCCCGTGGTTGATTTTCATTCGGTGTTTTTTTTTTCACATGGTAATGATTTTTCGTGAGAAAATATGTACATGCAGTTAAGTAGGTACTTTGGATTTAATTTTTTTAAATGAAATTTATAAGTTTATATCGTTAAATTTAATTTTGTCTATACTGATCCTAATTCTGCAGAGATTGAATGAATAATTCTCATTGAACCATGTGTATAGGTTTGTCGGTAATCAATTCACAATAGCAAATTATATTGTTAAAGAGAGTTGTGTATATTCAGTTTTTGGGTGTTTGCTTTAGAATAACTATGTCACACAACGACGTGAGTATATAGTAATTCATATAGTAAACTTGATTATGTGAAATATTTGAGAATAATCCAAGGATGAAAAAGGCAAATGAAAAGCCTTCCTTTTATAAAATGAAATATTTTAGGGTGTTTTGTTTCAATAGAAACCATTAGGAAACTCAAATGACAATGGGCTAGTCATGTTATAAGAACAGCAGACATCCAATGAATATCATAATTAACAACATGGATCTCCCAAGATCAAGTGTGGAACCGAGGCCGACACAGAATGAGATTGTGAGATATGGTTCCAAAAGTAGAGGCCTGCAACGCCCACGATAGAATATTGTGACGGATCCTTTGGAAGGACTATGTTCAATAATGGAAGATAAGAGACTGATGATGATGATGATGATGATGATGATGATGATGATGATGATGATGATGATGATGACAAAACTTGCTGGACATTCTCTACAGAATCAAAAGAGTTATATTTACATGTACTATCACCAGTGTTTCTAATAATCTATTCTACAGTTAAAAGTCTTGCGGTTCAGACCACATTCGATCGAAACACTCCAATCACATATAGTGTTTGACTGTCTTCAATTTGGCTGATATAAGATCACCTCGTTTGATTTCAATTCAATACTGTCTGTTCGCCATCCAGCAGAGATCTTATAACAAGACCTACTTCGAACAAGTATTAAAACACAGCGTTTGATTCACACTTACTATTTGTCTCTGTTTCTAAAAATCCTTTCAACGGGCAGATATCTCGTTGTTTGACTTTTTTTCTTATTTTTTCAAAAATTTTAAAATTATTTCACCAAAAGGCATTACTCACATCTACTAATCGCGCTTCCCTCAATCCATTCCAAGGATTAACAACTTATAACGTGACCTTCCTTTAATCCGATCGATAATCGATAGAATTGTTCAAACAGATTCACGTTATGTATTTCTACTTGATCATTCAATATCTGCAACTTTTTAAAACTGACTTACCCCTAATCTGATCAATATTTGTCAGAATATTTTATTCCAAGTCACTTTTATGCATTGCTTTTTTTAAATCAATCCTACAGATAAAAGTCCAGCAATTTTCCTTCAGTTCAAGCATATATTTTGTTTTTTTTATTTTTTTAAAACATTCATTTCATTTGTTTCTCTATCAATACACATATTCTTAGCGACAATACAAGTACATATTAATGAGGCTTTTGTCACAGCTTTTAAACATATTCTATGGTGATTTACAACAGATAGCCCATAACACACAAAAACACTCATATGTATATGTATACATATGCCTGAATGAGAACTTTCAAAAACTCACTTTCGCCAGTTGAACTAAAACAAAAAAAAACAGAATAATTAAACAGAAGAAATGAAATAATCTTATGATACAAACTTGGCTCATTTCTATCGAGAAATATGACTTGAAAATTCACGAATAAATTAACTAAAAATCACACACAGTAGATACCTTATTTTCTTTGTCATTTTAAAGATACACGTGTGGAAACAAACCAAACTCAGAAAAATTGAAGTAACAACCACTCATATAAAGAGGAGCCTAATGTTGAAAAAGACATTATAGTGAAAAATAGAATACTCTCTGAGAGGACACATAAAAAAATGTCTACACCAGACCTTTCTAATTTATGATTTATAACAACCAACGAGCTCAACATCTTAACTGAATAAAACAGAAAAGATCATAGCAAGCAATATATATATATATTTATATAAGTTGAATAAAAAGGAGACGACCAAGGAAAATAGGCACCTAAAAAATGTATTGAATAGGAATCTAAAATAAATCGATTCGTTTGCCTGAGAGAGCCCTGATAGGGCAGGAAAATATACATGCTTGTGTAATAAGAATCTCACATCACTCTCTTTATATATATATATATATATATATATATATATATATATATATATATATATATATATATATATATATATATATATAAACACATATATACATATATACATATATATATATATATATATATATATATATATATATATATATATATATATACATATACACACATACACACACACACACACCACACACACATATATATATGTATGAGACGGAGAGATTTCACTTACTGATGCAAAGCTGAAATCATTGACGACATCGTAAATTTGCAAATGGTATGAAACACATACTGCCTTGAAAAGAGATTTTGATGACTGCCTAACCTTATAAAAGGCACACATAGTTCAGAAGACTGAAGCAGTCGCGTGCATAACCAATCGGCCAAAGTTAATGCCTTTTCACGATGAAATCCTTTCTCAGTTTATCATATGATACTTGGTTCGTATCTGCTTTGCAATTTTAAACTGAATCTCTCTCTCTGTCCATCTGTCTGCCTGTCTGTCTGTCTCTCTCTCTCTCTCTCTTTCTTTGTCTCTTTATAAGTCTATTTATCTATCTATCTATCTATTTATTTGGTCTCAGATCTTATAGTTTTTGTCAGTTACATCCTGTATATCTACAGACGTAACACATCTACAAATCCTCATACAGATATGCATTATATATATATATATCTTTTTCTTTTATAATATATATTCGTGTGTGCCTGTGTGCGTTTGTGTGCGTTCATGACCCTCGTTCTGTAATTGTCTTCTGCTTTTCAAAGCGACTGAACTCATGAACGCAAATACATTCTCTTATGAACAAAGAGAAATGCAAACAATAAGCAACATGATTTGTAAATCCTAAAAAAAGGAAGAATAAAAACCATCCGTAAATCGAAACAATAAACACGAAAACTTACCGATCAAAACAAATCAACTTAACCTTCCAGTTCATACTCAGTCACCTACAACCTATCTACTCTCTAAAATTCCACTCACTGCTGACTTTAAATTTCGTTTCATCATCCAATTCCACCATTTCCATTCAAACAGATGAAACATGCCTCGTACAGAAAGAGCTCGTTTTTGTTTGTTCTTTTTGTTTAGATCTTTCCTTTTTTCTTTCTTCTTCCTCTTTTCGACTTCAGCGAAACGTCACTTCCAATTTCGACAACTCCTTAGTGCTATAAAACCTGGAGCGGGACGCCAAAGCGCTTTAGGAGATTAGAAAAAACAAAAGAATAAAAGAAACGAAACGAAATAAATAAAGTGTAATGGAATAGAAGAAGATGGTGGAAATCATTTAAGATATTAGTGTTCCGTAGATTTTAGATTTATTTCCAACTTGGTTTTTATTTTTGAAATATTCGTCTTTCCTTTTATATGTTTCTACAGTTTTTGTAGTTTTATTCGTACATTTATATTTATTTATTTGCCAATTTTGTATTAGTTTTAACTGACGTTAATTGCATCTTTTTAGCAAGCTGGTTCCATACAGTAGTTTAAATATCAGAAACAATTCCCCCACCAATACTGTCAACATAGTTTTCTTAAGTTTCCAAGCCGATCTAACAATTCGATAATGTAGGTATGTATGCATCATGCGTAAAGGCCGTACCAAAAGGGCAAAGTTTTCCTTTTTTTTCCACTTTGAACCCCTTTTTATCAGAAGATATTTTTAATGGGGTCTAATTCTGAAGTAGTTGGTTTTAAATTTATGCTTAATCCCTCAGTTTGTGTTAGGTAGATATTCCTGCTTGTTGATTCGGAAATTTGAACTTTTTGGGAGATCACTGCCCAACGAAAGTTGAGTTCATGAATTAGGAATTGATCACCTCCATCCTAGAATGCAGTCAAAGGACGTTTTATTGCATGATGGTTTCTATTATCTGACTAACCAGACCTGCTTTTACCAGTTGAAAACGGACGGTCTGTGTATATTTGGTGTTATAAATTATATTACTTTGGAGAGAAATTCAAATGTAAAAAAGTATATCTAAAGTCTTTTCAAGTTATCTTCATGTTTGTAATGGGTGGAGAGCAAAACAGTTGACAAAAATATAGTGCAAAATTTTTTACAGAATGATCTTCTCTTTCCCACCCACAAAGAATGAATGATCATGAAATTGTTTCCTCTCGGGAAATAAAGAAAAATCTATCAATAAAAATATCCATCTATGTATGAGTCTCACTTTGAAAATATAGACTAAGTATGGACCAGAGAAAAAACAAACGAAAACAAGGAAAAAAATGAACAAACTGATCGGAATTTGAACCATGAATAATGGCGGGAGGGGTGTAAAATTTGAAAGAAAAAAAAAGAAACTTTTACTGAATACGTTAATAGAAGAATATAAGTAAACATCAAAAGAATTACAAAATAGATGGACAGAAATATGCTTACATCTGATAAAAAATGTATTTAATAACATAATAATAAGAACTGCAGGTCACAATCATTATTATTGCAACTAATCAAATACGCTTGTTTCACGTACATTCTATAAATATCGAAAATAATAATACCTAGAAAGAGAACTAAGATACTGAACAAAGAAAAAATGAATGAATGAATGAATGAATAATAATAATAATAATAAAAATAATAATAACAACTACAACAATAATAATGATAATAATAAATTTGATAATGATGAGAAGAAGAAAAGAAGAAGAAGAAGAAGAATGGGAAAAAGACGATGATGATGATGATGATGATGATGATGATGATGATGATGATGATGATGATGATGATGAACATAAATGATAATGCTTTTGTGAATGATGAATAAAAATTGAACTGAAACATCAAGATTCATGAAAGTAACACAAATCAGATGAAGAGACAAGAGTAAAGACTTTGAAACATCACCCATCGTTATATCAGAACTTTTAAGACTCTAGCAGAGATATCCAGTATGCCAAGTATGTAAAAACAGGTTTTTTTTTCCATAGAACTCAAATAACTTGACCTATAGTCTTTTTTTTTTCTTTTCTGAAGCACTCTTTGTATTTCATCATACGTACATGTATGTTTATTTCAATTCGCATACATCTTTAAAGTTGAATGATATCCAGGTTTCTATGACGTACAAAACATTGGAACCTGTCTATAGGTAATTTCAAACTTGTATCATCTTTTTTTAGATTCCATTTCCCCTTCCAATTAATATACGATGCATAAAGCAGAAACAAAATCAATAACAAAATGTATTTCACTCTTCCAGAGCTATGGGCAGGCTTTATATCTTGTTGCATGGTGCTGTGATTAAAAAAGATGTCTGATTGGGAGGCAGCGAGTTTTTTGTTCTGCAATTAGATAGCCCTCCCTGCAAGGTTGCTCTCTGGGGGACATTCCTTTTGTCTATCATCTTTTTTCGCTTGGGTGTGAATCCATTAGTAATTATTGCATGTAAAAAGAATTGAAACAATTCATTAAGCAAAAAAAAAATCTCCATAAACTTATATGAAAAATGAACAATTTGATGATTTAGCAGTGTAGGAAATTGAAAAATTTAGAAAAACGAGTAAAATAGATAGATATTTAGATCTTATACATTGCTATAATGATAAAATATGCTGCTTTTTCAAAGCATCTGTTACCAAGTTATTTAATGACCAAGTTTTTTGTAGCTTCAACATAAATTATTAGAAAATTATTATCATTCAGTCTCACCTCCGCAGAAACCTATGAAATTCTCCGTGGATAAGATATTTCAACATTTTGAAATCTTCAAATAAACGCTTACGTTTACACCTGCAAAAAAGTACACTTATCTATAGTAATTTGTATATTTCAAGTGTCCCTAAACAGCCACACTTTTTTTTAAGAAAATAGATTGGAAAATTACCCAAATCGCTTTTTTTACGATTTTCAAGATTTTCTTCATTACACAATTAAGTGCGTGAGTACAACATCAACAAACCCATCTTATTTTACATCATTTCATTATGAATCATTACCACTCATATATGCTTTTTTTACTATGTAAATTCTGTATAAACTTATATTGTTAATATTGTAAATGGAACCTTCATGCAAACATGCAGTAAATTGATTTCCTGTGTTCTGCAAATGATTGATCCTAGTGATAAGAAAGTCAGGAAAGTTTAAACACTTCGGCGAACAGGTTTGGTTAAACATCGATCCCGTGTCAGGATGATTTTGGAATAAAGGTTGATCAATGTTTAAGTGACTCCCCCCAACTTTTGTTGGATCCTTAGAATAACTGGATATTCAACAAACAAGCATTAACACAACGAGACACAAACTAGGGGCGGATTCAACATACGTACATTACACATTGAAACTCTCTCGACTGAAATCTTAGTTTTAGTGTGGGATTTATTTAAAACTAGAAACGTTTCTTGTTTTTTTTCTTTGTAATAAAGAGTAAATGTTCAATTTTTTAGCGCCCTAATTATTTCAGTAGGACCTATAAGCGTGGGACGAATATAGTCAGCCATCCATCAAGACTATTTCGAAAACCTAACAAACCTTTATTAATAGTTATGGTGACACTTCTGATTTGCAACAACTAATTATAGGAAACAAAGTGTCTTGCGATTACTTGGTTCGGTTCCGACATTTTTACCGAGATTTTTCTACCTCATAGTGTGGCTCGAACTTACTAAACAGATAACAAACAGTAAGTGTAAGTCAATGACGACGACAACATAACAATACTTCAAACCTTTGATACCAAACCAACGTCGTTTTATTGCAAGGAAATCTATAATTTTCGTACACATTGGCGTATTATATATATATAAAAAAAAGAAGGAAATATTTTGAAGTGATGCTTTCCACTTTTTTTCTTTCTGGGAAATAATAACGTCTTTTGCAGCACAAAATCCTTGGAAAATTCCATAATGGCCCCATAATCAACGTCTCCGATTCATGGCAGGCATTGCAACAAATATATATTTTTAAGTATCTGCTTATCAGAGACACTCTCTTTATAAAGGAATGACACGGCGAATGTTATTTCATTGCAATTAAGAATCTTTTTTATCCACCGTGTGTCACCTTTACGATTTATGAACGTTTATATGACCATGCTCAGAATAACAACCGGTCAGTCCCGACTGTAGTTTGCCTATCAATTCAAAAATACTTTTTATTGGGTTATAGACGGGAAACACAAGTGGCATCATATGCAGATGTTATATCAGTAACTGAGTAAGAAATGCTGTACTTACTTAGGTAGTAATAAGAGGTTGTCGACCACTTGAAAGAGATACATGGAGGATTCGCAAGATCGTTGTCTTTTTAATTAGTAGCAAGATGCTTACACCATATTATGAGTTATGTTTGTTCTATCTGTCCTGTAGATTACAGGCTCTACGCCAATGATACGCTGCCCTACAGGGCTGAAATGCTACAAGTGTCTTACTCTTTACCCATAGGTGAGTGAGTTCTTGCTATTCACATGGGCAAAAGTTCCAAAATAACGTGAGCATTTTCAGCTAAATGTCTGACTCGGGAAACCGATTCTGTTCTCCGTGTAGGTAACCGCTGCGCCTCCTTGCTACTCCTAATGTTACATTCCACCAGCAAAAGCGGCAGCAGCTTTTTAGTATCTGTTCTTGGATATTGACCTCCTTCCTTACCATAGCCGTTGCAGAGACAATGCATTTTGAACTTAGCCAGTTAGTCACGCCATCTTACATTTTGCCGGTCATGATTTGGTATGAGACACCTAGGTATACACATTTTAGCAGCTGTTTACTATTCTCGCAAGATGACTAGGCCATTGCCATTTGAGTTTTTTTTATAGACTCTCTGATATGTCTGACGTCAATGTTTCCGCTTATACTTTGTGCTGTTCTGTGATATCTCCCACTTGAATGAGCATGATTAGCTCTTATCCTTATTGAATGATTCTCGGGTTGTGGTTCAAGTCTATGTTTCAGCACTATCAGTTGCCGATCCTTCGATTCCAAGCTTAATGTGATTTTATTGTTCTCGATGGACAAGATTACTCTACGGAAATGTCGTTACGCTAAAGCGATTCTTTACTGGATTTCTTCTTTTGGGGATTCCATCTACTTTTTCTAATTCAGCGTTCTCGATGTCGAATATCGTGTTTACAAGGTTGAAGGGCTTCAACTGTCCTTCGATAAAAAGTCGTATTTATAAAGTTTACAAAAGGTCGTTTCGATAAAAATCGTTTGAATAAAGAGTCATTTCGATAAGAAGTTGATGCGATGATATGTCATTCCGATAAAAAAAAATTTTCATTTAGAAAATATTTCAATTAAATGTCACTTGACAAAGCAACAGTTAATAAACTATCGTTATAATACTAATCAAAGTAGCTTTCGTAAATCATTCTATACACCATTCATTACATATTCAATTATATTCAGGGGCAAATTAAATGCCTAGATGATGTGTCAAAAGTGGCCAGTGTGCTACGCAAGTGCCCATCATGGACTGCCTTACAAGGCTCAAGGGCTCCACATGCTCGATAAAAGAAACAACAGTTTGAATAAAAAGTAGATACGATAGAATACGTTCTCGATGAAAGAAAAATATTTCGATTAGAATATTTGATTAAACGTCACTCCATGAGACATTGTTTGATAAAAAGTTGTGGTACCATCAATCAGAAGTAGCTACCGGAAATCATTCTATACGTTAGTATTCATAAATTGAATTATATTTAGAAGAAAGTCAAATTATTTGCATAATGTCACATGGGTGCCAGGCTGGTGCTTGACCTTGATTGTCTTACAAAGCTAAATGGCCCCCAACTGCCTTTTTATCCTTCTTTACCTTGATAACTGAGGATTGGATTATTATCTTCCAATCTGTGCAAATGTATCACCAGCTGGAAAGTGCGACCCATATCTATGTATATTATCGCAAATAACCAATTTGCTTCTCAAAGAGACATTGTATATACGTATTTGTTCCTGCATCAAACTAAGACGATGACAAACGATGACTGATTAAATAGTTACATGTTCTATAGAGAGTTTAGCAAACTTTTTCGACTCTTTGATCGCATTTCTCAAAGCGATTTGTTATTATAGATAACAGACATTCTACATCGAGGATTCAGAATATAATTTGCCTTCCATCAGGATGTTCTTTCATCCTGAGTAAATTCAGAAATACATCCGGTGTGTTATATATGCTTAGCGTCTCCATGACTAAGCAACATGAATCGTGCTATATGAATGAAGCACAGCCACACACACACCTATACGCACACACTTATGCATGCAAATACACGGACACACATCTATATCTATCTATGTAACTATCTATCTATCTCACTCTCTCTCTTTCTCTCTCTCTCTCTCTCTCTATATATATATATACATATATATATACATATATATATATATATATATATATATATATATATATATATATATATATATATATATATATGTCATTAATTCCCATGGGAAAATTTTTCAGTTGTTCTCAAATCGTGTCTTAGTTCTACCAAACTGTTATACACTCACAGGCCTTGTTAGGCTTTTCAAATACCTTAGGTCACATTTTAATAACTGATGCACAGAATAAATCAACATAGTTCAAAGCTGTAGCGGCTATCTGCTGACCAGAACTCTCTGATGCCTCATTTCCTGCACGGAAGGCACTATCACTCTTACACATACGCGCACACACACACCTCTCTCTCTCTCTTTGTTGTGTCAGTCCCTCTCATTCTTTCTCTCTCTCTCTCTCTCTCTCTCTCTCTCTCTCTCTCTCTCTCTCTCTCTCTCTCTCTCTCTCTCTCTCTCTATGTCTCTCACAATATTATCATTATCATTATCAATGATAGCAGCCGAACAAAAAAGCAGATTTCTTTTTCATCCCGATTTTTCTTACCTTTTTTTTTTATTGCATTTCAAATTATCCATCTTTTAAATATCTAAGTATTAAATGCTTTCAACTATAAAAGATACACTGTCGGCGAACCATTTGTTAAACACAACTGAAACATGATCTTCCAATTTTTAACCTTAGTTTTGCTTCAATTCGTTGATTTATTATTAGGAGCAGTGAAAAACGTGAGAACTTTCCGTACACCAACATTGTTCATTCACTCTCTTTCTCTCTCACTCTCACTCTCTCTCTCTCTCTCTCTCTCTCTCTCTCTCTCTCTCTCTCTCTCTCTATCTGTCTGTCTGTCCGTCTTTCTTTTTCTGTCTCTTTTTATTTTTTCGTATATATACATAGTAAGTAAGTGCATGTACATGTATCTAACGAATCTTTTTTTTCCAATATAGTGATCAATACCTTAGAGCAGTTACGTTATGGTTAAAGACTTTTTTACTGTTTCATTATAGATTGTACGATTTATTTGTCTTGAGAAAATTTCTATAAACTGTACTTAAATATTTTTTTTTCAACCAGGACTTCCATATAATATAAATATCACCTTTCATTTTTAGCATCAAGCCAATCTTTTTAGACCATCCTTTCAAAACATGTAGAATGCAGTCTCTGCGTAAAGGGTAAATTAAATTTGTTTGCGATTTATTTTGTCATCGGTTATCTGCATATCACCCAGGACCAAGGTATTTCCTCAGACTACCAAACGCACCACCTGAATTTCTGGTCGGAAATGTAGTATTGTTAATAGCTCATTAGCCGGGAAAAGATGCATTTAACTGCCAGTAACAATATCTACAGAAAAAGAGACACAAGAAAGGAAATCGTCCGTTTTTTTTTTCTTTTGGTAAACGGAGCTACTAACGAGGTATTTAGTTCGTTGGTTGCAAATTAAGAGCACCGTTCTGATTTTTCTTTGATTATATCTGCTGGCGAGGTATGTGTGGTTCGGGTGGGCGGAATGAGTCCTCATTAACCGTATCTGTTCAACATATGTTCGGAAACGAATAAAAAAATCATTCAAGTGAACTGATATATTTGATGTTCGGTATCTTTTTTGTATGTGGACTTCCTAACCTTGTGAATCTTCCTGGGTAACTCCAATGACCTGCCGGATATACCAGATAATCATTATGATGTAAGTTTATCCGTGTTTCCCATACCTTGAAGAACTCATCAGGGCTGTTCTGCCTGGATTTATGAGATGAAGAATGGTCGTGATTATACAATGATCTACAGTGACGTCCATCTTCATTGGGCCAATTATAGTCACAACATTTAATTTCTTGGTCGGGTACTTGAAAATCTCGTTTAGTGGAAAATGCTAGCATCTCAAGGACGAATCAAGTTGAAAGTATTAACCAATACAGTATACAATCTATCATGGAAAGCTATCTGAGAACAATCTACTTGGGATAAATAATGATAAATAATAAGCGTGTTTGGTTCCGAATTCCAAGATATATTACAATCACCAAAGACATCTGGAAAGGATCAGATATTGTGACCGTAACAATGAAAATCAGGACAATAGTTCTACTAAATGTGCGTATAATAATTCTATAATAATATGAACACATTGGCAACAAATCGAAAGCTAATATACTTCTAACCTCACTGTTGAACAATCATAGCTTTTGGAAATGGTGACAGGATCTATTTTTTCAATATTTATTTGTGTGATTGTTAGCGTCTGTGAGTGTTCCCTCGCTCCTGGTCATGACATCAGTAATTCAGTAGACCTTTTCTATGACTTCTATCTTGATCTTTTGGAGAAAATGGAGCTTTTGGCGTTTGGGGCCTTATCTGGTTTGTCCATTTATTTTAACTTCAAGCGCTCCAGACAATACCATTTTGTCTACGATTTTTAAAGAATTCGAATCAACACTTCATCAGATCCCTTATCAATATAACTGTACACGAATTGTTAGCATTGTAGATGCTAAATAGTCTTTGAAATAATTTTTTCAGAGAAAAAATTCTTCAATATCTGATTACCAAAGTCCTTGTCTTAGGTCAGCTAAAGAGCCTGTGCTCGGATCATGTCAATACTCCCTGATTTTTGGTCGAATATTAAATGGGAGTTCGTGAAATGAAGTTTTCATAATACAAGGTTGGATCAGTCTTTTTGTGCATGTAAAGTTGTCACGTTTTTCCCAGTTGTTAATTGGATCGGTGTGAGACTAATTCTTACTTGACATGATCTCCCTTTATTACACGGTGGATCTATTATTTGGCCGGGAAAACGTTAAAATCATAAACAGTTAATGAAAACAATGCTGCTACAAGGTTCAACCCCCTAACAATTGACTGTTTCCCTGTTTCTTGACTCACGGTCTATATTGCGTTTTTTTCATTTTCAATACAGCAATTATGTGATAAAGAAATGGATGTATGATCCGAAAAAATTTATATGAATTGTATTTTTATAGATCGTGAGTGTTTTTGTTATAGTATACCGTTATCAATCGGTGCATATATCATTTGGTTTGAACACCGTAAACAAAGAAAAAATGGGGCTGCTACAGGAATCTGCGGATAATACACCGACTAAGTAATAATGGGTTATTATTCCAAATAAGAGTTTCATAAAACATAATTTTTAATATTTTTTCAGATCATATATCATTTTCTTAATAAGACACACACACACACAAACATACACTTACACATATGCATGCATACGCATATATATGTGTGTGTTCGTGCGTGTGTATGTATAATTATATAAGTGCGAAGAGAGAAAGAGAGAGAGGGATTGAGTGTGAAAGGAGGGCAAGAAGTACAGAGTGAGAGAGAAAATCTCAGTAATATAGAGACGTTGACGATGGCTGATTTCTTACATACCAAGGCGTTTATAACTGGCATTAAACGTGGTCTAATGCACTATCAAAGCAATGACGTTGTGGTTGCAATGATACTTTTGCATATTAAAAGACACAGAGACACTATCAACGATATCTTTTGGCGAATGGGGACTATGTTCTACAATAGAGGATAAACCAATATTGTTTTCCTAGTATGCATTTTCATTTCACCGTCCACAACTGTTCATTTTTCATTCGTAACAATATAGCCAGAACAGAAACATTTTTCGGTAGAAACCCTGGATCTCTGACAGGATGAACATTGCAACACTTCTTTGACCACAGCCATCCAAAGAATATCTCAAAACTCTCAACACACAACATTTAATAGCACTTGAAACGCAAAGTTTCTGATTTTTCTAACATGTTAACACAACAGCAACTGGAATAATCAGTAAGATATATAAATATTATATATATAACAACCATGGACAATTTTGATGGTTATCTTGATATTGCATGACTTTAAAATCATGTTATTTAGACCTGAGGCTAAGTATAATTATCCTGGAGCTAATTCCATTCAAGGGTAAAAAATAACAAAGCACAATATATCAACGATTAATAGTTTGAATAAAGAATGTATACATGTTCTGCAATATATAATTGGTTATATCGTGAGAAACTTCTCCACTTGAATGTCATAATTACATTCAAATCATAATTTTTAGAGACATAAATTGATAATTGTGTAATTATTCATGTGACGAATATGGATATTCCTGATTGAATTAATTCGTGTTGGTTTAGTGAAAATGACAAGAAAACAAGGCGAATTTGAAATTGCATTGATCTAATGCTTGTGCACCTGCTTGATTTCGAGAAACCTCTATATACGTACAGTCTCAAGTACTTTGAGCTCAACCGTGAGTGTTTGTTGTATGTTGTTCTAATATCATTATGTATTTGAATGGACGTCGACTCATTCTTTCAAAATATCGCTTGGTTTCCTGTGTCTGTGCCTTCTCCACCAGACCTCGGAGCCAAACCAGTCACCCCCAAAAGAATATCCGCAGAAATTCAAGAAGAGAACACACTTGAGGAAGGCCAAAACGGTGCTAGAGAAAAAATGGAAAAAAAAACAGTGTGAATGAGAAAATTTGAATATGCCATTCAGTTGCAATGATTAAAACGCATCGTCTAACTGAATTCAGCAAAAAAAAAAAAAAATGATTTCAACCTGAGTCAATAATCAAACAACTGTTGCATGAATATTTATTCAAAGTAACAGTGCGTAAATAAATTCAATCGATGGATAGACATGGTTGGAATAATTTCTACTTCCTGATTCATCACATCACTGGAAAAATAAATAAAATGAAACATCTACATCCTGGAGAATGTAGATATCATTTCCAGAAACATTCAAAATGTAGTGAAGAGCGCCAAAAAACATTTACATTGTGGATATTGTAGATACTATTAATTAACCCGCCAAAATTACAACAGAATGAGTTCAGTGGAGTGCTCATGCCAATTTACTGACAAGATGGTGTGTCCATGGGCGATAGAAAATACAAAAACTAGGACTTTAAAAGATGGGTAAGACCCATTGCCATCTTAGTTCGCAACCTTTGTTCAATAAAAACTGTTGACAGGAACTGTGCCTCTTTAATGAAAGCGTAATGATAAATGCAAATCCATACAATCTATTAAAAAATCTCAAATGGCGGTGGGCTGGCCATGTTGCAAGAATGGCAGACAATCGATGGACATCATGACTCACAACATGGATTCCCTGAGACCACATGCGCAACCGAGGCCGGCAAAATGTCAGATGGAGAGACGAGCTAGACAAGTTCAGGAAGTACTGGCTCCGTGGCGCCCATGATAGGAAAGTGTGGCAAATCCTGGGGAAGGTCTATGTCCAACGAAAGACGCTAAAAGATTAATGATGATGATGATTAATGATAAATGAAAGAAGCCAGCTGCTGCAAAGTGGAACTCCACTTCTACCTCTAATTTTTCCTGATCGAAAATTATTACCGTAGATATTCTATTATGGATGTTACTAAATCTATTCATAGAGACGTGAAACTTGTCGGTTTGGCTCAGCGGGTGATATAGTCGGCTACTAATAACTTGATTGTGACTACAAATTACGATTGGTGACTGTTATTTCCCAGAATTTTAGTGAGGATTCTTCTTGGCCATGCTTTTACAAATCCAGACTTAGACTCGAGTTTGTCAAATTTGAATTGTATAAAATATCTTTTTGTGAACTTCATAAAGCACTGCTCTGTCTCACTCTCACTCTCTCTCTCTCTCTCTCTCTCTCTCTCTCTCTCTCTTTCTCTCTCTTTTCAAAAGGGACGTTTTTTAAATATGTTATTTTATTGATAAAGCGAGATAAGTACACATGTAAAGAAAAGTGGGGCTTATAGGCATCAGCTCTGGTTTGCATAACACGTAATCGTCTTTGATGGGGAAACGGAAAACCTACTTCGCTCTGGATCACGTCAGAGTACTGTAGGCGTTATGATTCTTTGACGTTTGTTTTTTGACAGAATTTTATTTTTGCTCGGAGAAGAAATGTACATTTGACGTAATTTCTTTCCTTGTCACCTTCCTTCTCCACGTGATCATTCATGTCAGAATAATATATTTTTCCAGAACTGGGTTTTATGGGCTAGGAGGTTAATGGAGAAATGTGGCAAGATATGGGCTACTGAAATATGCTAGTAACTCTCTCTCTCTCTCTCTGTTATGCGTGTGTGCAATGTGTGTGTGTGTGTGTGTGTGTGTGTTTGTGTGTGTGTGTGTGTGTGTGTGTGTTCATGTACATATCTTTTCACTTCCGGAAAAAAGCAAATAATCTAATAACTGAAAAGACGCAATAGTAACCCCCCAAAATCATTACGGCATTATCATCATCAAAGGCATTTTAGCCCCCGTCGTTGGGTAAAAACTTTCCCTAAGATTTGTCCCACATCTTTATCATGGGCGTTGCAGAGCAAGTACTTTCTAAACTTGTTTAACTGGTCATGCCCTATCATATATTAGCCATCACATTCTTAGTCCTGCATATGATCTCTAGCCATCCACAAAGTGAGTAAATAAGTGGACCAGTAGTCTGCCATTCTTTCAACATGACCTGCCCATTGCCACTTGAGTTTTCAAATGGTTTCTATGATACAATGCTCTTATATAATCCTTCCACGTGAGGTTGAGCATGATTCTTTTATGTGGACGTTACATGGTTCTCATTTTTAGGGACAAACTTTTGGTTAGGTTCCTTATTTGAGTTCAATCTCCTTTTTTTTTTTTTTTTGTATATTACAATCTTCAAAGATCTACTTATATCTCCAAACCAGACAGCTACGCCTGAGGTTAGACACTGAGTTATGGCACTACCTTATTTTACAAAAATCGAACTCAATCTCAGTTCAATCTAAACATTTCAAAATCAATTTTGACAGTAATTCAGACTGCTTGCAAGCTTTAATCCATCCCAAGGAGTTCAAAAACTGAACTGAAACTTTTTTCCCCCTTTCAAGTGCCAGAAATGAAAATCAAAGAAAACTAGGGATAAAAGGAAGAATTGAGACTATTTATACCAAAGCACTGCTGGGGACTGCACAAATACTGATGAGAGAGCTCGAAATATTAGATCTAAGAACCCATAACCTCTCCTTGGTACGCTCCAAGCCATATGGATTCAAAAGCGGTTCAGACACCTGCTTCGACTCAAACACCTTCACTATCAATGACAACAAAGCTCATACCATTTGCTATCTCTTCTCTCCTCTTTACACGATCGATCAGTTCAATATTATCATCATCATTATGATATATATATATATATATATATATATATATATATATATATATATAATTTTCAGTTGGTAAATCTTATTACTGTTCCTATATTAAATGCACGTTTTATTTGCCTATCGTTCAACCTTGTTTCATCTCTGCGTCTATGTTTATACTTAACCTGCCTTCTCTCTGTACATCTTCTTTCATCTATCAACATCTCAATCGGCTTCGGTTCTAACACTGAACCATGTGGAAGCGAAATCCATCGCTTCCAACATCAAGGAGAACTATTAGAAATATCCAGAACCATGATTTCTACAAAGATCACAGTCCAACCAGTATATATTCCACACAGGAGAAGAAAGGTGGGAACAGAAAAAAAGGAGAATTCAAAATACGGAATCAAAATACGGAAACAAAATTTCGGAGGCTAAAGATCATGGATAGGGCTACGCAAAAGGCATCTAAAGAGAGAAACAGAATCAATCATAATGGCAGCCAAAATGCATCAGTACAGATCATATCAAACCGAATTCGAAAGATCCTAAACGAACAGCAAATACAACCAATATGAAATAAAAGGATGATACTGTTAACTAAATAACCATTGAATATTGTCAAATAGTCAAGAAAGAGTATGAAAATAGACACAACTGGGTAGCAACAGTGACACATGCAGAACTCGACAAAAGAATTCGTTTTAAATATACAGTTGAGTGGAATCTGTATAAAACCAAAGACAGACCTAGAAAATGGAAACCACTAATGACTCTGGAACTGACCCCACCATTGAAGTGAGGAGACCAGATCTAGCAATCGTGGACAAGAGGATATAACCTGCTATATAATAGACGTGGCTATTTTTTAAGATCACAGTTTGAATAGGAAAAAGAGGGAAAATCTGAAGGAATACAGGGACCTTATAAGGGACCTTAAAAAGATGTCAAACACTGATATTTAGGGCATTACTGGTCACAGTAGGTGCACTCAGAACCGTACCAAAGACCCTGAAAACGAATTGGGGAAACAATGGATGGAGGGGAGGGATGGAGACTATTCATATCATAGCACTGCTCAAGACAACATCAATACTGGTAAAAAAAAAACTGGGAATATGAGACTTACAATTTGCAGCACGTAGCTATGGCTTAACAGACAAAAAAAACTTGGTGCTGACAGTATGAGGCGGGGCTGTGCCACTTGAGAACGTTTTGAGAGGAGGGCCAGAGACCTGGCGAGACATACTGTCACTTAGCTTCCAGCAAAAGCCACTGGGCAACCGGTGTGAAACTGTAAACTGAGGCATTACTGTGGTCTATGAGAAGAAGAAGAAGAAGAAGAAGAAGAAGAAGAAGAAGAAGAAGAAAAAGAAGAAGAAGAAAAAGAAGAAGAAAAAGAAGAAGAAAGAAGAAGAAGAAAGAAGAAAAAGAAGAAGAAAGAAGAAGAAGAAGAAGAAGAAGAAGAAGAAGAAGAAGAAGAAGAAGAAGAAGAAGAAGAAGAAGAAGAAGAATTATAATGATGATAATAATGTCAGGTTAATAACATTATAAAAACTATGGCATTATAGACGTCTTTTGGCAGCACATCGTGTTGGGGGTGATAAATTATAACTTCAAAAGAAAGCATGATCAATACACTAGTCAGAAACTTCCAAAAAAGTGAGCACTAACGAGATATAACCTTGTATGAACATACATTGTGAATCAAATCCCTCACTTAAAGTCAATGGGGGAATCTTCAATAACAATTGCAAAGTGTCTTACATACATACAAGAGAGTAACTGTTTGGATTTTCAGCCCTCTAGCTCGAATGATTCTACCCGTACAGGTGATGCATACATAGCCAGCCAGACGAACCAACTTGGAAGCTGAAGAAATCTATGTCTACAGCTTCGGTTTGAGTTTAGTTAGACGGTTTCTAAGAATAGACATATTCAATAGAAATAATAACATTAATAAGAATAGATTATCTGCAAGTATGACAAGCCAATGGTGGATTCTTCGTGGTTTTGTTCAGATAAGTTCAATAGTTCGTTATGTTTTCTTACGTTAATTTGATCGTCCTGTCGGCGATATTGTTCAAATCTAAGCCCGACATCTAAATCAGTAGAGACAGAAGTGATGAAAGCGGTGATTGGAAGGTCAAACACGAAATCTCCTGATAGTTTACATCGTTGACGCGTTAGTTATGGCCGGGTGTCAGAGTGTTTGAGAGAAAAGAAATTGTTGACGTTCACCACAGATGGATAGAGATAGATCTTAGTCTGGCCTCGGGGTTGGCAAAATGATGTGTATATATACGTATACGATTAAAAGAAGGGAAACATCAGATGGTTCACACAAATACACGCATACACACATAGTTGTTTTGGGTTTAATGGTCGTTAGCACGGAAAGTACAATCAATGGATACTATTCGTATTTCAGCTGAGATTGTTTATCTCCCCTTCCTAATAGCTGTTCTTTTCAAAATTATGTTGAAATATCTTATCACAGACAGTTTCTATTTGGTTGACGGATTCAAAGGCTGATTCGTGATTTCGGAAAGTACATCTACTTTCACAATTACTATTCAGTACCCTTACGGGTACTTCACTCGATGCGTGAGAGACAAAGGTCACGCAACAGGTTCATGAAATTTTGTGCAATAGCTGGATACTTGTGAATACCAAGCGTCTATTGAATTAATACAGGTTCAAGTTAGAACTTTATTGACTTTTTTTATTGCACTTTTCTTTTCTGATTTTTTAATTGATAAAGTAAAGCAGTGAAGAAAAACATGTTGACATGGTATTCATTATTTGGTGTCCAGATAAAGCCTTTTGTATGGAGGTCTTTCGTACTTTCGGCCAGAATTTCAATTTGATTTGCTCATGGATGGGGTTTTATACGCTGAAAAGTAGTAGTATTACCCTTTTTGTCAAAAATTTACAAACATAAAATATTTTCATATAATTTTTTATTTCCTATGGATATGAGACCTTAGGACAAAAATATCGTACATGTATGCATGCAATGTAAGTATTAAGATACTAGCTATTTCTACAGCCAATAACGTTGAATAACATTACCGGGTTTCATGAGAGAACGATTGATTTAAATGTACTTCTCCATAACCATTTTCGATTGAATTTTTTTCCCATCATGAGATGTATACCAACAACTACTATTTATATCATTTCCACGACGATGTGATAATTACTATAAATGAAAACTACGTTTGTATAGATCACATATTTTTTTTTTATGCGCTGTCCATTGTTTTTGTTTTGTTTTGTTTTTCATATGTATTGAGTAAAGGCAGATTGGAAACATATTTATCAACAAAATAAGGCGATACGAATAGATTACGTCATAAGTTTCCTGGAAATAATTAACATATCTCCTCAAAAGAAGATTTACACTGTACATATGTAATTGTATGTAAAAAAAAACATGGAAAGAATAATGATTATTAGGTTTTCTATGTCATGTTATCACCACTTTCTCCGGCTCAGCACTTACCTCTACAGTGATTCTAAAACAGGAAGCCTTAAATTCTCACCGAGAAGTCGCGTGCTTCCTCAGCGTGTAAAATCTTAAGTTAAGTGTAACAGAAAGAATATATTAGTGAAAACGCTTGTCAGGAAAGAATTAAGGAAAACTGGGATCACGAGAGAGAAAATGTGACTTTGTACTTCAAGAACCTCTGAATTGAATTTCTTCAAAATTTCTATTAAGAATGGATTTTCAGAGAAAAGTGGATACTCATAAACAGTTTCCCACTGATTATCGTACTAGGTTAATCAAATAAAAATACGATTGAAAATATCACGAGGAAGAAAAAGCTAATTGAACAGTGATATATTGGATGATAATTGCGTTCTACTGTTACACAAACTACAAAATAAAGAACTCAATCGTTTGCAGCTGTATTCGAATCCAAATGAATGAATCTTTTTCCACAAAATATGTTGAGACATCCCTAGTGGCAAAGGTAATCGGTATTATGTTCCTGCTACGATGAAGATGGCTAATTAGGATTTGCTGAGAGACTATTGTTTATATGTTGTTGAGTAAAAGTTTATGCAATCGTATATAAATATATACGTATCAATATTTCCGAAGAAACATTACGTCTGCACTATTCACTTCCTGCAGTTATTAGTTATTTTCATTTTTATGTTATATATCAACAGAAATAGAATCTTTATGTCTCTTTCTCTCTTTGTCTCTCACTCAATCTCTCTCCTTCTCTTTCTCTCTCTCTCTTTCTCTCTCTCTATATATATACTCACACATACACATACATACATGTATATATATATATACACACACACATATATATACACACACACACATACACACACACACACACATATATATATATATAAATATATATATATATATATATATATATATATATATATATATATATATATATATATATATATATATATATATATATATATATAATGAATTGCCGAATATTAATGGAAGCTTTATAAGAAATGATTATCTATTATAACACCATCAATTTATCATTTGACCTGGGCAGTGTATATAGATGAAAAATGGAAGGGAGTCGGAATAAACTGCCCGTCTATTAGGCAAAGACCTTTAATTATAGCTCTGTGTCCAAATTCACCTTTTTTCTATTTTTTCCAAAACACTGACAATTATATCATCAAGAAATGTTTATATAATCCTTCATAAATAATGCTTTACATTAATTTGCATTTATATTTGAAATTAACGCCTTCTTATACACAATGAGTGCATTATTTTGCCTTGACAAAAAATACAGCGCATAGCATTCGTGGGGGGGGGGCTTTCATCTCGTTGCTAGGCTATTAATCTCTGGTTAAAAGTCCAAATATCTTTCGTTTTTTAGACATTTAATATTCTACTCGACGTAAGCTAGTAGTTAAGTAATAAGAAATTGAACATTTTTAACGTTTTGAGCGGTTGAAAGGCTCTCGTCACTGTATTTCCTTTGAGAAATAGACATCAAAAAAGAAAAAAAATGCCCTTGGTCTACGAAAACTTACATTTTTCCCATCGACGAGAGATAGAAACGAAATCCTTCCGTCTATAATAAACTTAATGAACAACATCGATACGTTGATCAAAGATGAAGTTGTCTGTTCAGAATATCATCAAAATCTTATATATTTTCAATTTCGATGAAGCACTGTCGGCTGATCAACGTCTTTTTGTCGTAGCTGTTGTAATAGTAATTTTGATTGTATCCATACATTCACACATGACCCCAATTGGTTTTCCCCTTGTACCATGCTTGCCCATAAATCTCTGTCGACTGATAATCAATCTTTCTAATGAATTGACACTGAGAGTGAAGAAAAAAGTCATCGTCTGCTTCTATTGAAATATGGATGTGAGATACAAGCGGAAGCCTTTCGATTGATAATTGAAGAAGAAATATAACTCGATGCTCGAAATAACTTGATGAAACAATTATTCAGTAATGCTGATAGAAATATTGTTCCGTCTATTTGCTTAGTCAGACTCGCACCGTGATGTCAAGTCACCGTCCACTTTAATCTAAGTTGGAAATGATTCGGTCGGAACGGAGCACTTGAGATGAAGAGTTGATGAAAAATTCAGGATCCATTCAAATTTACATTTTAAAAGAAAACTGAATAATCCTGTGAAATCTTTGAAAACTGTTGACCATGTAAGTTTTCAACATGCAAGATAGTGGCCAACAAACTGGAACATTATATATATATATATATATATATATATATATACATATATATATATACATATATATATATATATATATATATATATATATATATATATATATATATATATATATATATATATATATATATATATATATATATATAATAATGATCTCCTATCAATACATCAATTCATCACTTGACCATGATCATGTAGATAGAATAGACAACAGAAGAAAATGGGTTTGCTGCTAAAATCGAACCTATAACGGAGAGGAGAGCTACTTCAACGTAACGTTTCTATTACTATTGAGCTTAACAGTTGCCATTAAGGCCCAGATAATTGTTTTTTCTCCGAATTCTCATATCGTTCATCCTCTGTGCGAATCTGCTCTAACTGTTTTTTTATTTCCAAACGAAAAGTTATGCATCAAAAGAAAGGACATCTGATCTTACAGAATGATAATAAATCGCGTTATTCTATACCATAAAGTCTATTTTGGGTGATTTCCCGACATTACACGTTTATTATACCACTTTCCAGTTTGTTTGTTTTTGTTCAATTTATAAGTATATTTACATGGTTCACGCCAAGTGTTGAATCATATATTCATATCTCAATACATGGATGTGTACATTTCAAGGGTTCTTACGTGAGCTGAAGGCGCTCACCTTCCAAGTGGAGGGTAACCTTCTTCTGTTGTCTTTCTTTACAGACCTAGAATAGTGAAGGATCGGAAGTGTCATGGGACCATTTCCAATCTTCATGGCACCACAAGCAATCTGCAGAGATGTCCAGGAAGTGAAAAAGCTCATGGGTTGGGGCATTTCCAGAACGTTCCCAAAGCCGTACAAAGCAGCTTTCCATATGCTTAATAGATAGAGGTTCCTTCACTGCATCTCTACTGATCATCATCATCATCATCATTAGTCTTTTAACGTCCTTCGTTGGACATAAACCTTCCCCAGGATTCGCCACACTTCTCTATCATGGGTGTCACGGAGCCAGTATGCAATTGATAC
The DNA here is from genome assembly GCA_963457665.1 of Thysanoteuthis rhombus. Lineage (NCBI taxonomy): Eukaryota > Metazoa > Mollusca > Cephalopoda > Oegopsida > Thysanoteuthidae > Thysanoteuthis > Thysanoteuthis major. The sequence goes on from OY735223.1 coordinate 18,269,426, forward strand.
TCTCACCTCTTACATATATATATATATATATATATATATATATATATATATATATATATGCGTGTGTGTGTGTGTGTTTGTGTTTGTGTGTGTGTGTGTGTGTATTTATATATATATATATATATGTATAAATATATATGATTATGTGTGTTCTCTGTGGAGATGGTATGACTTTCTAGAAGATGGACAATTTTTACCTGCAATTACTATTTACTATACTTTGTTCAGCACGGAAACTACTTCATTTCCAGCAAATCTGTATCATCTAAAACGATAAAGAGATGAACGTTGTGCGAGAATTGGAATTGTATCCACCAGGAGACAGTCTATCAACGGATAATTAATACCGTTATGCATGGAAAACGCACACACACACACCATCCACATATATATATATTTCCATGCGTAGGATCTTAAAATAAAAGAAAATGAGTGATATAAGTACCTTCTTTTGATTACTGTCTTGCCAAGTGTTTTGTTAGCTCAGTTGATATGATCTGAACCGTGTGTAGACTTTTTTTTGATGGATGCGCGTTCCATCCTCACACAATGCTCATTTGTTTACTTTTTCGAACGATCTCGACTTATTATTGAGTAACTCCGGTGTCGAGCAAAATATGGTTCTTATAAAAATGCCTTTATATTTTTCTCAAGCACACGCACATGCACACACACACACATGAATAAAAAAAAAAGAGAAAATATACGCTGAGAGTTGATGAATGAGTTTCATTATGAAAGTGTAAATCGAACAAATCTCCACAGGAACCCCTATTTCATATCCGGCGAGAGGAAAAATAAAATGTTTTAAATCAAGCGGAAATCAAAATGCTGACAGGCCTTAAAATATTTGATTAATGATTTCTTTGGAACACTGTCTCTCTCTCCCTTTCCCTCTTCCTCCCATATATATATATATATATTTGAAATGAGCAAATCTGAATATACGGAAACATTGAAAGAAAAATATTTGATTGTATTGAAACATTAAAAATTCCGATTACTGCTAAAAAAATTTTTTCCCCGAAATTAATTTACTCTACAAATATTTATGTTTCAGTGATACGATCTACTTTGAATGAGATATGATCAAATATGTTAGAAAAAATGAATTCTTCTTATAGTGCATTTATACTACAAATATCAAGAAAAAATCAAACTCGTTTGAAAATCTTCATAACTAGTTACACTGCTTGAATGTATCTTATCGAACAACCAGGAAGGTTTTTACTACACATGCATGAACAGATTCTCTACCACGTGGCAACTCAGTCGGTAGTGTGATATGATTGTGTTTTTTCACGTAGAACCCGCACTTTAACAATATTCGAATGGGTCATTCCCTATGTTCAGGTTTAGTTCGTTTTGTTATCAGGCAAAACATTTGCCTAAAGTCCAGTTTTTATTCACTGAGTTTGTTAGTTCTTTGACACTGAAACAGATGAGATATCAGACCGTGGACGGGATCAAGGAGAATACAAAGTGATTTTTTGTTGTGATGTAGACGATTCTGCAGACAGTTCTGAAAAGGAAACAAGACACGTACTGTCTGTGCAAGGAGGTACTTTCAATGGAACTATGACACCATCAAGTGAGATTGGCTTTTCCCATCTGATGAATGGAATGCTTATTACGTTTTGACACACTTCATATATATATATATATATATATATATATATATATATATATATATATATATATACTACTATTGATACCCGACATTTCAGGGGTTAATTTTGTTTGAGGTCGGAATAAATACAAGTTTGTATATTGGAATATAAACAAAATATTTGTGGGAATATATACTTTTGCTTTAAATCCAATGAACTGTAATTATCACAAATAAAGGGGCCACATCAAAGGAATGATGAAAAAAGAAAGCCTTTGTTCATCAACCAGAAATGAAAATTTACAAACTGCATTCTTGAAGATCTCACTTCCGTGAGATGAAGAGAGAGATCTACGGCCCACTTCAATGCTGCATTTACATGTTGACCTCTCTCTGTAACCTGTCAGATTCCATTTGGTAAATTAAATATAATTGGAACTAAGTACCAGAAAATAGAATAGCAAAATTATTTGTCTTCCTTTCTATGAATTCATTTGAAAAAAAAATCCCTCAATTCGGACCCCATTCCGGTGAACATTGCTGAATCGTCTGTTACATATTCCAGGTAGATTTTTCAATAGTAATAATCCTTACTTATCAGAAAAGTATCTTTGAGTAGAGATGTATGATTGTGAACTCCATGGAGGTAAATAATACCTCAAAAGAAATGATGATACTGTAATAAATCTCTGAAGTAAAGGTATTTTTTTGAGTGAAAACATTATAAACACTTCCTAAAACACTAGAACGTAACACATTTCTGAAATTGCATTGAAATGCTTAAGAGTTAGTTCCTTGAGTCATACGTGTGCCGCATAAATCGTTGTAATTTTTTGAAGGAATATTTTCTCTACAGTAAATATCCTCAATCCGTTTTTCTATTTTGAATAAGTATATCTGTCCAATGTAGAACAGGAGAGAAGTTACAGCTCGAATGTGTCAGAACAATTCCGAATCACTCAGTACTTTATTGTTTGAGAATTACTTTCCTTCTAAACGCTCCAAAAAGCGATAAGACAAGGCGATACAAATTCACCTAAACTCTCCACAGATAGCCTCGAGAGGATCTTCCGAAACATAAACTGGGAAAATGAATGGATGAGAACAGAATAACCTCAGATTTGCAGACAACATCATCTCTCTTGCTGACAACCTTTATAACCTCCAAAGGTTGAACAAATTGAATGAAGAAAGCAGAAAATTTGTCTGAACAATGACTTCAGTAAAACAAATATCATGCACATCGAACATGTTGAGGGCGAAGACACGGCAATCGAAGTCTACAAAAGGACAACAAATCTCCATGGAATCATCAAAAGGAAAACGACATTAAGCGAAGAATCCCTCTAGGAGACTGATAGGTAGGGCAAGCCCAACTTTGAAGAAAAGATATGCCCCGCTAGAGCAAAAAAAGAAAGTATGTCTGTGCAACGCGTCCTCCTGATAGTCACTTTTGAAGCTGAAACACGGAATCCAGCCTAACAGTTGACTCTTGAACTGAGAACTGTGCCAAAGCACATGAAAAAATCTTGCCCAACATCCAATAGAAAGATCAAAGACAGCACAATATGTTACAGAAAAAAAAAAACAGGAAAAAGAATAACATAGCGTCCATGAAAAATGACAAGACAGCCACTTGGCATCACTACTAAGAAGGTGGATGGATTGCTAAAAATCACATATAAAACCAGGATTGTCAAGATATAATATGGAATGACTTAGTAGACAAATTTAAAAGGTCCTGACCCTTTGATGCCTTTGATAGGGAGGTTTGGCGAATCTTTTGGAAAGCCCATGTCTGACGACAGAAGGATGATGATGATGATAATGATGATGATGATGATACAAACCAATACACATTGATATCATCATAATCACCATCAACTGCAAGAGCAATCATCAAAGGTCCGTTGCTGAACAAAGGCCTTTCCCAACTTGTCCATATCGACTGCAACTGTGTTGACGACTACCATGTCTTACTTGCGAAGCTATTTCAATCGTTTTCAGTCTTGTATCAATTGCCTTACTGACATTGCTATCTTTGGAGACAAATCTGTTAACTGGATCATCAGTGATCTCTAGAATCCCGTTTCTGTCTCTCAATCATCTTTGTGATATATTTCACGTCGTTCTCTTTCTGACTCATTTTGATCTATTCATATCCTTCAGTGTTCATTCAAACATTAATCTTTCAATCTTCTTTTTGTATCATTCAGCGTATGTTTTCAAATACTTTACTTAGTTTCCACGTTTCGCTTTCGTAGGTCATAGATGGTATTACATATTCGCCGTACAATTTGCGCCGTTATTACATTGGCATATAATATTATTTATATTATTGAAATGGTACATCCCTTCAGCAAGCAGCGAAGATTATTCTGAATGAAAAACATTTTCCTTCATTCTGCCTCCCTTATTTAAGAAAAAAATAAACATTTGACCTTCTGACACAAAATAGTTTTATTCAGAGGGAGGGCCTGAAAGTTATTTATCTGCAGCACTAAAATCCAATTATGACAAGGACAGTGATACGGTCGGGAAGAGTAAAGATGATAAGCCCATATACACTAACTCAAAGACTCTCACACAATTACAAACGCCGACATATAAATCTATATGGGGACATAAACGCCTACATGCACACACACGAACACGCATACAATCACACACAAACATACATACACATATGTGTATAGGAACAAAAGGCTGACAATAAATCTGATCGAATATGTCGGATGATTCGAGAACAACTTATCATCTCATGCATTCATTGGCTCCATGATTTTTATAATCTGATTTTTATTACTTGGATTCCTGAAATAGTACCCGACAAATAACTTGGGTCAGTTATGAGAACTGATATTGGGAAGTGTTTTTTAATAATCTTTGGATTCCTCCTTTTTTATTTTTTATCCCGAAGAAAACAATAATGAAAAGATATTTTTTCCACACTGACAGACTCTGAAAAGTTCCATTGAAACTGATGTACAAGTTCATTTAATAGAAAAGTGACACACACACACACACACATATACACACACACGTATGTATAGAAGGGAGAAAGACGGACAAAGAGAGGGGGAAAAAGAGGAGTGATTATAATCATATATATGTTTATGTGTATATGGATCTACGCACACAGACACTCATATATCTCATAAGCTACAATAGCAATGTTCTCCCAGCTCTGGAATGAAACACTCTGGTGGATGAGAAACCGTGAGTAAATAATATATGTGTTGCTAAAATTCGGTTCAACTGCCTGTCCCGTTCTGCACAGAGCAAGGATAAAATGCCTCATCTGGGTAAAAGCAGAAGTTTCGATTCTACTTCGTGGTACTAGATATGATATCAGATGGTCAATAGCCACAATATATATACATACATATATATATATATATATATATATATATATATATATATATATATATATGTGTGTGTGTGTGTGTGTGTGTGTGTGTGTGTGTGTGTGTGTGTGTGTGTGTGCATGTCTGTGTGTGTGTGTGTGTGTGTGTTTGTCTATGTTAGCATATTTATATTTTCCAGGAATATTCGGCTTTGGCATTCAACAAATGTGTAAAGATGATTGTGTACACGTGGATTAATCAACATATATAAATATATATATATATATATTGATTGATTGATTGATTGATTGATTGATTGATTCCTATGTAATTGATAGGATTATTTCTTACAAAAAAAAAACCAACAGTTGTACGACTTGAGTTTACCATACTAGTTTGCTATTAGCTGCCTGATGTAATTCGATATATTTTCCTTGCATCATATAACAATGAATCTTTGTTAACACATTACATATGCACCATGTATAATCAGTAAGACTTATTGAACACATACGTGTTCGTTTTTTTGTTTGTGTGTGTGTGTGTGTGTGAGAGTGAGTGTGCGTGTGTGTGTGTGTAAATTATATTGTAATCTCTGAATTCCCGATACACAAGGTTCAAGTATTTGTTTTGATATCTGTGATGATGCATTATTTGTATATTATCAATTCCCCCAGATTTTGAATTTTTAGGATTGTATTGCAACGTTTTGGACAGGATCAGCATTCAAAAAGAAAGGATAATAGTGTTTGATGAGCGTTTGGCGGAAATAAAGTCTTCCAATCAATCTTTCAGACAAGATCTAAACAGATGAAAAGAATTGCATGAAACAAATAACCCCGGATGGCTCTCGATTTTACCAAAACAATCCAAAATGCAAGATGATATTAAAAACATTGGCTCCAAAAGTTAAGCGCTTGGCCAATGAAACGATCTTAAAAGATGATGATCGCTGCTTTAAAGATTCGGAAACCACAAGACGTGAGGAAAATAATGAACACTGCTGTTGAGAAAACACGGTCGAGTAAGTTGCACCAAAGAAATTTTGCCATTGCACCAATGCACTTGCTCATTCTTTTGACAGGTGACTAGAGCTGTCCCCCAGGGAGTCTTTTGGGGAACTCAACCCATCCAATTTTCTGCCACAGACATGCATTCAAGATTTCTTCTAATGAGGAACATTTGAAATAAATATGATTTCAGTTCCTTGATGATGCTACATCTGCTGTTTCGGCATGGTGTTGATCCAGAATTGCATTATTCTTCAGGAGGAGAGGATTACAGAGATGAAAACCCTGACCTCAGAAGTACATAAACTTAGATAGGGGATATGTTGTAAAACAATAGTTTTACATAATTTTTTTGTCAAATAGTTTTCTGTATATTTTGGACCAATACTTTATCACGATATATATATATATATATATATATATATATATATATATATATATATATATATATATATATATATATGTGTGTGTGTGTGTGTGTGTGTGTGTGTGTGTGTATATATAAAGAAAAATAAAGAGAAACAGGGGGAGAGAGAATATATATATATATATATATATATATATATATATATATATATATATATATATATATATATATATATATATATATATATATATATATATATATGTACATATATATCTGTCTTTTTGTCAGGTTCCATTATCATAATGGGAAAGTAAGTTTATAATCCTCGCTAGAAAGAAAAATAATCAAAGATGTTTTTATGCAATCTTCGTCTGTAACAGACTATTAAGTTATCATCTATGAAAGCTATTGGCTCAGAACAGAGAGGTAAGCTGCTTGCTATTAAGAAGTAAACATGACACTCGTCACAACAACAATGTACAGTTGAAAATAAAAAAGGAAAACCTCTGTCATCTTTTATTCTCTCAAAGGATTAGATGTTTTTGTTTTGTTTTTCTCTCATTTCTTGGATATTCAAAGCTGAGATGTTTTGATGAGTACTAATCGAAAAAAAGTAGACTTGTTTATGCACACACTTTCAGACGATTTCAGGTAACTTCCTTCACTGGAACAGGCATGGATTAATCAGCCTATTTTGCGTAACTGTCATCTAATTTACATCTCATAACAATATTATTGAGATAAATACTACAACCAATCAGCAAATTACCAAACATCTGTCAATTGGTGATATATTTAGTTATAATTATCAATGTTGATTATTCCGTGCCCACAACTTACTTAAAACAGCATTGTAGATTATTTTTGAGTTTTTATTTCTTTGACTCTTTACATTTAGAAAGCGTAATACTATCTCATTGAGAAATCAACTTATTTTTGTTCAATTTTAAATTGATGAAACGTAATATCATTTAACATAAATAGATTTTAACAACATGAGCAACGGCCGCACATTCCTATGAATAAACATATTGAATTAAAATTATTTGATTGGAATAATGTATTTCGTCCAAGTTTTTCAATAAAATAAACTCAAAATGATCACATAATCAATATCTTATGGGGGTATAATTTAACTAAGATAAGTTCGATGTAATACCTGGAATGATCCCTGGCCATACCTTTGAGATTCAAAACGACACCAACAAGTGCAACTAAAAGAATATGATGAAGAATATGCATTTAAAACCAGCCAAACATTTCTGCATAATAGGTTTACGTCTGTAGCCCTCCATACAGAAAGAAAGGGGAACAAATGTGGTCAAATTACCAGGAATATATGACAAAACAGATCCTATTCTCAAAATGCATCCGTCCAAATCGTTAACATAAATTTTGATTTCCCAAAAATAGAAAGCTTGTTATTTTCTCCAATTACCGATTTTTTCACGAGAAATATTTATACTTTTTATTGTCGCATTCGACTGTCTTGGTTTTGAACTCAACAATGGACGTTTATTTCTTGAAATTGAGCTCCCTTCAGGACAGGATGAGTGTTAAAAGTTTCAGATAACTGGTCCCTTACTGTAGCTTATGTTACAATAATTTCGACTGATATTTTCTAAAATGATGGTAAGGCTGTGGAGGCTCAAGCATTGGGACCTGGGGGCAAGGGACTCAAGGGCAAGAAATAGTTTATTTTGATGTTCAATCGAGTGTTCAAATGTGGATTTTGGATGGTATTTCAGTATTTCCCCATATGTTATATACGTAATATATAGGCTTTGTACATATGTTGTTTTTTTTAACGTGGGGACAAAATACAGCTATGTGATCTGAAAACCAGAGCAACTGAAAGTAGACCACAGCATCTGCCTGGGTCAACAACCTTCCCTGAAATCCCCCAAATAAGGAAACGTCTTGTGGAGAATGACACAAAGTTGGCAAACTCTCAAGAGCGCCAAGTCATCATTTAAGTTACAAATAGACTTGAAAACTGGGTCTACAACCCAGCATTGCCCAATAGACAGCCGCTAAACAAAATTACTCACCACTTACAACCCTGGAGATCATATGCAGGAATTGTGCTTGGTACAGAATGAAACGGTGCGACAGGTACAGGAAACATCTGCAAATGCGACAGTCTGTAGGTTCTGAGATCTATGTACAACGACTAAACCTGAAAGGCTTTACAGGTGTTGCTGCAGCATCATGATCATCATCATCATGATCATCATCATCATCATGTATGCAACTTCAATGGTGGTAAGGGAGGGTACGTTCTTCTCAGTGGAACGGGTGATAGATTATACGTGACAGGCGTTAGCGCTAATGTTAATTTGTGATGGCTGTATGTTGAAGTTCTCTAAAGTTGACTTTTTGGCACATGACTGCAATTATGGGGCGCTCACTAACTCACTAACCTATACTAATGACAACCAAGATTGGATTTCTTTCAAACACTCCCTGTCTCATTTGTATGTCTTTCGAGCCGTCAATGGTGATGCACTCACCTCAGCAGCAGAGACGTAGCTGGAGATTAGGGGCCCTTTGAGGCTCGGCTCCTAGAGCTGTCCCTATATTAAGTGTTCAGTTGTTCCCATCTTGTAATCTGTTGACATTATGTTATTGGAACAATATGTTAACCACGATAAGTGTATTTTTCAGAACCATCCTCATATCGAGGGCCGGAATCGGGCAATGGAAAATCTCGGTACAAAATTATATGCAGACGCTTGTCAGAAATTATTTTTTATTTGTGAGGCAGTGTGTATCAAGAAAAGACACCTGGAATTAGATGTCATTGTTTTTTAAGGGGACATTTATATTTAATCATAATCATATCTACTAATATACGGTGAAAGTTCACGTAGATCCAGTAATGTATACATTTACATGCACCCACACTAACACTCTTTCACACACGCTCAAGCATAAATATTACATGCAAATACGCACTCTGAAACAGGGGCTCACATATAGCATCCCACATGGGCATAGACATGTACACTTATTCACACATACTATCCAACATATACATGCATATATGTATTTATATATATATATATATATATATATATATATATATATATATATATATATATATATATATATATATATATATATATATCCATCTATCTATCTATCTATCTATCTATATATATATATATGTATATATATATATAGATAGATAGATAGATATATTGTGTTATATATACATATATATATATGTGTGTGTGTGTATGTATGTATATATGTATGTCTGTGTGCGTTTGTGTGTGTGTATGTGTGTGTGTGTGTGTGCGTGTGCGTGTGTGTGTGTGTGTGTGTGTGTGTTATTTCACGCATTTCTTTAACCCAGTATTCATATCTTGAGTGGCATTTAACTTGTCTTGTTGTGACATTCTGCTCAAGATGAATCGCATTTAAACATTCTGGATGCAAATAAAGAAAAAAGATGATAGGTTTAAGATGACATCGAGTAAGACATAAAAACTGCTTTTACTTAAGTTATGATAACTTAATCTTCTAGATGTCTTCTAATTGTTTTTTCAATATCAGAACCAAAGTGTCAATGAGTAAACATCAAACCTTGGTGAAGAAGTTATATATATATATATATATATATATATATATATATATATATATATATATATATATATATATATATATATATATATATATATATATTTCAGGAATATTGCAACATTCGATGTATGATTGGTTTATTCCATAAAATGCTTGATCAATTCCACTTTAAACATTAAGTTGAGTTAGAGAAGAGCTTGTTCATTTATACTTTTTTCCACTCGTATCATTACTGATTACTTCACTTTCATGTTTTGCTATGAAGTTATTGAAAAATTAACAGCATAAACGAACCTAATTTCCAGTGTCAATTCAAGTTTTATTCATATTTGAAGCTATTCTAGTGATATAGCTGTCTTTTAAAGATTTCGTATATTTTTTCTTTCACCGTTAAATGTTGTTTTTTTTGAATGATTTTATGTTAGCATAGTTTCTATCAATTGAGATAATTTCAGATCTTGTGTTATTGCATATAAGTTCAGAGTGCCTAAGTTTTGATTAGAAGTAACGTCTGAAAACTGTGAAATTGCGACTTCAAAAATATTTTTTTCATTTTGTTTATGATGTATTTTTATTTTATCTTTTGTATTTTTGCACTTTGCTACCTTCTACTTGTAGTAGGCCATCATTCTAATAGAGTTCCATATTTTTAGGGTTACGTTCTCGGGTATGATTGTACATCTCATACAAACCGTTCATGACCACTATGCAAAACAGGAAAAAAGGACACAACAAGCAGTGACAAACAACCAAACAGGAAGAGAACAAGAATGAAAAAAAAAGAAGATATATAAATAAAGATTGATGAAGGTTTTTAACCAAAGAAAAATGCCCCTCATCAAAAACAAACATCCTAAATAAGGATAAAGCATAAATTGAATCGTTCGCTTACGCTCAAACAGGGCAGGACTTAATCCTTCATTACAGTGTGTGTGTGTGTGTGTTTGTGTGTGTGTGTGTGTGTGTGTGTAGGTGTGTGTGTGTGTGTGTGTAGGTGTGGGTGGCTGGGTGTGCATGTACTTGCGTGCAAATGCCCCTCGTTCTTGATGATACAACTCTTTATGATAGGTATCAGACATTCATCCATTATTCAGTGTTCCTTTTTTATTCCTTCAAATATCTTTCCATAACACTAAAAATTTGTTAATCAAAATGAATAAGACTATCTGCAACTCACCTCTCCATTTCTGAATAATACAGAACTTTATTCGTAAGGTCAATATTTCAAACATCCTCTTGCATACTGAAAAGCTGCAAGCATTGTTGACTTGAGGTAGTTAGGCGTCGGCTAAGTTTCATCACTAGTTGTTGATATTTGATTTGTTCCCGATAAAGTTCTAAGTATATACAGTACCTACACAATAATGGCCTACCTTATCAAATATTACATACCTCAAAAAGAATTCAGCAAAATTTTGAAAACTGTGTCATTAACTCGGTTGATTTGTAATTAATGTGACTTGGTAGCTGTCGAATTCTATTACCGTCAATTATACGACTTCCGTTTGCTTTGCATGTGTACAATTATCAACGCAATAATTGAACTTAAGGAGAAGTTACCATATTAATGCACGTAGAAAAAACGTGGAGGGATCATAGAGACGGAAAACAACAGCGATTGTTGCAGCCGGATACGATTTTTCGGTGCCTGGATCAAATGCCTGAAAATGGATAGGAAGAGACAACAGAAAAAGACAAAGATAAGATGGGAAGAATTTTCAGCATTATTTTGAAGACAATATGATTACTGCATTATGATCATCAGTCTCTTAACACCTTTTGTTGGACAAAGGATTCGACATACTTCTCTATTGTAGGCGTTGCAGGCTTTTTCTTAATTTATATAACTCGTCTTTCCATTTATATGTCTGCCAGCCTCCGTTGTGCATGTAATCTCTTCGGATCCATGTCGTCAATCTTTCTTACAACGTAGCCAGGCCATTGCCATTTGAGTTTTTTTTTAAAAATGATATTAAAAATGAGGCAAAAATTATATGCTCATAAGGCCAGTTCGTTAATAAAAAATTTGAAATATGTTAAATGAGGAGTACGTTGCTTTTTTCATTTTTAAGTTTCATCACGTAACCCGGAACAATTCGTTTTCTGGTGTCTGCTACATGCTCATCATCCCTTAGTTTGATATGAGATCGATCCAGAAGTATTCTACGAAGTAATATAAGGAGATAAATAGCTGAGGCTCTGGCACTTTGGTCTTTTCACACTAATCCAAGTTATTTTTCTCTTTCTAAAAATGGCCGGCTAAGATTTTGGGGGATCACAATAAGATGTCTTTTAATCTTGTCTCAATCTCATTGGAAAAAATTATGAATCTCAGAAAGCCAGATTTGGATTGTAAGGGGTCTGGGAGACCTAGATAATTCAATGTTTTGCCAAACCCCATGAAAAGCTGCACAAGACGTCGAGAATTATTCGCTCAATTATTGTGATTGTGACAGCCACACAGTCAACAAGCTCATTCAATGGCGTCTTGTTGCTGAGAGGATTAACGTTATCGGAGAGTTTATGTTTAGGCATAAGCAGCAAGATGCCCTCTGATTTATTCCTGATTTATATAGAAACCGCCGAGCTGGTAATCTAGTAGACAAATATAGTTGAATACATCCAGGTCAGACTCCATGGAAGAATGAAAAAAGCTGAACAAAGATTTGTCGTAAAAAATTGATTTTAGGATTGGTCTTATCTATGTTCAATTAAGTATATGTTTTTGTACACGGTCACTCTAGAATTTTATGCTTTGATGAAATTAGTGACATTCCCCAATTAAAGAACGATGTAAAAAAAATCAAAACAAAACAATAGAACGAAAACAAAATACAATAAAAATCCTTTTGGGATCAACAGACCGCTATTATCAAAGCTATGCTAATCTCAATTATAAATGTATATAACATGCAGTGTGTATATCGATAGATTTTTCCTATGCCGTAGCTTTTGACGATTAAGGTAAAGTAGTATTTGATAATAAACAATCGAGACTCACAGACATAGGAAGTGGTGAAACATAACAGGAATTTGATTGAGTTCTCACCTATTTTTAAAGATGTTTTTCACAGCAAGTCAGATTGTTTACTTCTAACTGCAATTTTTCCAAAAAAAATCAAACTGTCAATTTTAGATTGTTCTATTGGTAAAATTGTCAGAGTTTGGCAATACAGGGCAGAGCCTAAAATAATGGCAATTGTGCTGTGTGTGAAAAGAGGAAAGATCAAGGTTTGAGCGGCTGCAATCACTGCGGTAAGCTACAAGGCGAGAGGTGTGGGTAGATATCAGAGAATCCGGTCGGGGACTTGATTCTCGGTGCTCAACCTGGGCACTGTAGATTTTGTTTGATGAAATGCAGTGGATGAACTGCTATTCAAAAAGTTTTTTTGTGGCTGGGATATCCTCTATCGAGCCTTTGAGGGTCAAAAAGACAGAGATTATGCCAAAACTGAATATGATTGTTTTTCCATTCTTGAAAACAAACGGTACGATGAGATGTCAAGTTTTTATACATAGAAATGCAAGTCTTGAAACAGTCAGATTTATTCATCTCCACGCAAATACACACACACGCACGCGTGCGCACACACACACACAAGTATTCTCAGATATAAATATGAAAATATACGAAGCGATAGAGAAGAATTGAAGGGTAAGTTTCAGCCAACGGAAAAGATTTTTCTTTCCTCACACGATAATTTTTTATGAGCTGAAAAATACAAGGAAAACCATACCTTTTTTATTCAATATCTAAGTTATCAAATATCAGATAATCTCCTACTAGTGTGGCTATACATTATTATCAATGCATTATGTCGTTCAATACTCTATCGTTATTACCCGGATAATGTGCTGCATGGCCTACACAGCGTAAATTGAATAAACAATTAAAGCACATATTCACTTACGCTGTCTAGGCCAAATGAAACATTTTCTGTATAATAACAGCAGGATATAAATCCAAACAGCATCTCAAATAATATAGTGATTTCTTTACATATAAACACACACAGACACGCACACACATATATGTATATACATATGTATATATATGATCAAACCATTTGCCTGCTTTTTTACCTTATAATTATGTTTTGAGTGACGTTATACTTATTCTGTTGTGACATTCTATACGAGGTGAATTGCGTTTAGACTTTCTCAACGCAAAGAAAAATATCTGCGAATTATTGAAGGTGATAGGTACAAGATGACAACGGGTAAACAGTCGTGACACACACAAAAAAAATGCTTTTTACTTTGGTGAATCTTCTTATAACTTTATCTGGAGATAACTTCCAATGTTTTCCAAATGTTTTCTTTATACAGAAATCTAACCTTCCATAAAAATGAATAGCGTGCATACGCGTGTTTCGTTGTTGATACATGAATTTTCTTAATAATAGATATCAAACGTATATTATCTATTCGTAATAATTTTCTATGTTTCCAAATATCTTCCCATCGAACTATAAAGATATGTACATCAAAAACTACAATATATATATATATGTATATACATATACATATATATATATATATATATATATGTATATATATATATATATATATATATATATATATATATATATATATATATATATATATATACAGTAAAAATCAGGGATGTAGTATAATATTATGTTATGCAGTATCCGATTTATCGTGAGTTTATTTAAGAAAAAAACTCCATGCAGTCGACTTTAAATATGAAGTTGATTTAGAGTAAAGTAAAAAAAATTATGGAATGAGAATTCGCTACCCAAACACTTTTATGTTTCTGCCGTTTAGCAAGAATATTGAATCTTCATTCAATATATGTATTACATACCAATCGAAACTGCCACTGTTTGGGTAGCCACTCCAACGCAGCGACGCTCTTACTGAATTAAATGACCGACGGTCATGCGAAGGTTCAAATAACTGCTTTCAACCCAAATTATATTCAGTTCTTACATCAGCACAATTTTGTTTCAATTGTCATCCTATTTACGTTGTCTAGTCTGTTTGATACATTAATCATGTGATGAAGTGAGGTCATTTCGAATGTGTTCCAATATAACGCAGTGTATAATCCATTCTGTGTAATTACTTACATCCATTTCTTTACATCTATCCATCCATTCATCTATCTAACTATCGATATATCTATCTATCCATCTCACTTCTCTCTATATATATAGATGTGTATGTGTGTTTGTTTGGTGTGTGTGTGTGTGTGTGTTTGTACGCATACATGTTCGTGTATGTGCGTATGTTGATAGATATATCTATCTAAGGGTGAGATACAAGTATGCTTGTTTAAAATATACTTGTATCTTCCCTTGTCTCGCTATCTGTCTACCACTATCTCTTTCTATCGTACCCATGCACACACGCACACATGGGCTTATGCATGTATTAATGTATATATCATCAGTGTGGGTACCTGTGCACGGTCTTAGCATCAATTTCCATGTGTCTGTGATTATTCAAAATCGATGTACTTGGAGTGACATACACAAATCAGGTTTGGTGTACATGAGATTCCAATGATAATTACATACAACTCCCTGTCACATTCCCTACAAGTCATAGTCTTGTATTTGCATGAACACACATATATGCATGGGTGCAAAATGCTAAATGCATGGAATAACAAAAATATATATATTTGTATATATATATAAATAAATATATATATATATATATATATGCACACAAATATATATACACACACTCACAGTCATATATGTGTGTATATATATATGCACACTCAGACACACACATATATATAGTCAGTATATATGAATATATGTGAACTGTTTGTGTAAACAAAATTCACACCAATATGTATGTATAAAATCTAAACATAGTTACACATATACAGAGAGAATATGCAAATACTTATATATATATGTGTGTGTGTGTGTGTGTAAATTGCATATATATATATATATATATATATATATATATATATATATATATATATATATATATATATATATGCAATATCATACTTGTTAAACCTCGTGGGCGGACTTATGTGTAAATATTTGTTTGCCCAAACTTTCTTAGTCCGTACTGTGTGTCACATTGCATTATTATTTGAAAATTTCGAGACTGTCGTTATTTTTTTCATACTTCTTTCTATTCCACCATGTTTTTTGTTTGGATTTTTCTTCAACCATTTGTAATTCCCGATCCTTTCTTTCCAATCCTCTGATGCAAAGATTTTTCCTCCTTGTTTTTTGGGGGATTGACGAAGTAGCTGTTTTCGTATGACGTGATACAAAATATCTTTTTGTAATCTTTGACGCTTGTTCTTCGTGACGAAAAAACATAGAAACGTGATGAGAAGTGATTAGATGTATGAGGAAGAAGGAAACACAGACGAAAAAAGATTTGGGAATAAGATATAATAACTATTATATAATCATACGTCTCGGGAATCATATATATCAATATATCAGCATGTTCTCTCTCTCTCTCTTTCTCTCTCTCTCTCTCTCTCTTTATATATATATATATATATATATATATATATATATATATACAATCTTCAGGTTTCTATTTTTGCAAGATGATAAACCCATTGTCATTAGAAATTTCTAAAGGTTCCAAAGATTATTCCTTGTTATATATATATATATATATATATATATATATATATATATATATATATATATATATATATATATATATATATATATATAGACACACACTGCTCCTCTATCCAGGGTTGAGCACATTTTAAGTGAGGTAACTCATCCGTTGTAATCTTATGCAAATGCTCTTCCATAGGAATAGAGCACCCTGGTGGATGGGGAAATCCTGCATAAATGAAGATACCACCTGAATTCAGACTCACTGACTGACCAGTTCCGTAGCCCAGAGGTAGTTTATCGGCATCTGGGTCTAAAGTAAATGTTTCAATACTACTTCGCGGTACTGGATGGGATAATGGAATGTCCAAATCCACATTGAAGTGACATAATATATCAAAACAGCTGTCAGTGGATGACACAATAATGAATATATACACACACATATAAATATATGCGTGTGTGCGTATATATTGAAATTATAAGTAAGCGCTCGATGATTCATCATTATAACTATATCCTCCTAACCTCTTTCGGTGGACCTAAGCTTTCCCAGGATCTTCTATGTCATGTAGCACAGCGCCAATATCACCTCAACCTGTTCAGATTGTTGCGTCATTTCATTCATATTTCTTTTATGTATCATTTCTTTGTCAGTCTACACATTGGCTATGATTTTTTGGAATTCACATTATGAGTTGTGATGCCCATTGGTTGTCTGAATTTCTTGCCACATGGCTTTCCCATTACCATTTGAATTTTCTAATCGATCCCCACGTATTTCGGACTTTGATATTTTTCTTATTATCTCACAGACCCCTCTTCTGCTCTTGAGCATGATCTGGGATGTCTATGCGTCAATTATTTTCACTCGTGAGACGCGCTCATAATATTGAATTTCTTTCGTTGAGCATTAATAAAAAAAAATTTCAATAACTTGCTGATTGCAGATCTGCTGATTTAAAATTGAATTATATATATATATATATATATATATATATATATATATATATATATATATATATATATATATATATATATATATATTTGGATTGATGAGGAACTGTGCGTATGTAAATATATCGCTTTATTCGGCCCTACTGACCGTCCAATTTGACGTGGGTTAGGGGTAAAACGTCTGCTTCCGTATTATTATTATTATTATTATTATTATTATTATTATTATTATTATTATTATTATTATTTGGAATCTCACACCAGTTGCCTGGTGGTAACCGCTTGAATTTGAGTGACAGCAAGTCTCCTCAAGTTTCCAGCCATCCTCTTTTAGTACTCATATGTCGCACTAATTCTGCGATTATTTACTTCCAGCCACATTAGGAAAACCAACTTTTTTTCTCTGATCATTTTATATAGAAACACAAAAAACACAGAATTATCAAACTAACAACAAAGGTCATGTAAAGGTGAAACCTGATCACAAAAACCCTGTCATAATTAGATATTTTCAGGGAAACATACCATAAAAATAATGCTTTAACAATAAACTCTTTGAAAAATCTTATTCCTTATTCGTATTATCTCTCTCTCTCTCTCTCTCTCTCTCTCTCTCTATATATATATATATATATATATATATATATATATATATATATATATATATATATATATATATTCCTAATGAGATAAAATCAGGAGTCAGCGTATATTGAGAATAAATTTTGTTAATTAATTGATTGAAAATTGTTTATTTAGTTTACTATACATGTTTCAGCGAGGTTTTCAATGTTCAGTAACATGTGTGTAAAGTAATTTGAAATTTAGATGGAAAATATATGTCTGGAAAGAATAGTGAAAATGTTATAATTATGAAAACATTTTAGTACGAACAATTTTGAGGGGCCCTTGTGATATTCGGTAAGAAAGTAGGGGACCCCAGATAAGTGACTGTCCAACGTAGGGGACACGCACTCAAACCCACAAACACACACTTGTATATACATACATACATACATACATACATACGTACGCACACACGCACACACAGACACTCACACACACACATACACACACACACATATATATATATATATATATATATATATATATATATATATATATATATATATATATATATATATATATATATATATATATAAAAAATTATGTATATATATTGATGCCATTGAAAGAGGGGCTAAGTAAATTATTTAAGTGAGCTATTTGAACACTTAGCTTGTCAGAGCGTTGTTCACTCTTTCGGTAGCCAAGCTGCCAATAAGTTGCTTTTTGATGGACGCAGGCTCAATTTCCGGACGATTACCATTCTTTCATTCATTTATGAGATGCTGGACCGCTCGATTAACTAATGGGTAACATTAGTGCAGAACAAATGCCTTTGCTAAACTGTCTTTAATAACTATCACAAACATTCCAACACACACGCACATATGTGAATGAGACATATATACAGGAATATGAATAAACACACACATATATAAACATATGCTACTTTCTCTCTATATATATCAATCTATTTATTGATAAATATATATATATATATATATATATATATATATATATATATATATATATATATATAAGTATAGGTATATGTTTATACGTATATGCATATACATACTTAGATAAATGCATATATAAATATATGTGTGCGTATATTTACATATGTATATTTGCACACATGTATATACACACATATATATACTCGCACACACACATACGTACATATATATATACACACATATCTACGCATTGCCTCTTTCACGTATACATATATATGTATATGCACATATGCACATAAACTCACAAACACATGCATATACATTAATACACACAATACACTCATCTTTATTCTCGTTTTGTGTGTGTGTGTGTGTGTGTGTGTGTGTGTGTGTGTGTGTGTGTGTGTACGTACGTACCTAATGATTCCAGTTTGGATCCAGTAAGTTATCCAGGGTTCAGTCTTATTTGATCCATTTTAGAGAATAGTTGTCAATGCAAGAAGTATTGTGTGTAGCAGCTAGCCGATAGTCGAACCTATGAACTCAGAGAATAGGTAGTCCTTAGAAAAATGCCCCATGCTAACCCGATGAACAGAATTTGTTTTGCAATGTGCGTATAGCTGTTGACGTGAAGTATAATCAGCCATAGATTTTTTTTATTTCACTGGGAAGTTTATTTCCCATCTCAATGCGACATTTAAATTAGCCAATTATTCCCTGTACGGTGCGCTGTAGCAGTTTGTTCAGATTCAATCAATTTGTAATGAATAATTCTCTTACAATTCCAACATATGCACATTAAAATACTTTCCCCAGTAGAATATACCTAGGGTGATATATTGAAGGCGTTCTCAGAGCTGGTCACGTTTTTCTTTCTGTTTTAATTTTTGTGATTAAACAATTTTTCATTGCCATGAAACGTTCAAATTGACTTTTTGATGCATTGATCAAGAAGAAAAGCACAAGTGTTTAAAAAAACATTGTTACCAGAATCTACCAGAATTATTGATAATCTTTGCTTCATCTGAGAAACTTACCCAACACGGCCATTAGAATAGTGTGGGATTCGTAAATCTAGAAAATCTGAAAGTAGAGGACTAGACATACTTTTGAGACGGGAGTATAATACCAGCCACTCGAGGCTGGTAGGATACTTCTACTTCCAGGCACGCCCAATTCTTAGATTCCAAACTATATCAAGCTTCTTTTGTCTCTGACAAATAGTTTGGATTGTTCCCATTTCTGGCCAAATTTACCGGATCTGGTTAGTAAGATGACCGGTTTTCTATCTGTTTTTCCCAGAGGTTATAGGAAAACTTTTTTTTTCTCTTTTTCTTACTTGGATTTAAAATTTCCTGCAGCTTGCAAGCAATCCATTATATGACCAATTGCATACCTTGTATGTGGTGTCTCCAACTGAACAATTCTTGTTTCCCTAAGACCTCGCAAAAGATGGTACAAGGATCATTCACGCCAGTCTAATAATTATATTGTTCCTCAACTGCTTTTGGTTGAAATCTACACTAAAGCAAATCAGTGAAGACCGAGAATTTAAAAAACAATGAACACTGCGATAAGGCGTGTAATTTTTCATTCACCATGTTCCTCACAAGAATTGTGAAACACGTCATTCTAGTTTCACCAACGTGATAATTAGTTCTCGAAAGTCCACAACCTGATGCCGCGATTGAGATAAACCGTCATGATAGTCTGTTTTCCCCCTTATCAAACAAAAGAAACGTCTGCATGTGGCTTGACACACACTGAGGGACACATTTAGCATCAACTTACATTGCAAATTTGACCTGCATTTTGGAAAAACCTTTTTCCAAGTTAATCTATTTTAATAAGTTTATGTAAATTTAAAACTTGTCAGGTCGTAGTGCCCTCTATAATTTTAGTTTGGAATTAAGTACAAAACTCTTCTTTTAGCTAGATATCCAAAATGTCACTCCCTCCAACGACCCCTATAAAACCCCTGGACGCACATAGTCCAATGCTCATTAGCTCTAGCACCCCATAGCTGGTTACACTTTCAGCCCCGGCCTCTGCAGCTGACCATTCTTTCTCTTTCCTTCTCTCTGGTCAAATGTTCATTGGCGCCAGGATACCTAGCTGGCCATGCCTCTGACTCTGGCATTTGCGGCCGGCCGCTCTCTTTCTTTCTCCCTTTCTTGTATTAAACTTACGTCTCTTGCCCGGCCAAAAAATACGTGTATATCTTCATTCTACTTTGTTTCATCAAGGAGCGCCCAAAATCATACTTGGTGCGCATTCCCTTCACTTCGTACAGTTTCCTTCCCTTCCACATCTACAGGGCCGGTGCACTACACAGTCAAACCACGAGGATCCATAATCCCCGTCTGCCAACAATCCCAACAAAAGACCATACACACGAAAATTGTTGACCCACCTACGTGAATAGATTCGATAAAACCATTCGGATGAAAATTCGAAGGTGAATTTGTAAACAAAAATGCTTCCCAAATTCAAATTCAAGTCTTGAAAATCGAGAAACCTTCACTCCAACAACGAGTAATTATTCAACGATGACTCTTTCTACATCTTCATACGAAAGTTTTCGACAAAATCACCCGAAAAACTGCACTTATTTTTCAACTCAAGATTTCAGGAAATTATCACACGCGTCCGCATAAGGACAGATTCTGCATCATGAACATGTGATCATACAACAACACACAAACTGTTTCGGATCCAGTTCTGTTGATCTGACCAACAAAATTCCCTTGTGAATACTGACTACTACTTTTAGTACAACCATCGTATAACTTTCTATGCGCTCATTTGCGTACACACGCTTGAATGGACACTGCTACCAATTAACAATGATCTGACCAACAAATTTTCCTCGTGGACACCGACTACTACTATTATTACGGCTATCGTAGACGCCTTCTACGCGCACATTCGCGCACGAACACGCTTGAACGAAGGCTGATACCAATTAGCATACTTTGGACAAGCACAATCAAACGTTTGCTTGACCACATTTTAATCCATATTTACAAAACTGCTCTATTTGCTGTCTACATCAACACGGTTATATGTACAATTTTTGTGTTGACTTGCAATAGTTTTGCACACGCAAGCTTATACACATACACGATCTTTTTTGAACATTATTGCCAGCACACAAACTTTCCTTCACAGTATTCATCTGAAACAGAAACATTTTGCTTTTGACTGAATGAACATTTTGTTTTGCAAATCTATTTAGTTTTACAGCCAAACCTCGGTTGACACGTCTCTCTTGTGATTAATTTTTGTCTATGATTTTGTCTCATCCTGTTATTGAAACTTTCTTAGATTTCTATCTACTATCTTTCGCTTGTCTATTTTTTTACCTCTTCTGATTCTAACTCCTCTTCGCAGTCCTCCAAACTTCTAGAGGGAGTACTGTAATACCCCTTATACTTTTATTTGGGAATTAACTACGAAACTTTTTTTTTAGCTCGATATCCAAAACGTCACTTCCTCCGACTACCCCTATAAAACCTCTGGACGCACATGGTCCAAAGCTCATTAGCTCCAGTACCCCTAGTTGGTTATACTTCAAGCCTTGGCCTCAGTGAGCAGCCATTCTCTCTCTTTCTTTCTCTCTGGTCCAATGCTCATTGGCACCAGTATTCCTTGCGGGCCATAGGTAATCTGTTGCACCTATTAGTTGATTGGTATGAAAAGATGTACAGTTAGTCATTCAATAGAGAATGTCATTTAAGTGGTATTTCTACTTGTAATTATGTAAAAATGACAGAAAATAAGTACTCTGTTTAACACCATTGTTATATTATAAATAGAACCACTCATGTAAAACACTTTTCCCGAGACTAATTTTTTTGTATAAATCAAAACCCACACGGTTTGAAAAAATCAAAAATACGAGAGAAGACAATCAAACTCGGAAAGCTATTTCATGTAATTGAAATAGGAAATCCCCTAATTTCATGTCGTACCTAAATGACTGAAAAAAAATTACTCTAAAATACCGGCAATTCAATGAAATATCCTCTTTTCTAAGTGTAAATTAGGACTTTAGGGTTCCAATTCACATAGAGTTCAGCTTCAGATGTCTTTGAAATATCATAAAGAATGTCCAAATTGAATTATTATTCTAAAAGATGGATGTTTCCAAATATAAAATATGGAAATAAACAAAACAAATCTGACTGGAGAAGGCGGCTCCGATTCTAATCCGAAATCCTATCAGCCTTCTGAAGACATGTACGAAATCGGTTAAGGCTAAATAAAAACCACAACACCCCAAAAAATCATTACTCAAAGTTGAGACTATATATATATATATATATATATATATATATATATATATATATATATATATATATATATATATATATATATATACATTGCAGTCTAATTCAGTTGATTAGACAGCTGATCAGTTTCTCCGCGTATTTAAAGCATGGTAGGGAAATTCTTTTTTTTCTGATATCGGTTTCATTTAATGCAACGAGATAAACGGGACAGTGAAATGTTTACCCTCACTAAATTGCTTGAGGATTGTTCTTGTTCTTATTATGGAAGAGAAAAAGAGTTATCAAACTTGAATTTGGATTTGGCAAAATTGCTCCCATTCTTCTAAACCGAGTTTTGTTTTTAAAATATGAAATCAAAAAAGTTACCAACATTTTCTAGCCTGATTACCATGTTATATGCTCACGGCAAAATAATGGCAGATAATGATTTTAATGATTTTCTAAAGTCGCCATCAGCTCTGAAAAGTTGCTAAATCTAATACTTGTAGCTAAATTTGGTAAACCTGCCTCATTTACACTACGAATGTAGCGAAAACATGTTCAGAAAATCTATATACATTATGGAGTTATGCTAAAGATGGGATAATACTTACCTACACAGGTGTTAAATGATAGCCACAATACTAGCTATGATATGTACACTTACGAATGGAAAGCACAGCAAGAATCACTTGAATCAGAAAAGACCTATAATTTACAACTCTCTAAAGACTATCATACAGAAACAAGCTTTAGATTGATAAAATACCATGTGTTTTTTTTTATTATTGTCGTTGTTAACCTTCAAAAGGTGTGTGTAACTGCTCGGACCAGGGTTGGTTGTATCAAATTGTTCAGAAGTTAATGAATCTTCAAAACATTTTCTAACTAATAGTAAAAACTATATCTTTCTATCTTTAATGGTTTCCGAGTTTCTGTGATCAATACATTTGATAATATGAAGGTGATTTCTCTTTCCGTGAATATTATTATGATTTTTTTTGCTGGTACTATTACTGCTGCTTGTACTGTCGGTGTTGGTGCGGGTACTGCTACTGCTACTACCTATATGGCATAATTCAAAAATTTTCCAATGTTGGAAATGAATAGCATCAGTCCTGGTATTTCTTCAAAGAAATGTTGCTCTCCTTTGAAGTGGACTCCCTGGCAATGATTCGTGCTTTGATAAAACATGATTCTACTTTTTCCCGTATTGGTGTTTATTTGATAAAAGAGAACAAAATATTGCAAAAATGTACTCAGGAGAAAATACTATCATAGAAATTCAAACAAAAGTCGAGAATTCACATAATAAGAGGAAAAAAAGATCTTTCGTTTCATGATTACCACAAAACGTGAAAAATCACGACATGAAAGATGTCGGTGGCGATGTTCTTGCAAAGAAAGGGTTGGGAATGAATGTATATTTTTTTCAGGAATATATCATAGAAGAATTACTTGCAAAACACGATTGCTGACGAAAGAATAGCTGGCTTTCGGAGTTGAAATGAAGCCTGTAACAGAAAGATCGTGTATAAGCGCTTTCAAAATGCATTCTACGGCTTTATGCAAATTGTATTTTGGAGTTTTTCAATCATCCACGCCTGTTCAGATATTGAATTGATAGCTCGTGATCTGCGGTAAGAAATACTCGGCAATGCAATACCCATTTCTAAACGTTTTTTTTTCCTTTCATACTTGTTCCTCCCTTCTCAAAAGATACAATGTGAACAATGAAAAGAACAAGCACATTAAGAACAAATATCATGATTATTCCTAAGATTACTTTGATGTTGCTAGTCTTCAATATCATCATCAGTCTTATATAGTCCATCTGTGGACTTTCTTTGAGATTCGCCAGACCTCTCTATCATTGGCGTCGCAGGGCCAATACTTTCATAACTTGTTTAGTTTGTCTCTCCATTCAATTATGCATAAGATCACTTGGAATCCATGTTGTGGGGTTGCATTCTCGCAACAAAACCACCATTTGAGTTCTCTAATGAATTCTATGATGCTCCAGGCTGTTTTTTCCCATGATATATTGTCCTGCCTTGTATTATATCCACAAAAGATTAAGCACGATTCTTTTTTGCACAAGTTGCATGCTTTACAGTTTGAAGGTTAGTATCTTTGGTCAAACTTCCTTGTTTCAGCTCCATAGATGACTATCGGGAACAAGCATTGGTTTTATACTCTTCTTTTTAGGACTAATTGGACTTCGATATTTTGGGTTGAGCTTGTCCTGCTGTAAGCATGCCATTCATGAGTAATTCATCACTTGGTTTCTTCTCCTTTTGAGGATTTGATAGAAATTCGTAATCCAACGTAGATATAGTGGTTTACTTTCTCAAGTCTTGCGTTTTCAATTATTATTGTTGTGTGCTTATTTTTTAGGTGATGCAAACGACCTTTTCTTTCTTCCTTCATTGTTTTCCTCTTCCTTCCTTCATTCAGTTAATTTACAATTTGCTTGAGGTCGTCTTAGTTCTCCGCAAAAAGGACAATGTTGTTTGCAAAAATCTGAGGTTGCAGAGATATTTGCAATCTGTTCCTAGAGAGTTTACTTCTACGGGGATGAGTTGTAAAATAAGTTTTAAAAAAAACAAAACAAAACAAAAACGTTGTACTTCACGATTTTATGAATAAAATTTTATGAATCAAAATAAACGATGTGCTTGTATTAAAAAGAACATTGTTCCCCTTTTCCGAATTTTGGATGTTTTTTATCTCTTTCAAGATAATTCCCGTCCTTTATTTAATAAATATCAGACATTTTATTAAAATCTGATGAATAATTCATTTTTGATGGACTAAAAACTCGTATCGTTAGTCGTTTTAAAATGTTCAAATGCAATTTCTTATGATTTTTATTGTTAAACTACTCTTTATAATATCACATTTCAAAAGAGTCTCCAAGTGTACAGACATACTTTTTAAAATCGGAAATAGTCAAATATTCGTCCTTACAAATGGTATGAAGATATTGACGATAACAGTAACTTATATGTACATTTATTTTGTTTTTGTTACTTAGGATGATGATTTACTGTCAAAGTTACTTCTAATTCATAACTATATGACCATCCTGAACCTTTGATGCTGGCGTACATCAATCAGTATCGAAGATATACAGAGGGTACGCCAAAAAACAGTAAACAAAAAAAACAAAAAAAAAAACAAATCGTTGGCACGTCATTATCGCTGAAAAGACCTTTTTTTTAAATAGATGATCGGAAGAAGAGGAATAAAAAATGAGTTATAAGTTTTTAGAAATTGAAGAGAAGAAAATGATGATCAAGTTGTTGTTAAGGGGATTTCGAATTGGCTATTTGCTTGTTCGCAATTGTTTCTTTATCGTCAGTAAAACTCTTTTTAGGAATTTTACGAAAAATGTCCTCAAAATGAACAGATACTTCTTTTTGTCGATTTGCCACTGTGTTCTGTAAAATATGCACGTCTTTGGCTTCTCTCTTCAATCTGGGATAATCATCCTCCAGTATTCTTCCATATTTTTTTTCTCTTTTCATAAATCACTCTCTCTCCGTTCTCCAGTCACTCTTTATTCTTCATATATCCAAAAAATGTTTTTTGATATCTTCCCATTGTTATATCCCAAGTCACGTATATATATATATCTTAACCCTCCAAATCAACATTCGTTCCGTCACTTCATAACCATTTTTTGGTACACCAAGTTTTGTCTGTTATACTCTTTGGCAGATTGGACGTATTTTGGTCGATAAAGGGGACATTTGGCTGTTTTTCAGGCCACATATAAACAATAAATCTTTCAACAGTGTGTGCATATATATATATATATATATATATATATATATATATATATATGTATAGCTTAAAACCTATAGACGGAAACCCTAATAGGAATTTGTTATCATTACGATATTAAACAGGAAATACGGGTTTGCAAAATGATCCCCTATTTTTGAATGGTTTATCCCTCCCACAATTAACGTCTTATGACACAAATTTATCCCATTATGATTTTGGTTCATTAGGAAATTGATTATTCCGACTCCGATCGAAAATACTTTGAAACGCTTTCGGCTTTTTGTACCCCTTGACAATTCAACAATTTAACAGGTTGCTCTCGAATGGGTTAATGATAATGTTTTAAAATCTTTTTGTTTTTTTTTCTTCTCCTTTAGTTTGGTCGATCTCAACAAATCGTAACCTTGTATGGCGCAATACCATAAAGAGAAATCCCTGCGAGGATCTAACTCACAATAACAGTTGTCTCTGATACCCTTATTTATTTTTTCATCTTTCCTCAGTTTTTTTATACTCATCTGGGTATTACACTCTTTGTCTTCATTTTATCTTTAAAAAAACATCCGTACAGTCAGATTTTTGGTTCAGTGACGAATCTGTAACACTTTACCTGTTTACATTTCAAGAGAAGCAAGTTAGTCTGACGCACCGAGAGTTAGGTTGAATGTACTGCGACACACTCCATAATGAGAGCACTTAAAGTTGAAATATCTGTTAACTTCTCCAAAAAGTAAGATTAATTCTTAAAGATATATATATATATATATAGAGAGAGAGAGAGAGAGATATATATATATATATATAGAGAGAGAGATAGATAGATAGATAAAACTGGCCTCTGGGTCTGAAACGAAGGTTTCAATCCTGCCCCGTGGTACTGGATGGAATTATGGATTGTCTACAGCCACACTGTGTTTAATGTGACGGTAGACTTTTCATTATCCCATCCAGTACTGCTAGGTAGAATTGAAACCTTCACTTCAGACCCGGACGGTAATATCTTACCTCTGGAATTCGGAACTGGACGGTCTGTAAGGCTGAATTTGAGAGATACATCTATTTATACAGAAATTCCTAATCCACCAGAGTGCTCTATTCGTATGGAAGATGTGCATGTGACTGTAAGAGTATACTTCCAAGGGTCTGTTTCCTCGTAATTATCTCTGATTCTTCTATTTATTTGTTTCATTTATTTGTTCAGCTCATCTCTTCATTTTGTTGAGAAAACTAATCATCTTTTTCTTCCCCACTTATGAAGACATTTTGTACTCATTGAACCAGCTTAAACCTTTTTTGGAATTTCCTTTTTCAATTCATTCTTTTGTTCAGTCCAGCATCGTTTTAATCTATTATACTTTTTACTTCCTTTCATGTATTTCTTCCATTTTCCCTCTAACGTGTATATTTTTCTGATTTCTTTTTCCGTGTATTATTACCTCCAAACTCTGTGTAGTTTAATCCAGGTACAGTCAATCTTTATTCTGTCTGGTATTTTCTTTCATCTTAAATGTTTCAATGGCTTTTGCTCGCAAATTACCCAAACCAGCAGTCGAAAGCAGTGAGTAAATAGCGCCAATCGTAAATAATGGTTGACTGCGCCACATTTAATGACGAATAAATCAAGATAATATTAATCCATGTACTTTTGTTGATTCCTAATATCATTTCTCTTACTTTATATATGATTTCTTTCATCCAACCGGCTCTTTTTTTCTTTATCAATCTTTTTTTTGTTCTTTTTTATTTTGTATTTAGTTCTCTGCTTTTCTTTCATACATTTATATGGGTTCTCTTTATCAATTCTCGATTTTCCTCCTCTTTCGTATATTTGTCCATGACGTATCCTTTAAATTCCTTTTCTCTTTCACTCTTCTCTCTTTCAAATCATTTTTCTTTTTTTTTTTCTCTGAAATTTAATCCTGTATTCGTCCTGTTTTCATTTCTCTTCTCGGTCTGTCTTCCTTTCTCATCTTGACCTTTCTTTCTCTTTTCAATTTTTTTCTTATTTTTTCGTCTTTTATGACTTCCTTCGTTTCTTTCTCATTTCAACGTCTACTTCGTTCTCTTTCCAACCTCATTCTTTTTCGCTTTAAATATTTCTTTCTTTCTTTTCTCGATATTCCTGTCTATCTTCCTCTTTTGGGTCTTTCTCTTTTTTTCTACGATCTTCTTTTCTCTTCTTTATCATTCTTTCTTTGTTCCTCCTCTTGATATCTCTTTTGTTCTCTTTTCATTCTCCCTTTCTCATCCTCTCTTCTTGACATGCCTTTGTTTTGTTTTTTCACTGGGAATTCTTTCTCCTTTTATCCCAATCTTTGTCTCTCTTCGGCATTTCATTTCTTTCTTCTTTTGACTTTCCTTCCTTCCAATGGCTGAACTTTTTCTTTATGAAATTCTACCTTTTTTTTTTCTCTCGAACATTATTTCTCTTCTGATCATTTTTAAAGTCATTGTGTTTTTTCTTTTCTCTCGACCTTTTTCTTCTTTCATTCTGTTTTTGATCTGTCTCTCCTTCTTTCTTTTCTCGACCCCCTTCACTTTCTCTTCTGACTCCAGCCTTCCTTCATCTTCTCATGTTTTTTCACTTTCTGACCCTCAATATTTGTTCTGACCTTTTTTACTCGGTCTTCCTTTCTTAGCTTTTTTTTTTATTTCAGACTTTCTTCCCTTCTTTTCTCATCTCACCCTTCTTTTTTATTCACAACTTTCCTTCCTCTCTCTCTTCGAACTTTCTTTCTCTTTTCAATCTCCTTTTATTTCTCTTTTTGATCTTTCTTCATTTCTCTTATCAGTCTTTCTTTCTGTCTTTCTCTTCCTAGCCTTCCTTACTTTCTTTTTTTATTGGCTCTTCTCTCTTTCCTTTATCCTATCTTTCTTTCTGTTTTTCGAGCGTCCTCCTTGACCTCTTTCATCTCGACTTTCCTACCTTTTCTTGAACTTCCTCACCTTTTTTTTATTTTTTTTACTCTTTCCATCTTTTGTTCATCATCTCAACTTTTTTTTCTTTCACTTTTATTTAAATGTTTTTTTTTAAATCCCTTCTTCCATTTTTCTTCTTTTTCATTTTATATATCTATCCGTCTATATTCTCTATTCTCCACCTCTATGATTTTTTTCGTTTTTTTTTATCATTCATTATTTTATTCCATTTCTACGATTATCGATTTTCTACTCTTTTTTTCATTTTCGACTGTTCACCTTCAAATTATTCCTTCTTCTCTTTTCTTCATTTTCCATATCAGAGAATCTGTTACGTTAACAACTTTTTATTACTACCTTTCGTAGCACTTCATTCATTATGCTCATTTCATGAAGACCCTATTATTCTCTCCTCATGACTTTTCTAAAAGAGTTCTAAATATTAATTTCCTTCTTGCCTTTTCTCCCCTTCCTTTGAAACTGACACAGCCTTCCTTAATGCCAATCGACTTCATCTGCTTCGATCGCTTATTATTCACTTGAATTCAGCCATTTACTTTGTGTTGTCACGTTTTTTTCCAACATTTGCGCATGTGCACTGGAATTCTTAAACTCCACGCTCATTTATTGGTAGCTTTTGTTCAGTTGGTCTTTAAATAAGACAACAATCAGATGTTAATCAAAAGAGACCACGCTAAAATAGATTGTTTTCCTATTTGTAGGAGAATTTTATAGAGAAATCAGGACTAATGTCAATATAATAAAGAATTTCCGGTCGTTTTGTTGAACAAGTGTAGCCATCAAAGGTGGTGAGAGATCTTATCTGCTTTATATGTGCAACAGTTTGTTTACGCGCTTGAGTGTTCCAGCGTTCTTGACCATACTGTTTTGTCGACAGACTTGAACATTGGCATCAGTACTCTTTCACACTACTTAAAAAATGTTGTTTTTTAGGGGGTACATTTTCGAGGCCCTATCCTTTAGAGTTTAATGATAACATCTACATACACCAGAATTTAGAGTTTTCTACCAATTCATAAAACTCTATATGAGATCTTCACCATGGGAAAATGCAATCTCATTCTGAGCAAATCTATTTTTTGTTGCCATTGTTTACACTCACCAATAATTTTTGACGCTACAGTTGTTCAGTTATTCACTTCTATGACGTTTTATTATAGATCATTACCCTCATTCGATGAGAGTATATCTTAATGCACTTCTCGTATTAGATACTGTCAACTCACAGCTGGCACTAACGACAATAGATAGCTGAAAATTTCAACGTTTAATCCTAACTTCTAGGAAAAATAAGTCATTTCAAAATCCCCCTTTACTAGGTTCTTGGGGAAAGTACAATTTGTGATGTGTTATTATGCTGAAGAGATTCTTTAGTTCGTACCCATCGTGCCGAACAGGCATTTCGACTTGTTTAGAGAATTAAGAGTTTCTTCCTAATGATCACGGCTCAACAAAATACTTCTTACAATTTTCAAATGATCCCCTTAACAAGACATGCTACAAAATATGAGGGTCATGATCAGTTTCTATCGAATGACTGACAACACCTGTGTAAAGAAGCTTTCATTATGATCATTGTTTTAATACTTTTCTTTTCTTTTCTTCCGTCCTAATTTTATTTTTCAGATCCGAATCCCTCCGATGTTTCAATGTTAATCTTCGATCAACTAACAGAATGTATACAGACATGTCCACGATCGGAATTAAGGATATATTTGAGTATTCCGTGTACAGCTGAGTTTTTGTTGGCTTCATTCACAAACTGGCCTCGGGGATGTGGTTTCAAATCCCTGATAAGATTATTGTTTGTTTCAACGCTATTTACTCACTAGTGCAGGGAAATCGGATCAAGGAGAGAATTGCAACAAAAAGTAACTCATAAAATGTAGTTGAATGTACACAGTAGTTATACGAACTTCAAAATGATGTTTATTTATAAGAATAAAATATATATCTTTTAGTGGCTCTCAATCGCAACTACTCAGACCTTAACTTAACGATGCCGGGTGAACAGAGTAGATTGGAACTGAAATGAAAAAGAATAGATGTAATCGATACAGACCACTAAAGTAGTCAGCGAGGAAAAGTAACTGCAATTAGGATGAAAAAATAATAATGATAGTCTGAAATGGAGGATAATGATGATAATATTTTATCGAATGAAAATAAATCTACACAGGTCGTCACTCATTAGAAAACGCCATGTGACCATGTCTTTTGGCAGCATCCTGCATGGGGATTGCTTAATGAAATATCGGGGGAAAACGACGGATCAATCAATAAGTTCGTTCCCTCGCCTTAGATTTATACAGTGATCTCAGGAAAGGTCGGAATCGAAATAAAACAATATTACTCAAACTGAGGGATCAATTTTAAAGTAAACTTTCACTTGTGATTGAAATATCCATTGAAAATTTCAGGAGGAGAATTTTTGAAATACAGTTATAACAAGGGGTAAATATCTAAATTTTCAGCATTCTAGCCTCAGTGCTACCTAGGGGTAATTAATACATAGCTAGACAGGCAGCCAGTCTTAACAACTTAAAAACAGATTGAATTCCTATATTGACAGTTTTAATGTAGTTTTGGTTGACAGCTTTTTTATGATATTGCTTTTAGGAGTTTGCATGTCATAGACAAAATCTTAGCAATTAGTTTCGGATAGCCAGTCACCAAGTGATATTCAAATTCAGTTATATAAGTCTTGGGTGTGTGTAAAAATGTCTTTTGACAACTAAAAACTGAAAACACACTTGGAAATTCATTTCACACTAGGAACTGAATGCATTCGTCCCTTTAGGATCTACTCAACGCCATATTGTCGTTTACGTTGACGTACAGTAGACAAGCAGAGGGATATATATGATCGGACTATTCCAAATTATGACGGTCTGTATGTCAGCGACACCATACCAGAATTCGAAATGAAGAAAGACAATGTAGTTGGAAAAATAATGAACAGAATGATGAAGATACTCGAAATGAATATTCTTACCTTGTTGAAGAAGGAAGAAAAAAGAGAAAAGAGTGAGCATGTCATTTTTTAAAGAAAAATGTACTCGGACAATCACAGGAATAATCATACCACGAAGCATGACTAAAAGCTAACAATATGCAAACCTATGATGACATAAATTCTTGTTCTTCTTGTTCTTCTTCTTCTTCTTAATTATAATAAAAAGAAATAATTATAGGAGAGAAGGGCTGAAGACTTGAGGAGACTCACTGTCACTTAATCTCCAGCGGTAACCACCAGGCAACTCGTGTGATATAGCAAATAATAATAACAATATTATTATTAATAATAATAATAATAATAATAATAATAATAATAATAATAATAATAATGATAATAATAATAATAATAATGATAATAATGATAACGATAATAATAATAATAAGGTCTAAGAAAGTATTCAGATTCATTTGCCCTGAGCATTTGCAACATGTAATTGCCTCTTACAAACGCTTGTCTGATTTTAAATGAGCGTTGAATTGCAAAATCATTTAGCACTTATAGACTCATATTATTTCGCCAACGAATTGAACTTCAGATTTTGAGTATAGAGCCAACCTGTTTTGAAGATACATATATTAACGTGAATTTGATTTTTACCATCAGTCAGCTGAAACTGACAGTAAAGGTTCCTTCAATTTTCAAGTCTGGCTGGCATCTATCGTGCAAACAGAATTGATGCAAGATGGGTGGAAATGTATACAGCTACTCCGTATCATGTCTACAATAAAAAAAGAACCATTTGATTTCTGTAAATTAAAGTAAATGTAGAGTGAGTGGAATAGGTTCAATTTCTGAAGTACATCAATGCTAAATTGACCCATCATTTTAGTCCAGCAGCTCTTATGCTTGTTTTTCTCTAACTCTTTGGTGACAATTGCCCAACAGAGAGCGAAAGAAGTGATTTTTTTCATTTGATGACCTTTTCTTTCATTTTTTTCAATTAATCATCCCCAACACGGCATGCCACTAATTAACACACGTGATGATTTCTATTTGGTGACTAACCAGATCTGTCTCTCAAAGTTTTTTATATCAGGAGTGCTTATCGCTGATCGAGATTTCCAGGCCGGACTATCCATCAGTTGAACCCAGATTGGGGTACTAGTATTCTAGGGGTACACTCAAAACAAAAAGAAAATCGTCAGATAATAACCAGAGGTACACATTCCAAGACTCACCTCCCGGTGCATGGAATGTTTTTGACATGAAATAAGAAAGGTCATCTTGTACCTTGGAGAAAAATCAACGGTGTAATTACTTTTCCAAGCAGTGTGACTTGATACCTTTCCGAAGCCTATCTGTCAATTCACCGCCATAGTATAATCTTGCCATCTCCGAAAATGAAAAATTCACTGTGTAATTTTGGGGGTATAATTTGTTCGATATTAATACATATGATGCTTATTTGAAAGAGGAAATGTAATGCTCAGTAGAGCAATAAATAATTTCAAACAAGATCATCGCTTTCTTTTTTTCATTTTCAATTTTTACTCGTCATTCAGATTCCATGTCATATCAAATTATTTCGAGTCGGTTTGAAATCATTTTTCTTCCATAAAGGCCGAGATCACGCAACGAAATAACACGTGCCTATATTTTTGAAAAGGGATGAATGAATGAACCATACATATAATACCCCTATTCTGTCAGTGAGTCTATCATTAATTTCCAACCAAGGAAAATACCTTTATTCTTTATTCCAAATGCAATTCTACAGCAAAACCGTAGGAAATGTATTCACGAAATTCATAAATAAGACTTCTTTGTCAGTAACTGAATGGTAACAACTACTAATTCTTCTCTTCCTGATTTATGATGCATTTTTCTAATAAAACCATCATAAATTCATTTACCTTATACACATAATACTCCTGTTTTTTTCAGTAATTTTTGCATCGATTTCCGGCCATTGAATATGCATATCCTTCTTATTAATAACGCATTCCTATGATAAAATTATTATCAATGCATTTACATTATTCATTAAGTTACTGATAAGAAACAACTTATATACACATACTTATATATAGGGCACTGAACACCTTTTGTCCGAGTTCTTCCAATGCATTTCTACAGTAAAATAGAAATCATTGCAATTGCATTATACGTTTGATAGCTCTAATATTAATCGACAGTTGATAATTCCTTCTACTTGATAGTCAATGCATTTCCATACTAGCTACCTCAGCATTGGGAGTACATTAAAGTAATCATTTCTGATCAGTGCATTTCCTATCGGCTGTAACTGCTAGTTTTTGAGTTGCAATGAATATAAATACTCATCAAAACTAAAGATCTCGTGCGATAAGATAATTATCTCACTATTTGAAATTGTACCGAAGTTATTTAAGCCCAGTAAATATTAATCCACTTCGAGTGGCTAGAGGAGAAAGGATTCTCATTAGAGCTGTGCCTAGAGATTATTATGTACTTCCGATCTGTGCTCTAACTCACTGCCGTAGACTGGCAGTCTGGAGAGTTGTAATCAACTTCAACTGATTTCTAAATAATTGAAATTACCAGACAGAAATTAATGCTTGTAGGTCAAGACTGAGGTTCTTTCAAATATGTTGTAGTAAGTAGGTGCAAAAATCCTGGGAAACATAATAATCATAAATCTTGAAGTGTGTACACATTCTAAAATATCAAAAGAGATTGAGGGATGAAACTTATGTGGAATCGACTAAATGTTCACCGGCGGTATCAACGCAGTTAATTCCTACGGTAATTTTGACCAAGTAACAACAACGAATGCCAGATGACACACATCAATATATTAGATATACGTGATGCATTGGTTGTGGTACTGTTGGAATATAGAAGTATATTCATTATATAGTCAAAAATGTCATTCGAATTCCACTATGCATGGAGGGAGTCAACTATAGCATACGTAGCCGGGTTACAAACTGGAACTTGATCAGTTACAGCAGGGGGTAACTGGCAAGAGGGAATGATGTTTTGTTATTCGAAATCCCTCATGGAACAAGGCTGATAACATCACCTAGGCCCAAACCTAGCGCCTTCTAAATGTATGAAAAGAAATGGCCCTGTGACCATATTTGCACACTCTTTAATGTATGACACGTAACCAATATTTGTTTCAATTGTAGCACAGCATAATCTTTTCTGCACAATCATCTCCTTTGTGCGCTGCTTTCAAAAGCATTTGCTCACAGCTTAAAAGGAAGTGAAATAAAGATGATTATACATGTATAACATATACTCGGTATTGAATTCAACTTACGTTAAACTTTTCTTCACAAAGGATGTCTGCCGAGAGGCACATTTTTCTGCACTACCTGTATTCTTTTATTCTATTATCGATCGCCATCGACTTACTGTTGAGAA
This sequence comes from Thysanoteuthis rhombus, assembly GCA_963457665.1. Classification (NCBI taxonomy): domain Eukaryota; kingdom Metazoa; phylum Mollusca; class Cephalopoda; order Oegopsida; family Thysanoteuthidae; genus Thysanoteuthis; species Thysanoteuthis major. Next base: position 18,305,790 of record OY735223.1, read on the forward strand.
GGTGGATATAAAATTCAAAACGAACAGAGAAGAAAGCTTTCTGCTCACACAGCAGAAAAATTGCAGATAGCATCCAAACTCCGGTTTAATTAGAGACAAGTTTGCTTTCCGTTATGACGTACATTTTTTTTTAAATTGGAAAGATATATATGATTAGTATATTTGCATGTGGCACGCTAACTCGGTTATCATAAAAGTTGTGTTGAGTATTGAGCAGCTTAAGCAGCCAAAATTTACCGAGGGACCCATTTCTACTTATTTGTGCATAAGCTTGTGTGTTTTCTGTACTCCAGCTCTCTTGGCCATGCTGTTTGGACGACAGATATCTGCAAAAATCTGATCAAATATTTCTCAAAGATAGAATCATTGATGATAACGTATCAAGAATTAAAAAGATATGTAAAGGGACAAAATCTTACGCAACGGTTATGCAAGGGGGTAGCTCAGATTAGCGAATGAATATAGTTATTGTCCATTTCCTATGCGCTGAACAAATTAAGAGACAAAGTATGAATACACTGACGTAATAAAAGGGAAGACGACTAATGTTTGAATCAAATTAGTCATTTTCAAGGATTCTTACCCGTTTGAATGGAACAAAAATGAAAATGTTGCACGAGTTAATTGGTAACATGTTTTCTTCACAAAAGCTCATACTGTAATGTGATCCAACAAAATGATTTTAAATTGTGTTATATGAAATCATTATTTGAAATGATCACCCGTTAGTACACAGTTAATAAGGCAAAGGCAACGTAATTAGAATAGACGATTAAAGATGGGGCTATTGCAGAATATACATGTATATATATATACACATATATATATACTCACACACACACATATATATATATACATATATATATACGTGTATATATATATATATATATATATATATACATATATATATGTATAAATATGTATGTATATATGTACATATATATATATATATATATATATATATATATATATATATATATATATATATATATATATATATATATATATATATCAAACAAAAGATAGACGGAGAAAAAAATGAAAGTATGAATAGAATTATGCATGTAATTCCTCCAATTATCAAGTGAGTCGGCTAAAGATGTTGAAAGTGAATATTTGAAGCATTTCTATTTTCTTATAGGTTTTGTGAATAAAAGTAACTAAGTGTGCATGCGTGGAAACCAAGCAGAGAAGGATAGAGCGGCCTTACTCTTTGAAATAATGACGACAATTTGCGATTGGAACAGTCGAAAAGAATTCGTTTTCATTGTTTAGACCAATTTATTTTCATCACATTTATTTTTTTCCGAAGTTATTACTTGTAAAATGCAGCACACAATACATTTAAATGTCAAAATAAAATTTGAAAAAAGAGACATCTATTTTGAACTGCTTCACCGTTGTGATGTTGAAATATCGGATTAATATTTTTAAAAACAAGATCAGATTATAGGCAGAAACTGTCGAGAAATAGGAGGGAACATCTTGCTCATGAAATGTTCTTCAAATTTGCCTTCTTATTTTGACGTTAAGCTTTAGCGTTATCGAACAAATGAATGGTGATTCTAACATTCATCGATACCGTGTGAAATGGAGAAATATATGCATACAACCGATCGCTGTGGCCCAGTTCCAGAACGCTCAACTACGATTCTGTTGGATGCAGTGCAACGTGCGCCAAGTTTGAAGTTTGACGCGCATTGACGCACATTGATGAAACAAAGAGGAATGAAGATATATACATATTTTTGGCCAGGGAAAAGACGTACATTTAATCCAAGAATAAAGATGAGGTACATGTAAGGGTAACATAAATACAATCGATCATGAGAAGTGATCTTAGGAAAAGAGATAGAAGAAGAGACAGGAGCTTTCTTGTCTTGATATTTCCAGCGTCGGAGTTGTAGCGGAGTTGTCTGAACGCGTGGATTCCGTATGGTTGGATAGATCCAGCGTAATACGTGGAAACCTGGTACAGTGTGTGAGCCTCACTACCAAGTAAGTGAGTTGACTTGGGGCCTGTTTTCAGACGCTGATAGACTCTCGACAAACAGACTATGAAAGACATAGAACATGGAGTTTTATCCATTAGTGTTTCCTGAATCGAAGACGGTGGTTAAGATCGTATCGGCCAGTGGGTCGGCAAAATGAAAATAATCTTTGGGAGATGGGAAGAAAGTGGAAGAGTAGCCAGCCGCAAGGTCCGAGGGCAAGCGGTACGACTAGCAATGGGTTCTGGCGCCATTGAGCATTGGACCAGAGAGAAAGAAAGAGAGAGAATGACCAGCAGTAAAGGCTGGGTCTTGAAGCATAACAAGCTAGGGGTGCTTGTGCTAATGAGCATTGCACCATGTGCGTCCAGGGGTTTTATAGGGGTCGTCGGAAGTAGTGACGTTTTAGATATCTAGCTAAAAGAAGAGTTTTGTAATTCCTAACTAAAAGTATAGGGGGAACTACTCTATTTTCTCCTGCAAGTGTTTCCATACAAATACTATGATTAATGAGTTCCCTTAACAGCTAGTATACGGCCAAATTACGTTAAATACGAATGTTCTCGTTAAATCATAGAAGTTGGGTAACATCCAGCTGGGTCAATACTTAGATGGGGGACCAATTCCTGCAACACGATTGACAAAGGGTATGAGATGAGAATCATGATATATATATACATATCATCATCATCATCATCATCATTCTTTTAACGTCAGTTGTTGGACACAGACCTTCCCCAGGATTTGCCACACTTCTCTATTATGGGCGTTGCAGAGCCAGTACTTCCTGAACTTGTCTGGCTCGTCGTGAGTCGTGATGGGCATCGGTTGTCTACTATTCTAGCAACATGCCCAGCCCACTGCCATTTGAGATTTTTAATGGATTCTATGATGTCGCTGACTCTTATCCTCTCTCGGATGTACTGTGCTGTCTTGCGGTCTCTACATGTGAGGCCGAGCATTATTCTTTTATGTGCACGTTGCATGGCTCTCAATTTACGGGTCTGTCTTTTAGTTAGGTTCCATGTTTCGGTTCCATAAGTGACTATTGGGAGGATGCATTGGTTATACACCTTTCTCTTTAAAATTAGTGGGATCTTCTTATTTTTGAAGGTTGAGCTAGCTCTGCCAAAGGTTTGCCATCCTAGTGTGATTTTTCGCTTGATTTTTTCTTGTTTTGAGGGTGTCATGGAGATTTGTTTTCCGAGGTAGATGGAGTGGTCTACTTCCTCCAATTGTGTGTCCTCGATTTTGATCTTAGTGTTTTCATCCCCGATGTGGTTGTTGCACATGATTTTCGTCTTGCTGAAGTTCATCTGTAGGCTGATTTTATTGCTCTCTTCATTTAGTTCATCTATCATTAGTTCTCAGATTTGCAGACGACATTACCCTTTCTGCTGAGAAATTATATTCATATATGCACAAGCAAAACGAGATCTGTTCGGGAAGTATCCAGCCATTTAATTCTGAGGGGAAAACAGATACTTTGAATACAGATTATTCTGCTGCCATTAGTTTGTACGTCTTAGGGACCTCATGCACTTACACCAGCATCCCTTTCTCATTTCGGAAGAGTTTGCTAGGTCATAGTTTTGAAAAAAAACCGAAAAAACCTTTCAAGTAAAGCCAGATTCAGTGCAAACGTTGGCTCAATAATTTCAGGTGATTAAATATGGACAACAATATCAAACTTTGTAAGAGACACGAAGTAGTAAGTCATGATAATGCCTTGAAATATGGATACAAATATCAAACTTCAAAAGAGATGATGATACCTTGTCTGCAACAGTCGCCAACGACCGCCGAACTTTGATTCTGACAACTTATTCTGATCTAACTATCTGATTTATCATCTTTTCAAGAACTTCGTATTTCATATTAGTCATGAAATGTTCAATAATGGAGAAGCCATAGTTTATGGCATCACCGTCTTTCTAACCACTATATCACAATTCCTTTGAGATGTTGTATGAGCATAAACTTATCTTTTAAAAGGTTAATGTTTCAAGTTACTGATTCTTCTTGATTGCTCATCCTTTATTCTTTTCGTAATATCCTTAGTCTTACTATCAAAAAACAGCATTTCACACGTAACTACCAAACATGCAATAAAAAATATAGGATTCACAGAGAATTATATAAAGATACATCAGGAGGCATAACATTATTCCATCCAAAAATTGAACATCGGAGACAACAAAGAAAAACGAGACAATAATTATCGTAGATGATGGCAGGTGGAATCTTGCTTATTTTCATATTGCAAAACAAAACATTGTCATGAATATACTGATGTATGCCACGAAATCTTACCTATATATTGATGTATGCACGCACATTCCAACACTTAAAAAATCCTTATGAATAATAGATGATAACTTTCTTTCCGTTAACTTGGAACAATTGTGGAGACTGTACATAGCACCGATATATCATTGCTGACAGTTTGTCACATTGAGTGCCAGATGAACTTGAACAAAATATGATCACATCGACTGAACACACATTCACACACAAACATAAAACCACTCCAAGATTGGTATATAGAGACAGCAATTGCAAAAGTGAATAATCTCAAACAAAGACCTACGATTCTAATTTGGAATTACTCCTGGCAATCTACAAACCTTTCGTCGTCTTCAATTAAAGATTGTTCAACATGAACCCTTATGGAATGAGGATATTGAATTAAGATTCCTGTTATCTATCTATCTCAAAGAAAGATGTAGCGTCACATTATGAAAAATTATGGTAAGATATTCTATTTATGACGTCACTGACGTTTTCCACGAAAAAAGACCTATAACAAATT
>OY735223.1:18315592-18333092 GCA_963457665.1 Thysanoteuthis rhombus
AGGAAATTCTGCTGTTTTAGTCTTTCAATTGGATTTGACCAGTCATGAAAATCAGCATTTTCAATTTTGTATTTCTCCTGAGCAAGAACACCAATCTTTCGCATCGGTGAATGAAGCGTAACTATCTCAATAATGAGCCAGGCAATTTAATATTTATTTTGTCAACTTTGGCTAAATCTGATACAAAATCATAGTAAAGCTGTCCCTAATGATATTCAAGCTTAGAATGAGAAATAGTTTTGCGCTACGATCTTGATTTCCCTTTTGGTGAAAGCACTGCACCTTCCAGTTGATCACTTATCCAACATGTCGTCCGTTGTAAATACCTCAAGCTCCTTTCTTTCTGCATTACGCTTAGTAATTTTAAATTGATTTGATATCACCCTTGGACGTAGCCTGAATCTGATTCCATGTTACTCCTGCACTATTCAGATTACCAAAATCTCTCCGATTCATTTACAGTTTAACGCTTCCAAGTCATGATGCTTTTAAACCTGAACATCGCTGATATTTATTAACCTTGGATTTAAACGTAACATCAAGTGATCTACTTGAATTCGTAAGGAAATTAAGATGAAAATCTTTCTCAAACCAAGTCAACGAAAAACAATTGCTGGAAGACATACACAAACACAAATATATTTTGAGGGTATAACATGAAATTTCAGGAGGTATATTGAACTCAACTCACAGGTAACCTTAGCGGTAGTTTGAAATCAATTTTATTCTACAAATCGGAAATCGGAGAGCGTTTTCGTAGGGTGAAGGGAAGAATCATCATCATCATCATCATCATCATCATCATCATCATCATCATCATCGGTCTTTTAACGTCCATCGTTGGACATAAACTTTCCCCACTTCTTTACCATGAGTTGTCGTGGAGCCAGTACTTTCCAAATTTGTCTAGCCCGTCCGTCCATTTAATATTCTGCTGACCTCGGTTACGCATGTGATCTCGGGGGATCAATGTCGTGAATTGTGATGTCCATTCTTGCAACATGGCCGGCCCACTGCCATTTGAGTTTTTTTTTTAATGGATTCTACGATGTCTCTGACTCTTGTTTTTCTCCGGATGTACTGTGCTTTCTTGTGGTCTCTCCATGTGAGGCCTAACAAAATTTTCCCCTGTGCACGTCGCATAGTTCTCGGTTTGCGGATCCGTCTCTTGGTTAGGTATGTTTCAGCTCTGTAAGTGACTATTGAAAGGATGGATTATACACCTTTCTTTTCATGACTAATGGGATGGTCGATCTGACGTTGTTACACTAGTGTTTAGAGAACACACTATTGTCATTGAAAGTTATATAGTATTCAAATCCATGTTTGACGGATGGAAATAAAGAGTAAATAAATTTGTTATAAATTATTTGAATCTTTTTGGAATGTAAGTTATTTAATAGGTTTTTCCCTGAATTTTGCTTAGCTTGATATCAACTCACATAGGTCTAACATCCACTGATAAATGGATTGAAAAGATAATGTGCCAATGGTATCAGCATCAAGATCTTACGATTTGACCTTCTTTTGATCATGGTGTATTGTTTGAGAGCTCAAATACTAACCAGACACAGAAAGATCTACTTTCATTCATTAGATGTTCCAGTGCATCCGACTAAAACCACATGTATTCGTTATGATGATGCTGATATCAAGATAAAACTCTTTTAGTAAGCAAAAGAAAAAAGCAGGGGCGTACAACTTACAGAACTTTCTCATTGAAACGTACATTTTGCAGTTAGAGCTTTTTTTTCCGGTGCGGGTCATATTGAGAGTTGAAAAAAAATCTCCATTTATGTTGTTGGTGAGCCAAATGGAATATGTCACATTACGTACATTAGGCTTTGGGGTGAAATTACAAAAATACTGACTCTGAATAAAATGTTTGATTTCTACTTTTTATTTTCTTAAAAAATACATAAAGAAAATAAAAGTATATTGACCGATGGAAAGCCATATAATGTTTGATAACAGGATAATGATGAAGATAAAAAAATCAACAGATCTGATACCAATTACACCGCCTGGTTTCTCGAAGCAAAGCCATTGCTGCTCAACCGTAATGATTAAATATGATTTTTTTAAGGTTATAACGCGAATTAACAGATATGTTTTTGTTTATTGTATCATAAATCAAGCATCCAATCCGGGGTATTGTTGCAAAAATATTTATTTTAACGTTTGACTCAATACATCTGGGACTGAGCGAGGTCCTTCATATTTAATTGCAATGAAGGAGTGCAATCTGTGATAATCTGTTCCCATCTTGCCAAAATGCCATAAGGATTTTCCTGGGGGTTCAGTTCTTTATTGGCAACATTTTCATCTGGATTCGACATACGTGATACAAGATTTCATTTGTGAACGAAAATCAGCGACGGTTTCCAATTGTAAATTTCCAATATTCTCTAAGCCTCGATTCAAACGATACGGGAAAATCAACTTGGTTTAAAAGCGGAGAATAGTGTATATCTCAATTGGAGACAGTGGTAATCACATCGAAATTCAAAATTTTGCCTTGCTCCTTATACAGGACTTGGACACTCAATTTTGGTCATAGGTGACTATGTTAGTCAGTCGACGGACAAATTCATTTGGCATCTTCAAAATGATGACCAATGGATTAGAAATCATTTTTTTTTCAATTGGTTTCCCCTGGTTTTCCAAAGATTTTACAAAAAACCTATTTGTTCGAAATTTTATTTGAATTTTCGTCATAAATCCAACGCCCGTTTAGGAATAAGCTTTCACTTAAAACTTATCATAGATCATTTACAAATTTATCGGCCAAGCATCTTCAGAGCTGTACGTGTTTCCCTCATGGATATGTTTCGGTAAGCTTAGCAAATCCATATATATATATATATGTATATATATATATATATATATATATATATATATATATATATATATATATATATATATATATATATATGAAATTCTTAAGCTTACCGAAACATATGCATGCACCTGGGTCTGCTCAAGTCCTTTGAAACTGCTAACAGACACAAGCGCTTCGCAAACACTTACATGCCTACAGAGAGAAATGTATAGAAGTACATGAACATCTAAATACATCAACACACTCTCATATATATATATATATATATATATATATATATAAACTTATATATATATATATATATATATATATATATATATATATATATATATATATATATATATACATATATGACTAGATAGATGATAGGATTGGAATAAAACAGATGCAGACAGAAATATTCATAGAATAAATGGGATGTCACGTACAAACATACATATGTTTCGGTAAGCTTAGCAAATTCATATATATATATATATATATATATATATATATATGTTTCGGTAAGCTTAGCAAATTCATATATATATATATATATATATATATATATATATATATATATATATATATGTATATATATGAATTTGCTTAGCTTACCAAAACATACGCATGAGGGAAACACGTACAGCTATATATATATATATATATATATATATATATATATATATATATATATATATATATATATATATATATATATATATATATATATATATATATATATATATATATATATGAATATGAATTTGCAAAGTGGGAGCAAAAAAAATCTCTGGAGCTCTCTCAGCTTCATTAGTTATTCATGTATCTATAACATTGTTTTTTTTCTAATATGTGATCTTCTGTTTGAAGCATGGATCTGTATTGCATCATATCTAAAAACTTGTTTGTGTGTTTTTGTTTATTCATAAACGGACAAATCATTTTCTAAGTTGCTTTTTTCTACTAGGAACTACTTTTAAATGGACAGTTCGACATGAATTTGGTTATTCCAGACTCTGCCTCTTTAACAAATATTGCCCGTCAGCATGTGTATGATAGACTGATTTTTTTGTAATGCAAACTCAAAATCTCAAGTGCATTGTACATAGATGGTTATGCTGAGCGGTGTGTACTCTGTGCAATTGTTGCCATCCGTTTACAGCTGGTACACAATGGACATATATCTGATGTTCATTACCCAATCCAGCCAAATACTACACAGTGGTTTCAAAGAGTTGAACAGGAACTCGGTTTGTAGTTTTGGATTTTCTTTACTTCCAATTCGCTTATGTACACCGTAGATAAATATTGGACTTTCTTTGCTTATTCGAGCATAAGACATCAATTATATGACATGCAGTTGGATTGACAAGTGAATATGCGCAGTACTGGAAGCTAACTTGCAACCTCTATGCTTTGTCATGTGTGCTATGAATGCTTTCACTCATTCAGGTACGAAATCATTAATAGTAGGATGAGTAACACATAGTGTGATCTTGCTAACCATCACTCTACGGTTACTGAACTGCATCGATTTTTTTTTATCCTGTTTAGGTGAAGACAACGAAAACGGGCATCTCTAGATTATCGAACTCATGAGAACACGGACGGATTTTTTTGAGAAAGCAATAGATTTTATAAAAAAATTGTTTTTCATGTTTTAATATCACTTTGCATGTGTTTACATATAGACTTGAATGAATGTATGTGCATGTACGTGTAAATTTTTGCAAGCATGTGTCTGTATATGTAAGGTTCTTTTTTAGTTTTTGTTTTTCTAGCAAGTGTGTTATTCTACAGAACGCAGCGGAAAATGTCCACGGTTTGTTTTGTGCTAACAGCAATTCGTCTGGCTTAGATAATCTTATTAGTGTTATCAGCGACATTGTCATTAGATGAAAATAATGTAAGAATCTAAGAATAATATAAGTTGTTCAAAGTTTTATCTTATAGAGCAAAGTAAATTATATCACTTATATCATTCCATTTGTTTTCCAAGATTAGAAAACACATTCATATATATAAGACGGAGCAAGGCAGAGAAAGAGGGAGTGAAAGATAGATAAATATATATATATATATATATATATATATATATATATATATATATATATATATATATATAGAGAGAGAGAGAGAGAGAGAGAGAGAGAGAGAGAGAGAGAGGGGGGGAGAGAGAGACAGAGACAGAGAGAGAGACACTATGAACAGTCTATATTTGTTAAGATGCTTGCATATTAAACAGGCAAAAATATGCGCATACATACATGTATGCACATGTGTTGGCGTGCTTATTTAGCTAGAGCCATACATTAACGCACGTCTTGAAAATATATATACACACACACACACATATATATATATGTATATATATATATATACATACATATATATACATATATGCACGAGTTTATCTATGTATTTATTCCATTATTTAAGCATGTGTTTGTTCAATTGCCTCTTTAATAGGGAATATGTATTAACATCTACATATATATATATATATATATATATATATATATATATATATATATATATATATATATATATATGTGTGTGTTTAGTACCACTATACACATAATATTAGAATAACCAAGTATTTAACAACATTATAGAAGAAACTAAGAAAAATTGCATAATGCACATCAACTGATATTGAGAAATAAGTGACTGAAGTGACACAGATATTATCTTGAAAAAAGTCCCTCATTGCATTAAGTTTTCAAAAAAACATATATAAATATATAAATATATATATATATATGTGTGTGTGTATGTGTGTGTGTGTGTGTGTGTGTGTGTGTGTATTTAAATAATTCAGGAACATCTGCAATGGGGTTCCAAAGTGAAATATGACGAATGCACAGCCACCGTAACGCATCAAAGCTGATGTACTGAGTTACTTCTCGATGTTTACGTGCCGTAAGGCCAACCTAGATTGAGTGTGAAAAAACCCAAAGAAAATCCCTCTCCAGTGTTGTTGTGAGTGACGGTGTGTATATATATATATATATATATATATATATATATATATATATATATATATATGTGTGTGTGTGTGTGTGTGTGTGTGTGTGTGTGTGTGTGTGTGTGTGCGTGGTTGTGTGTGTTATTTCAGTGTACGATGAAAAATAAAGATTAGGAATGCTCTTTTAGAAGAGAAGTGGGTGTTAGTATATAGAAAAAAAAACTGTAGTTTCTTCATTTTATCCTTTGAATATTTAACAATTATCAAAGTCAGGAATCATATCTTTCAAATTTTCCTTTATATACGATGAACAACAATAAAAGCCACTCTTTGTGAACAAAAGCTGGACATTCTGTTGATTAGCTCCGAAAATAAGTTGTTCTCTATTTTTACAGATTGTCCTCGAATGAATTTAGAGGCGATAGTTTAAAATTTACATTTTTGTCTAAGAATTTGTTCTCTCTTGCTTCATTTAGGCTACATAATGGATCAACTGATTAACATTAAGTAAAGTTCAAAATTGATTCTGTGAATATGTGATTATTTTCCCTTATTTTTCAAAAGTTGTCCAGGAAAACGTGCATATTTCAAGGGATGGAGGCATTTGGTGCCATGGAAGTACAATCCGTCTTCTGCAACATTCTGACAGAAATATCATCACTTGAATGTACACAGGCCTTAGTGACATATAATATTAACCATCCCACGTACAAGTAAGAGAAGAACGTAAAACAAAATGGATTAAAACTTCGATTAAAAACGTCACTTTTCATAATACAGAAGTCCACACAGTTTTCCCGTCTTCATAACAAAGTATTTATCCATTGTTGCCACTGGCTGACAGTAAGAAATCAAAGTTTAAACTATTTATCATTTATTACTTATTTTCTTTGATTTTTTTCCTTCTTGACTTTATCATTTCCCTGTTTTGTCTTGTTTTTTCTGCCTCTCACTTTTGCCTGTTACCAAACCACAACTGATTCTTCATTGATTAAATCGCTTCTGTTTTTCCATTCTAATTTTGAGAGGAGCAAAAAATAAATAAATAAATGGAATCGATCTTTTTAGTTGCAAGTAATCCAGACTCAATGCTGAATGCAATGTTATGGCATGTCCAGTTTGTTCACCGACAACATCACTAGAGAAATTTGTTCAACTGTATTGTCAAAGATAACGGCATCTGGTAAAAGCATTCATTGCAAGACGTGCATTTTAATGGATACACTTCATGAAGATTTCGTTTAAGCATTTTCTTTTTGCTTTTTAAAATGTTTCGACTTGTCATTGACATTACCAAAAATCGAAAACCGATGAGTTTTGATTTTTTCTCGTTTTGTTTTTTCGCAAATACACTTGAACGTTAAAGAATGTAGTTCACGATACTTTAGTAGTATGTCAGCATTTGGATTCACTTACAATTAACTGTAACTGAAAAAAAACACGAACAATTTTAAATTAGCAATACGAATGCCATTAGCATATCAAGTCGCCATTATAAACGGTTTGATCAATCTAATGCGCCTGAAAAAAAATTCATCAGAAAGAGAAACCAGAGGAATGTATAATTTATTCAGGAAACTGGTAGTGTAAGTAATATGAATGTGCTATCACGTTAAGAACCATGCAACCTGCACAGGGAAAAAAAGTACGAAATGTCTTATGGAAAAAACTCCAAATGGTCCGGTGTATAGGAGGTTAAAACAGGTGGATTATCGCAAAAGCTATTGAGAAAAAATAGCAATAAACTGGCCAAATTGCAAGGGCTTCAGATAAGCGTCGGGCATTACAACACGGACATAGATCCCTCAAAGCCATGGCTAAGAATTGGGATTTTATGAAACTGAATGAGAATTAAACATGAAATTCAAAGTATTACGCTCATGGAATTGTTGATGTTTGTCGTTTCAATCAATGACACGTATCTGTAATAAAATTCACTTCAAGCTTTCAAAGTCTTGACATCATTTTGAGCACAGACAATCAAAATTTGTGCACATCATGATGTACCATGTTTCTTTTTAGAACAACATTAAGAGAGAGAGAGAGAGAGAGGGGGGGAGAAGAGGAAGAGCAAATATAGAAATAGATAAAATCATAAAGTTGTAATACGATCTTTTACAAAAACATATACTTTTAATAATAAAAAAAATCAGTGATGACCTACACACATGAATATACTCCGGCGTATACGGAAGCAAAATCTCACACAAATGTTTCTAAATATACTCTCTCAATGGCTGGGCTTCGCATACATTGTTGATGCCCGAAAACCTTTCATCATTTCCCATTTTTTTCCAATTTTTTATTGAGGACATTTTTTAAATGACGCTTCCCAATATGATAAGATGTTGGGGAAACACGTGTGCAAATTCTCATACACATCAGATTTACGGAAACTTTTCATGATTCCCTTTTGCAAAATCTACCGCTGCTTGTGATGCAAGTTACAATGCAGTATCTTTTCAAATCGTAAACGGCAAGTACGTACCTTCGATTTTTATGAATTCATCTTCCATCTGTCTCTCCCTGGCTTTCATTGAGTTGAAGAAAAATTCACGCTTCCTCAGCTTTAGGTTAGAGAACTATCGACAATGAAAACGTGCACTCATACATGCACTAGGTTTCAGATTGACCTAAAATTTCCAACTTCTACAAAGTGTGCCCTAGTTCTTACCGTACAGAATAGAAGACGAATGAGAATAATTGCAAATGGAAAGATTTTGTCGGTCTGATTGTTCAAGAAAGGGGAGCCTGTTGAATAGCCTGAATACAATCATCACTTTTGTGTTACATGAATTTTCAGTACCTTCTGTATGTTGCTAAGGAGTATGTCGAGTGTAAGGAGACTGTGTTTATTCTCTCTTCAGCAGAACAGAAGATAACGATAGTGTATGCTGATAAAAGAACACTTTTGCTCACTGATTAACAGGCATCGAGTTTTCTTCGAATCTGAAAGAGATTTTTGAGTTTCCAAATGATGGAGTCATTTTTGTTGCCATTTTTTGGATCATTAAAATTCCAAACTTTCGAAGAAGAAATGCTGGACGCAAACTCCCTTGGTATTTTATCTATATTTAATACAAACATAACCAATCAGAACCACAAAAAACGATCAAAACATAGGGACTAGGCTTAGAGTTTTGACCGTTTTTAATTGTTATTTATCAGCTAAAAACTCTCTAAATGTATGAACATACAAGCATAAAACGTTGGAGACACTTAGAAGTCTTCCTTAACATTATGCAAAAGTGAACAATCGTATCAATTTCCACAAAAAGGTCCACTGTGTAATACCGATTTGTGTCAGATGTGATAAAATGATAACAACGCTTTTCTGGCTACACTTATTAAATAACCCTATTTTCTAATGATAAAACAATCCATTATTCTTTTGAACAAAACATTCAGTTCTTGGCGACTTATTCCAGGAAGATACCAAATACAGACCAAGTTCCAATTAATACGATCGCTTCTATTCAGAGAAAATGTTATCAACAGCACAGTAGAGTATCGATAGAAAGAACTATTACTGCGAAGATACAAAATATTCACACCTGAGATGACAGTTACTTGTCAAAGAAGATTTCCCGACAGATTTCGATCGAAAAATCAATATCATCCAATCACATTATTCAAAAGGAGATCGATTTGAGTTTTTTGGCGGAAAATTGTTTCAGGGATTTACATAATAATTGCACTTATTGACTTTTTTGCGTAGACATTTCTTGCCAGTATGAAACCTTGGTAATGAATATATGTATGTTTATATATATATATATATATATATATATATATATATATATATGTGTGTGTGTGCGTGTGTGTGTACATTTATTTGTAAATACATATATATATATATATATATATATATACATATATATATATATATATATATATATATATATATATATATATATATATATATATATATATATATATATATATATATATATGGTTACATAAAGACTCGGACCCCTTTCAGCTCCAGAAAAGAGTAAGACAAGGTGATACCAGCTCACCTAAACTCTTCACAGCCTGCCTGAAGATGATTTTCAGAAGATTAGACCGGGAGAGTAAGGGAATTAAAATAGACGGCGAGTTACTGAGCTACCTCAGATTTGCAGACGACATAGCTCTTTTCACAGAGAACCCACACGACCTCCAACTAATGATAGAGGAACTAAATGAAGAGAACAAGAGAGTCAGCCTACACATGAACTTCTGCAAGATGAAAATCATGTGCAACAACCACATCGGGGATAAAAACACTAAGATCAAAATCAACAACACAGAACTGGAGGAAGTAGACCACTACGTCTAATTCTACATCAACGAATCTCCACGATACCCTCAAAAGAAGAAGAAATCAAACGGTGGCAAGCTTTTGGCAGAGTTAGCTCAACCTTCAAAAATAAGAAGATCCTATTAATCCTAAAGAGAAGGGTATATAACCAATGTATCCTCCCAATAGTCACTTATAAAGCCGAGACATGGAACCTAACCAAGAGACAAACCCGTAAATTGAAAACCATGCAACGTGCACATGAAAGAATAATGCTGGGCCTCACATGACAAAGACAGCACAGAACATCTAAAAAAAGACAAGAGTCAAGGACATCATAGAGTCCATAAAAATCTCAAATGATGGTGGGCTGGCCATGTTGCAAGAATGGCAGACAACCAATTGACATCACGACTCGTGACATGGATCCCCCGAGGCCACATGCGTAACCGAATCCGGCAGAATATTAGATGGCGAGACGAGAAAGACAGGTTCAGGAAGTACTGACTCAGCGACGCCCATGATAGAGAACCGTAGCAAATCCTGGGGAAGGTTCATGTCCAACGACGGACGCTAAAAGACTGATGATGATGATGATGATGATGATGATGATGATGATGATGATGATGATGATGATGATGAAGCTCTATATCTCCGTATCACTCTCTTTTTCTCTTTCTGTCCTTTTTTTTCTCTCCCCCCCTCTCTCTCTCTATATATATATACATATATGTTTGTGTGTGTGTGTGTGAGTGTGGGTTGGTGTGTGTGTTTTTGTGTGTGTTGGGAGTGTTAGTGTGTTTGGGTGTGCGTGAATGTATTGATATTAAGAATATTCTAAAATATTCTCCAATTCAAAGAGCCCAAAATTGACAAGTTACGATAAGTCACGTCTGAACTATGGCGGACAGGATCTTAAGTACATAGATGATAAAATGCTTAGTCCAAATTACTTCACTACTGATGAAGAATGCCCTTGCCGAGTTAAAGTGAATGTGACGATTGCATAATACACAAGCTAACTCAATGGTCAAACAGGATCGAATTAACGACCAAATTCGAGAGCATTTGTTCATTCACGCCCACTATCCAACTCATATCCAGGCTAGGTAACTGGTCTTGGAGATATTCAAACGATTTGTTGGTTTCCAGGAAGGAAGAAATATCTAGTCATCCAACATTTGACGATGCACGACTCTCCAAGGAGTGAGATACCCTTAAAAATAGATGAAAAGAAATGGATGATTCCCTATGTGTTCGTATGAGTTTTTCGTTTGTTTGTTTTTTCTTTTTTGTTGCGTTCTGTTTTCCCTCTTTTCACGGATACACCAGCATATATTTTGGAATGAGAAGGTAAGTAGTGACGATATTTAGCTTTTAATCTATTATCTATACTTCAAAAAATAAATTATATGATTTTATTTTCAACATTGCCGGCAGAACATACGAGCCATCCTAGAGCATATGTGAACGAGCAAAATATCCCTTTCAAGCTTTCTTGTGAAGAAAATTGGTCAAAGATTCAGAAGATAAGAAAACAACATGGCCTTTACTGGTATAAATCAACCCCATCTAGAGATGACACAACATACTAATACACTACGAAAAAATCTGCCTCCGATTATACGACGAATTGAAAACTTTCAAAACCAGTTATATGTCTAGGTGGCAAGACGGTTATTTGAAACATATTTTCAGTAGGAGTGTTCCCCTAAAGCCTATTGATTTCTAAAATATCAAGGAACGTGGTAACTTTTTTCCAAAGGTACCGAGGAAAAAAAACTGAGAAAAAAAAGAGTTCAAGACATATTTAATGGATAGTTTAGCAATCCGCCTGGAAAGGTGATTTTGAAAATCTAATGCGGAATATCATTCCGTTATTTACAATAAGATAAGTTTTGGCGAATAGTTTTGCTAATGAAAATTGATAAGCAAGTAATTATTTGGATCAATCCCATCTTATCAATCTAAAACGGGCAGTGTATATTTCTATTGTTTTTTTTTTTTGTTTTTTTGTCGTTCTTCTGAAAAATGGAACTCTGCGAGAGCGCTCAAAAACTACATCGCGATCCTGAGTTGATCAATTCACGACATTTTGATAGCAAAACGCGCAAATATTCTGATCCTGGAAGGAAGTGTGGATTCATGCATAAATAACCTGGTCATTTTGGGCAGACGCTCTACCATTTATAATAAAATAATTTATCGTCGTTTTTATTATTGTTGTTCCATCTCAGCATTCATAAGAATCAATGTGAAGTAAGTAAAAGCATAAAAAGAGGTAAAATACGTGAAATTGTGTGATTCTTTGAACGAACATAAGCGGGAACAAAAGTATAAATGGTTTATATAACCAGGATTAATTATTATTCAACCTAATGCAATAGATTTGTTTGATGGGCTCCGGGTTTCACATGAACAACTGAATGATAATTTATTCTCAATGTATATGACCTGTTGCTAAAATTGCCTGATATTTTGACATATAGTCCATAAATAATCGCTAGTGTTATGTTTTATGGGACTCAGTTTTATCCATCGTTTCTGAGAATTTGAACAAAGTGTTGATGATCTCTTTTACATCTATACACCATTCCGTGCTAAAATGTCTCCCAAATTCTTGGTATGGCAAAATACACACATGTATCTGCACATACGTACACACACATACGCACACACATACTCACACACACACACACACACTCACACACACACACACACTCACACACACACACACACGTATATATATATATATATATATATATATATATATATATATAGTTGAATGTGGATTCTCCGCTCAAACTAGCTCATGTTTTTGACTTCTTCAGATCGCAGCAGAAGGCTTAATTAGGAGCTAGTTTGTGTTGCAAATCCACATTCCTTATCTATTTCCAGCTGTACTCTAAAAAATCTCAACTCTAATCGGAAAAAAGTTACGTGTATCGAGCACTCTATGAAATTAATCCATTTCATATTAAAAGTGGCTTTATATTATTGATATGGTATTATGTTATATTATACTGCTAGCCTGATTTGTACCACATGTACTATATATATATATATATATATATATATATATATATATATATATATATATATATATATATATGTGTGTGTGTGTGTGTGTGTGTGTGTGTATTGATATTATGAACGAGAGGAACCAGGCATTTACGCATATATAGGACTTGATAAATTAAGGATTTACTAATTGATATCTTCATTTGATAAGCCGAGAAAAATACAAATGTTATCAATGCAAGTTTGTGGGGTTTATTAGAGAGCAAGTTGTATGTACCTGTTTTTACCGACTCAAAATAAATTCTGTAAATCCAATGGATAGAAAATAGTAAACAGTATAACAAGAGCAAATTGTTCCCCGTGGGATTGAGAACGGTTTAACATGATAAGTATTCGTCGGATAGCATATCTTGGGAATTGTACCGGTTTGCCATTTATTCTCATTTTTTTCCATCGAAGAGCGAATGATTTGTAAGATCTCTGAGGAGGACTAGTGGATGTTGCAGTGAAAATAGCAGTTTAATCAGACATCATATGAAAGGGGGAGGTGAAAACAATTTATATGAAGAGGGAAAAAAAAGACTATTGAGATTGTAAAGCCAAAAGATAATGGAATGGAAAAGTAGAGAAAGTGAATTTATGGAGAGATAGGAAATAGTCTTTTTGTACTCATCAGTCTTTTTGTTAGTAAATTTTCTTTTGGTTTTTCGTTTTAGAAATGTCAAATGTCTTCCTTGACGAAAGCGTACAAAAAAATTTAAAAGATTGAGGAATCAATCAAAAGTAAAAACCTCTGGTCGGGAGTATAACAGATTACAGAAGGCAGGAGCAAATGAAAATAAATCTAAATAAGACTGCAGAGAAATACATTTAACCCTGCTCTCCGGAAGTAGAGCGTTTCTCTAAAGGAAAAAAAAGTCACACAAAATTGCGTAAAGACGCAATTAACATTATTCTGTATAGGAAAATATTAAAAGGATTCACGTCGTTATTGAACAATCGTAGCCGTCAAAGATGGCGAAGGATTTTATCCCATTTTTTCTAATATTTGCGTGTGTTTGTATGTATAACTGATTGTGTATATCTATTAATATGTTTTATGTGTTCCAGTTTTCTTGGCCACAACGTTTTGTTTACTGACTTGGAAATTGACATCAGTAACCCTTTAGTCACATTTTTTTTTCTTTTAATTTGGGGGAAAAAATCTTTTTCGGCATTCTAGGGGCCTTATTATGCTGGATCTATAAAAAAACATTTTGATTCTCTGTTTCTACGTGATTTTTAAAACTCAATTTTACGTGTTTTCAAGTGAAAAACACCGGATATGTTATACACGAAATTCATTCCGGACAGATCCATGGTCTTTTTTTTTTTTTTTTTTTTTTACATGGCAAATTTCGAAGACACGATTATTCATTTGTTGACTACGATAGCAACTCATGTTCATCACCATTACTGTTATTTTATTACTAAATATTTTCATTATAACCCTTCGATAATACACTCTAAATTTAATCCGTTTTAATGATTACTATTATTTTAAAATCAGCTTCATTCAATCTTAATTTTGTTGATCCCTGTCTCTACACCTTCATCGATACGCTTTTGTAAAGGTGGGGGTTCTCTTGTCTTGATAGTCCTGGCGTCGGAGTTGTAGCGGAGTTGTCTGAACGCGTGGATTCCGTATGGTTGGATTGCTCCCAGATACGTGGAAACTGGGTTCAGTGTGTGAGCCTCACTGCCAAGTAAGTGAGTTAACTTTGGGGTTATTCGCAAACACTGTTAAACTTTCGACGAACAGACTTTGGAAGATATAGAACATAAGAGAAGGTAAGAGAGTGGCCGGCTGCAAAGGCCGGGACCAGAGTCATGGTCAGCTAGGAATACTGGTGCCAAGGAGCATTGGGCCAGGGAGAAGAAGAGAGAGAATGGCCTTCCGCAGAGGCCAGGGCTAGAAGCGTACCCAGTTAGGGGTGCTGGAGCTAGTGAGCCCTGGACCATGTGCGTCCAGGAGTTTTATAGGAGTCGTCAGAGGAAGTGGCGTTTTGGATATCAAGCTAAAAGGAGAGTTTTGTACTTAATTCCTTACTAAAAGTATAGGGGGCATTGCACTTTTCATTATTGCTGTTATTGTATAATTAGTTTAACTTCTTCTTTACCACACCACTATGGGTTGATACACTGTCTAATATCACTTTTATTGCATTGCTAATTATACTCTGTTTAATTTTTTTCTCTTTAGGATGATACCTTTACCAAGCTTACTTCAAGATAAACTTTATGCAAGATTCAGCTAGCTATTCGTTCCTTGGAAGATCTGGTATCAACTGAATTCAGGTTAGTAGGGCAAAAAGCTATTATATTCAACAAGACGTCGGCTGACCTATACTACCTGGCAAAGCATCGTAATTTATGTTTGTTTGATACGGAGAGAACGGAATGTAAGTGAAAGAAATGAAAAGTGAGAATGACTTGCAGGTATAAACAGATAAGAAATGTTTAAATCAATAGATACGAAACAAAATAGGACATCGTAGGAAAAAATCTCCAGTAAAACGAAAGAAGGAAGCAAGAAGATGGAAAAAGAGGACGAAGCTACAGGAAACAAAAAAATGTTATGAACATTATGTACTCATTCACCCGAAATTGTTCGGCCAACTTATTTAGATAAATGGAAGATATACTTACATTTATCTCCCAACATTAAATCCCTCAAATCTGTCCGGAAAGTATCAGGCCAATTGGAATACCTGAAAACAGCATCCACAGCCTTTTTGTAACATGGATGTCAGTTAGATTTGAAATTTCAATCTGCACCAAAGAACTGGCATTCTCCCGTTGGTTTACTCAGTCTCTGACGAGGCACCATAGATAGAACTCGTGTTTAATGTGACCTTTGACAATGACGGAAAGAATTATGTCTCAAACGTTGTTGACATTTTTTTCCTGGGCGGGGGCATCGTATCATTCAAAACAGTGAAATCTCTCAAGGTCCATGTTTAGATGCTTTCGAATTCCAGCTCCCCAAAGGGATCGCAGACAGTGAATGGAATCAAGGTGAATACATAAAAGGCAGCTGATGTCCATCTAGAAGAATACTTTGAAGATTCTGGAAAAGTCGAAAGGGTCACTGTAGTCTTGATGAATGCTTTGAAGGGGAACAAGGTATCATTGCCCTGGGTAAGCTATTTTGAGTTAATATCAAATTACTGGATACTTTCCGGACACACATTGTATGTTTGTTTATTGTAATGTTAAGCATCAATATCAGATAATCGACTGTGACAGGGATGTCATTCAGCTCTTACTCACGAATTAAAATCTTAATACCTAAACGAAATTGATGAAAAAAAAAACAACATAATATGCAAAACATTCCAGTAAAATGAAGTTCGATTTTAAAAGAGACACATGACAATAAACATTTGACGTGTTATCGCCTATTCACTCAGCGATAATTTTTTTCAGAGCAAATATTTAATCCTAAATTCAAAAAGATCTGCACATGCTCACACTGCGAATAGAAATCAATGGCTGATACAGGAATACGTTTAAATTTGAAACTAAGAAGCTCTCAGAGAGTGCATAGCTCTGGCTGTAGAATTGTCAATCGACGAAGTAGTGATAGGAGTTGCTCAAAAATTTACTCGTTTATTCTATGGCCCAATCCCTACGTTCGCACAATATTCTATCAAAATTTATATAGACCTTTTATGGGAATATTGTGTTAACAGACATTTAGGCTATATAAAATGAGTTATTGTGCATTAGGAACTTATAAAGATATCGTGTGAACCGCAGTGAAAGTATACATAAGTAGGAGACATGGGAAAATATATTTCCTTATCGAAAAAAAATTTTAAAAACCCTCAGGATTCCGTGCCAAAAAATAGTATTATTGACATTCCCTCTTGAACACTGTCCTACGAAAATCAGCACTTCTGGGGACGTTGTGTAGACTGTTGGAAGGGAAGGTAGACACAAGCGAATGCATACTTTTCTCCATCTTCGTTTATGGAGGTAATTAAAAAGCACGGACTTTACATACTTCTGCCCAAGCAAAACACGTACACTTTTTTAAAAACGATACCCGGATATTTATTCATTATTTCTTTAGCCTACTCTTCACTCTTCAGCAAAATGTTTTGGAGATATTGCATGAACAGTCGTAAGCGTAAACATAATTGTATTGAAAAAGGGTAATTACTTTTTTAATTCTAAAGCGATTCCTATACCTGCCCGTAAATTCAAACGATTTTTTCTCCATTGCCTGCCTCAACACGAAATTTCATCGAAATTCTTTGTGTGCGTTCCTAAATATCATGAAGCGAGAAAGAATAAAAGACTGAAACGCCTGAATGTATTTAAAATGCCTGTCTAGAAAGTAATGCGACTGATTGCGGAA
>OY735223.1:18338092-18375592 GCA_963457665.1 Thysanoteuthis rhombus
CAGAAGAGTAAAAAAAAGTTTTCCTTTCAGTTCCGACAAGAAAAAGCGGAAAACCTGAAGGTAATCCCCACCCTGAGCTTACCCTAATCAAGGGTGGACTAAGAAAATAATTGGTTACGAATACTTTAGTCTGATGGGGATTAAAATACATGTCTTACATTATTTTCTTTACAGTTTTAATTTTGTTGATACGCCAGACAGGAATGTAAAATCAAACAAATTGACTTGTTTCGACACTAATTGGAAGAATATAGCACTGGCCATCTAGGAGAAGGGTTGTTATGTTTCGATTTTCTAAGATCAAAAGGCCTTCAAGATTTGACCACGAACTAATACCACAAATTGCGTTTCAAATTTTCAAAAAGGAGAGAATTGTAATTGATTGATTTCTTTTAGATCTATGTACTTTGCAATTATAGACACAAGCATACAGTGGGACTGATAAGAATAACCTCCAACCATTACAGTTAAACTAGATTAGAATAAGTTGAAGTTGAAGTTTTTATTTTCAAGTTCGAACTCCAAACCACAGCTAATGATAGAAAATCGCTGCAAATATTGAATTGGAAGAAAACCCGATCAAAAAGTAAATAAACGAAATAGAAAGAAATAGTTGATGCAAACAAATGTTAAATTGGGATGAAAAGCGAAATGAAGTTGGAGATAGAATGGAATTTGATTGATTTTTCAAATTATTTTTTCCAAATTATATTTCGAAAACAATCGATGAAGTAGCGTGAGCGATGATTGGTTGAAATTTCCAAACGTGACCATCGATTAAGATTTGTGAATTTTGAAAGCTAAATTTGTCTGGAACAATTGATTATCAATACGGTTTGAACTGAGGCTGACAATTCGAATAACCTTCATGTGTTTCCATTCGCTAATTCTTTTATGTGACCATTTTGAAATTTCCAAGGCCCACCTCAATTTTACTGGGAAAATGGAAAGTTTGAAGATGATAATATATATATATATATATATATATATATATATATATATATATATATATATATATATATATATATATATATATATATCAATGTAGGTTTTAGCCACCCTTTACGAACTGCCATGTGATTAACTGCCTTTAGTTGTTTGCCTTCAGTTTCCTGCAGGCGTGACACATCCATACATCTAACCTGTGTGAATCACATAAACATTGAGGATACCTATGTTGACAATTTTGTAATAAATATGTATACTTAAAGAGAGGGAGAGTAAGAGATAGATAGATAGATAGATAGATAGATAGATAGATAGATAGATAGATAGATAGATAGATGTGTGTGTGCGTGTATGTATGTATCAGTGTGTAAGTATGCATGTATAGAAGTATGGAAAAGAAGACAAAAGAGGTAATTGGACATTGCATGCACTTTTGAGAAATGAGATTTCGGGAAAAAAATTGAGAAAAATACGGTTTTTAAACGAAATAGAATAAATAAGACTCTGCATGCTATCCATCGTGAAAGAAAATCTTTACAATCGAAAAGTCAAATACATTAAAAATCTAACTAATGATTAGGAAAAAATTATAAAATATTCACCATCAGTATTTAATAAAGACACTTTTTTCCTGATTTTTTATCCGATTCAAACCTTGCCGGTCAATTTGAATAAATCTAACGATTTACAAAGATCATTTCGAATAATAAATTGGCTCATTTTTCCATATTTCCCATCACTTAAATTAATATCCACTCTACGTGTTTTGTTTTTTTCTTTTCCCAAATCTAGACTTTTCTATTCTTCTTACGATTTGGCCTCAGATACTAATACTTTGCAGCTTCCCTCAATACTTTTCATTTCTATCTTTTCTAATGTAGTTGGAGAGGTATATGTATCCGATTGAGTGTTCTAATCCATCTTTCCGTCCGTCTGTCCTTTCGATATCTGGAAACGTTCTCAAGAAATTCCTATGGAATTTTGTCTAATGGTTTACAGAACGCAACGAAAGATGATATCAGATTTTATGGCAGATCAAAGCTCAGTTATGTCCCTTGACTTTGGGTTGGTAGACGATTGCACTATCTGAGTGCTCCCGACTTTATTTATGAAATATATTTAACAGATTTTTTTTTTAATGCAGATGTTAGTTTTCTTTAATTTTTTTTTCTTTTTGTACTTTCTCTTCCTTTGTTCCTTAAACTTGATCTTTTGTTTTTCTCTCTCAATACATTCTTTCATTTTTTCAGTCCTCTATTTGTTCTTCTTCTTTTATACATTTAACCATTCAATTTTTCATTAATTCTTTCTTTCAATTTTCCTTCTGTTCATTCCGTATTTCTTCACTCCAATAATTCGTTCATTCTTTTAGTCACCGTTTCAAAAACTATTTGGTCAACTCGTTCGTTGGTTTTCTATCTTTATCATATTTTCCTTTGTTTCTTTGTTTCTCCCTTTCGTTCTTATTTATGCTCATTTTTTTTATTTCATTGGTTCATTATTCCAGTTCTTTATATCTTTCATTGCTTTTTCTTCTCCATTTTTTGTTCTCGCTGTACACGTTTAATTTTCCTTTTTTTTTTTTATTATCCCAAGGTACTGTCTCTTCTGTCTGTCTTTTTTCTTTTCTTTACATGTTTCAGTTTTTTTCTTTGATCGGGCAATTAATTTTTCATTTTCTTTTCCTTTCATTTTTCCTTCAAACTTCTCCCTCCTTCAATTGTTAACATTCTTGAATAAACTCTGTCAGCTAAGTTAGGGAGATAAATGCATCTGGTGGTGTCTGTCTTTTCTCTGGTTGTCATTCACTCAGTATTTCTGTCAGTATGTTCAAATGATATCTTTAAATGTACTCATTGAATTCCAGTGATAGCGTAGATAATCGGATAAGAGAAAGTTGGTTAATTTATAAGCGTATCAGTTTTTGATTTAGATTTTCTTTTATATTTCCCATCCATTTATATATAGGCTTCTGACTTTGCATACAGTATCCTCAAAAGCTCTGAATAACATTCAGTATGATGTTGCAAATAGGGAACTGTGGACGAATTTCATGGCCGATCTAGAATCAGTTACAACTTACAGTTGTCGTTGAATGTCCTTTTCACCTGATATTGCACAAAAATGACCGTCTACGTGATATTTGTGAAGATTTTCGATGAATTTCAGTTAAATTTTTTGAAAGTGGATAAGAATCCATCAAATTTCGGTGGAAAATACACAATTACTTCCTCATACAGTAGTGTTGGCAAAAGGGTTACGATATTTGGTTGCTTTTTAATGACTCATTCTGGACTTTATCAACCATTTGTAATCCTATCTCTGTAAAGCTGTCTCTTACATTTCTCAATATTCATCGATTAATCTCTGTTCCAATTTCGTTTATTCTTCTGTAAACACTCCTCTAATGACCTGCATTATTCCTCTACTCATTTTTCTCGAATCTTTTTTCTGTTTTCCTTTCTCTCCTAATTTCAAACTTACAGCTTTAATTTGGACCATTCCATAATTACCGAGTTTCTGACCATTTTAAGAATGTAGGCCTGTTCTTTGGAATTATTTTTCCTTGATCTTTCAAATTTGGCTCAATTTAACATCCTTGCATTGCAGTATGGATTTTTTACTGGTTTTTCTTCCATCTTAATGAGGAAATGTGGAGTAAAATTGTCAAAGTTGGTTTGTTCAGTTTTGAAATTCGTTTGGTTGTCTGATCGGTAGGCTGACTATATATATATATATATATATATATATATATATATATATATATATATATATATATATATATACATATATATATATTTACATACATATATATGTATATATATATATATATATATATGTGTGTGTTTGTGCGTATCTGTGTGTGCGTATATATATATATATATATATATATATATGTGTGTGTGTGTGTGCGTGTGTGTGTGTGAGTGTGAATGTGCACACATCACACGTACAGGCTGCACAGATAGAGTTGGAGGGCTGAAAAAAATCATTCATTATTAGGTCTGGTAAAATTTTTACTTCTTTTTACAACACCAGGTTTTTTTGCAAGGGCTCCAAATGAAATATAAGCTTACGTTGAATTGATCTGATAGTTTGTTACCAGCAGTATTGATGTTTTAACTTTTAATTGATCGAACATTGTTCAAGATAAAGTGAAAGGAGTAAATTATTCACTTATCGGCCCCTTTTTTCCTAATTTTTCAATAGATCACTCCCAACACTGCCTGGTGCAAAAAAGGTTGGTTTAGAGTAGGATTCTACTGAGTGACTAATTTCAGATTCATTTCCTCATTGCCTTATTCACAGAATAAATATTATTTTGCTAGAGAAAAAAAAGAAAAAAATGAGAATTTTTTAAAAAATTTCTGGCTACCATGAAACCCTTTCCCTTTACAGACTTTAAGTTCTGTAAGTTACAAAGATTGAATCATGATCATTGTTCTCTAAAAGTTTTGCACTTAGGCTCACTTATACACAGTCTGTTACCAGCACAAAATCGGTATTATATGCACACACACACACACACACACACACACACACACAAAATCCAAATACTTTTGACGGTTTCTCACTGAATTTCTATTGACAACAATATTGATTCCCCACGTGGAATTGGAGTGTGGGCTCATGCCTTATTCACAGGGGAGATATTTCACAACATAAGACATTTTAACATGCATTAACAACCATGTATTAGAAGGAACGATTGGTCATGATACTTCTTAGTCAATATTTATATTAGTTTATATTAGTTTATACTGCTGCATCACTGACGACGACAGTTTCTGATAATGATTCATACTGACATTATGTATATGCCGCACACAGTATAAATGGGAAAGGGGCTCGAAAGAAATCTAGATAGTTTAAGAAAGATTACGATGGGAAAATAAAGAATTTAAAAAAAAAGCTAGATAATTAAATAGGTAGTAACCGGGAAACAATGATGGCTACTACTCACACTATGCGTGGAACAAAGCAAAGCGTTTTGCTATATATATATATATATATATATATATATATATATATATATATATATATATATATATATATATATATATATATATATATATATATATATATATATATATGAAACAAATAATGGAGTCAAAAGCTTGAAAAAAATTATCATGTCATAATATAGGTGGAAAATGAATGATGTCTCACCAACTACTAAATTTGAATACTTAAAACCACGAATATTTCTTATTTCAAACCTTTTCGTTCTTTGGTTCCTTTCAAAAATACAATTTCTCTTCCCTTTGTCTTTCGATAACGATTTTCAAGAGCACATTAAAACATAAGAGAGAAAGTGATAGAGAGAAAGAGAGACAGACAGAAAGACACTCAGACACACACACACACACACACACACACACAAACGGAGGGAGAGAGTTAAACCTGCAAAATACTTCAGTGAATCAAACAACATGGTCTGGCAAATAATCACATACAGAGATCACAAGTCAATACAATGTATCAGAAAGAGACCCCCAAAAAGCTCAAATGGAAATGGGCTGATCATAATACGAGAACAGCAGACAACCAATGGGTACAACGAATAATATGGATCCCCAAAAATCACATGTGCAACCGTGACAACCAAGATGGAGGAACAAACAAGAAGAATTCCAAAAAGTTTTGATTCGATGACTGCCATGATAAAGAGATGTAGCAAATCCTAGTGTAGCGTATCTCAAACGAAGGATGTTAAAAAATTAATGATCATGATGTTGATGATCATGATGATGACAATTTTCCGAAAGTGCTACAGAATATAAACAACGTCCGTGACTCAAGTATGCGGCATGGTTACGGGGTTTTGATCACAGAACGCATAATAATGATCAGTGAGCCACTCTGTTATGGTAAGTTGAAATATATTCATTCAGTGAATATTTTCAATACAGCCATATGTCCCCGTCTTTCGTTGTTGGTCGTGGTCAGAGAATTGAAAATAAGGATACCTTGACAGTTTTTCGATGCAATCTCTCTCTCTATGACAAAATGTAGTCGAATTGACTCACTTTATATCAAGATATCCCAAGACCTTTTGATTACGCAGTTGAACGGAAATGCTGTAAAAATCGATGTTACTGAGTATGAGATAAGAAATAACAGACTGATTCATGAAAAACATTGGACAGTGGAGTTTTGAATAGGAAGGGGAATTAGAAACGAAATTATTCATGACTATGGATAAATACCTGTATTCAAGATACACAACAGTAATACATCATAAGCTATTTGAGTAAGGTCAGGAATGGTAAAAAATCAGCAAGAGATCATTTATCTACCAAAGACATATTTTGCTACAATAGAGTCATTTATTTATTTTATTGCATGTGTAATTTCATAGGTTCTTGATATTATCGGAATGGTGCGAATAAACAGTTCCGTATTAACAGTAAATATCAAAATATAAATGTCCACGATATAAGGAAGACATTGTATGCATGATGCAGGGGATTGAGTTAAGACGCCATATTGCTGAGTTCCCACCATACTTCTGACGTCCCAGGAGAAGAAACTGGGAGAAGATGCTCTCACCATTGTGAATTGAGCCATGTGTTCACCAATACTCGCAGCCATTTTGAATATTGGCAAACCAATGATAAAATGAACAAAACAAAGGAAGTTCTCAGTAAAAGAAATGATAATGAATTCAGATGTTTTCAGATCAACATAGAAATATTTATTAACATGTATAAAAAAATAATTTTAAGATGAAAATGGTTCATACGCTGTTCAAATCGAAAAGAGAACACGTAAAAGGTCATAGCAAAAAAAAATTATTTGCTAGCCCTAAGGAGAGAGGAATACCATTACTGAATATGCGACATATTGGGGTTATTGCTATTTTGTTTACCTATCGATGAAGTTGATAAGCGTTGCCTCCAATGTATTGTAATTGATGGACCATGCTAGATTATTAAAAGCTTGCAAGACGGATAAGCGCATAAAATGTGAGACATTTGAAACCTTTAACAGATTCCGGATAATGAGGATGGTTCAAGACAGAAGATGACTTGTTAAATCACGTTAATCGAAAAAGAATAGGTTCGTCCAAAACTGTCCAGAACTGGAACCTGAAATGAAGTTAGAACAGTTGCTGGTCCAAAAGCCAAAAACCACATTATCTGAAACTGAGGAAAGTAAGCAAAGTATTTGCATAAGGTTGGGATTTCATAGCAAATGGTGAAAAAGAAGTTAAATCTTTGTATTTAGTTAGTGAGTTTTGCACTTGATTTAAAGCATGTTTCACTTCTTGAAAACTTATCTGTTAGTGGTGCATAACTATACTTTGTCAGAGTTTTTGAAACATATAGCAAATCTCTGATAAATATACTTCTGCATGCGAAAGGTTTTGAAAGGAAGCACCTCTTCAAAACTTTGCAAAAATCTTTCATTAAATATATATATGTGTATGTGTGTGTGTATGTGTATGTGTCTGTGTCTGTGTGTCTGTCTGTTCCTGCCTGTGTATGTGTCTAAGTATGTCTGTGTGTCCGTGTTAATACCTTCTTGCCTCGGTTAAAGAAATATCTGAATATCTGAATAAGTTTATACCCCCCCAAAAATTACACACTCGAATGGTAAACGAATTTCATCGGGGACGAAGAGAAATACGGATGGCCACTGAGTTAACAATGATATTATCAATAGAGAGGACATTGCGCTGTTCTTACTGTGCGTGTTAAAGAAATAAAATGAATATGAGTAAAAGTAGTGAAAGAATCATTTGTATAATCATCAATTATAATGCAAAAATGTCACTACATTGGGCAGAACCCTTGTAAAGGCCACGCGATCCAGGGGCCCGCAAACACTGTTGGAATCCAATATGCCAACATGAAACTACATTGTGCTTACAACACTTTTAGTTCGTAATTGATCAATAGTGTTAGTGGAACAATTAAATGGAACATCGTCATATCGACACATATCTCTTTTTTAATTCCAGTCTCTGCTTGTCTATCATCCCGTTTCTCCCTCCTTATATAGCATCTACTTCTCAAGAATTAGATTGCAGCTGTCAATAACTCCATGCATCACAGCTTCCTAATATCTTCAAATTATCAATATATCTGGGTGACAACAGAAAATATTTGTTTTGGCGGATGACACACGACTCATCTTTGACACATCCATTAATTCAACGTTATATGCCGATCCATTTGGGACAAATTCCTTATTTTTGATGTCCCAGCCATTGAGCAATCCCATCTGTCTGCCTGATCTTCTGAAAATATGAAGTACGGCAGAAAAAATCAATACTTCATAAATTGTTTGATATTCATATAATTTGACAACCTATCATAGTGAGCCCAATTTGGAGTGCGTGAATTGTCAATTTCTGACATGCCATTTAGTGAGATTTCGTTTTTTTCCATGAAATTACTGAGTTTTCAGAACAAGGACCTCAGTGAGGGATAAGCAGCTGATGCCAAATGAGGACGTTGTGGGCTGTTCTGAAGAGTGGAGTAGACATTGAACCAAGTGCGTGTTGTACCAAGAGATGTTCTTTGAAGCGGACTGGGAAGCTCATATCTAATATTGGCTACGTCCTGTTATTTCCTGGACAGATTTCATGTATTGTTTCACATTTGGTGAACGTCCAAAAATGTCTAACAAAAATAATTATTCGTCCTCGCGATATGTTTTTTTTTTGTTTTTGTTTAATTTTCATTTCAGTACTTTCAATATCTGATGTTTTTCATAGAGATATTCAGTATCTGTCATTTAAAACTCAATAAAAAACAAAAAAAACCCAACGTCAGGATGCAGGGTGAGTAAAAAAAAAAACCCAAAACCAAAAAAGGAAACTCAATCTATCATGCTATACAGAATTGTCTTAAATTTTTTTCGTGATTTTTTATCTTTGCAATACCATGAAAATTTTTTGCATGTTTTTTTTTTTGGTAATAATAAATTCTGTCTCCGTGCGCAAAAATCATAAATTGCGATATTGTTTCAATAGAATATTTTTTCAAGTTATTACAAATTTTATGTCTGATTTCTTTTAGCAAGTATCATGGAAAAAAGTTTTTCTTCTGTAGTGGAAGAAGATTCGTCAGAATTTCTTCATAGAGAGTCTGCCATTAAGAACGTTTATTATTCCATACATGCGTGCATTCTGAAGCATGCATTCGAGTAAATATCGGTTAAGAAGAACCATTTATTGGAAAAAAGATATAAAAAGTCGAATATTCTGCCTTTTTAATGCATGCTTTCGAGCAGTCTGCGTTCATATCAAATTTCAATTTTGCATTGATTTAAGTATATAACGTGATTTCACGTAAGTTTTAGCCAGGAAACGTGACTAAATTTACTGTCTATTAGTTATCAATTTCCAGTCATAAAATTGTTTACTTGAAATATCCAGAATCAAGAGAATATATACATATATATATATATATATATATATATATATATATATATATATATATATATATATATATATATATATGTATATATATTTATATATATATATGTATATATATTTATATATATATATATATATATATATATATATATATATATATATATATATATATATATGTATATATACTCATATACATACATACATACATACATACATACATACATACATACATACATACATTGGGGGTACGTATGGATATTATACACCTGTACCTACAAACATAAATACTTGGGAGGTGGGTATCTGTTATTTCCAATTACCCTCTTGAGAGAGTTTTAATAACAGGAAAAAAGATTCAATTTTTGTGAAGTTCCAAAGAAATGGCCGTCCAAACACTTGTTTTGCATGGACATATGTGATAATACAAACACACTAACAGAAACATACAGAAATACGCACACACACGCATGCATACTCACTGGACACAGATGCAGATCACAATAAACATAGGAGCACACAAATGCATACAGATTCATGCATTTGGACACACATCTAATCACAGAGACGGACTCAAAAATGCATATACTGTAAATAACAACATTTAAGTCTATTTTTCAAAGCTAAAATATTCTTTAGATACAGGAAGGTCTCACTGATACTAGTTCAACATATATTGGAAAAACTATGCCCTGGAGCTGAATTTCCAAGTCGTATGCTGCATTTTACCGTCGAAGCCAACTCATAAAACAAAATATACATGCCCACATATTTGTGCCAAAAAAGAAAACATGCCCGCACACATGCAGACACACACACATACACACACACACACACACACACACACACACACACACACACACACGAAATACACAAAAAATATGTATCTATATATATATATATATGTGTGTGTGTGTGTGTGTTTGTGTGTCGGAGTCCGTCTGTCTGCTCCACATTGTAGGTCATACTTTTTAAAATGAAATGCTGAAACTTTACATGGCAGAGGACACCATCAGCAGTCATTTATCGTCCGTATTTGGACATCGACTCTCCTAAGGATTCACCACATCTGTGCGTTGTGGGTGTCACAGAGACATTTTCTTCTGAAGTTACCCAGTTCACCTCATTATATCATAATCTACCGGCGTTGGTTCTGCATAGATCAATGGGCATCTCTGCTGTGTGTCGTGATGCCCATCGGTTGTAAGACATTCTTACAAAATAACCAGCTCATTGCCATTCGAGATACCTAAGGGATTCTACTATTCTACCCCTTCTGGAGTCCTGATCCCCCCCCAAATACTGTGCTGTATCGTAGTCTCTCCATGTGATGTTGAGTGTGATTATCTGTTGTGTATGTTCATGTTCTTTTGTTTTGTTTTTTTCAATTTGAGGGTCATTTCCTTGGTTAGGGTTTCATGCTTCAGCTCCATAAACGTCTTTTGGAAGGACGCATCGGTGCGTACCAATCTTCTTGGGGAACAAATTGGAGTTTCTAGTTATTGAATGTGGGAATTCCTCTTGACTAATTTTTTTCTTCTGGTGATATCAGATTGTTGTCATACGTTAATGCAGTGGTTACTCTTTCTGATTTTGATTGCTCTGTGTTTAATTCCAACATGTTTGTTGCACATTTGTTGTGATGAAGTTCATGTAACTGCCTGCTTTCTTGCTCCCCGATTTTAGTTCGTCTAGCATTAGACAGGGACTTTAAAGGTTCTCTGCAAAAAAAAAGACGATGTTGTCTGCAAATCTGAGGTTACTTAGTTGTTTGCTATCCATTCTAATTATTTTTTCCCCAGTTCAACTTCTCTCTCTCTCTCTCTCTGTGTGTGTGTGTGTGTGTGTGTGTGTGTGTGTGTGTGTGGCTATACGGATATATACAAGGCTTACATCTTGTACATTGCTAGCATCATTGACCTTAGGAATTTCGAATGGGTCAAAGACCAGATAACGAGGAACGATTTCAATTAAGCTATACATTTAAAGTTGATCCTGGAAAGTTTTGCTTCATGTAATTCACTTTAAGTTATTCATTTCTTTCTTCGAGTTATTTTGATCAAAGAGTAATAACTCTGCCAACACAGAAGCCGATAATAATTTTTTTGGTTCAATTTTTATTCTTTCATATAAAATGTCACTGGCTCTCTCCCTTTCTCTTTAAACTAATCAGCAGCCTTGCCTTGCGTACCAAAGTAAACATACGTACTATAACTACTATTACAAAAACGGTACATGGCTCATCTGATGAAGACGACCATAGAATCTATAGCGTATTCTGTTTCTAATCATAACATAATAATCAATTAGCATTAAATGCAAACGGTGAAGTCGGATAAATATTGTACGTAATGAGTTCAATAACGGTATTTTTATAACATCAGATATTGATATTTATATTTCATTTTTATATCATGCTTTTATTTTTCATATTTTTGATGCTTTTTACTCAATTTTCCCCATGAAAAAAAAGAAACGCCATGTGTAGTTAATAGATATTCGAAAGACATAAAACAGAAGACTGCAATTCCAGGTCAGATTTTTTTTCAATAATTAACTATAAACACGATCACAAAGAGCTTCATACATTGTATCAGCCCGATATAATCGCCTTCAGAGATGTATATAGGTTCAAACAAAATATATATGCGCATAATATTTTTTTACCAAAAGTTATAAATTGAAAATGAATGATATCAATTAATAAATCTAAATTAAACCAAAAATAGATTATCTAATCGTATTTGGCACCTAAGCAACGCCAGATCTTCTATTAGTGTGTGTGTGTGTGTGTATATATATATATATATATATATAATTTAGTCATCCACAGACAGCTGTTTCGTTGTAAAAAAAACCTTCAGTGTGGCAATTGACTATCTCATCCAGTAACACGAGGTAGGATTAAAACTTTCGCATCAGACCCGTAGGCTCGCATTTCACTCCGTACGTAGAACTGAACGGTCAGTAAGGCTGAATTTAAGTGATATATTTATTAAAGCACAATTCCTCATCCAATAGATTGTTCTATTCTAAAGTTGGGAAAGCATTGCTATATACCTAATAATGAATTATTTATCTTACTTAAAGAATATTCAATCCTGAATAAAGGAGTGTTAGTTACAATAATAATTGGACAATTGAGTCACCCACAGACAGCTGTTCCGCTGTATTGCAACCCTTCAGTGTGGTTACAGACTATCCATTATTCCAACTAGAACCTCGAGGTATGATCAAAACCATTGCCCCAGACGTATCTTTTTTTTGAGTGAAACTGAATGTAACTGTAATGAGTAATTAAAAAAAATATCACTCATTTCATACACACGCACATTGCAAATGCATACACACACACATACACACACACACACACACACACACACACACACACACACACACATATATATATATATATATATATATATATATATATGTATATGCGCAGAAAAACACCGATGGATACGAAAAAAACACAATCTGATACAGAAACATCCGTGAATTGTGAACGAATGAATCCTTCAATCTGCATAAAGCAAATTAAATACTTCTAGGGTGTGGGATCAACCCAGAAAAAAGACTTTAAATAAGGGAGTAACACTTCCACTTAGACAAAGTGCACGATAGTTTGATCTGAGACAGAAGTGCTGATCTATGCGTGAATCACGTCATCGTGTTTGAAAAGGTGCTATCTCCATAATGCATAGTATACGATTTGATTGACCCTCAAACTGAGAAACTTGCAACTTGTACATCAGAAAATCATGCTAAGCCTCACATAGTGAGGAAACATAGTATATGAGAGCAAAGGCACGGATCATCGGAAATCAAACGCAAAAACGTTGTCCGCGAAAGATGAGATAGTGTGACGTAGTTCAGAGAGAATTGGCTCCACGACGCTCATGGTGTAGGGGTCAGAAGAATTATTGGGAAGGTGTACAGCCAACGACAAGCTCTTAAAGGCTGACGATGATGATCAAGATTATAAATAAATCTGTTTTTTTTTAATGAAAAAAACATCACAATTTTTTTCTATTATTGTTGTCTTTATTATTATTATTATTATTATTATTATTATTTGGAATCTCACACCAGTTGCCTGGTGGTAACCGCTGGAGTTTGAGTGACAGCAAGTCTCCTCAAGTCTCCAGCCCTCCTCTCCTCGTACTCATAGATCGCAGTAATTCTGCAATTTACAGTTTCACACCGGTTGCCCAGTGGTTATCGCTGAAGGCTGAGTGACAATAAGTCTCCCCAGGTCTTCAGCTATTATTATTGTTGTTGTTGTTGTTATTATTATTATTATTATTGTGCTCCTATATACATGTAGAGTAACACAATCGAATACACACACGTGCAAACACACGTGCAAACACATGTGCACAAGTACAAACGCACACACGTCTAATTAACATTCAGTGCATGGGGTGAAGCTATTTGAATGATTCCCGACTATTTCGCTTCCAATTACTTTCTTCTGTTGGGTTATTCGGCCTTGTGCATTTCAAAATCATAAAGAATCCCTGAGAGAGTATTCCAATTTGTTCTCGCAATGGGTTCTTAAGTGTTTCTCCTTAATCTGTTTAGGCCTTTGCTTAAATATCCTGACCCTTTTAGCAGCAGCCATTGTAGTTTTCATTGTATGCCTGTTTCTCCACGGATTTTTTTCTTCCACTGCAATTATCCACATATGCATCTTTCTAATCAGCATGTATATTAAAATATTGGGGCAAAAAAGTTGTATTCATCACATGTCCAATCTCCGAGATGGTTATTTCTTTTTCTCTTTTTATTTTCGACTTTGGAGATTTATTTGCAATGTAAAACCTATTTTAAAATATCTTCTCACAAATACTCGGGTTCCACACCGTCAGCAACAAATTAATGTTGTGCATTAATAACAATTTGCATGGTTTCTCTTTGTATCTAACAAAAACAAATAGTATGGTATAACAGTCTCATGTTTGTAACGCTCGAATTCATTTCTTGCCTGTACCTCTACTTCCAGATTTTTTCTCGAATGCATATAGTGGATTCATTAGTGATCGATTTACATTATACATATATTCAGTCAATAATGCTTGCTTTAATCCCTTGAGCATTTGCTGAGTAAAATATTTAATGACGCAATCAAAAAATGATAACATAGTTACTGAATCCTTATGGTATAGCTAGCCTCAATGTCTAACCATCGTCGTCCTTTCAGAATCTGATTTGATTAACGTGTTCAAGTTCTATTAAAAACTGAATCTTAATTATTGGGAACATTTATTGTGAATAAACATTTAACTAACTGACTATTCAATCGATATAAAGGGTTCATATTTGGATTTATAGTGAGCAGTTGCTGTTAAATAATGATCATGTTTCGGGAAAAAACTCAGTGTTCCGATTTCGAACGTAATAGAATTGTTGAAACACAAAATAGAGGTCAACTTGTACTAGCTGGGGAAGTAATCGAAGTCAGACTGTTGTGGGCTCGTTTCTGCATGATCTAAATATTTATGGAGCCAAGAAAAGAGGGAATGGGCATGAGAAATTATGAAATCAGTGCAGCATGTATATATATATATATATATATATATATATATATATATATATGCACGGTAAAAGAGGAGCTTGATGTAGACACCGGTATACTCATATGTGACTGTGCACACCCATACTGTAATTCATGTCTAGCAAACGTAATTAAGCCTTATTAAAACGGTATAAATATAGATCATGGCTCTTGGTTTATTTACTTTTGCTTTCTTGGTACTGGAATTTGAATTGATGCTGGCCTCTTCCATCATTAATTGTCTCGATCGATTGAAGAAGAGTAGGGTCGGCCTACTCATTATAAGATGTTGTTTGTCTCAACAGTTAAGCCGGTGAATCAAGGCTCCACTCAGGTGATAGGAACATGGCTGTCCACTCATCACAAAATGTTGTTCGTGTTTATTATGTAGTTATCGAGTTCTCTACCTTAGCTGCTTCTCTGTTTTTCGATTTGAGTTTCAAAAGCTGTTAATGACTGCCCACTTAAATGCCTCTGGTGCCGTAATATTGTCTTTGCGATAATCCCGTCCGCTTTTCTGAATTTTTATTCAAAGAAGCTAGTTGAATATTGGACATTCATTTAAGGATATCAATTATACATTTTCGTAAATATTCCAAATGCATTTTGTTCAGAAATCCTAGTAAATTACTCTTTGGTGATGTTTAACAAGTAAGATTGACGGCAATTCAAATGGTAAGTACACAATTTGGAGACCTACAATTCATATTCCATCAGGATAAAATCGTTTAAATTTAACCCTAAAACATTTGTAGTTATAATAAGCAGATTGATAGATGGACAGATTGATAGATCAGAATAGTTATCTGTATAGTGACTGGACAAGTTTAGAACATGAATCGGATTATCAATGCTCAAATGATGTGAAATAACAATGTGAAATAGCACGATCAGTCTTGCACTTCCTCCCAGCAACATTGATTTGATCAAAAAATATTTCATTTTCATATGACAAAGGTTATAATGACGATGATCAGATAGAGTGATTCTGGTGAAACATTTCTCGTATGAATACATACCTGCTTGAACAGAAGTGTTGAAACAGTTTTTTACTCAGTTGAAGATTATTATTATGCGATATTGATTATTAACGGGTAATTTTATACATTTTTCACATTTATAGTTGTATAAAGAGAGAAATATATTGTGCAACAACATCATGATACGTTGAAAGTAAGTACTTGGCTGGACCCTCTATGGACAGGATAATGCGCATACATAGCTATAATCAGCGAGCTTATCTTGAGAACTTTTACACGAGATCATGTTTGTGTTGTCCGTGGCCTAGTGCCAGACAGTGTAAGAAATGTCTACAACTTAGATCGTATTAAGCTTGCTACTTATTCATAATTGGGACAAATTATACAATAAACTTTATCTTATGCAGCATTGTCAATTTTGATATTTTAAAAAGCCTAATTCGAGGCTCCATTGTTGTCAATTAATGTGTTATTTTCGAATTCGGGAGTCCAGTGTTGAAAATTGAGGTGTTGTTCTTTTTGTTTTGCTTCTTCTTTTTTTTCATTTTAATCAGAGCGCACTTTTCTAATTCGAAATTTGAACAAAATATCAAATTGGCCTTAATGAAGGAAAAATCTATCTAAATTCATGAAATAACTCAATATATATATATATATATATATATATATATATATATATATATATATATATATATATATATATATGTGTGTGTGTGTATATATATATATATATCAGAGTGTATGTGTGAGTGTATTATCAAGAAATGGAAGTATATGATTCGACAGAATCATTATACATTGCTTCCTATTATATTGAAACTGCTCAAAATGAACTCTCCTTATCACACAGTAAATGTATCATCAAGTCTAGACAACGTTAATAGCATAAAAAAATAAGGCAAATACAGACAATAAATGAATAAAATGAGAACTTTAGTTCAAACTGTTGTTTGTACCTTCGCTCAATGGTAAGAGCAACGCAACGTTGAAGTGGCTGCCCGATCGGTTACAGTTACAATATCTGCAGCAGTCCCATTTTCTTCAATTGTTTATTCTATTTAAGTTGTCTAGGCAAATTGATACACTCAACGTGTGTTAACGGAAGATCAAATCCGATAGAGTTTCAATATGATATAACGCAATTCATAATCATATATATTGATGAATTTGGAATCAAATATTTTCCACGTCTTGCTGATTAGCAATTGAATCATTTGATCTCCTGGTGTGTCAGATGTAGAACTATCATTATTATGGTTGTCTAATAAACTGACAGTAGAGCTTGACGATATCTTCTACTCTTTTGATTATTGAAACAAAGGAAAATGGCAAATGAACTTCAACAACTTCAAAATAATCAACTTTAAGGTATCTTCAAAACTCATTTCCCATGGATTTTATTCCTTCTTAATGCTCTTCTGATTTCGCCTTTCATTGTCATCGAGTCGAGGTCATATAATAAAAAGGATTCTTGGAGATATAAATTGGGCACCATGTTTGATAAGATGATAATGACTTCGTTCGTTATTTAACGTTTATAGGTATTCCTTTTTCGGCAAAACTATGGATAATGGCTGTAAGCTCCGTATATATTTTTGTGGAGAATTGTAGTTATATGTCACCATCAACAAATAAATCTACATCGCCTCGATAACTCCAGCGATTCTCTGTTGGCCATTGGATGACAGAATTGATTATTTTTCTTGACAGATCCACGTACTGTTGCATCAATACTATAGTACCTATACGCCCACGTAACAAAATACATATCTTTTTACTGTAACCAGTCGTCAATCAAATACCGTGTTTATGTTAACAATCAGCCAGTCTCATTTCCAAACCCCGCTAAAAAATTGTAAATTGAAATACATACGTCAAAATATCATAAACATCATTTTGATATTTTCCAACGTCCGACGCTGGAAAATAAATCACATTTTTTCAACAAATTATCATGATATGGATATCTTTTATTTTGTATCAGTATTTTTTTCGTGATATGGAATATAATTTCATTCAGATTATCTGAGGTGAGGGATTATTATAGATATTCAATCAAAATAATTGGTTGCACCACAAAGACATATTCATTTCACGCCAGAGTAATGTATTCCTTCTAATTTGTGTTCTTTTCCATTTATTCCATACTAAAACTTGAGTGATCTATGGCATCCTCAGACTGTTGGTTTCTCACAGTTCAATCATCAACAGCATCGTCATAATCATCGTCATCATCATCATCAGCAGCAGCAGCAGCAGCGTTTAAGCCTCTGTCGTTGGACAGTATCATTAATAATAATAATAATAATAATAATAATAATAATAATAGTGATAATAATAATAATAATAATTCTGCCATTAACAAAGAGCTGTTTCGTCGTATTACAACTCTTCAGTATGGCTATGGACTATGTAAAGTGCAATCTGATAATATGTATACATATATCTCAGTGAGAGAGACAAAGAGACAGAAAGACAGAGAGATTGGAGATACACGCATGCATGCAACACACACACACACATACACACCTACAAATATGTTCCTAGAGAGAGAGGAAATAGTATTGGTAGTGGATGTTATATATGACATAGTAGTGGAAATGTTTATATAGAAAATGAGTGAATCACTGTGTGGATAAGTATTTATTCACATACATTTTGTGGGGAAGTCCCAACATCTGCAGAAATGTGTACATCTTGCTGATGGAGGAATTTATATATATATATATATATATATATATATATATATATATATAGCCATATATATATAGCCATATATATATATAGCCATCTATGATTCTCGTGATTCTGGTTTGTTTCACATTAATTTTTCCGTCTGTTGCTCCATCTCATTCTCCCGCTTGAATCTCTATACATCTTCATATTTGTAAGTATTACTGTGTGTTGATGATTAGTATGCACTGATATAATTATATAGTCACCAAGAGAGATAGATAGACCTGAATATTTTTTTTAATCGGTATGATCATATATAATCTATTCTTACATATATACATATGAACACACATACACACACACACACGCGCATATATATAGAGAGACAGAGATAGAGAGTGAGAGAAAGAGAGAGAAATAGAGATAGAGATAGTGATAGAAATAGAGATAGATGAATATAATGGACTCGTTATTTTGACGTGTCAGTCATGTTGTTCACACCTTTTGTGATACTTATTGTTCAGAACATTAGCTACGATCGGTCAACTCCCTAATGGTATACGCTGCCTTTTGGACTGCATACGTACTTTTCCAAAAAGTTGATCCCCGGATTGAGAATTATTTTCTCATGATGGGATACCCTCATTTGGGCTCAGAACAGTGCTGTCAAAACAATGCTTGCGACCATGATGAAGCTTGTAATGATGCTTCTGAGATTGTAACAGATTTTGTTAAAGAAAAAGCAATGAAACACCGCAAATAACTAAAAAAATCACGATAATCAGCATCTGCTAGTGTCTATATATACGTCATGTTATCACGGATTTGGAAACATATTCTGGCTCAGAATAAAGTCATCATGATTCGTAATAAAAGCTAATAATCATTATTATCATACGTGAGAAAAATGTAGTTTGAGCTATATGAGCTTTTCATCGCTATGGGCAAGATATCAGCAACAATTATATTATACAATGTACTTCCTTTCTCTCTCTGTCTCTGTCTGTCCGTCCATCTGTCCGTCTGTCTCCCCATCACCCTCTCTCTATCTTGCTCTCTTTCTCTCTCTCTCTACATATATATATATATATATATATATGTATATATATATATATATACATATATATATACATATATATATATATATATATATATATATATATATATATATATATATATACATATATATATATATATATAATTCAAAAATCTAAATACTTTGTAAATAAACACATTGTTGAGTTATAACCGTAGGCTTGGAATATTTGCGAATCCATATTCATTGAATTTGAATTGCCTCCGGCAGATTTTTCTCTTGAAATTTGAGGAAAAAGTGCTTTGTAATAGAATATATCTTTCTCCCCAAGACCTGTCTAGTGCTGATTAAACTTAGACAGTCAGATCAGACATTACCCTATAGCATAAGTCTGATTCGACAAGTAATTCATTTCATCTCAGCATTACGCTTATTCCGTTTATTTCTGTTTTTTATTAGTTCTTTTTTTTTTCGAAAATTTCAGACAAACATATTTCCTTGACAAATTCATGCTGATATGAATTGTGTCTAATGTAAACGCTGATTTGAGCAAAATCTCCATTTCGGTATATTGACTTTTTTGATCAGCGGATATCAATATGAATTTTACAATATATCAATTTATTCAGAATGACATGACATGATACTGACCAGAGTAGAATTAATATCAAATTCAAGTTTACAACCCTTGAAGGGGGATAGTTTTAGGTTATACTCTCACTCTCTCTGTCTTTCTCTCTTTCTCTCCCTCTAAACATTGAAATAGCGTGTGAGTTTATAGCGTATACATATATATATATATATATATATATATATATATATATATATATATATATATATATATATATATATGTATACATATATATACATATATATGCATATATATACACACACATATATATGTATATGTAAAGATAGAGAGAGAGGGGGCACGCTTTACACACAAGCACACACACACACATGCACACACATGCAGACATATAAATATATATATATATATATATATAGAGAGAGAGAGAGAGACAGAGAGAGAGAAAGAAAGAGAGAGAAGGGAGAGAGGTATGTGCGTGTGTGTGTGCACGCATTGGTGTCCAACTGTTATGTTCGAAAGTTAATTGCACACAAAATGTATCCAGCAAGTTGCAAAAGCACTGACTTCTACTGCCATATCCATCCAAATTTGCATGCATGGATAATGCAGTTTAACAAAACGAAATCAAGTATTCTATATGGACAACTCTGTCATTTCTACATTTCAGATGATATGATGGCAATGTAACTTCCCATTTAAATCGAAACGCAATCTGTTGGGATATAACATTTCTTATCCACCAATCTGATTCAGAGAACTGCCTAATTGAAATGATAAACAACTCAACATGATTCCAAGTTTTTTTGAAAGAAGATGTGACTTATGATTGGAATCGATTAGAGGTCTCACGGATATTTCTTTTTGTATCAAAATTGTGTTTACCTTAGGTAAAATACATTCAAGTATTCCCTTGTTTTAATTGAAAGGCTCTTTCATTATCTCTATGTGATTCTTTTTACTTTCATCAGTCATGATCTTTTGTTTCAGTGGTTATATGGGTTTTCACTCCTGCTTATCAATCTATTTGGACCAATGTAATAAAATTTCAAACAGAAATGTTTATTGCAGGAGAACAATTAGATTTTATCAGAAAT
Source organism: Thysanoteuthis rhombus (assembly GCA_963457665.1). Taxonomy (NCBI): domain Eukaryota; kingdom Metazoa; phylum Mollusca; class Cephalopoda; order Oegopsida; family Thysanoteuthidae; genus Thysanoteuthis; species Thysanoteuthis major. Next base: position 18,359,362 of record OY735223.1, read on the forward strand.
TGGTAAATGGCAACAAAAACAAAAACGACGAAAGAGAAATAAAATATCAAGATTTTGACATAATGATGGATATGAAAAGATTTTTGATACTCAAATATATATATATATATATATATATATATTATATATATATATATATATATATATATATATATATATATATATATATATATATATATATATATATATATATATATATATATATATATATATATATAAACGTTCCACTTGCGAGATATCATATAGAAACTTATTTGAAAAGGTCTCCCGGCTCCACAAGGTTTATGTGAAACTCACCCAGTAGATTTTTCGATTGATTGCTGCTGAAATCATATATATATATATATATATATATATATATATATATATATATATATATATATATATATATATATATATATATATATATATATATATATATCGACTGACAAGATCAGTACTACAAACTTGCAAGGTTCATTGATAAATGCCTGACGATATATGCCTAGAACAAGTGGGGATAATACATTTAAAACCAATAGAAATGGATACATCACATACACACACACACACACACACGCACACAACTACATATACATATATATATATATATATATATATATATATATAAATATATATGTGTATGTATGTATGTATGTATGTATGAACATAAGAACAATCTGTAAATAGGTTTGTGGTGAAACACGATAGAGATACATTGAAAGAAAATGACCCAGCGTTTTTTTGTTTTTGTGTTTGTGTGTGTGTGTGTGTGTGCATGTGTTTGTATTGTGTGAACTTGTTGGAATATGGACATGATTCAGCAAGATTGCCCATGAAAAGCGGAATGAAAAAAGACTCATAAAATGGTATTGGTTATATCTACTCCAAAATTGAAAATTTGATGAGCAGACATCAGATGATATCAACCTCTCATCTAGCAACAGTTTCTCAACGGGAGGACATTTTGATAGCCAATGGTCGGACTAGTACGTTCCGAAATACTAAATGTGTAATGATCAATCTTTTGCTCGAATCCAGGATCGAAATAAAAAGTTGTTTCAATTGCCAGAAATGGTGGAGAGAGGAGACATTAGAAACTGTCAACTTCAACTATCACCAAAATAATTCACATACCTTTCTTCAGTTTTCAAATCAATTTTGCCTGTTGGCTTGTTGAGAATGTGTATATATCATATACAGTCCTTCATTATGTCCATAAAGGACAGCTGTTTCGGAGGGTCAATTTGCAATGTGAACCCATGCCAAATTATTTTTGGTTCCCGTTATCATTCACTTTTTAGTAATCACTGCACAAAAGAATGGAGGAGAAATGTTTGTTTTTTTTTTTTGCTCATTGCACTTTTCCATTGTTTTCATTGATCCCCGAAATACAGCATATTTTCAAAAGATGTAGGTTACATGACAGTTACCAACAAGTGACAAACCAGACGTGTCTTTTCGTGTTTTCCTATTATCTATTGTTCCTATCGGAAATCATTTGAAGTGTTGCGACCAAAACTGATTGTTTCTGCTAGCTTTAAAATGAATATCCTAATTGCAACCCTGAAGTTGAAATCTAAGAAACGGTCGTTTTTATCGCTACCAAGAGGGAAATGTTCATCTCTCTTCCAAAGGATATTGCTGATGGAGGGCCTTAAGAAAGATCAGGTGTTCTGGCTTCTTATAATAGAAGATTTCTGGAGAGAAGATAAAGTGAATTATGGTCTTACCCCAAAGAGCAAAGGTATCGTCACAGGCGTGCCATTTCAATAAACATGATTTGTGTTCCTGAAAAGAATCATATAAAAGATTCCTGTAAGATAATTGAGAAAAAAATACACACATACACACGCGCACTATATATATATATATATATATATATATATATATATATATATATATATAGTTATCCCAAACTTTTTGAAAGCTCACTTGAAGTATTAGTATTTCACTTAAACATATTTCACCCGACTACCTGGGATATTGCAAATTGTAGAAATAGTTAGAACTAACTTATGTTGAATATTTAGTCGTTCCCAGGCCCCCGAACTTAATTTTTGCCAAATTCAGCTGCTTTGATGTGGAAGGTCAAGGTTCATTATATGCTTTGAATGGGACTTCAATAATTAATTTTTCACACAAAATAAGCTGAAAATGAGCTATTTCAATTTTGTAAACATACTCCTCTAAACACATTGCAGCACCGTCAATTGTATCACAAAATCTCACGACAGTTTGGTTTTGAGGTTTAGTAACACTCAGACTCTTTTTCCTCTTACATAAACTTATGTTCACCTTTTTTGTTCCACGCCACTTACTCACAAAAGATCGTGTATGGCAATGGTAAGCAATATAGATATTTGGGTAACAGATAAATAGTATGTACTCTGCATGTTTGTGTGTCTTCGTGTGCAAGTGTGATTTTCCAGCTGTGTGTGATTTAATGAGCGTTTTCGATAGTGCATATTTATGTACGTGTGCTTATTTCTTTGAGTTGGTATTTGTGTGTGTGTGTGTGTGTGTGTGTGTGTTTGTTGTGTGAATGCATGTGTGAATATGTGCGTATGCATGTGTGTGTTAGCGAGTAGGTATGTTTTTTCCTTGGATAGGTGTTTGTGTATGTAAGTGGCCGTCTGTGCTAGCGTGCATCCATAAGTGAGCTAAATCAGAGAGTCCATAAGCATGTGTAAAGAAAAAGTTTGACAAGGCACATAATGTCAAAAAAAAATCATCTTGGTGTTTGTATTTATAGTCCAGCGTTCATAGAAGCTAAAACACCTGATGCGAACAGAAGTGACAGATAAACTGAAACAAATATTTACCAAAGATCAAAACAAAAAAGCACAAGAATCCTCAGCCTGATTCTGAACTCCACTCTTGATACAATGCTCAAAGAGTGTGTACTCTTTTTGCAATTTTGTTGCTGGGTTAGATATACACAAGGCAATTTTTGGTAAGAGCCATTTACAACTTGCTAGGTCAGTTGAACCATCGTTTTGCTCAAGGCATCGGGTCATCCATATAAATTCTGTCCTGGTTTGATGTAGTTTATTTTCAGTGACCATACTAAAACTGGTGTATCCAATGTTGAGTGGTGTAGCCTCGGAGGTTTCGCATTCCTAGCTCTTGCGTTAAATGCTAAGTGGAGAGGAAATGAGCATCATTTTCTGAGTTTTTTATATGACTTAGTGGTGAGTTGAGCTGTTGCGTGCTGAACCGGAGTTGAGCACTGTGCCATTGGACCAAAGAGCAATGAACCTCGCCAGATGGTCGAAAAAAGAGCAGACAAAATAACAGATATATCACAATGTATTAGTGACGTAGCATTAATTATCCCCAATCTGTTTAAGCTGAGGCCAATTTTGCCTCTATTGCATTGGCTGATATATCATTTTGTGTACTCATCATGTTACTGATTTGCAAATTTTAAATTATTTTTATAGAAATACGATTTATCACTGAAATGTAAATCTTAGGATCGAATGATAAGCTTGTAAACCAAATATAAAACTATTTATTGAAATATTAAATTTTTCTTCCTCTTCATTGGTAATACAGACCTTCATTTGTGTGTCTAAATAGGTGTACACAAATTGCTGTAGTCAATTGGTAGAGTTCTCTAAAATCAGTCATTTATAACAAATACTTTAAATTGGTACTTGATGACTCTCCGTTAAGTACAACAACTAGGATAATGGAACATCTCCCTGTTATATAAGGCGGTCCCTGTAATATCTGCGAGCTTAAGCAACGGTTAACCTGGTCAATACGTAGACAACTGACCTTTTCGAAATTTCATGTGCCATAAGCTTCAACTGGTTCTCCGAGATGGAAGTTGGTCTTACAGATAATTACTCGTGTATAACTAACCCTACAACATTATTGATTTAAGTATTAGCGGAGAACAATGATATGTAATTATATATTCTCAGTACAGACAAATTCTCATCTTCCCACAAATAAGTACCTAATTTATCACACAGCCTACACTCTCCTAAAATCTTAGATTACAAAAAAATATTACAAAAAAATACTTACGGAGATGCATATTCTTCTTAAATAGGTTAGTACTTTAAGTTCAAATACAGAACAGACATGTTTGTAAAGAATTAAATAAATGAAAATTATCCTACATTAACTCTTTAATATATTAGATTATTCACTCTTGTATTCACACAATATATGGAAATGTAGACAAACTTTCCACTTTACCGACAACACCACAGTGACCAACATTTACTTTCACTACATACACGCATGTAATTTTCTCAATAACAGAGTGGCTAGATGTGACTACATATGCACTGACCGAACTTTTCTCAAGTTCACTTCTTATGCACAAATGATTTAAATTTTGACATTGAAAAAAAATTGTCCCTTTATTGCAGGGAAAGATAAGAAATTTAGATCAATAATGATCGAACATCATCTCCCCCTTCTCCACAAACGCAGTTTTCGCAAAATTTTGTAATTCTTACAATTGACAACTACTGGAAGCCGGTCTTCCGGAACATGTCACGAAAAAAAAAGTTTCTGTTATTAAACATTTGTGTTTCCATTGTATCTATTCCTCATCAATTTCCCACAATTTCCTCATCGTATATACATGTAGGATCACAGGGAGGCAGAAGTTACAAAAAAGCAAGCCAATAAGCTATGATGGTAGAAACTTACCTAACCTTATGCAAGATATATAACGGTTATTAACTAAGCTTCCTTTCGACGGTCATTAGGTCAAAATTATTGTTATTCAACCCTTGAGGATTAGATAACCAATATGTTCTGCCAAGTCTCAAATGTTGAGGAGTACTGAGAACCACGAGACCCTTTCTACCTTAATAAAACAAAATTCTGAGCACAGGGAGGAAGATTTGAAGGGAGATGCCATTGAAGGACACGCTGCCTTAGAAAATGTTGGAAATCATGGATCTAAAACGGGATGAAATTTGGTTTCGACAGTTTTTTTTTGGGTTTTTTTTTTTTTTAGTTTACTTCTTTTGTTTTGTTTTGTTTTGTTTTTCTGCTAAAGTATCCTACATAAATCCCTATTCCTTCAAACGAGGGACACAACACAATAGGCAGGATATACAAGTTAATTGTAATAATTTGAAGAACTTCCGGTATTTATTACTTGAGAGGTCAAAGAAGCTATCCAACAAACAAAAATAGAAATAGATGAAGATCCACCTATCATCACCATGAACTACTCAAAAAAGTCGGTAATGTCATCAACAAGAAACTAGCCATCCTATAAAATTCATGTCTATGACAGAGTTAAGTCCTAGAAGACTGGAGCACTGCAATCATAATGTTATTGCAATAAATAAAGAACTTGAATGATCCTAACATCTACAGGCTGATAGGCCTACACAACTGCATCCATAAACTTTTACCCAAAGAGATCACAAACCGAATCACAAGAACGCGAGATAGAAGCCAACCACAAGAACAGGCTGGATTCAAAAGAAGATACTCAGCCATAGACCATCACCATTCAGTAGAGTGACAAAAAGAGAAGGTGACAGAATATGAAAAGCCACTTGCCCTAACATATGTGAACATTAAGATGGCATTCGAATTTAGTATGAATCCCAAATTTCGTTGATGACATAATGCAACAACGTATACATTGTATATGTCAGAGATTTGCAACATATATACCGACACAGCAGTTCATTTATCACGCTACATGGAAAAACCTGAGCCCCTTCAGCTTGAAAAGGGGGTAAAGTATGGAGATACCAGCTAAGCCTCACTTTTTAAGGCCCGCCCTAAGACAAAACCTTGAGAAAACTGAATAGAGAGCAAGAAAAGTGAACCACATGAACTCCAGTAAAATAATGCCATGTTCAACAAACGTGTTGAGAACGAAGTCGGAAAAAATCAAATAAAAAAAGGCAGACCTAAAAAAAGTAAACTGCTATATCTACTTCTAGCAATGGATCTCTCTGAACCCAATGAAGAAAGTAGGCGAAAGATCATTGTAGGATAATAATTTTTCGATAGAGCATGATTATCCAGTAAAAACAAGAAAAACCCATTAATCTCAAAAAGTAGAGTATACAACCAATGCATCTTTCCGATAATCCAATACAGAGCCAAAACATGGAACTTATCTAAAAGACGGTCTTGTAAATTGAGAAACATTCAACGTGCACATGAGAAAATCATGCCCAACATCACGTGGAAAGATCACGACTGCTCAGTACATAAGGATAAAATCAGGTTTCTGAGGCATCATAGAATACATTGAGATAGTCGAAAGCTGATGGGCTTGGCCTGTTGCAAGAACATCTTACAGCCAATGGACTGCAAAACTCACAACGTGGATCCCCAGTGATCATATTCAAAATTACGTCCAGCAAAACATAATTCTACAATTCTTCATTCATCCGGTAGAGTTAGAATAGTTGGATAAACCGAACTCTCTCTGGTTTGATTGCGACCTGGTAAACAGGAAAATAACTTTGGATTCAAAAATATTGAAAATGCTAAGGTAAATTGCCTTACCATCCCTTCCAAGAAAAATAATTGGAATGCACATACGTGCAAAACCATGGTCACGTACTCCCTGAAAAAGGGCCTGTGCATGTCATAGACCGCGGCTGGTCCTTCGAGCCACAAATATATGAGATTATCACGTGATCTATTGGCACGAAGCAAGCGATTCAGGAAATTTTGGAGTGTATGGGGTTTGCAGCTAGCGCGGGATCACAGGTAATGTGGGTAGAATTTCGATGAACGGTACCGTGTAGCTCGCGGATATTGCATTTGGAATAGTTTAGAGTGGGGCTTTAATAAAAATGGCTGCATATGAAATAACATTTGAGAAAATATGATGAAAAATTTAAAAAAAAAAACGTGTTTCGATGTTGTGAGTCTTAGAATGTGTTATCTGTCTTCATTTCTACATACTAAGCTCATTTTTCGAAGCTTGGGGGAAAGGAAGGTACAAAAAAAGAATATAAAAACAGATATACGTATATGGAATATATGTATATAAGATATAATAATGATACAGACATGATAGACATACATATAAAAAAAATTGAAAAAAACAGTCCGTTTACGTGAGCCATCAGGTGACAACTATCTTTTTTGGTCGTTTGGGGATAATCAATAAAAACAATTGAAAGATGGTTTATCAATTAATGAGTTTCTCTCACATTTTTTCTGATTACTGAAACAAGTCTCAATTGAAAAAAAAAACGAAAAAAAATGAACTGCTAGGGGACCAATTCAACATAAAATTACATTGCATTGAGAACCCCTTGTTAAAAAAAGTTGTGTGCTGGGTGTTAGGGTATTAAGTGCTTCGAGGGGCGAGTTGCTTCATTCTTATATAGAATACAAAAATGAGGGAAAAAACAGTTTTTTTGTCATTTCTTAATTCTATCACAAAAAAATGTCTGGATTTTCAAAGAATAAACGTTTACACTGCTGGGCAGAAATTGAATAATTTTAGATAATTTCACAGTGTAAATTGAACCCCAATTCAAAAAGCTACCTCAGAGGGGCATTTGCCACAAAAAATAAAATGATATCGTTGAAGCATGATAGAATGTAAATGTTTGAATATCTAGCCCTCTACCTACATTGATGTTGCCTATACGTGCAGCACAAAGATAGACGGATAGCTAACAAATCTACCATCAAGTAGCCAGTCATGGAGACTCACTTAAAAACTGAAGAAAGGTATGTTGAAAGTCTTGGTAACCTTTCCGGTTGTCGGTCGGTATCTCATGAGAATAAAAGAGTTCAACAAAGAGAGGAGAACATTTCTAATTCCAACTTGGCAATAACAATAATGTCTGAGATGTATTAAATAAAAATACTTTCTACTCCTCAACAATAGACTTTTCATTCAATGGCATCGAATTACGAATTCATTTAAGTGTCTAGACAATTTAATATCGACCTTAATTTAGCACTTTCAATATTTGTGAGTCCCACCAACGACCCCCCGGGCCAAATACGACGATAGTCATTGGCTTTTGCGATATTAATATAATGGTTCAACGAAGAGGGTTTTTTTAGGTTGCTCCATCAGGAAACGAGAAAGTAAGTAGTTTTGTTTAAAAAAAGATATTAATTGCAATATTTTCCCTGGCTTATTGGAAAGAAATATCACTCACACATAAACACACAGAAGCAGGCAGACACATCAATGCACACATTCACACACACACACACACACACACACACACACAGATACGCGCACACGCACACACACACACACACACACACACACACACATATATATATATATATATATATATATATATATATATATATATATATTGCATACGTACATATGAAGGATCGATACGTAGATATTAGTTGGATTTTGATCAGGTATTTTCAATGCATAATATACGTTATGTTGCACAGAAAGTTATAATTATATTCTGAGACTGAAAGGTACAAAAACTTTGCCACCGCTTGAAAAAGAGTTGTAATTTGATCCCTATGATCATTTACTACATGGTAACAAGAGGACGAGTGTTATCATGCAACAAGATTACTGTCCGACTTCCTCGGGTTGATAAATGTTTTATTAAGATATAATACTTTATCCAAAGAAGCCAATTGCTGAAAGACATGATGTTACTTTAGTGAATTTTAAACTGGGGAAAGACAAAACTATATGAAACTCATTTAGATAATATATATATATATATATATATATATATATATATATATATATATATATATATATATATAGATAGATAGATAGATAGATAGATAGATAGATAGATAGATAGAGATAGAGAGAGAGAGAGAGAGAAAGATGGAGAGATAAGAACTCTTAGGTAGGGCATCAATCTGCTATAACCAACTATGCAATGATCTATTAACTCTGGAATTAAGCATTCAGGTAGGAGAAATTATGCGTAAGTAAATATGTCGCCTAATTTGATCGTACTGACCGTTCTACTACTGCGTTAATTAGGAATAGTTCATCTAATTCTGGATCTGGAACAAAGGTGTCGAACCCATCTAGCGCTGGGAGGGATGTCGAGTTTATATCCACACAGAAGTGTTGTGATTCAACGTAACAGCTGTCTGTGGATGATACAATTATATATATATATATCAGTAGTTTTTGGAGTGCATGAATTTCTGAGCCACAATTTTTTATAAGTCTCCTAATAATTTACCGAACAAAGTTTGACTGTATCATCTCTTTGTCGAATCAATTTTGTATATTCAAGTCTCCCTTTAATGCTATTTATGGGAAAATGATTTTCCCAAGATCTCACTGAGCTTTCCTCTTCTTGGTTAAACATCAAATATGTTTGCAACCATATATATTTGTGACCTTATTCAGTGTTGATACAGAATGAACAGGATGTATATTCATATTTTTACTCACAAAACAGGTTTATTATATCATAAACCTCTTTGTAGGCACTCTAAACGACAAGAATACTTTGTAGAACTACAGGTCCTTTAGATATCAATGTCATACTTTTCAGCTATAGCTTCAGCACTACCATTCGTAACAATGGTCAAATACAAAGTTATTTTTGTGTTTGTTAACACTTTTTCTATAGAAATTAGTTTTGATTGCTTACCCATTATTTTGCAGTTATGTTTTTGGGAGCTTCGCTAAGAATGCACAACGCAGTGTGATAATTATTTATCAAAATATACATTGTGTTGAAGTACTTATTACAAGTACGTATGACCAGTTACTTTTGCATGAAGGATAACGCTTCTGTGGCATTTTACGGGGACGATAATAGGCGAATAGTGGCAATACATGAAAATTATTAAGGTTCCTTTAGAGATTAGGTTTGTACTTTGACACGAACATTTCCAGACGATCGTGATTGAAGTAGAATAGCCAGAAAACCTTTCTAAAATGAGATTTTTGTCGTGATTCTAAGAGCAGCTTTCGGCACATACAGCAAGAAAAAAAATGGTGGCAGATCATAAAAATGAGATATCTAAACTATTAGTGATGTTGGATTCTTCTATTTGTTAGAATTTCCAAGTACAATATTTATGAATGGCTGAAAAGGGATTGTTTTTTTAAACGAATGATGATTGAGATTTGTCGGGATAAGTATATTTTCTTGGAATTTTCTTTAATCAGTTCTCATTCCCTCCTACACACAGGGTAAATAAATCAAAATCACACACGCAGAAACGCATACACACACACACACACACACATGCACACACACTCATATATATATATAATATATATATATATATATATATGTATATATATATATATATATATCACTCATCACCTCTGGTTATATAAGATTATTGCATTTGATCGATATTTTGAGAGGTGTTATATTTTAGTATTGTTTAGAACATTCTAAGCTGAGTCATACTTCGTTTTTCTAAAATTGATACTCAATATATTGCACGAATCGTAGTATAACATCTATAACTGCAATTTATCAGGCTTCTATTCTAAGAGATCAGATGAAAAGAAGATAAAAGCCAGAAGTAGAAATATTTAAAAAAATATATGCTGAGATCGACAGATGAACAATGCCGTGAGAGAAATTACAAAGCGAATAAGGTGTGATGTTTTGAATCTTCTGAAATGAAAGCAGGAAACATAATAGCCTTCAGGTTAAAAGAAAAATATATATATACAAAAATGGATAGGGTTTTTTGCTGTGGAAAAGAGAGACGTGAAAGAAAAAAGAATTGCTGGACACAGACGAGAAGGAAGAAGAAAATGCAAATCCACAACTGGGAACCGAAAGGGGGCAAAAGGAAGTAGAAAGTAGTTAAAAATCAGGGAGAAAGGGGTCATCAATGGTTAACAATTCATGAATGAATTAGTAATGATATACAAGCAGCACATATATATATATATGTGTGTGTGTGTGTGTGTGTGTGTGTGTGTGTGTGTTTTTTGCAAATATATTTATATGTGTGTGTGTGTGCGTGTGTGTAGGTATAATGCAAATGTTTCCATAAAGATTTTACTATAGATATGCATTGTAAATAACGTTACCATTACGTAATATATAAATATATATATGAGTGTGTGTATCGTGTACCCACTAGAGACCATTTGAATTCATGTTTTAGTATATGTACATATGAGAAAAATGCAGTCGCTCTGAAATTCCTACCATATATTTGTTTGTCTAACCTGTGTATATTTATAAAGATATGTATCTACATAAGAATCCTGATGTCGGGTACTCGTCCTCACAGATAACATAACTTTCAAAAACATTCAATGCACACATATATATATATATATATATCTATCTATATATATATATATATATATATATATATATATATACATATATATATATAAGTGTGTGTGTGAATGTGTGTGTGTGTGTGTCTTTGTGTGTGTATGTGCATGTTTAGATTAGTTCGTTTGGGTGTATCGATAAGACATATTTTCATGTATATATATATATATATATATGTGTGTGTGTGTGTGTGTGTGTGTGTGTATGTGTGTGTGTATGTGTGTGTATGTGAGTTTTGCCTAAGAATTACAGTTTACAATCTTGCCATTACGGACATTATCCCTTCTAAACTTTATACCTTATGGTCAAAAGTGTGTGCAAGAATGATCTACCCAAAAGTATGAGATCTCCAACGATATTTTCAAACATTGACAACCATTTTAATTGAGTTCGTCTGCCTACGTGTATGCTCAACTGTCTCGATAATGAGAATACAGGTTGAAGAATGGATATATGCTGAGAGGAAAAATTAAACTGATACAGTCACCTCCCAATGAGATGATTTTCATTCAATTCTTATGTAGGCATTGGAAATATTTTTTCCCATTAGTTCAACTCCTCTCTGCCTGCCTTCTCATTTTTCATGCTTCTCATTTTTCACCTTCCCTTTCTTGTGTCTCTGATGTTTTTCTCACTTCTTAACTCGATACTTCATCAGTATGCATTTCTTCCAACTTCTGAATATGTTCTTTATACCTGCTTATCTTCTCACTATTTTTGTTTTTCAAAATCCCCAAGAATTTTCCAAGAACTGATTCCAGTCATTTTTATACTTTTCAACTATTGAAGACGCACGTACACACGCGCAGTCTTTCCAAAACTGACCATTCTTTGATTTTTCTTTTCATTTAACACCAAATAATGTACCAAGAGAAATAATAGGAAGTCGAGAGACCATAATATAAAGAAATTATTAAATTATTTCCAAGAAATGAAAAACGCCCACAGAACTAGGATCAACAAAATATATTAATGTCTTATGGACTGACCCAAATAACACTGAACGTCATAATCTTTCATGTTCATAAATAAATGCCGAAATAGAATGAATGTTGAAAGAAGAAAAACATGATGTCTGCCGAATTCTGAAATTCGAAGAGCGATTCCATCTTTTGAATTATTTCTCCATTTACAAACTTGCTGGGTGGAAAGGTCAACATATTGCTCAAAATATTATCGTTGGAATGTCTCGTATCATGACCGGTGCTGGGTGACTTTAGTTTATCCTTTAATGTCAGCATGGCGTCACTTGGCGTCATGCCCGGGAAATTCTCACGGATATTGTGCTAATAGATTGGTTTTCCATTCATCTAATTCCAATTGGGAATGAGACGATGTGCTTCTCTACAGGTTTTGTTTAGCTATAGATTTCTTCATTTTTATGTGCGAGCTTAGGTCATAAAGCGGAATCACACGAAACATAAATAACATGATTATTAGTCCAGTCAGGTGACAGATGATCAAGCTATTTCATAGAATATCTTTAGATAGGACAGTTTATGTCGGACAATATGCGATAATTATAAAGACATTTTTGTTAGGAAACATATTTTGTTCAATACCGGCGTTAACCCGTAGAAGAGCCGATATAATAATTGAATGTAGAGAATGAACGGAATGCGAAAAACAAAACTGCACCTACTACGAAGCAGTTTTAAAACAACTGCAAACCAATCTACCGACACTGTTGAGTCAGTGTTAAGTGCGTTATCTCGCACTCCTTTCTGCCAACAATGCATATTTTTTCTTTGTTTCCATTCATGCCTCAAACAACTAATTCAATACGTTTTAAAAATCCGGTATCATTTCAAAGGATAGGTTTTCATTTATAAGTTGTTACGCTATTTAGATTTCAGCATATTTCAGAAATTTACAGACAGACACTTTTGCACAAGGATTTCAGTGTCATTTTTCTTTAATTTCAACGAAACATCAATCAAAACAGCACAAAACATCAAACCAAAATTTGGCTAAGATAAGGTTCCTGATTGTACGCCTCAGAATGATAAATAAAAAAGTATAATTATGAAATCAGAATTTGATTTTTCGCCTTTTTTTTTATCTTAATCAAGTATCTGTGTGTGTGCAGGGGTGACATATGTAGTTTATTATTCATTCATTTATTGACAGAAAATTTTTTATCTTCATTCAAGTTCTTGATATCTTTGAAGCTGTTTAGGGTTTTTTGGTCGGACCTGGACTCTTCCTCAATTTTTCTGTCTGTAAAGCATCTCTTATATTTATTAAATACTTCCACCGATCAAACCTTGAGAGCAGATGAATAAGCATCATCATCATCATCATCATCATCATCACAAAAAGTAGCAGCAGCTGCATTTTAGTGTCCATCATTAGACATGGACCTACCCTGAGAAGCGACCTCTCTATCCTGGACAACGTAGAGCCCTTCTCACTCAAGTGTGATTGCTCACTTAATTTCTTCTCCTTTCGACGATTTCATAGAATTTAGTTGTCCCACTTCCATTTCCTTTGTTTTGTATGGTTTTTTTATCGTTGTGTCTTTATCCTCAACATGTTCGTTGTACATGACATTCCTTCTGCTGAATTCAATGTTAAATTCAACTTTCTTGTTTGCTTTATTCACTTTCTTTCGCTATTCGGAGATTATAGAGGTTCTTTACAAAAAGGATGATGTTGTTAGCAAATACGATAGCCTCATCATTTATAAGGACAAAATATTTGTAAAATATGAATAATTTTTGCAAATGTTGCATTGAATAAAAATTTTTACGATGATATAACTATTACCTTATTGATATCCAAAAGACACTTTATTATGTCCTCTTCCGGGGTTTCATCTTACGTTTCAGTGCCAAACATTTGGTGCTGAATGTGATTTTTATGGAAATCTCACCTTTTCAATCTTGAACGTTCTACCTTCATCCCATGGAGAATTTGTCACTTGGCCTAGACAGCGTAAACCGAATTAGCAATCAAAGAAGATGGGATTACTGCACTCTAAAATGTTTTGATATAATCTAATATTTCAAAAACTGCGTAACCTGTGTGGAATCGTAATGGTAGATTAATAATAAAAGAATTCAAACAGAATTAAGATTGCTTAAGCAATCATTTACAATTAGTTAATTATTCTCATGCGAAAATCGTTTTCGCTCTGGAATTCTTCAAGAAATGATAACTATTTGGGTTAATTTTGATACTAAGTCCAGACAGAAACGTTTAGTCAACTTCAATGATTCCAAATGCATGCAATCATTTTTAATAAGATGATCAACCATGAAACACGTGTCGATTGTATTATGTTTGTGATCTTATATATATATATATATATATATATATATATATATATATATATATATATATATATATATATATATATATATATATATATATGTATTGTAGAAAACGTATTTTGAGATGGTGAAAGTGCTAAAAAATTCTTTCATAATTCCACTGAACAGTCAATACTTATATTTTTTTTTTGAGAAGACGATTTATAATGTATAGTCGTATGTTTGTATTCATAGATAAAGTAATGTATTTACAAATATCCATGGATAATATGATTACGTCCTTGTTATATATTACGAGATATTTAACCATTCATAGTTGTAGCTCTTTTTGCTCATTTTTTTGTGTTCTGAACTTTGAGGAAACAAAGGAAATTGAAAAATCAAAGTTTTTTTTTCGAAACTTCCATGCTTCTAAACTGAATGCAGCGCTGCTAGAAACACTATGAATGCTAATTGTTCAAATATTTGTTTTTAATCCGTCGAGTATCTCTGTTTTCAGTACTTGAATATCATACTGGAACATTTTCTAGTGTGTCTTTGCAATATATACTAATAAATTTCTGCATTAACCCAACAAAGCTCTTCCGTTAGATTTTGATACTCATTTTTGGGGAGAAATCTTTTGTAAAACTGTTCAAACCTCAGGCAATATTGATTGGTGAAGCTGAAGAAAAAGACAATACTCTTTTTTTTCATTATTGCCATAGCCTATCCTATCAGCTTGTGTATAGTCGCTCGGATAACACCGGAACCCAACAATGGCGTGACAACTCTCTCTTCATCTATATCTATTAGAACACTTGAAGAATTGTCTTGATATTATCCATCCAGCTCTCCTTTTTTCTCTGTCCCACATTCAAACTAGTTAAGTGTCATTCAGGGTGATTAATGCTATCTTGTCAGACTAAAAATATTATACAATTCCAATGATTAGGCATTCATCTCTTACTGCTATATATATATATATATATATATATATATATATATATATATATATATATATATATATATATATATATATATATATATATATATATGCGTTTATACATGCATACAAACACACACACACACACACACACACACACACACACACACACATATATATACTTAGAGAGATGGAGGATAGATAGAAATAGATGGATAGATCGACAGATATATTCCTGCAGGAATGCATTGTAATTCATAATGTAATATTTCAATTTCGAACTGGTGCATAGATTTTCATCATTTTAAATTAACACCAGATTTTTGATTTATGAAACAGAGCAACAGGGCAAAATTTTTTAATAAAACGAAAAAGATTAAATTGATAGATATAAAAGGAAACAAAATAAAAAAAAAAAATCACAATAAGCACATTCGTTTGCGGTACGCGAAATTATTGAATATTGATTTGATTGTTCAGGGAAATGCAGACATCGACTTAATTAAGCTGAGAATATTTTAATTTTGCGTTTAAAATTACAAAAAAAGAAAGTAATATAAATTTCATTGACAATGAGTGATATTTCACGTGACTGTCTATATTTTCAGCAGGTTCAATTTTGATCTTTAAAATATTTTTCTCGCCTCGGCTATAAATCAAATCAGATAATCATTTAGATTTAGAACATACTTTAGATAATGACTTTGGGGGTCATGGGATGATTTACCTAAGTAGCAATATGTACAATAGAGTCAGTTGTCGGAAGAAAAATACGTGATACATGACAGAAGAAATAGGATATG
>OY735223.1:18380592-18393092 GCA_963457665.1 Thysanoteuthis rhombus
CGACCAAGGTATTCAGAAAAAGAACAGTGTAAAAATCTTTACCACCAAAGGTTTTCGATGTTTTCCGTGTGTCATATTTATAGGGCAGTACATTTAAATCCATAAGAAAACAAAATGAAAATTGGCTCGTCATGTAGCAAAAGTCTCAGCCAATCGATGTGCATCATGACTCTCAACACAGAATCCCAAAGATCACATGTATTACTGGAAATAGGAGATGGTGTTACGATTTAGAAAAAAATCAGAAAGTATTGGCTAAGCAGTTCCAACGATAGAGAGGCCAGGCAATTCTTTGCGAGGGTGTTTATTAAACGAAGGACACCAAAAGGCAGCTGATGATGATAAAAGTATCATTTGCTATTGACCAAACCTTTTGTATTGCAGTGTTCATCACGCCCTAAATATCAGCAAAAAGATATCAGCTATAACCCTAACATCCTCTGGTAGTAACTGAAAGTAAACCACAACAACGCTGTTCAACCAAACACTTAGCAAAATATTCCTTGGGAGGAGGCCAATTACGGCTTGTTCTGTAGTCTGTTAGTATCTACTAAACCAAAGTCTGAATCACTTTATATTCTTATAAAATATCTACTTTTAATCACCTGTCACCAATAAAATAACAATTTTCCATCACTAATAACGGTAGGATGGGTTTACGCGTTCTTAGGGAAGTGCAGAAATGTCTACTTGTACTTCACGGTTGGCTTCTCAGCCAATTAATGGGGAACCCATAATACAACTCTAGGCACTTTTCCAAATTGTTGCCAATAAAGTTGAACTGTTAAATGGTTTGAATTAAGTATTTCAGCTTATTCCTAATGCATTAATGCTAGACCCATGAAAGTATATATCAAATCAAAGGAAAATCACATGTAGTACCGAAAATAGTGGAAATACATTTTATGCTTTCAGATGAAAAATATTCAGTTGAAAATGTATTCGAAGTAGAACAGCGTAATATAATAACAGGAACAGGATTCAAAGGTTATTCTTCACTGTTATATGTATGAGCGTAGAAGAATTGCAATGCTTTTTCTATATATCTATTGCTAGATGAGCACAAAGGCTAGCCGGGGGCCGTTGTGATATGTTCAGAAAAAAATTCACTGTTTGAAGCTCAACTCAAGTCTATGCGAATGGCGACTGGAATGAATTATCTGTTTTCCTCGATGAAAGAGCGCTTCAAAGACGGAAAGCTTATGAAATAATTCAAGTTAGATATATAGGTTTATTAAGGAGCAGGGGCACTCACATTGTTGATGGAACAAGTTATATGTATGGCCAAACGGAAGGAAATTGTTCGATTTTGAGCATTACACTAAACGCTAACGTTTTATTAGAAATTGTCAACCAAAATGGTCTCAAAAACTGTGAGGATAAGTTTCTCCAGTTTCAAGGTAGTATAGCAGCATGACTGGCAATGTTTGCATTGAGTGTGCAAGTTGCATCAAAGGAGCCAAAGGGCTGGATATTTAAGCATTTACTGCCGATTATATCCAGAAAAATCGGTATGCCATAGTTACCCTTTTTCCCCATTAAAACAAGATTTTTTTTAAATGTCATTTTGCAATGTGAGTCTCTGCTGAACTGGTCCCTCTGTTTGTACCAGGCAGTTTTTAGTCCAAGTTGAGAGCTGACTTTCAATTACATGATTGTGATTGAAAAATCATGGTAGGTAAATGTTGATTTTACATATATGGGTTTGGTTCAATGCTTTGTAAAGACGGACAGTGAAGTGTTTACTTCTTTAATTTTGATGAGGATTGTTTCCGTGGTTATTGTCAAGGAGGATGAAACGATTCCAACATGGAATCGAGTTTGACATTTTCTGTCATCTCAGTGTCTTTAAAACAAGGTCAGCTTCAACACAATGGAAAACCTGTATTAGATTATCCTCAATGGTTGGCCACCAGCTTCAGACAGTGTATCACAAACCGCTATTGTCGTTTGTTGCTTCTATTGTAGGATTCGATTTGCAGCACAAGGCCGGGAAAGTGTGTTCGGTTAAATTTACAGAAAAAAAGGAAAAGCAGAATATTCAGTATAGATTTGTTTACTCAATTGGATATCGATAAAAGATATTTTTCACTTTCTTTTCACAGACATAACATTTTGCTAATTCAATAACAACCCTCAGTCATACAACCATTAAGAATTAGCGAAACTTTTTTTCTGCAATATTTATGAGTCAGTCCGAATGAAGTGTACGCATAATTTCTTACCTGCATATGAGTATACGTATATATACACATATGTATAATAACTAATACATTCACATGTGACTATGTGCATATTCAAAATTTTAGGACATGTATTTGTACAAACAAAAACCGGGTATTTACATACGTATGTACGCTTGTTTGAATATGCAACACGCATCTGGAGACATATAAATACGGACACACCCATACACAGAGTACGTGCCATAAATATTTGAACAAACATACTTCTCGCTTGTAATCGCCTGATTTCAAATGTTAATAAACAAAGCATTACCCCAGGAGAACCAAATCTTATTACAAACATTATAACAGAGCCTGGAATTAGTCATGTTTCTTTGTTCTTAATTCTAAATTTCGGGAAAATACTTCTTGGGTGGAATCAAATTGTTCGATGAAATAACGAAAAATTATCCTATCTTTCAAATATGTTATTTGAAATCGAACAAAGGGATTGAAAAGGCAAGCTCACATAGAAGATTTGTGCTTATTTAGATGGTTGAGAGCAGTACTGTTCATATAAACAAACCATGGCATATCAATCAGTTCACAGCATGATTCTAAAGATAATTATCAATCCCTTCGTCAGGATATCCTTCCTTGACAATGGACACAATTTGTTGACGATGCCTGATATACGGTGACTTAACTAACTTTCGTAGATATTTATAGCTGCTTTGAAAGAGAGATAGGTGGCGAGATCATATCCTAACGATCACCCACATGACTCTGTCTGAGTGTCTATATACACGTCATGACGTGTATAAATCAATATTCTGCTCCAACGGATAAAATTTGAGAATTCGTTAATTAAATGTGTTCCAGGTATTTCAGAATAACATATAAAGCAAACAAAGTATCATGTTCATAGAACCGAATGTGGTCGCTTATTATAATCACGAGAATGTCATAAAACTTGTAGATATCAAAATCAATTGGTCTCAAACACTTTGAAAAATAATCACAATGAAAGGTTTTCTCTACAATGTCGGTAATCGGTTACTGTTATCTAAAATACTTTGTTCCAAAGTCATCACATATTTCTTCTGTACATATAGTTCATATTACGAATTTCTGATGACAAATAAACTACATCTCAATTTTCTCTCGGGCATTGAGATCGGAGCCGTGTAAATTGAATGTTGAATGGCTCCCTGAGATCAGTCATCATCATCAGCAGCAGGCCTTCAGTGTCTGTCTTTGATCATGCACCTTACCAAGGATTTGCCCGACTTCTTTATCATGAGAGTCTCGGAGACAATACCATCTGAGCTTGTCTTCTCGTCACACCATCTTATTTTATGCCAGACACAGTTTTGCAGATGATTCCTGGGGATCCAAGTTATGAGTCGTGATGTCCAGCGGTTTGACATTCTTTCAACTTGACCAGCCAATTTCTATGTACGTTTCCCTGCGGATTCTACGATATCCCTCATATACTGTGCTGTCTAGTGATCTTCCTACGTGAAGTACCGCAAGATTCTTGCACGTGTGCGTTGTGTGGTGCTCTGTTTGTGAGTCTATATTTTGGTCATGTCTCTTGTTTCAACGCCATAAATGACTATCGGGATGGGAATTGATTGTAAACTTTCATTTCAGAAACTAAGTGGATGGTCTTGTTCTTAAAAGTCGAATCTGCTCTGACTAAAGCAGTACAGCACTTGGAGATGAAGCATAGGAACCTTTACTGAGAATATCCTATATTTCAGGTCAAGTATAAAAGTTTCCAATAAGACTATAATCATTATCAGACGTACATTCCTATAGCTCGAGAAAATATAGTTTATATTGCAGTTGTCCAATGCTATTCCTTTTTTTTTCATGCATCTCAACCTTGCGTAGCTATCATCCTATGTTTTGATCAGTCGAAGAGTTTTTGCAGGTAAGTTTACTTTCTTTCAATATATATATATATATATATATATATATATATATATATATATATATATATATCCTGACAATCAATAAAAGGGACGTATTTATGAAGTTCTTTCAAAGAAACGGTTCTTAACACATACAATCAAAATGTGATTATATGTTTATTTTCGTATCAATTATTCATATGGAGTCAGACAATCAAAGGATCCGGACAATAATCTCAAATACGTTAATTTGATCGTATATCTATTATTTACTTTGTGTCCGGAGACTTGAGCTCCAACGAAAAATGAACACAGTGTTTTGTTTTGTTTTGTTTTTTCGCGTCAATATAACAGATATTTCAGCTCCAATCACTTTAGTTTCTTTTGAGTATTTTTGACTGTTGGAATTCAACAATAAGTATGTGTTGATTGATAACACACAGACATTTTCGTCTGTGGGCGAGCACTGATCAGAGCTTTGCAGAAAAGTCTCGACGGCAACGTTAAGCACATGATATGCATATACTTACATATGCCAGACGAATTGTTTAAAGAACAAAAATAACAGAAAGTGAACACAGAAATAGAAGCACAGAAATTTGCCTGATAAACATTGAAACAAATTATTGAAAATTTTATAAACAAGACTGGTTGCTTCAGGGTAGAACTCTACTCCTACTTTCATTCCAACTGATTTTATTAATGCAATTTATGTATCAAATAGAAAAGAAATCTTTTTTGCGCGTATTTGTTTGAGAAATTTTCATTAATGTCGACAAGTTGTTAATTTTTCTCAGGGATTTCAAATCATGATAGGGGAAAGCAGATTTCACTGATCGGCTTTACAGCCCTCATTTGGTTGAGGGTCGCTCTTGTCCCCATGGAAAAGTTGAAAAGGATAATGAACAAATACCGACTGGCATCTGATGCAACCCGACTGTAAACACTCAATCACTTACCCTTAATTGATTCTCTATGAAAGATTTGGAGTCATAGCAACTAGTGATTCCATGATATCTATATGTACGAAAACTATTTTACTGAAAATTAGCTGGATAGGCTGCCTATAATTATCACATATTTGTGCATATGCGTCAGATGGCTTAGATAAAATGAACGTCAGCATATAGCAGTTGATATGGCACATGATTGACTGTGAATAAATGTTGTCATCACGAGGGGAGATCTTCGGCCAGTGAAGTATTTTTGCTTGTTAATTCCATAATTATTGACGAGGGGCAACACACACACATACGAGTGTATTGACTGATAAATACATCTGGAAGTGTTGAAGGATATATATATATATATATATATATATATATATATATATATATATATATATATATATATATATATATATATATATATATATATATATATATATATATATATAAGTTGTTATGAACTGAGATGGATAGACAGATAAAAAGATAGATGGATTGATAGATAGATATATAGATAGATAGATAGATAGATGGATAGATAGATGGATATGAACACGGATAAATAGATAATTGATAGAATAGATACATGGATATGAACTGGGGTTGATGAATAATCAACTGATAGATAGATAGATTGATAGATAGATAGATAGATAGATAGATAGATAGATGGATAGATATGAGCAGACTGGAACACAAAGGTGTGCATATATAAGATCAAGCTGGAGTATATTGACAGATAAGAGCAAAATGAGATAGATAGATAGATAGATAGATAGATAGATAGGCATGAAGAGACAGAATATGGATTGATAGGATGGTATATAGATGAATAAATCTTAGCAAACTAAGATAGATATGAACAGACTTGGGAAAAATCATGTACATACAAGTTAGCAAACTGGGATAGATAGATATATATGAGCAGAGATATATTGATAGGTATTTGCAGATATAGATTGATTGATATCAACAGAAATAGATAGATTGAAAGGAAGGAAAGATAAAAAAAGAAAGAAAGGATAGGATGTATGCAATGTGTTAAAGTATTACCCAAGTGGGAAGAACAAGTCCTGACATTTTTTTTGTCTGTGAAGGGCGACTCAAAAAAAGCCTGTTTGTCTATTTCTGGCATTACTTACGTTGTTAAGTCTGGCCTCTGCCGTCACTTGCCTATTTTGTTAATTTAGGAACTGCTAATTAATAGTATATGTTGTGCTAAAGTTTTAGTTATTGCTTGGCTAGTAGGAATCGTGTTGGCGGAATTTACGTCATTGTTGAATATAATGATGTTATTCTTGTGCCAAATAAGCATATGCAACTCGTGCAAAGTACGCCCTACTAGCACACGCACAAAGGTTACTGAACTCAGGTACTTAGTGAAGAACTTATGAACATAACGATGAAATTTAAAAACGCCCAGAGCTGGAAATTATCTGTTGTACAATATTTATATCGTTGAATAAAAGCGCGTTTTTTTTTTCGAAAAAAATCATTATCATCATCATCGAACTTTCAGCTATCCGTCGTTAGACATAGACCTTCCCTAAGATTCACCATACCTCTCCATCGTGGATATAATAGATCCAGTACTTTCTGAAATTGTCTAGTTCGTCCTGCCATTCTCTATATCCTTTGGCCCCCTTGTTTTGCATGTGGTCACTAGGGAGCCAAGTTGTGAGTCATGATGTCCATTGGCTGGCTGATGTTCTTGCAACATTAGCAGTAACATTGCCAAACAAAGCAGCTTTCATAAGAAAATGACTACTAGTCATAAAATGATTGGGCTTCATCATTAACTACCTTCCCTGTCAAGGTTAAACTCCGTATCCCCTTAAGGGAAAGCACATGCTGTTAAGTTCCACATAAGCACTCGATGATTAGTTTATCCCTGTTGTGATTATCCCGTTCATCTCCCCGAATTATGCATTATATATGAATTGGTCATAAAAGAGCTAGCTATAAAAAAAGCTTTAAATAGATATCCTATTGACAATACATAATACTTTCCATTGTGTTTTGCCTAGTAGGCGTTAGATGGCAATTGACCAACTAATTCCGTCTAGGGTTGAGTCAGGGTTTCGGCTTAGGATTTACGGTTAACACCATATCACCTCCATAAGTATGGTATCCGAATCCATGTACTTTTTTTTGGTGGGGAAGAGTATTGTCAAACTCTCACTATCGGGTTTTACATTTTAATTTATTTCTGTTCGTAAGAACGATGACGTATGACAATGATCAGACCAATAACCGGTGATGACATGTATGAATAACTGTGGTGTGAATGAAAACTGGTTTCACTACTAACGACTGGAGTTGAAACAAACAACGTGATGAATGGTTGATAAAGGAATTTGGATCTTCGTGGGATGATGTGTAGTGTGTATGCAGCCCTGTTCTTGTGGAGGGAGAAAAGGGATGTTAGGAAGTGAATGAAATGGGTGCCAAGTATGAAGTTAAACGCGCATTAATGAAACAAGGTAGAATGAACACATACAAGTATTATGGCCAGACGAGAGACGTACGTTTAATACAAGACTGGAGATGAAGTACATGTGGGGATAAATTGAATACGATCGATCGTGAGAAGTGATGTTTGGAGAAGAGATAGCAAAAGGTGCGAGATTTCTTGTCTTGATAGTACTAGTGTCGGTGACGAAGTGGAGTTTGTCTGAACTGCTTGGATTCTGTATGGTTGGACCAATCTAATATAATACTTGGGAACCGGGTTCAGTGTGCGAGCCTTACTGCCAAGTAAGTGAGTCAACTTGGGGGCTATTCACTGATGCTGTTAGAGTCTTTGCAAATAGACTATGAAGGCAGAGAACATGGAGTTTTATCCATGCGATGTTTAAGAAAGATTGTCATGACTATCGGATTCACAAGAGTTATAGGTGATACGCGTTTGGAGTACATGGTGAGGTCACGGTAGCGTAGGTGCAAGGCAGTGCGTATGTGTGAGGTTCGATATCGTTGAAGTGAATTGGGCAAAGTCAGTACAGAGAAAGATTACGGAGGAAAAA
Organism: Thysanoteuthis rhombus; assembly: GCA_963457665.1. Lineage (NCBI taxonomy): Eukaryota > Metazoa > Mollusca > Cephalopoda > Oegopsida > Thysanoteuthidae > Thysanoteuthis > Thysanoteuthis major. The sequence continues at coordinate 18,388,650 of OY735223.1, forward strand.
TGGTAAAGATCGGATTGGCCAGTGGGTCGGCGAAATGATAACGATCTTAGTGAGAAAGAAAGAGATAGGAAGAGTAGCCAGCCGTAAAGGCCAGGGCCAGAGGCATGACCAGCTTGGGTTGCTGGCACCAATGAGCCTTGGACAAGGGAGAAGGAAGAGAGATAAGGCAGGGGCTAGAAGTATAACCAGCCAGGGGTGCTGGAGCTAATGAGCATTGAACCATGCGTGTCCAGGGGTTTTATAGGGGTCCTCGGAGCAAGTGACATTTTGGATATCTAGCTAAAAGGAGTGTTTTGTATTCAATTCCTAACTAAAAGAATGGGGCACTACAACTTTTGAAGCCCAGATCATGTCCGCTTGTTTTGTTGAAGTTGACAGATCCCATTCACAAGTATAATAACTAAATCATTTGACATGAAACACACAGTTCGGTGTTTATATGGTATTGAGAAATGCTATCTGTTTTGTTTTCAATGAAACAATGACATCTGACCTTAACACATCCAGATTTGTTTTGTTTTGCTCGTTAGTTTTGTTCTGTTTTCTTTTAAATACATATTGTCTACATAGATATCAGATACATTTGATATATGGTGACATTTTATCGAACAAATGGTGGCTTCCATGTTGTATATTTCCTCTATAGTCCTTGTCGCTCTAGCATTCGCTTACTCAGAGCTCATTACTGGTAGGATCTTGGTAAGCAACTATTTTTGGCTTGACCTTTCATGATCTTAGCTTTTTCAGAGAAGTACTTTCGGTGATAGCTCGTTTGTGACTCTTTTGAAGTATACATTTATCTGAAAGTGCCATTATGTTGTATCCAGTAATATTTCCCTGGGACATTTATTCATCTTTTTTTATAACTGCTATAAACGTTAAGGGTTGGGATATGACATGCACCGTGTCTTGCAGATGGAATACAAAGATTAAAAAAAACGTTATGAAATTACAGGGTGTTCACTTTGATGAACATATGCCTTTATAGTTTCTTTGATAATTATCAGCGTTGTTTTTATCTTTACATATGCAAACATCATTGTTTACATGCCTATATTATATACAAAAGAGATAAATGGAAGATGTGTTAAGAACTCACAACAGATGAATTTGAAAGGGGGGACAACAACGAAGAGGATTTGATTTTAAAGGAGAGGGAAAAAGAGGATTGAAAAAGACTTAACATGTATAATTAGGGAACTAAAAGATAAGTCGAACGTTGAAACTAATGAGGAAAACAGATATGGTTGCTCGCTGAATAGAGGCAATCACGTTATTGCCGTCTCTCATCGGCATTCTGTGGCGGTTAGATCAATGAATTAGTTATTACACTCGTCTTTTGAACTGAGAAACATGCAACACGCGCATGAAATAACTATGCTCAACCTGACATCAAGTGATCACAAGACAGCACAATATATCAGGAAGAAACTGGGAGTCCAATACATCATCAAATCTACAAGAAAACTTAAATGTCAATAGGTTGGTCATGTTGCAAGAATGACAGACAACAGATAGATATCAAAATTAACAAGATGGATTCCAAGAGATCATATGCAAAACTGGGGCCGGCAACTTAAGTAGACGAATTCAGATAATACTGGCTCCACAACGCCCTCAATAGAGAATGTGGTAAATCCTAGAGAAGGTCAATGTCCAACGATGAATGATGAAATACTGACGATTAATCACTGAGAATCTTCATTTTTAATGACACAATTAAGGGATCAATTAAGCATAAACTTACTCTGAGAACTGAACCCCAACAACTAACCAACTCGGAGGGTGGAATAGAAAAATGTATAAACAGTAATTTCTTGACATGACACGTAGTGAATTTTGTAATGTTCAGCCTTCTAGCTTCAGCTTCTACACGTGATACCAACGTATATACATACCACCAAGCCGAGTCAACCGTCATGAATAACAGAGGGAACCAATGTTGGCATTTTTGGTTGACTGTTTCCAGCGAGATTGGAAAGATCAAGAAGTCTAAATGGAGTAGTGATCCTGGTAATTCTAGGTTCAGAGCGTGGCTTATCAGAAAATGATGAAAGTAAAAAAACGGAATCAATGCAAAATACAAATACACAGAGAAAATGTAAAGAAAAATTGATGAATACTGTAAAGGTAAAGTCCAAGTTAGAAAGAACTGGATCTTAAACATCTGAGGGTCACCAACTATGAGTATTTGCTTAAATTGATTGAGCTTTTTAATAATTAAAAAAGTCCGAAACACCAAGAGTGTTGAAATAGACTGATAGAGATAGAGAAGGGGATGGAAAAGAGAGAGAGAGATAGGTAGTGATTTATAGCAGTCAACAGAGAAGCAGATATTGAGAGATGGATATCAGTACATGAAGAACAAAAATCTGGGTATGGTCTTATAGAAAAAAAATGAGTATATGGAGAAGAACAAAAACATAAATAAGGAGGGCAAATGTTATAAAATAAGATAAAGTACTTTGATAATGAAAGATTCACGAAGAAAAGAAAATTAAATGCCCATCAAAACAGAAGAGAAAAAAAAGCAAAATGAAGAAAGAGAAAAGAGAATAGGAAATTGTGAGAAAAGAAGATGATTATTATGGATGCTCTCCTGGATAGGAAAAAAAACTACGATAAAAAAAAAATGAGAAAAAATAAAATCTTAAACAGCTGAATGCTGTCAACCATAAGAATCAGCCTAAATCAAGGGAGAAAATTATTCCCATGAGACACTCCCCCGTGTTCTATCTAACAGAACCTCAGCATGAAAAATTGGAAATTAATTCGAAGATAAGGAATACCTAAGGCCCATTAATTTTCCTAACAATCACTTATCCTCACCAAACAATACAATCACCATTACTTTGGGCTAAGAATCTGGATATTTTACAAGCAGTTAACCAATGGGATAATCATGACTAGTAAATTTCGCGTGAAAATTGCAACATTCATCTCATTTCCGAAATCAACCCGTACAAAACTATATATATATATATATATATATATATATATATATATATATATATATATATATATATATATATATATATATATATATATATATATATATGTTAGAAAGCGGGGTTCATTTTTTCTGTACATGCGTATAGTAGATAACTTCCTTTTTGATACACAATCCTCTTTCTTTTCATCATTATTTTACATGAATATTTTTCCCAATTCTATGACTACCTTTTACCTTAATTTATTGGTTGTTTCTCATTGCAACATTTGATCTGACTGATTTCCCTCTGGCTGCAAGCAAACGGTGTTGAACACAAGAGTGTGTTTTGAACAAATATGCCTTATGTACATGGCTCTCTCTTTGTTTTGCTTTGTGCATTGCACACTCCAGCGCTCATTCATTTTGTCTGGAAGTAATTGATCCGACAAATATATTTCCGAACAAACATACACCAGACAATTGCCAATAAACACAACTATTTGAAAACGTTAACTTAGCTTGCATTAGTAGACATGAAATCATGCTATAAGAAAAAGCACAACAGTAATTCGTTCGGTTCTAACCAAATAGCATTTTGCTCCTGGCTGTTCATATCTGAAGCTGCTTCAAAGAGCAAATGGTCTTAAGAAGTTGAAAGTGAAAGGTGATTAGATTTAGACATGTATTTCACGCATCGTTTGTTCTAACAGAATGTTTATGGTCTTGTTAAATTGGATTATCGTGGGCGTACGAGGCAGGAAGCTACGTGAGAGGGAATAATTTGTATGGTTCTAGTTCCTGTCGGATTTTCTATAAACCACACAAGACAAAGTTTGCTTCAAATATAAATAATGTTTCTTTGAGGATTTCAAAAAGAAAAGGTTTATTCTTTGCTTCCCTATACTTTTAGATCGATAGCTTTATGCAATTTCTTCCAGCATTTTACGCTGGAATATTTTTTTATTGTAGTGAATACATACCAACCTTCTGCAGTTTCTAAAGTACAAACGGAGTTTTTTTTTTCAAAATTTCCTGAAAATATCATCAAATGGCTATCGTAATAAAAACAAGTCCCTTCCAAACACTTCAAAAAAGTTTTCAAAATATAAAAACAGAATAAATCTAAAAATGATTCGTTTAATGCAAAGTAGCTCATCAAGAAGAATTTAACATATGGTTGAATTTATAACAATGTATGTAACTATATGACAATGAGTGTAAATAGGACCAATCTTTATATTTTTTCCTTAATGGTCACAGATGGCTACCATATAAAAATCATAATTAGTGATTCCTCTGCATTTTCTCTGTTTTTTAAGAGTTAAGTCAGCTTTCAAAGTGAATATACTCCTTTGAAGAATTATACTAGTTTACAATTAATGCTTTATTTGAAAGAATCGCTTATGTCCTAAAATTGTTAGAATTATTCCTGTAGAAATAGGCTATTTCAGGATTTGATAAGGAAAAAATTAAGGGCAAGATGAATTTTGCACTATCCACTGGGTTAAAAG
>OY735223.1:18398092-18433092 GCA_963457665.1 Thysanoteuthis rhombus
AAATATAAAAATCGGAGATACCTTTTGTTTCTGTATACCATTCAAGTAATTTCCCCCATGCAGCATAGGAAGAATTGGATGTAAAGTAGCTTTCTTTACTTGAGTAATCTATGATTACTTCACCACTATTGATGGAACGTTTACTCCATAAACCTTTGGCTTTTATGATTTGCTTTCTATTCATAGCATTTTTCTCTTCGACTTCGCCTCTATTCTCTCCCAATTTCGAACCTTTCATTTATATTTAATTATCAATCTATATTCGTCAAATCGTCTGCACTATTCTGAACCCCATTTAGCTCTCCCCCACAGAAAAACATTTTTTCTTTTATCTAACTTCCTTTCATGCACTTGATTCCCCGTTATATATATCCCTAAATTTATACTAGATCTCATGCCTATCAATCCATTCAGCAACCATGCAATGTTGAATACTACGAAAGAATACAACAGAACTATTCCTTTTGCAATCAATTCACATTCTGGCTCCGATTCAAATTTCTTTCCTCTTTGCTACGTTTTTCTTTTTCGCCCAAAACCCCAATCGCAGAACCACCAAATATCCAACCGTCATTGTGTTCGGATGAAAAAGAAATTTTTGCTCGAATAAGCTTCATGCCTGTCGACCAACCAAAATGGCGTCGCTGACATGCGCAAGTGGGGCGGAAGTGAAACTGCATTAGAGGAAGCTATTTCTGAATTGAACAGCTTTTAAAATCTCTTACTCCACGAGATGGAAAACACTTTCCATCTATCAATGATTGATGAATTGGAATACAATGCTTAGCCTTTGTTTAATATTATGACTAATACGATTATCATCATTTCCACAGTATGTCATAAAGAAAGGGGAGCATTCCAATGCTGTTTCAAGAATAAAAGTATCGAGTTACTTTCTCTATATATGTGTAAGAATAAGTCTAACAACTCCCACACTCTCGTTAATATCTTTGCTTCAAATTGAGCAGCAGTGGTAGCTAGTGCCTTTCCTCAGAAATTAACCTACAGAAAATCCCCTCAATAGTGCGTCACTTTTCTCAGTATAACTTCCGAAGTTTCAAACCAATAGAAATTTATGGCTTTTCAAGGGAACAATTGACAAAAGTCTCCACGAATTATCAATAATATTCACAATATTCTTGCTGATTTAATAATGCCAACACATACAAACAGAAGAGGGTCAACAGAGAAGACACTCTTAACAATTAATATCCAGCCAACATAACATAATCAGCCAACAGCAAATGAAGATAACTTGACAACACCATAACTGCACTCATCCCCACCAATTCATCAATGGCGTATCGGAAAAAATTAAGATTATATCGTCAATATATAATGAGGAGCGTCTTCCAAAGCTTATCGACTCTAAGCACGTATTAATTCAAAACCAAATCACTGATTGAGGGAAACAACGAGTAACTGTGTCCGGAATATCCTTACCAGCCGTGGTAAATAATATAAAGGTGAAACAAATAGCTCCCCCCCAAAAAAACCAAAATCATGAGAAATCTAACATAGCTGACTACGCAAAGAACGGCAGAGATGGACCCCTACGGAGATAAGAACTGGAGAATAGAGTGTCTGAAGGGAGCAGCTTATAAATGATGCCCAGTCGATTCTATTTACTGACCGAGCATCGATATACATAGCATTTGTGAACTTTTGTTCAAGCAAGTCATTTTGAGGGGAAAGAGCTCCGAACTTAAAAAGCGTGCTAACAAAGTTTGATACGTTTGTCGAGCAGAATACGAGCTTGCGTTTCACTGTTGTAGCGTCCCATGAGAAATACAAGCGTGTATTCAAGGATTTAAATTGATGAAAAATAAACTTTTTCCCTCTTTTCCTCAAACGTTGATTAAATTTTGAAGGAGACAAATCTGACAAAAATATGAAGACTGAGCTTAATCAAATAACTTCCTGAAAAAAAACAGGGGGGACATAGCGTCAATTTTGAGAAAGAGAAATAATAAGATAGGATGAGATGGTCCAACTGCAATACACAGAACGATTAAAACGCTAAGATGAAAGAAGAAAAAATGACAGTTAAAAAGCGTATTCTCCTAAAAAGAACCAGTTTTCAGCTGCATATTCGTGTCATGTTTAAAAGAAGGTGGAGTAAACACGCACACACACATACATACACACACATATATATACACACACACACACATACATATATATGCACACACACACATATATATATATATATATACACACACACACACATACATATATATATATATATATATATATATATATATATATATATATATATATATATATATATATATATATATATATATATATATATATATATATATATATATATACATTGGTTACAGTTTATGCGTGAGAGAGGAAGAGCAAAGAGCATAGAAGCCAACATTCACAGTTCCTTCTTCCCTTTAGATGATCTGTCAATGTTTTGTTTATCTTTCAGCCAAACAATTCCGATCAAGGGAAATAATCCTGTGTGGTGCCATTTGTCTTCTCTGGGGTAGGGGGACAAATTTTATCGGGATTTACACCTGCTCCCATTTTGCCAACATCCGTAAATTCCTGATGGATTAGCTTTTCAATTCTGATAAGAAAAAAAAAAAAAACGACATAAAAGCTACTTTTTTTTTTCAAGGAGGTCTCAACGATAATCAATAAGTTGAAACATTCGTTGATAAAAGCAATTATCTTGTGTGTTACTGTCACAAATGATTTTTTCATAGTGTATGACAGTTAGTAGGAGATAGCACAAATATCCTCAATTTTCTTGGCTTTTTGCCTCATTCTTTTATATTAATAAGCCGCCGCCGAATATAATCGTGGACTGGTTATGATAATCGAACACTGGATTGAAATTAAATTATTTTCATCGATTTGAAATCAATTATGCATATATTGGAATATAGTCACCATCATGAATCAAGATGTTATATAGTATTAAGTCGCTTGATTTTATAAGGGCTTCAAGGATTTTTCTATAGAATACGCGTATTGTTTACGATTGTTTGCTGTATACCAGTGGGAATGTTTATTAATGCAAGCCCTTTGACAAAAAAAAATGGCATATTAAACTAGAGGATACGGTAATAGATTTATGCTCAGCATACAATTTGAAAACCAATGCATTACACGGAACCTCCAAAGAGCAAAACAGTTCTAAAAATTATATAATCATTGTTGAACGGGTCTTTTTGAAAGATGGAAATGTAAAAAATACGATTAGATTTTTCAGATTTTTGTTGTTCGTATCCAATCTTATTCATCTGGATATATGAACGATTCTCTTAGTAGATGTTTCATCAATGACATAAGGTCATCTCTGAAGCCACGCTACAATTCATGCTATTTATATCAATACTAGTGATTATATCGTCATAAAAAGCAACGATATAATGTTCCCTCGTAATGTAAGTGCAATAATGTTAAACTGTGGATATAACTTCTGCAATACTAGAGAAATACCAGTAGAATATATATGAATCCTTTTCTCTTTGATTAGATTTTATTCTTTTTCTCTGAATCCTCTTATTTCTTTTTTTTCCAATCATCAATACGCCCTGTGCCCCATTCAACTTTTCAAAATCCGTTCTTTTTACACAAGATAGGAAATTATCTATTTTTATGTTGTACGTCAATTCTTAGATGGAATAAATTTACCAATACTTACTATCAATTGATGATTAATCTTTATAAAGGCACGTGATATAATCGGGTTTAAATTTGCATATAATCCAAATTCCTAAAAGATTCAAATATTTATAATGATTGTCTCAATCAACTTATTTTAAAAAGATGGATGTATTCAAAATACGACGATCAACAGGATACAAATACAACGAGCATCAAAACTGAGAAGTTGATCTCTATTCTTAATTTGATTCAAACTGAAGACGATGATTGAAACTTTTGGATATATGATAAATAAATTTGCTGATTTATATGACTTGTCACAGGGGTTCAAAGTGTAAAAGAGCAGCCTAGCAATCATTTAGTGGAGTTTTCAGATCACGCGAGGAAATTGCTATTTTTCCTTTATCTGTTTGATCTAAAGGGGCGATATAGTCAAATAGTGAAATGTTTACCATCCGCTATTTGGTTGAGGGTCAGTCTTGCTTTTGTTATTGGGGTGAAGCAACTCATCTAAAAAAAAATGGTCTAAGCTACTTTTATCAAAATTTTGTTTAATATGTTTTTTTCTTTTTCTTTTTTACTTGAATAAATATATTGCTTAAATTGAGCCTTATTGACCGTCCAGTTCTGTAGCCCAGAGTTAGGATATGGCCCTCCGGGTTTGAAGCAATTGTTTCAATCCTCTCTCACGATATCAGATGGGATAATGGAAAGTCTATAGCCACAGTTTAGAAATGTAATACATCAAAACAGCTGTCTGTGAATCACACAAATATATACGCATATATATATATATATATATATATATATATATATATATATATATATATGTATATGTATATATGTATATGTATATGTATATATGTATATATATATATATATATATATATATATATATATATATATATATATATATATATATCAATCATGATTATATTTCTTCTAAATGACCACCTGTTATTACATAGGATAAACGATTTTTTTAAAAATTGGAGTCGCAGCAGGGATCTAACCAGCAACCAATAAGCTTCAACGTGGTTTGGCTCAGAGCAATCGAGCTAAATACCCCGACGGAAAGGCAACGTCCCAAATAGGAAAGGTATTAACAAATCCAAAACCTTAAATGTGGTTATCAGCTGTATATCGATCCATGATATCATTTGTGTAGCGATCGATCCATGCAGGTGGTATTTATCACCAGATCAGGTGCATTAAATACGTACAAATTGATATAATTTACAAATATTACTTGATTGAAGTGAATACTTCTTTTTTCGTCATGAATCTACGGACCTATAGATGCCACGTTCTTCGGTCATCTCAAAGAACTCATCATTATATCTTGTCGAGCTGGATCCTGACTGTGTGCCCCAAATACATGGGATTTTGCTAATATAACTCTACTTTTAACAAATATATATTAACAAAGAAACAATTCGGGAGGAAAACAACAGAGAAACCATAGGCAAATACATTTATCAGCGTTATGGATTTGTTTTTCCAAACGATTGAAATAACAGAAGTACTTATAGAGATACATAAATCGACCAATCGATCGATCATTCGATATAAACTCTCAAAGTTGCTTGAGCATAATGTATTTGATTTATATTCAAAACACCACTGACAGGAGTTTCCTGGTGGTTGCCATCTTTGACCTTTCTCCACCTGCGATGCTAAATTATGAAAACATTTAAAAAAAAGATATATGCACCTAACTGGCTACTGATGACATTTAAATGAAAGAATACAAATGGAATCACATGTTACTTTTTGTACATCCTGAAATACAATTACTGTAAACAACATGGCGCCTGGTTATATGATATACACAGGAAAATATTCCTTCTTTCCTTTACTTTTTCCAATTTCCATATACTTTTGTCGTTATGATTTGTTTTTATTTTTTGCGTGTAACAATGCGTATGCAAAGCAGCTGTTCGTAAAGTGTATATTCTTTAGGAAAGGGGAAAAATATCATATACTGGGCGGCTTCATGATCTGTATATTCTCGAGGGAGAAGGAATAGAGTTGTTAAATTAAAAACACGGACAGAGTAAGATTGGAGTGAGAAAAAATTATGAGAGAGAAACAGGGGGGGCGAAGAAAGTGTTGGGGGAAACATTTTGAAAGGAAAGCAAAATCAAATAAAGAGAAGGGAAGAAATAGAATTGGTGAAACAATTGCATATAATTATACGAGAATGAGTGCACTTAGAATTGATGGGGAAAAAAAACTAAACTGGATAGAAGAAAAAGAAGAAGAAGAACAACAACGACAACAACAGCAAGAACAAGAACAATAAAAAAAAAAGAACAAGAAGAAGAAAAAGAAGAACAAGAACAAGAAGAAGAAAAAGAAGAAGGACAAGAAGAAGAAACAGGGAAATAAAGCAAGACAGTGCAGGAGAAAGTTGTTAAAAAGGAGAAAGAAAGTAATAGATGCGTAAACAGAATATTGAGAAGCAAAGAATAAGAGAGCAAAGGAAAATGGCCGAAGAGGAGGAAAGATGTATGGGTAGACATCAAAATAAAACTGATCAATATCAGGTACCAGTTGCATCAAAAGAAAGACCTGTTATCAGACAAATGATAAATATGAAAATGAAAACCTGGAGAAAAATAAAAGGACAGAATTATAGTAAAACTTGATAAATAATACAAGAATATATCATGGTTAGTTACTTAATAAAAACCTTTATGTGACCGACGTCTTTTGGCAGTATGCTACCTCAAAGATGATCAATCAAAAAATTGTCAAGTAATTGTGATCTATGATCAGAGGCTAATTTTGTCAACCTTTGATGGGCAGTGATTACAAGAAAGTAGGCTTTTCAAAACACAAGCAGGAATGCTACTGATAGATTAATTTAGCATATACATCCTAAGTGAATTATCTTTATGATTCAACGAAGTATTCTGACTAGCATTTTCACCAATATTGTGTCGATTAACAGTCTTCAGACTAGGAAGTTGAAAAAAGCAGATAACAACATTCTTATCTTCAGTTAATATGAAAAGAAAATTATTCTTTTATGAACCAATTTTTTTCCAATTGATTTTTTAAAAAAAAGCAAAATCATGATGAGTTACAATTTTTGTATTGAATATTCATCCTATTACAGATAAAAAAAAAATACTGCTGATTTAGTAAATAAGCATATTGTAACGTTATTTGCTGCAGTTGAAAAGGCAGAGAAAATATCAATTTATTTTCTATGACACCTACTCACTCGTCAACTTCTAAAAGAGATGTAGGAGACATATACACCAAATCAGTCATAGGAAACTCGGGATATATATTTTACAGGATTCTAGAAAGGACTGATAGATTTTGCTTGGTTGGGTCACCTGCATTTATCAGATGAATGTGGCTAATGGGATGTAATTTTGTAGTTCTTGATAAATTCTATTCTTACACTTGTTTAGAAAAAGGTTACTGAATATATCGTGCGCCAAAAGGAAGGTAGGAAAGCTAAATGCTCGAAACACACTTGTGTACATCAAGGTGCAAATGCCATCTAGATAAAATTCTCCAATAAATCGAAGAGGAGTTTCCGAAGCAATGATGTGATGTATACGAAGAAAAGCACGAGAGGAAAAGAAAGAAGGGTAAAAAGAAACAAGCCTGACTGCTGCAGAGTGAAATTCCACTGCTACCTTTTGTTCCGACTGGAGATTACTCCTTGAACGTTAGTACTGTGTATTAGGTTAAAAGACAATCATGGCTATGTTTTGGGGAGGGGTGTTCGTTTTCTTATATAAATATGTTGTTTTTTTTTTACCGTATATGATTAATGAATTCGTAATTATATAAAACTTTTTGATTCTGTTTATTTGGTAAGAGAATAGCTTTCTAGTAACACACATATATATATATATATATATATATATATATATATATATATATATATATATATATATATATATACACACACACACACTCACAGACAGACAGACAGACAGACAGACAGAGAAATAGGTACTAGTCTTCCACGAGAGGGTCCAATAAGTGCAAGAGATAGATAAGAAGTAGGGAAAAAAAACACTTGTTGTGGATGTCCTTATATACAATGCTTTGGATTCTTAGTAAAATAGTTTTGTGTTCATAGTTGTATCTTCAAGCTCACTAAAAAGGTTTCTCTTTCTGTGAACTGGAAAACGACGACGATTTGTTGTTGTTGTTCACGCTACAGATGAAGGACAAAGTCAACGCCCATTTTGACACGGGTTTGACAATAACAATGAAACAAAAAAAAAGAGTTAAAGAGCAATAATGGAATGAAAAAATGTTGAAGGAATTCAAAGGGAAATGAAAAAAAATGAGAAAAAGAAGTTAGAGGAACGAAAGCGGACCATAGAAAGAAAAGTGAATGAAATAAAGGTGGTTTGAGAGTAAAGGAAAAAGAGTAATCCTGAAAGAAAGAAAGGAAGAATGAAGGAAGATTCAAGAAAAAGAAAACGAAAAAAGAAGGAAGAAGACCAATATCGAATGAAAACAGAGAAACATGCATAGATGAAAAAAAAATAGAATTGGTATCACGATTCACAAAATGTGGATCCCCTGGGATCATGTGCAAAATTGTGACCAAGAGAAAGTAAAATAGCGTGGCAAGCTATATAAATTCAGAAAGTACTGACTCCTCGACGCCCATGATAGAAAGGCCTGGCTAATCCTGGGAAACACTTATGTCCAACAACGAACACTGATGATGATGATGATGATGATGATGATGATGATGATGATGATGATGATGATGATGATAAGAGAAGAAAAAATGTTAAAAGGCAGAAACAAAGATTAAGAAGCAAAAAATAAATAAGCAAAGCGAATGAAGGGAAGACAAAAAGACAGTGAAGAAATCGGAGCAGTAATGTATCGTAAAATAAAGGGAAAATAAAAGGGAAGCAAATTTGAAGGGGTGAGCAAGAAAAAAAAAGAAGCATGATAAGAAGGAAAGGAAGAACAAAAAAACAAAAATCAAAATGGAAAAAAAATGAGAAGAAAAAGGAACGCTATCAAAACTAGAGAGAGAAAAAAATAAGGATAAATAAAAAAAATACGACTACGCCAAAAAAAGGTTAAAAAAACACGGGGGAAAAATTAGGAAGAGAAGAGACGATAGCTCCATGAAAAAATTGAAAAGAAAAAGCAGAAAGAAAAATGTTTTTGCATATACGTGAATGCATCGAGGGATCTTGAAGCAGCATTAAACAAGGAGAGAAGAAATTAGGAAAAAGACAAGCAGGAAAAAATTCGAGATTTGACATTCAAGCGTATTGGCCTGAATTCTACGTATAATTTATTCCCCTTAATGACAGGTACAAGAAAGTGTTTCGCCCCAGGAATTCTAATTGGCCTTTTAGAAGAAAGCTAAAATCAAGTGAAAAGATCCAGGGGGTTTGCTATTGGCCTTCCCAGTAAAAAATGCAACATTCAAAAGACGAGTGGCATGCAAACATACCACTTATGATTCTCAGACGATTTGGAGAGGTCTCACTTTTTTTATTTTTTTTCATAAATTATGGACAAAAAATTGTAACCATCCATATTTATGCGTATCTATACATCTATGTATCCATCTAGGTATCTTTCTCTCCCTCTCTCACTCTCTTTCTCTCTTACTCTCTCTTTCTCTCTCTCTCTATATACGTGTGTGTGTGTGTGTTTGTGCGTGTATACATATATGTTCATATATTCATACGTATGTTTAAATTTATATATATATATATGTGCGTGTGTGTGTGTTCACATGTATATATGTATGTATACGTATAGGGGGAAGAGAAAATTTCAATTTTTATTCTGTCCATACACAACATACCATTACTTTCATAGACAACTGCTTTTAAAACAGTTTAAATGGCAGATATTCACATTAAATACTCTACTTTGCAGAGTACAATGAGACAATATCTTGGAAAAGACGATCAAATAGTAAAAAAAAATATATTTTTGTGAGAATGATAACAGCACTTAAACAGAGGGGTAAAATACAAAAAAAACTCCATCAATATTAATTAAACCGCAAATAACCCAACTACAAACTATCTTCCAATAAAAATAATGAGTGAGAAAAACAATCTGACTCAAAAAAATTCACTAGAAAATCAAAAATTCTGATTATGAAGTAATTTCAAAACAAGGAATACCATAGCAGACACAGACAATCAACACTGATTTATAGTATTTCAATTCACTTGAGGAAACACCATTTTACCTCAACGACATTATTCCGTATGCAAAGTGAAAGGTGTTCCAGTAATTTTTTTTTAAAACTCGGGAATGAGTTGAGAGATATATCGTTTATTTAAATGTTTCTTAAACGAAAAAAAGGTTTAACCATGGTCAGAAAAATGAAGTTCCATAACACACACACACAAAGAGACACACACACACAGACACGGACACACACACATACACACACGCACATACACACACACGTGCACAAACTCAAACGCAAACACACATATATATAGGCGTGTGTGTAAGGTCAGATCAGGGAGCGGTCAGGAAATCAGTATTAAGGGAAAAAATATCTTGCTCATGGCAGTTGTTCCAAGGTTGCCACCATGATACCTCCTTGGGCCCTGTTGTCCTTACCAGCATTCCTCCCACTCTCTGTATCAGTGTTTGCTTGGGTTTTCCCTAAATTCGTCCAAATCTTTTGGGTGAATCATCATCATCATCATCATCATCATCATCATCATCATCATCATCATCATCATCAGGAATAGCAGCAGCGTCCAACGACGTCCTTAACTTGCTACGTTGCATGAACTTTTTTTGACGTTACTTTTACGTTCCTTTGTTGACCCCCGTTGACGTACCCCCAATGTTGCGGACTTTTTATTCCAAATTTCTTGAAGATATTAAGTGAATATGTATCATATAAATCAGCACACACGATTAAAGAATTAAAAAAAAAAATATCCATACTTTCTATGCGTAAAGTTCAAGGGGAAATAATAATTTGATATATTTTTCCCGAAATGGAAGGGGTTACAACTATCGCACTTTACGACGTTATAAAAACGTTTCAGTGACATCTGGATGTGCAGTTAGGAAAAAAAATGGTATCGTTGAAGTAATGTTCCCACAACGTTACACCTTACCCAGCCAAAATGCTACGTATTTGTGACATTGCAAAACGTTGTGTTGGCTTGGAACATTACACTTAACCCTCCCCCAAGTTTCGCGAGCTATCTCTATCATGGGTATGGCTGAGCCAATATTCACTGAACTAGTCTAGTTTGTTGCACTATCTTTTCTTTTGCCTGTCACTAATTTGCGTTAATGTTATTTGTACGGTGGTTGTCTGACATTCTTACAACATTAAACGTACATTGTTTTTCGAATGGTTTCTCTTATCTTTAACTCATGTTTATCTTTTTATATTATTTATTGTCTTGCGATCTTTTCATGTGATGTTGAGCGTTGTTTTCTCTCCGGCGCATTGCATTGTTCTCAGTTCAAGAGGCTGACCGTGTTGGTTTGTTCAATGTTTCAAACCGTATCTGGATCGTAGATGTCGGAACTGGAACACCTGGCTGAGGTAACATTTAGCCAAAAACGCTGTAAGTGGCTTTTACAATGACTCACCCAATCATTGTGTACACTGTAAACAAGTTCCCAGTGGCATCTCATTAACGACTGGATTCCCTCACGGGAGGGTACCCATTCAGTGGGCAAAAATTTCTCTAAATATTCAAAAGGTGTGTGTGTGTGTGTGTGTGTGTGTATGTCTGTGTGTGTCTGTGTGTGTCTGTGTGTGTCTGTGTGTGTGTCTGTGTGTGCGTGTTCAGTAGGCTATTTACAGACCCTGTCTACTTGAAGACTTTGGAAAATTTCCCACATTTTGCACAGCTAATGCAAATATATATATATGCATGAAACACACGCACGCACACACACACACACACACACATATATATATATATATATATAATGTATATATAAAACATATATATATATATATAAATATAAAACATATATATATAAATTGAGATAGAAAGAGAGGGAGAGAAAGGGAGGGGGGAGAGAGAGATAAATATCTTTATACGTAGAGAGGTATATACCAATATTCACTTGAAATTATTGCCAAATCTGCATGCTACTGCACGTTCCCCTCTTTTTCGTAGCTAGTTATCTTGGAAAAAAATTGTTCTCTTGGTGATTTTCTACGCTACTTGACAGAGATTACGTGTGTAAGCCCTTGGGCTAATCATTAGCTAATAACTACCACCCAAGCAGTAATAACTGTAAACTTGTTACGTTTCGTTTATAACGTCCTTGGCATGATGCAGGTCACACAGACACAGGCACACACAAACAAACGCACGCAAACATAAACACACACACGCACGAACACACACACGCACACATATTCATATTTAGTCTGAAGGTAAATAAAAAAAATAGAAGCATGTATATGTTGAAGAATTCCTTGATAACTCCCTTCTTTTTTCTTTTCTTTTTTTGTGTACAGTATTATGATCCCATATGTGTGAACCTAGCATTATATGTCGTTCCAGACTGTGCACATCTTCAGTGCTTTAGTTGAAATAGGAGGGAGATCTTCGTAAGGACTATGATATAACAACAGCCACCTTGTTGGTAGGTAGAGTCCTTGTCAACAATTCTTCATCATCTTTTTGAAAAAAATTGGTGTTATCAAGTGATAACCCAATCCACATGCTCATTCTGTCAATTTAGTGTGTTTATAGTGTTCACATCTTCCAGGTGGTTAGAATCATATCCATCTTTTAGGGGGTTTGTTATCAGTGTTTTATTAAGAAATAGCGAAGTGATGAGTCATCAGTGAATCAGGTCCTTAAATAAATCGGTTCTGTCCAATAATCTCATGGCTTATCTATAATGTTTTGTATCATGGCTTATCCTTTGTATTCAGTATTTTTAGAATTGTAGTTTTTCTATCACTTTAGTCTTGGTACTGGAGTTGAGCCAACCTATTCATATCACATACGTTTATCATACCTGTCAGAGATATTTCAACGAAAAGAAATTTGCATTGCATGAATTGGATCTTAGGAACCTTATGGAAAGGCAACGACAAAGCATGTATTTATTATATCCCCTGGGTGTGAACGCTACTACTCAGGAAAAAAATTTGAATTGAACTAAACAGTTAAATCGATTATACACGAAATTGTTTTCCCATAAAGTTTGTCATACTAGCTTAATGAACGTAGAAGAACGTTTCGAAGCAAAGTATTTTGTGAAAAAGATTATTAAGGATTCTAGAAGGAGATGCTATTCGTGTAACTATACTCCCAAACAGTTTTCCTTATTTTTCGAATGATACACGTACTTTGAATCCTCCCGATCAAGTATATCTCCGAAGAAATGGAAAATCTTATATCAATATACCAGTTATATGAAAAGAAAAACGATATTTCATACCAGTATAACACAGGCATATATAACTCAGAAATATCACACATATATTCAACTCATACATTCAGTAATATTCAGAGGAGACTAAAAAAGGTAGTTAACTCGATAGATAGATAGATAGATGGATAGATATTGTAGATAAGCGATGGTGAAATCGAAATATTAAAACCCACATGTACGTACTTGCGCAATTCCTGAAATATACTTTTGATTCGTATGCAAATTAATATTTACATTGGCATATGTACACGATTGGTAAATATCATTAGAGATTAGATACTGTGTGTACATAGTTAAATAATCTTTTGACAGTATTACAGCACAACTGCTGAATATCAATATTAATTCCACCACTAAGAAACTTCTGACGGGTTCGTGACTGCGTTACGCAAAAATCTTAACCTCCCCAACCCTGTTGCTCCACACAGGGCAGCCAATTCTATCATTTTGAAAGCCTTTTCCGCCTCTCGGTGGCGACTGGCAGATTCTGTGTAAAGTTGGCTGAGCAAACAGACCCAGACTCTGTCAAAGATTTTCCGGCTACTGTGAAAGCGTAAAGTATTTACACACGACACTTCAGTATGGTTGCAACAGCCCCTCCACCGGCCAAGAGTGTAAAGATCGCTTGACAGGCTCTGTTGACGCCAATATTTAAACAGGGAACGACTCGAGCGCCCTCAACAAATAGACAAGGTGTTAAAAAAAGAAAAAGAAAAAAAATGATGAGAGATAAAAAGACGTCCCTGTGTTGCTAACCATTGAAGTTCTGGTGTTTGCATTTACACTGAAGCACGCAAGTTGAGGTATACACGGCTCTAGCTGTCAATCAATTAGTGTATGGCCTCTTGTAATAACGCAAGGGTCGGTGAGCAGAGGTAAAAATAAATATGATGTGTATTAAATCGCAGCGTAAAAACTCACATATGTTCAAGTGAACATGAATTCACACTACTGCTTCTTTTTTTTATTTTCCGATCTAATACTCTCTCTCTCTCTTTCTCTCTCATTCTCTCTCCATATATATATATATATATATATATATATATATATATATATATATATATATATATATATATGTATATAGATAGATAGATAGATGGATAGATAGATGGATAGAAAGATAGATATAGATATAGATATACATCGATTTTTGCAACTATATATTTCAAATAGGTTATAATTCATTACTTGAGTGTATATGTCCATAACACGAATAAATCCCATGGTCTGACTGCTTGTGATCTTGTCTTCATTCAATCCGGCTAAAATTCCAAATTTCAAATGACACTAAACGAAATGCTTCTCTCTTGTATATCCCCATCATGATATATATATATATATATATATATATATATATATATATATATATATATATATATATATATATATATAATGCTCCTCTATTCAGGGTTTAGCACTCTTTAAGTAAGGTAGCTCATCCATTGTAAGCTTATGCAATACTCTTCCATAGGAATAGAGCACTCTGGTGGATGAGGAGCCCCTGCATGAATGAAAATATCACTTAGATTCAGCCTTACTGATCATCCATACATATATATAATCTTCTGAGCATTTGCACCCCAGGGCTTTGAAAGGATTAGCTAACATTGGACTTTTCATTGAAGTTAACATAAACGTTGCTCATAGATAAAAGGATATCTATTACTGTTTGAACACTTGTTAACTTTTTTTGTCTATTCATGGGTTGTTGGGATGTGTATAAGATCTCAATGTTCGAGAGATAGAGGAAAAGTGTGTTCTCTGAGTTTATAATTGCTATCTGCAAAACAAAAGCTGAATGCTTTTCTAGCTTTCTGCCATTTTTCGTAATAGCAAACTTGTGAACTAATGCAAGAAAGATGGCCTCCACATAAACTCAAGCAAAACAAATGTGATGTACAACAAACACTTTGAGGACAAAACTATCATTACGTTCAGAATAGAAATAGGTAGACTATTACATATACCTAGGGCAATCAGTTTCCTGGAGAAACTTGAAAGAAAAAATGAAGCAAAAAATCATTGTAGGTTGGCAAGCCCTCGGTATATCGATTAGTGGTATGTGTACTTGACACAAAATCTTGAAAAAAAAGGGATGGTGTTTTCTGCCTCTCTATCAGACCTCATATCTCAAAAAATTGATTGCCAGAGACCATATGCGAAATTTTGGCGAACAGAAAGTAAGATGGCATTCTGAAGTACCTTGCAACGCCCATGATAGTAAGGGCTTGCTAATCTTGGTGGAAATCGAACAACAGATGCTATGTGGAAGATGATAGTGATTAGCCTAATAGTGAGCTATTTTGTCTGAGTTGTGTGGGATATACTAGTCTTAATACAATCATCACAGTTGAGATACATTAAGCATGGTCAGTATCAAGATTGGAAACCAATATGATATACAATGGGCCGTAAGCAGATGATGATCATGTCGATAACCTCCTTAAGTGATCATGTTAATCCCCCAGGATGGAACCAATCTCCTTATTTCATTTAGTAAGTGACAAAAATAAATCAATGGGCCGGCAACACTACAGTGAGAAATCAGTTCTTATGAATTATATATTGGGAGTGAAAGTACGTTCACCTGTACAAAGAAGACCACGTAAGGTTCATTGCAAGATTAGATAGCACCCTAATTGCTACTAAAAGCAAACGCTCATTTAATTTCTAGTATGGAGATGTCTTATGATTCGTCACCTTCTGACTATCAACACTTTCAAAATGTTGAGGAAGGATAATTAGCATCAGCAGATGCATACTTTGAACCCAAGACTGGGGGAGAGAAAAAAAATCATATTTGTAGTTCTTTACACGCTCAAAATCCTTTCAAACATTAAAATTTCTTAGAAACGTCTTTCGACTGACACTCTCATCAGGAGATGACCCGTCAGAAAGTGTTTCAGAAATTTCGAATTCTGAACCACCAAAAGACTTTTTTTTTCTCTCATTCCTTTTCAATGCGTTCACTGTTATACCAATGAGAGAGGATATGAAAGTTTACATTTTTACAATCAGAACAACATACCCTAAATTGTCCCAGAAAGGCCTTTACTATCCACTACTTTTGTGCGTCCATAGCTCAGAGCATATATGGGATACAATGGACCACAAGCCAATCATATTTGTTGATATGTTCATGTGAATGAAAAGAGTCGTGTATTTCATTCCTGTTGGCGTCAAATACGGCAGTTTTTTTCTAATTTACAAACCTAATTTGCAAATTGTAACATCATATACGCTGTTTGAAAAATGATGAAAAAGCCCTGTAATACAAAACAGAATAATGTCTCTCCCTTCAAAGGCAACTGACAAATACTGTTTTTTTCACCATTGCTACGTAACGGGAGAATTTTTAACGTAACACTTGGGTAAGAGATTTAATCGAACCACGGAAGTAAAGATGTAGGTGGGAAATGATAAATACATTAATGATAGTTCAAATAGTTATAAATGAATGATCATCATTGCGTGACTAAATATGGAATAGGAATATCACAAAAACGTAAGGCAAGTGTCAGTACCGACTCCTCGGTCTCTGCTGTGGAACAGATAGTACACTTTGATCCGGCCCAAAAGGGCAGAAACAGTGGATGCGTGCTCTATTTATCTACTGTCTCACCACAGCAAAATATGACTCAAGGTCGGGCTTAACGTGGGGAAAATAGGAGACATCCTTCCAAAAATGGCTCCAGCCGACGCGGCGTCGGTTTTGCAATGCAAACGGAACCTTTGCCACGGAAGCGTCCAGCAGGGGACCTGCTCCGTTAAATGCAATGGAGCAGCGCTGTTCCGGGTTCCGGGGGAAACTGACCCCCTTCAGCTGGGCAGAGTAATAATAGGAGAGCCGGAAGACGAGTCCAAAGGCTCCACAATGCGCTTAGCAGTGCGTAGCCTCTGTAAAACCTCATTGGCTAACGCATTGCACCAGCACACTCGGTACTTGACACACACTCCCTCTCCGGCCCACGCAGCAGGCAAGTGTCAACATTGGCTCCTCGGTCCATGCAGTGGAACAGACACCACACCTTGATCCTGCTGAAATGGCCAGAAAAAGTGTGTATGTGTCTGTGCTTGCCCTTTCTTTGTGCTGTGTAAACTATGTCTTTTCCTCATGATGCATTGTTCTTTAATTTCCTCTATTTCGATTTGCTTTCTCATTCCTTTTATATTTCTTTCTTTCATTCCAAATAGCCTTGCACGTTCGGTCATATATTCTTATCCTATTTCCACCGCCTTTTTCATTGCTTGCTTCTTTCAGTCTTCATTCTTCTTCATTTTCTTCCTCAATTATTTCATTCCATATTTCTGAATTTTTATCGTACTTCTTTCATTCCCTTTAGCCTTCTTCATTTTTTTTCGTGCTCCCTTCATTTCTTTATACAATGGTTGTATGCATGCTTTCCTTTTTTTTCTTTCTTCATGGCTTACTTTTCTTACAATATACTTTAGTTCTTTATTCATGTTTCACGTTAATCTCATTGCTCCTTCTTTGATCGAAATCTATCCTTCCTTTCTTTCCCCAAGCTTCACCGTGAAATTTCCTATAGATTCAAGTCAGGATATCAACTAAGAATCTCTACACCGTTCTGAACGAACCATTTCCGAATCATTCTAGCTGTACTCTACAGGTCGTTATCTTGTTACAAGATCAAACCTTAGTCAAGTTCCAGCAATTGCAGCGAAGTAAACACATTAGCATCGAAAATATTCCGATACATTGCCCCGTTCACAACGTCACTCTTTTTTTCCGATGTTTTCTCCTTTTTGCCGTGTTTATTTTATTCATCCCTTTCATACATTCTTGCCCCCGATCATCTCCCCGTTTGAAATTAAAAAATGGTTATTACTTCTTTTTTTCTTGCATTCTCTATCAGATTTTAGATTTTATCCAGCCAAATCATTTAATTCTCTTTCATTAATAACATATGTTATTGTTTTTATACTCTTCTATATTAGGATTGTACTCCTCTATCGTACTTTCCCAATTGCATGTTGCTATATACCCATCCTCCCACTTCAATGATAACATTTGTATTCATTCAAATTTTTTTTCATATTTACAAAGGGTGTAATTTATGTTCATCAATTTTGACGATGTTTTCATTTAATATTTCTGACCATCAGTTCATAGTAATTGATAACATTTTCTCTTTTCATGACTTCGTGTCTTTAATCCATTTAATCTTCCATACTGCATTTTCTTTGTAGTTAGAATGTCAGGAATAGGAGTGAAAGAAGTGAAAAAAGCAAAACAAAGCATATGATTTCAGAAGAAAGTTGAATGTACAACAAAGAGATTCTACGTTTGAACACACAGAAGATCAAAGATAGAGGACAACGGCAAAGGAAAGCACAATCTAAAATGTCGTCTGAATGAAGTAGTCATTGAGGCACTTATAAGAAACCCCGAACATATCATATTAAAGCAAGATGAAAAGAAAAACTATGACAAAAGCCTGAAACGTGTTATATATGCTGAAAAGTAACGCCTTAAATTAATCAATCGGTAAAGGAAACAAAATAAAATGGCTATATTGTTGGGAATATAGCAGACACTTGTGGACTGTATTTAGAGAAAAGGTATGTAATATTTTGTAGAATCATTCAACTGAAGGAGTTGCTGTATACATACTATTTGTTATGATATGATATTGCATCTTACTACTCTCGACATACATACATACATATATATATATATATATGTGTGTGTGTGTGTGTGTGTGTGTGTGTTTGTGTTTGTGTGTATATATAGATATGTATATATGTATATGTGTTTTTCATATTATTACAAATATATTTATATTCATGTAAGTGAGCTTCTTAAAGTGAGCACAAAAACATATATATATCCTCCAAGCACCCTTGCATGTCATACAGAATACTCATGGTAAAGATACTGTTATCAATTTATGGGTATGTTCATTTCCTTGTATAGTATCGTACCAACAAGCAGCTTATATATATATATAATCTCGAGGAAAATATGGGAATATTTCGTGAGTATACAATTGGACATTTTCACCAAATAACAACGATTCTTCACCCTAACTTGAAATATGTTCAATGCAAGACTCAATAATTCCTACCATTTTACCGACTAAGAAATATAGTCATATCTTCTTTGAAGATTTTCCTAGCCAACGTCGTAAAATATCCATTTTCTTCTCCCTTCCAGACACCAGGAACTCTTAGCTCAAACCAAAACCAATATTCTTCCGTCCATTTTCGTCTTTTATATATTCTTCGAACCAATGATGGACGTTTTCAGATACACTATAAATCAACAAGCAATTTTGCTGGACTGGAAATAGATACAAATATACTAGAAATCTAGGAAATGATAGATAGGAGCCGGTCTTACATTATGTTTTACCAGGCAATATCTTCAGGTTCTAACATAATAGAGAACTCACGTTGAGAACAGTCGTTATCAATCTGTATGTCCGTCTTTCTATCGATTGGAATAGTTTTATTCAAATGCCAGAACTCGATCTAATCTTAGTAATATATATATATATATATATATATATATATATATATATATATATATATATATATATATATATATATATAAGTATATAAGTACATATATATATATATATATATATATATATATATATATGTATATATACATATATATGTATATATATATAAGTATATAAGTACATATATATATGTATATAAGTATATAAGTACATATATATGTATATATACATATATATGTATATATATAAGAAATTGAGTACATATATATATATGTATATATATATATATATATATATATGTGTGTGTGTGTGTGTGTGTGTGTGTGTGTGTGTGTATATATATGCATACACGCACACGTTCTAGGGGTAATGTACGTAAGCAAAACCATGTTTCAATAAGAAAAATGTACTATAAAATGATACCGAGATACTATATACATGCACACCTGTGAAAAATGAAAAACTATATCTATTACATAGACTATGTAGATTATATAACGAAAACAGATGTTTGTTCAACACCGCTGGGGTATTTCGATAATATAACAGTTTTGTTTTTAAAATCCCCCAAAATAGTTACTTGGTCTCTTATAATAGACATTCAGTGCATCATAACATAATAATATATATATATGTAACCAGAGAGAAAAATACTGGAAAAAATTTTATAATTTTGCATCGACAGAGAGAAAGAGATTAGACGATGAATTGACACAAAAACTCTTTTGAAAAAGTTTTTTAATGTTCAGTGTCTAAAGAATATACATATATATATATATATATATATATATATATATATCGAATGCACTTCAAACTTTAGAATCGAGTCATGGTCATGGTTGGGAATTATGTACAAATAAATATATCACTTACATTCAAACTTTTTCCGTAGGGCAGAGGTAAAATACAAGCCTCTCGGTCTGGAGCAAAGGTGTTGATTCTACCTCGTGGTACTGGATGGGAAGTGTGTAAATGACTCAATTCTTCATTCTTCATATATACATACATGCATATATATATATATATATATATATATATATATATATATATATATAACAGTTATTCTCTCTCTCTATGTACATATTCATCTCTATCCAAAATAAAATTGTTTTGCTTCTCGTGTTTCCTATTCTGATTTTAATGCTCATTATGTTATACATCTTTTATCATTATTACGTATCCCCTGCAACATTTCCACATTTTTCAAATCAAAGTCATGTTCATCTTATATTGGAACAATAAAGTAGAAACCTGTGAAATTTTACTTTTCTGCAAAACCAGTCAAGCTAGAGTAAAGCAATTATGAGCAAAAGCTTGGGCTGAGATTTCACGAAGATTTTAGCAATAAAAGTCACCAGAACAGAACAATGACGGGAACAGTGTTGCATGGCCACATGACATCGAGAAACATCACCTTGATTCGAAATCAATTTCTAACCAACCCAAAATATGATTTACCCATCGAAACGTGTATCAAAGTGAAACAGTGAAGAAAAATTATGACTCTCCAAATTCATCATTAATTTACACATGCACCTACACACACACACACATATATATATATATATATATATATATATATATATATATATATATATATATATATATATATATATATATATATATATATATATATATATATATATATGTATATGTATATATATATATATATATATATACTGTTATGGGATGATTATGGGATCGAACAGAAGACATTATGAATTGTGTTCCTGTATTTTGAAACTGATTGTATCATTTGTCCTAGACAACATATTTATTCCAATTTTTCCTATGATCCCCCCTGTGTAGCATGTTGAAAAAAAAATATTCATTATTAGCGCTTTTTGTTTGAGTGTTCATTGAGTGTTATCATTATATCTAGCCATTGTTGTTATTTGAGTGGGGGTCAGAAAAACACAATGTCAACAAAAGAGTTTATTCCATTAAAGATTTAAACACATTTCCTCTAGTCTGTTCGGAGGGCAAATCTATGTATTTTTAGAAATCGTCAACCAAATGTTTTTTGTGGATCAGTCTGCATAGATTCCTGCAATTCCTTATTCCAAGCGATGGAAAGGGTTTCTGATGGCACTGGTCAAAACATTGAGAATTAAAAAAAAAAAGCAATCAGAACGAGATTGGTGAATGGTTAATAGTTTGAATCATCCAAGAAATAATGAGAATTACCTACATCAGCGTTTCAGACGATGAAATAGGTGAGAAAAGACGTCAGTTGAATCACAGTGATATCCAGCATCAAGGACCAGCTTTTCAGACAATGGAAAAAGTCGTAAAAAGCCCCTCCTGAAACACAAACATGGAACGTTTCAGAAACGATAACATTGGCCAGAACGAATCGGAAACATAAGGAAAATAATCCATCTTAGTACTTCAGACATCGAAGAAACTTCTGAGAAAGTACCAATCAAAACATTGAGATTATACAAACCATAGGTTCAACGACGCGTCCTGCATCCTTACACCCATATTTTCATGTGGTTTCCTCAAGTTACTAGCAGCCTACAACTGTTTAGATGGTGACTTTTCACTGTTAGGGACGAGGGTCCAACGAAAAAAAAAGTCTTATGGAGATGAATGGGCGCATTAAAAAAGCAACAATGAAAAGAATATTGTTCTGGTTGATTCAGGAAATAACAAAACTGATTGGAACAAAATATAATTATGATAGTTCCGAGTAACAATAGCAGTTGCATAACTGGTCGTGTTAGTGGTAACAGGAAGCGAGGAATTAGAAGATGAGAGAAAGGTGAGGATGGTTCATACGAAAATCTGAACTAAAGTCCAGATCAATTTTCATCGATGAGGAAGGAGGAATAGATATTTAACATATTAGGGGTCGACGGACCAACTAAGACGAGTTTTAGAGATATCAATGGAGGCATGTAAAAAGCAACAAGGAATGGGTTATGAGGCTAGATAATCATGAAATTGACCTATCCTAGCGAAGGTTGATTAAAGCATTGGTCGAAATATAGAGAAAGGATGCGTCAAAAACAATAGAGCATTTCGTGAATGCACAACACTGCTTACTCTATACACTAACCCAGTAGAAAATTCCTGGCTCTGCCGCAAAGTATAATCTTTTTTCAATTCATATTCTACCTTCTCAAAGTATTTCATTGGAATTCATTGATAATCTTCGGAGATATCATGAAGAGATTTTAGACAGATATGGATGAATGAAAATAAAATGAAAAAAAAAACTCCAAGTTGAAAACAAAGTCCAGGATATGCTCAAAAATATAATCCCTTCTTCTGTGCGGCCTGAAACCCTCTTTTAAGAATATTATTGAATCCCATGAGAACTTCTGGAGATATAGTGTTGACAAGTAGTGAAACAGATACTATCAGATCCATATGACCCTCCAAGTTCATTAACTGACGTAAGAAGAATGATGCAGTATATCTTTAAATATTA
Organism: Thysanoteuthis rhombus; assembly: GCA_963457665.1. Classification (NCBI taxonomy): domain Eukaryota; kingdom Metazoa; phylum Mollusca; class Cephalopoda; order Oegopsida; family Thysanoteuthidae; genus Thysanoteuthis; species Thysanoteuthis major. The sequence continues at coordinate 18,421,067 of OY735223.1, forward strand.
ACACTGATTCATCTCAGAATTGGAGACTTTCTTCATATATTAGTGAAACTTTCTGAACTCCAGGGTAGTGTTCAAATGCATCTCAAGAATAAATCCCCTCCTACATCCAGTTGAATACATCTTCTCTTATTTGTCCTATGTATCTCTAAATTGATTGATATTAAATTGCAATTCGATTTGGCTGGGAGACAAACCCAATTTTCAACAAAATTCTATTACCTTCATTTTTGTTCATTCAAAACATATATGGCTATATTTTCGTTGTTCCTAAAAAACTGTTATAAAAATTACGGAAGGCAAACAATGTTGACTAAAACAAGTGATTTTACGAAGGGAGTGCTGTTCAATTTAGTTGACTAGAAAAATATGATTCAGAGATATTTTACTGATTGAACAACCGTAGCCCCATAATTTGAAATAATGTAAAGAATACTCATCAAACCTTAAGTATGGTTGGGATGAATTATATTCATGACATCGCTTGTTTTTCCGACTGGAATGATATTTGAAATAGAGTTTTCAATAACACATCAACAAATCCCTGAATTGTTGGACAGCAAGAAATTATTTCAACTGGGGAAATATCTACAATTGACTTTAATTATTTATAGAAAGATCGACTTTCCGAGGATTCCAAATGTTATAAATACATCCATAAAAACGGGCCAGAGAAGAATCAAAAAAAGCTTTCACTTTTTGAAGAATAAAAGAAAGTAGGGAACTGATACCAATTTTCTGTCGACTGTAGACGAATCAATTCGGCCCTCATCTCACTCACATAAAAGTAAAAGGGTAAAACCAAAGTAATACCTGGAATTGCTCCAAAGTGCAAGTTTTGTTGGTACTTCGAAAATCCTCGAAGTATTCACTGATTCCCATATCAACCACGATCAATTATTAATTGCGTTTGATTCAGGCTGGATGGTCAATATGATAATAATATTAATAATAATAATAATAATAATAATAATATTAATAATAATAATAATAATAATAATAATAATAATAATAATAATAATAATAATAATAATAATATGCAACGAATTGTAGCTCTGTCATGATATGCGAAAGAGGGAGGAGACGTTAGCTGAAGACCTGAGGAGACTTATTGTCACTCAGCCCTCAGCGATAACCACTGGGCAACCGGTGTGAAACTGTAAATCGCAGAATTACTGCGACCTATGAGTACTAGGAGAGGAGGGCTGGAGACTTGAGGAGACTTGCTGTCACTCAAACTCCAGCGGTTACCACCAGGCAACTGGTGTGAGATTCCAAATAATAATAATAATAATAATAATAATAATAATAATAATAATAATGATAATAATAATAATAATAATAATAATAATAATAATAATAATATGCGCCGTTTAATGTTCAGCATACTTATCATTTAAAGGAACATCAAATTATATAACTCACTAACTGATTGATACGTCTTCACCAGCCAGCTTCATAAAACACACAGACACATACACACACACACATGTTTAGTTTGAATTACACACACACACACACACACACACACACACACACACACACATATATACATATATATATACATATATATATATATATATATATATATATATATATATATATATATATATATATATATATATTCATATATATATATATAATTAGGGCATCCACCGATAGCTGTTTCATTGTATCACAACTCTTCAGTGTGGCTATAGATTCTCCGCTTACCACGGCCACACGCAGAATCAAGCCTATACATATGCTTCCGCATAATTCCTCCTCGACGAGAGTGCTCCGTTCCAGAGTTGAGAGAATATTGCTATCGTAGTTTATTATAGACTAGTGCCTTACCAGAGATTACACACACACACACACACACATAAATACACACACACACACACATATATATATATAAATATATATACATATATATATATATATATATATATATATATATATATATATATATATATATATATATATGTGTGTGTGTGTGTGTGTGTGTGTGTGTGTGTGTGTTTTGGATGTATGATTTAAATTGTTAAAGAATAGTGGCGATTCCTAAGGAGGGTGTATGTCAACTGATTAACGTAAAAAGACTGATAGTGATTCTGATGATGATATAAAAAAACCTCGTAATTATTATTTGAGATAATCACTCGTCATTCTACGATGAATGTGCGATTCGGCTCAAACAACATAAATGCAATGAACAATTATAGATTCCTGAACTTTATTGTTTTTTTTTTATTTTATCTACATTGTCCAAGCCTAATGACATATTCACCGTGTAATAAGTGTTTCAAATCAGAGTTTCCATATAATATAATACAATTAATGATTATGTATATTTGTATGTGTATGTGTGTGCACGTGTGTCTATGTGTCTGTGTATCTCTGTGTGCAACTATGAACATATATACATATATAAGTACAGGAATATTCCGAATTATTATATGGTTTCTGCATACAAAGATTTTGCGTGACTTCAACGCAACATAATTCTCCGTTTGACACCAATTACGTTAGTTCAATGACTATGGAACTATTTCCCCTCGCGTATATACCCTCTGGGCTCGTAAAAACATTACACGTCGGTAATTCGACCAGGAACTAGAAATGTCCCTGTTTTGAAATGTACCCTCAGGATTAAAACTTACGTTCTGAGAACATTTACTTCTCTGCAGGGATTCCTTGAACCCCATATCGAATCAATTTGCTTGTGTACGCAGAATGGGAAAGTAAAAAAAAATGATACAACAAAAAGAAATCCTACAATTGCATCTCTCTTTGCTGAATGCTTGTATAACTTCTATGAAGAACTTTCATGTTGTTTAGATATTAACCCTTTCAATCTGTACACGCAATATTTGAGCAGAAAATCATTTTACTATTATTTACTGACACCATTTCCACGCCATTTCCAATATATGTATATATATATATATATATATATATATATATATATATATATATATATATATATATATATATGTATATATATATATATATATATATATATATATATATATATATATATATATGTAATAAAGGATATGCTTCACATACGCACGTTCATGATTCTGTCTTGTTTGGACCTTTCAAGGTTTGCCAGATTTTTTCTTGGTATATATATATATATATATATATATATATATATATATATATATATATGTATATATATATATGTGTGTGTGTGTGTGTGTGTGTATATACTTATACATATATATATATATATATGTATATATATGTATATCTGTGTGTGTGTGAGTGTTTTTATGTATAATATATGTACGTGTATATATATTTATACCTATATATGTGTGTGTGTATGTATATATGTGTGTGTTTTTATGTATAAATATATATGTGCATGTGTGTGCACGATTTGTGCGGCGAACAAAATGAGAAAATGGAATAAATCAGATAGAAACGTTTTTGTAGCCAATGAATGAAAATGTTTTTACTAACTCGCATAAACACGTCAATTTAAAAGGTTAAAGTTTATCCTGCCATTTTGAAGCCCTTAAAGGTAAAAAATAAAATTGAGCTAAGAAATTGGAGCTAAAATGTAAAAAAATGTTCATAAAGATCTTATCTGAATAAAATGTCTGGTTAAGGAAAACTAAATAAAAAGAGTATCATTAGAATGAATGTTTTTTATGGAGTTACAGCATGCTCTTATTTAGTCAATGTGTATTTTTTTTACAATTTCACAATCGATGGACTCCATATTGTTGTCTAGTCTCTTAGTCTTCCAGCTAATTGAACCATCTTTCAAAACATAATTTGACTTAAAAGAAAAAGCATAAAAATATTTCAAGAATATAATGTCATGTCAAGAAAAACAACATAAAAAGCGTGTTATCAGAATAAATGTTCTGTTATGGACTTACAGCCTCCACTTATTGAGTCACGACGTTTTTTTGTTGTTGTTTTTTTTCTATAATTTCACATTTGGTGGACTTCATATAGTTGTCTAATTCTATAGCTTATTGAACCATCTTTCAAAATATAATTAACTATTGGAAAATTACTTTTTTCAGTGTAATACTTCAAGGTCGAGAGTTTGGAGGGTATAGCGTTAAACCTAGAATGTGCCGTTTCTGGTGCATCACGGCAAAATACCTACACACACTAATAGCCAACTATAGGAATACTATTGCCATGAAATAGATTACAGCTTTCCAGTCGATTTGCTTGAGTACAACATCTGAAAGCCTTAGATTTACAGGTCTTTGGGGTTAGTAAGGGAGTTTTTGATAACCTATTATGATCAATTGCAGATTCTCACTATTATTTATTGTGATAAATAGTGAACAGGATATGTTATGTACCAGACCGAACTAGACTTTTTATCCAATACAGGGTTTGTGTAATCTGTTACGTACTTGCAAGAGGAAAAATTATCAGAATATCTTATGTTGTACATCTCTCACTAAGCAAATTAAAATACATTGTAAGCAACGTATATACGTAAAGCAGATTCAAGTATACTGCAAACACATTTAAAATATGACAATGGATATAAGAAATACTGTAAGCAAATAAAAACATGAAGAAATATTTCACTAAAAGGGTGAGCCGTTTTCTTACGTCGGCTATTTTGTGTTGATATTTATTTGTTGATAGCAATAACTGAAATTTCTTCCTCTGCAGTTCTGAGGTTCAACTATGCATCGGAATTTTCATCGGTTACACAAATGGACCTTATACTTGAAGTCACGGTCAACATTTTTATCTTTAATCCTTCGTTTATATCCCCAGTACGTAAGTGGAAGGGTTCACTGTCCGAAGAAAAACTAACAAGCTTTTTGTGCCTTATTGTATAACTTAAGTTATCACTGCACGTAAACTGAATGACTATTATCGTAGTTTATGGATAAAATGGCCAAATAATTACCGGAAAGGCTCCATAAATGAAAGTTGGCCATATATTCTTTTATATCGTGCCCAATTCTCATAACATTTAATTGCCCCCATGAAAGTGCAATGACCCATTGCGATCAATTATGTATGATAATTAATGTAAACATGTTTGATTACTTTATCACAAATTTGGGAAGCAATTCAGGACATATATTTGAAAATTCCCCAGTACGCTTTGGGACAATTCACTACATTATGTCAGACTATCCCATGAGCAGAGTATTAATGGTGGGAAACCAGAGACGGCTAAATAGTTCACAACGATATTCATTTTTAATGGGGTGCTGCATATGAAATGACATTTTTAAATATTCAGATGTATAGGAGAACAGCGTGTGCAACATTTCGTCCACGTTAAATAACCGTTTGGGCAGTGACGGGGGGACATCTCGCCCGAATCTCCTTTTACATGGACTGGTTGTCAGGTCCCCAAATGTCAGTTGAGTGGGTCTTGATGTATGCGTTTTATATTTGCACCGACTCTAACCCGTTGTGTTGTCAAATCCAGTTGCTGGGAAGTATGATGACAAATGTATGAAAAATGAAAACACTGCATCCGGGGAGGGATATAAACTGTTCCATATTAGGAACAAGGAGTTAGGTTATCATCATGATCCATGTTTTATTCTATCTATTTCTCTCGTTTGTTGGTGTAAACAGATGAAAGGACGCTAAAAGATTATTGAATCTAAAATGCTTTGAATTTATATTTGATTACCCACACACAATAAGCGAAATTCGGTTGAAACTCGTTTTCTGAGATACTCAAACACACCTTCTAGCCGAAAAGACCAGAGGTAGACTGTTATTCATTCAAACTTGCTATTCGTTAGTCTGTTTCTATCTCTTTTTAAGTGTGCACTATTCCTATCTTTCTCTCTCTGGTAAAGAATGAATGAAACAGCAAAAAACATTCAATAATTGATCGTAAGACACATTTGAAGCAAAACTTTTTTAATAACAGCTCTATTATGATAATATGCTATCTCTATAAAACTATGCATGTTTAGTTGTCACAAGTTCACTAAAAGCATTGAATACATCTCCTCAATAGCTGAACACATTATTACTGATATGAAATTAATTATGTTCAAAAAGATCATAATCTGTTCGAGTCTTGCCGGGTAAACCCTGTAAAACTTTGTATTCCGATTCTCTGAAGGTAAACACTGCTACGGGAAGTGGCTGGGTCTGACAATGTCATGGAGTATGTCATCCAATTCATCCAAACCCCGATAGCCTGATTCATTAAATTTCCTATTGCCATGAGATGACGTGAAATAAGGCAAAACCTCTTGATTCAACGCACTTTAGTAGTATTCAATCTCCTTTGACAACATCAGCAGGTTGGGCAGGATTATCATCAACTTGAAATCTTATTCGAAATTTAGTGTAATTTCTTGGATATTAAGGTCTCAGAAATCTCAAATAATAACGAATCATTTCTGAACGTACATTCTATTTACAGAAGAGGTAATAAAATCAGAAGACCTTCCATTTTTAAGATATCTTTTATAATGCAAACTATAGCGATGTTTTACGCTTAGCCATTAGTTCATCATCTTGCCTAGATGCCTTCTGATCTGAATTCGTCGGGATATGCGTCAAAACCACATAGGTGCTAGAATATTGTGATGAGCAAGACTTGATCATCTACGCATATCACTCGGGTATTCACTAAACTTAGCTGAATCTGATACAAGAGCGGATATATTGGGCGCCCTTAGGTATTTAACTCACTATCCTGTCTGCTGTATACCGTATTTCCTTGCAACAAGGTATATTTGGCTATATTTGTCTCTCCATTTTGAACGAGATTTTTCATTGGAGATTTATTTGTTGCTTCCTCAAGTATTTTGGGTTTTCACGGGGCTGAGTTGCTGGTCCGACGCTAAACACTGCTGATATCTCTACTGAGTTAGGGACAAGCAAATTGTATGTTTGTTTGTTTTTCATCTCAAAGTAACTTTGTATTAATTAGACTATCTTACAGAACCAAAGGGCTAAAACTGTCCTGGTAGTTACGCATAGTTAATGGGGAAAGTGGAAACCTGTCCTTCCAAAGGACATTAGTAGGAAATGAACGTAAGGCGCCCTGATCAGAACTCACTGTGCCCCGATACTGTTCTGCGTGCTGTAAACAGCAACGTGACTTAACACGGCTAAAATAGAATATTTATCATGATTAGCTAAATTGAGTAGAAGGACTAGTTTTCGGTATCCAGGAATGGATAGGATTTACCACATATTAGTAACGTTGTGTAAGGCTAACAAGCTCATATCTATTTTACAGCAAAGTTCCTGTTAGGTATTCACCAAACCTTATTGAGTTTGGCACAACTGAACACAAAGAGGACACCCTATGAGCAGTGCTGAATTAAACATGACGCATTTGAGGTGCAGAGGGAATTTAAATGGGATAGAATAGGGTACAGCCTAAAATACTTGTACTTAAATAAGCCATTTAGCTTGGCTGGTTGGCTGGTCTGAAACCCTCTGCTAATCCCATAGTATTGGGACAAAAATATAGAGCTGAGTTCCTGGCTTTTGTTCCAAATACTACGGTCAATCAGTAATCAATTCTTAACTTGCTTTGTTTTTGCACTCACACACCTACACACACACACATATATATATATATATACAGAAGGTGGGTGTGTGGATGTGTGTGGGTCTCTGGGTGTCTGGGTGTGTGCATGTGTGTATTTAGAAACAGATATATATGATGCAGCATAATGATTATGATTATCAAGACGAATTTCTTCGTTCTAATGTATCCATTTGATTATTCATAAAAAATGTTTGTCTTGAAATACATATTTTTAGTATGAATATATAAACCGACACTGTTTCCATTCCTGATAGGTTCATAAACTTCTTATTTAAGTGTATATATTCTTGCAGAAAGAACAGTTTTATTTAAAGCACAATAATCTATTGACAACGAAAGAAAAATATATCCTCCCGTCTTATATATATATATATATCATGATAATGTAATTTATAATTATATATACATGGTTGAGACCTATTAGGTTAATCCAGCCCAGCATTAATGGATCAAACTCACAACACATTAATAACAGTCTGCAAGACTAGCTTCCTATACAGCGCCCTTCAGTGTTGGATTTATGTTTTCACGAAGAAGATGTGAATCATATCTTTATTATTCATTTGTATGAGAGTCAAAATTAGTGATGGAGATTTTAGATGACATTGGTGATTATTCAGAATCGCTGGGCCGAGAAATGCTAAAATTTATGACGGTTGCCCCGCAGTACTTCATTCTGTTCGTCTATTTTTGTTTCATATACACGAAGCAATGATTAACCTAAATCAAAATAGTGGACACAAAAATTACCTTCCCCATTTCCTCAATGTCAGAAATATCCGCTCGAGGGGCGATTCAGAAAAAAATGGATAACGCCTGGCTACCCCCGAGTTATGGCTTCATATCCACAAAATTTTAAAAAATAAAGAAAGAAATAATGAAGGTCTGAGCACTCTACGTAAATGCTAATATTACAAAGGTAATTTGTTTGTCCCCAAGGATAGAAATCGAAACTTTCACCAAAATAGTCTTGTATTCTAGTGAGCATTGTATAAGATCCATTTATCTTTTATTTACCAGCTGTAACCTTCTGATTGCTACTATGACCACAACTTCTGTTAAGTTCTAAGAATGTTAGAAACTCGTGACCCAGGCAGCAACAAAACTATGACTTCAACGTTTCAGAATCAAGTGTAAAAGAAGAAGCAATTCGTAGCAGTGATGTATGTTTACGTAATCAGTAACTGTTGGCTCAAATAGGTGATCAAGTGACAGCATGTTTCCTCTACCCTCCAGCTCTTATTTCAAATGCACACATCTTGTGTTCTTACCAGTTGTTGCTGTTGACTTCACCGGGGCTGAGAGACAGCAAGTATTCTGAATAAGCTAGTACTATCTCATTAGAATTAATATTATTATTATTATCATTATCATTCTTATACTGATAATATATACATATATATATATATATATATATATATATATATATATATATATATACTAGGGACACATTCAAACTCCTTAACATGGGCCTTAATTTCTGTCCCCGACCCCCACACTTCAACAATCACACCCTCAACAAAGATCTCTATGACTTCTTCAGAAGGATCAAACTTAGAGCCCACTTTGGGGTGGATCAACAAACTTAAAACCCTATATCCTAATGGATTAAATACTAAACTGAACAACCCTCACCACACAGAACACTAATACACACAACTCCTACCATTAATATCCTCACACCCACATCTTAGACACATTCAATAATGGAAGCTTCAAAGTCACCTAGACCCATAGGAAAAACTTCACCTTAGCCTGTTACAACCCCTGTCCAAATCAAAGCCAAAACATTTTCAGTAACTTTTAAGGTTGATACCTATGTAGCTCCTTGATCCCACCACCCCTCCTTCTACACTATCCCAAACATACTAAAAAATCCACCTCCACAACACTACCCCCTACCCTGACACACTCTGCCCTCCCCAAGTCAAACTGCTGCTGCTTTACTAAAATCCCAATACCTGCTGGTCATTCTTACATTCAGCATGAGGCCTCTAGTAGCCCTAACAACAAAACTTACCCACAATGCACAGCCGCTGGCAGTCGACTCTGGTTCCACATGGTACATTTTAATTCACACTCACACAACACGCACCACTGATGATGGGAGAAATCCCGAAACATGTATTGACTATTGACATATAAGGATTAATAAAACCTTACCACCAGAAACTTCACTCCCGAGTCTGTCTCACTCTCTAAAGTACACATTATACATACTTTACTGAGACATGGAGAAGGAACACATTCCTAGAACAACAATCACTTCTGACAAGGACAACCACCCTAACACCACAATGGAACCAACCTTTTCAGACAACATCACAACATGGTCGGTGAGACTCTACCGTAGAAGAGAAAAAATTACCCGCTTTGAGTCACATCTAGACTTCCTAAAGTCCTGTAAGGACAATAAACTCACCCCCATGAATTTCAGGATCTCCCTACACCCCTCCATAGGGAACCAGGATGCAGATTTCCTTAATCTATGGAACAACAAGATCCACACACTTTCTATGGATCTTTTAGATGACACCATCCAATTCTGCCAAAAAACCATCAAAGACACTCTAACAGATATCAGCGAATTGGAACAAAAATTAAAACAACACACATACACAGATGAATATAATGAAATACAGGATGCTATTAACATCAACATAGGAGGAAGAAAAAAAACAACTTAACCTCACTAAAACTAAAAAATACAACAAACTTAGACACAACATCACACACAGATCTACGAATCCACAGAATATGAGAGAAATTAAGATACAACCCACCAAAAGAGCCACCAGGCCCCTGCTACCCACCCCCAACCTACCACCTACATACCCAACAAAAACCAATTCCCCCACCAAACACAGATTTAACACTAGACACACAGACACAGGCTACCCAACAAGAATCACCAATACTGACAAAAACATCATCCATACTCACACGAACAACGATAGAAATAGATACACGCATATGAACAAACAAAACAAAAACACCTACACTGGCACTAACAGTACTAACACGTATAACAGACACACACATATGAACAAACATAACAGGAACACCTACACAAATACTAATATTACTGACACCAATACTGTGAACAGACACAGCTATATGAACAAACACAACGACAAAAACCAGCATACAGATAATAGGAACAAGAACACTAGACACCATAAGGTCCTCAGACCTACTACCCCTCATACTCTGCAAAAGGAAAGCCCTAAGAGTAGCATCCTCCCTCAACCCATCACATTGACCCTTCAAAAGCATCCTGAAGACCCGGGCAAACACCCTGACCAGCAGGTAACCCCTACATCAACCCACACACACACTCCACCAACAAATGAGGAAACCCCCCTACCACTAAATATGGAAGGTGGGTTAGAAAACCTGATTCCAACACTGGTAAGCAGTTTAGAAAACTTACTAAAACACTACTACACACCATCAGGATTAAGGAAGACCCAGAAGGGAAAGTAATGAACCTAAGTAAATTTCGATTTACTAGGGACACATTCAAACTCCTTAACATGGGCCTTAATTTCTGTCCCCGACCCCCACACTTCAACAATCACACCCTCAACAAAGATCTCTATGACTTCTTCAGAAGGATCAAACTTAGAGCCCACTTTGGGGTGGATCAACAAACTTAAAACCCTATATCCTAATGGATTAAATACTAAACTGAACAACCCTCACCACACAGAACACTAATACACACAACTCCTACCATTAATATCCTCACACCCACATCTTAGACACATTCAATAATGGAAGCTTCAAAGTCACCTAGACCCATAGGAAAAACTTCACCTTAGCCTGTTACAACCCCTGTCCAAATCAAAGCCAAAACATTTTCAGTAACTTTTAAGGTTGATACCTATGTAGCTCCTTGATCCCACCACCCCTCTTTCTACACTATCCCAAACATACTAAAAAATCCACCTCCACAACACTACCCCCTACCCTGACACACTCTGCCCTCCCCAAGTCAAACTGCTGCTGCTTTACCAAAATCCCAATACCTGCTGGTCATTCTTACATTCAGCATGAGGCCTCTAGTAGCCCTGACAACAAAACTTACCCACAATGCACAGCCGCTGGCAGTCGACTCTGGTTCCACATGGTACATTTTAATTCACACTCACACAACACGCACCACTGATGATGGGAGAAATCCCGAAACATGTATGGACTATTGACATATAAGGATTGATAAAACCTTACCACCAGAAACTTCACTCCCGAGTCTGTCTCACTCTCTAAATTACACATTATATATATATATATATATATATATATATATATATATATATATACATATATGTTTGTATGTATGTATGAATGTACGTATGAATAGATGAATGAATGTATGCATATATGAATTTATGTATACAAATTGTGTCCGTATGTATATAAATCAAAACTATGCATTTAAAATGGTTTGGCTGAAAGTGACTAAAGTGAGAATTTCCGAATAGTTAAAAACTGAATAAAT
>OY735223.1:18435592-18443092 GCA_963457665.1 Thysanoteuthis rhombus
TGGGGTATCTTGATAATATAACTGTTTTGTTTTTAAAATCCCCCAAAACTGTTATTTGGTCCCTTATAATAGACAACAGTGCATCGTACCATATAAAAATTCATATGGTAAACTAAGAGAAGAATACTGGGAAAAACTACATAATTTTGCATTGACAGAGAAAAAGAGATAAAACGATGAATTGACACAAAAACTCTTTTCAATAAGATTTTTAATGTTCAGAAATCAAAGTTATATACATATATATATGTATATGTACGTATGTATAAAGAGAGAGAGATGGAGGGAGAGAAAAAGGGACAGTAAGAGTATACAAGAGGAAAGTTAGTTCACGATAGAGAGGGAGAAAGAAAATAGTAATTTGAGGAATATTATCGATGTTTTTATTCAACAATTGTGAAAATAAAAAACATATACCTCTGTTATCCTTTTTCTTCAATCCCAAATATTGCTTTGAACGGAACCTGCAATCCTATAGTTGACAAATCGACTAAAACAAGTATTCATACGGATCTCACGATATAGATATTTATCCTGGTGTTTGTCAACCAAAAGTGGTTTCCTCTCGAGCAGATTATATAGCATATATTGCTGCTATCAATTCTATTATCAAATCTAAGCTTCGTGCGTACAGGGAGAACACAGATTTAATTTTCCAAAGTTGATATGATTTAAGCTGGGTTATTGTGCCCATTTTCCAGCTAATAAAGACAGGGATACGAAAGCTGTTGTCAGTTAGACAATATCGGCTTTATTTGAAAATGACACGACGGGGAATCCCTCAACGTTCCAGGTGAAATCATAGGGATGAATATTAAATTTGTTCAGATAATATATTGGGTTACATTGACGTGTTTTTGATCCTGTATTTTCTGTGGAACCCACTGCGATGAGTCAGAGCGAGATTGTAAGCATCCCTGCAAACGTGTGAAACTTTATGCAGATCCACAAAATGAAGATTTTCCCCAATACCCCAAAGTAAATCACAACTGTAGAAAATTGTTTTGAAGCCGAAATAGCGTGAAGCAAATACTTAAATCTCATGGGTTTACACGCGACAATATTTTGGCGATCCTGAACCAAAAAGAATAGCTGTCCAGATGGACTTAAGTATAAGAGACTGGAGTGAAGAAGAAATTGGATGAGGATGCGAGATATTTCTATAACGGTTTGATGCAAAACAAATATTAAACGTTGTTTTAGCTTTCGTTTTTTTTTTTTGGGACATTGGGAAGCAGAAAAGCAGCATCAAGTTAACTTTTAATGTCTTTAAAATACGGAACAGTCTAGTTTATTCAGCATTTATTTCAAAACTGACTTTTTTTACTTCTTCGAACACTAAATTGGAAAAGATTGAAGCACTAATCATTTTAATACCCTGTACCAAGAGTTTCAAACCATTGTTGGCCTGATGTGACCTCATGCAAACTCAACCTCTATCGACCCCCCCAAAAATTTCTGCTGGTTTCCAGTGAACTGGCATGCATTTTAAACCGGTTTCCTGACGTGTGTATATCTAATGTTATTCATAGGTCAAAATCAAACTCACTTTTGACTTTATGGAATACAGTATTTTCGTTTGAGCCCAAGGAAAGGGGCAATATGTAATTTCATCTCAAGGATACCTCCATAATTTGGAATATCAAAGAGGAGTGTACTTAAAATCCAGGGAAAAATTTGTCTCCTCAGCGTGTAGAAAAATTTGTGTGAAAGCGTGTTTCAACTCAAAGTCTCGATAGGAGTCATGGCGTATGCGGTGCAGTTCCAATAATGAAAGAACAAAGCTTCGTTAGTTTAGCTTTCGTGTCAGTAGACCGCTGTTATTCCAGGCACCCTGAAGGTGTCTAGACTAACAAAAGCGGTAGACAAAAAAGACTGGCTTGGGTGAAAGCCATTCAATACTCCCCAACTGAGGATAGGATGAAGGTAAAAGTGGATAGTATTGTACAAGCATGCATATAAATCACGTTCTATGTCATCAATTAGAATATTTTCAACATAATACCTTTATTCTGTCATTAATTTGAAAAATACCTTACTTTTATATAATGGATGTAGATTATTCTTATTTCCAATTTATGAGAGTAAAGTCAAATAGGTTTTGGGAAGGCTCCTTGTAGCAAGGTCATAATGTCACTCATTTTGCTTCAGGGTGTCTGTACAGGCCTATCATAGATCTGCAAAATCCTTAGATGATCCTGACCGTTGTTTTCTGCAAACCTTACTCTGCAAATATCAGTGAATGATTGTTTATAACTGCATTCGGGGAAGTGAACGATGTAAATGTTCATTTTGCTGATTCGCTATGATGTCTTTCCCTTGACTTTAGGCCTAACACTACAGGGAATTAGCGTCGGATAGAGCATCTGTATCAAATGAAACAGTATATCAAGTAAATACATTAATATCAAAAGTGGAATTTAGATTGGTTTGAATATGTTAAAATGATTGATAGTATAGTTTGTTTTGTTCTTTTGTTTTTGACTCGTAGAGAAAACGGAAAAAAAGAAAAAGAACACTGAAGTCTATATTTTGTGTATCTTTGAATTTCGAACGTCTTGAACCACGGTATAGATTTTTTGAAAGTACGTAAATGTATCAATTAGGAAACGAGATGTAACATTCTGAATTTTTTTTTCTTTATGAGCTGGTGTCCATTTTGTTTTCATGCAAATGAGGTTGTTCTTCCCACTTTTCTTTCTTGGGAACGTCCAAAGAATTTGTTGATACCCAACTAATAGATTCTAGGAATTGGTGCGTAGTAGGTCCTGTTGCTTACCTCCAGACAATTGTCTGGTCAGCAGTCTCAACAAGTTCATGATATAGAACATTTCGTCTTGAAGAATTCATTGAATCACAATATGAATGGTTTTCTCGAGTTAGGTTGTTGCAGGAAGTTTGTGTAATACCCCAAAAAGTTAGGAAAATACTCGACTAGCCGGATGGTACTGCTAAAATTATTTGTAAATATATTACATTTGCTAAAATAATATTGTAAATATTTGCATCCATCTTATAGATTGCAAATACATGGTTGAGTATGTCCTAAGCGGGTGCCTCAATACAAAGATAATGCTAAACCCTTTTGATACGACTATTTCTATACTCACATACCTATAATAAATGCAGAAAGAAGGCACACATAAGGTAAACTACACGAATTTACAACGAGATGAAACATTTACCTTCATTAAATTAAAATTTAATAGGAAAATTAACCATACAGACTCTTAATGAAATAGAACAATAAACCACGTTGACTAATGATTGGTTAAACAATTAACCACTTAAAGTTATAATAGAATAGATCAATTAACCACATTAACTTATAATGGAATAAATTAATTGACCATGGTTACTTATATTATGATACAACAATTGATCACACCAACTCATAATGAAATTAAACAGTTAACTTTGCAGATTTATAATAAAGTGATACGATCAGTTTCATAAATTCACAATAAAATAAACCAATTTAATAATATGTTAGATGTACGATGTCTTTTAAATATATAAATATATATATTTGGAAATGCGTGTGCGCATAACGAATATTCAGCATTTTCATACTTTCAGTATCTTATTTTATTAGCAAATTTATTATTTTGATTAAGTTATGAAAAATCTCATTCAGTCCTTAAATGCAATTTTAAAACAATAACTTACAAATTTTGGAAAAATCTAAATTAAGCAGTATAATTAAACCTGGAAATCAAATAAAATATTATTAAATTTGTTAAAACTTCAGAACAGAGCATCCTTTCCCTTAAAACTTTTTTTCAAGAACCGGGGCAGGAGTAATAGCAATAATCATTAAATCGATGTCAGATGGTTAAATGATTGCTCTTTATTTTAATTACCTCTTAGAGTCAATCAGCCACCAAACATGAGGAATAAATAACAAGAGAGCACCAATTAAAATAATAGAACCGCTCATCTTGTAGAAATTAAGGTCTCCTATTCTATCATTGGGTCTAGCCAGGTTTTTGTTAGATTCATTCAACATTTTCAATAAAATACTATGATTGTGGTAAAGATAGTGAGTTGAACACTTGTCTGACTGGCTGCAATTCATCACAGTTCCCGAACAGGTAAAATGCAAATATTTTCAATATTGTTATTCAGTGCAAACCATTCTGATCTTGGTCTTCACCAATTTATTACCGAGTCATTATCAACAACTCACTGCTAAAAGACGATGGGATGATAAATAATCATTCCATCCCGTCCTTTTTGTGTGCTGAATTTTTTTTTGTTTGTTTTCAATTTGACTTTTATTTTTTTGGTATTATTCTGAAATATGGTTTTTTTTTGTTTTCCGCTTTGATAGTTGTTGGAACCAACCAATCTTGGCTCACAAAGACAGCATACATACCTAAGATATTTTGTTAGATATTTGGGCTGGTTTAATCCGACCAACATGGATCTAAAACATTTACTGATTTATGGTCTCTAATGTGTTTGTATGTAATATGGCCCCAAACTTTTAGTTGTTCACCGTAAAGAATGGACGCTAAAAACTGTTGGGTTTGAAATTACATTTTGATCAGTTTAATTATACTAACATCAATGAGAGAGGAGTTAATCTGTAACTACATGGATGGTACGTGTAATAAGTGACTAAATTGTGTAAGAAATAATTCCAAATTTTATGAAAAATAGGATTAAACATACATGTAAATAGAAAACGATGCATTGCTTAATATTTGCATAAATCTGAAATAAATTGGAAACGTTTTTGTTTCTATCTGACGGTTTTAGGAACCAGACTCATCAAACAGTCATTGTTGAAAATGGAGGCTGGTTGATTCTGACCTACTGGAATTTATCTATGTATACATTTTTCATATTGAAGGAGAGTGTAGTTGACTTGGAAATTTACCATATGGTATCGAATCCCAACGATTAAATTATTGGTATGCCAGTGTTTTTGTTCTGTTTTGTTTTATTCTTTTTTCCAAATATGCGTGTCAATTGTTGACAATATATGGACTCGTTTTATCGGTCGTTCAAGTTCAAAAGTCCAATATTATCAATTGATAGTTTGTTTTTTTTTCTTATTAGAGAGTTACTTCGAGAGAGAAATTAATGGAATATCATATCTAAATTGGCAACCACAGTAAATGCACGAGCTATACATCTTTTAATAGCACCTTTTTTTCTGGAAACATGAATGAACTCACCAGGCATGGTTGAAGAAAATTGGATGTTCGTAGACAAACACAGCCAAATTTTTGGAAACATCCTCGCCAATTCAATCATTGCTTTCTTAATCGTAGTTGTCGCCCCCAAAAATGCCATCCTGGAAACTTATCATTGCAATTGAAGATCTCACTGATTTGAGCCTTGATGGACAAGAAACTCTATGATCGACGGTGTACTGACGTGCTTGTACAGCAGCCCATTTCATTGT
The DNA here is from genome assembly GCA_963457665.1 of Thysanoteuthis rhombus. NCBI lineage: Eukaryota > Metazoa > Mollusca > Cephalopoda > Oegopsida > Thysanoteuthidae > Thysanoteuthis > Thysanoteuthis major. The sequence goes on from OY735223.1 coordinate 18,441,009, forward strand.
ACAGTAGGATATTTATGTTGCTTTTTTGAACGTGACTATTGCATACCATGGATCACATTGAGAAAACAAGCAAGGAAAAATATATACTGAATTATAAAGAATGGAATAGAAAAAGCACTGAGTCTGGCGGAGAGAAATTTTGAGAGGTGAGAAAAAAAAGATGTAGAGTATTCAATTGGACTACTTCAATAACAACTTGAAGAATAGAGAGTAAAGAAAGATTTTATGGATATATGCGGGGAAATAATTTAGAAAAGTAGAAAAAACATTTTGACTTTGTCACGTATAAAAAAACAGTTTTGAGGAGAAGGATGAGAGTAAGAGAAGAAGATATTATAAGATGGCAGATGAGACAGGGGCAAAAGGAAGAGAGAAAAGAGAATGAAAAGGAAAAAAAACATAAGGAAAAGGGAAAAAAAGAGAGGAAGGCACAAAAGCTGTGATTATTACCAGAAAAAATAAATTAATTAATTATGTTCAGAGAAGGATATGAAATTTTTGACTCTGCCGGGCTCTATTGTTCCAGGTTGGATAGTTCGAATCAGTATGAAACCGATTTCCACCAAAAAATGGTGAATGATAATCATCCATTGGAAGATAGAAGCCTGGGATTACAGATAGAACTGCATGCCCATCGATTGTAATACAAATCAATATTTGTTGAGTAAACCATGCAATTGGAATGACGAGTTATTCCGTCACTCGCTGTTCACAGGTCAACATGGACCGCATGGATTCTTATCTCGATGAAAAAATAATGAGCCAACGTGAAGGCAATGTATGAAGAGAAAAACAAACATGGCTGGCACGAATTGAATGATATTTTTGCTGTAAAATGAAGAAAGAGAAAAAGAATTGCCCCAGGAAAACTACGAAAATAAGGAAGTAAAAAAACCTTAACCAGTCTTGCCTCCTGAGCATCAAAGAATTATTTCAAGTAATACCCACAGAAATCAATGCTAATATATCTAGTGAATAATAATTACTTACAAAGGCCAGCTATCAGGTAATTGCAGTGAATACATACATTTGCTTTATATTTCGACTTCATATGTCGGATATTTTTTTTTCGTAATCCAATGGATGGAATGTTATGATTTCATTATATCCCATTTGTTGCAGGGAGGATAGTTGAATACCTGTTTTTATCATAATTCTTTGGATTTTCTTAGAAACAATTGTTGAGAAGAAAAAAGCAACAAAAAAAAAATACCTCCTTCTTTATCTTTCTTGCAAATGACTCCTTCCCTAGCTTTATTTGCTTTTTTTACTTTACACTCTCACTTTGTTTTCCTTCTTTTTTTCCTCACGGGTTTATTTTTCCCAAAACACTTTCCGTTGACACCTGATAGCAGAATTACTGTTCCTTTTGTATTACCTCCAACGTCTAACGCTCGTCTATATCTCGCCGAAAGCCCATTTACCCAGGTATTTTTTTTATCTTCTGTCACACATTACCAGAGTGTTTATCACTTTTAGGGTCTTATTCCATAAATAAACGCCATTTGGATCCTCTTTGTCCCCATTATATCACCACTGCTCTGGATGCTCTGTCGTTCAGAAGGAATCAGCCACTTACTTTTGCATACCTTACTCGTCTAGATATCATTTACTTTTGGAGATCTGCCCTGATTTGATGGTTAGCAAGCTACTCCCGAAGACTGTTGATCGTAGGAATTCACTTTGGAATATTAAAAAATCAAACTACCTACGGACTTATTTAGTGAGTTTGATTATCACTGAGCGGAAGCTTGTAAAAATTCAATCTACTTTTGTAGTGAATATTGACATTCTATTATCCGTATCGAGAATAAGTGTCTTCATAGATAAACAATACGACACCTAAATCTTCTAACTTTTTGCAAGCCAAACTAGTTTAAAACAAAGATGAAAATACAATTGATTCTTATCAGAAAAAAAAGATTATTGCTCCTATAACCGAAATATATACTGATGATATGTTTAGCAGAGTTATCGTAACTTGGTGTCAATCATACAAAAGAGTTCAGAATGTTTGTTTTTCCTTAATTTGATTTATTTTTTCCACATTTTAGTGATTTGGTTTAATGTTGTATTTCTTTTTT
>OY735223.1:18445592-18503092 GCA_963457665.1 Thysanoteuthis rhombus
TCAACTCTGGAATGGGGCATTCCGGTGGGTTGAGAATCGTGCGTAAATTAAATTTTGGTCTCGCCAACCGTCCAATTCCCACGAAGGGCAGAAACGGAAAGGATACTGGATAGCCTATAGCCACACTGAAGAGTTATAACACACTAAAACAGCTCTGTAGATGACACAATTATCAATCATTACATATATATATATATATATATATATATATATATATATATATATATATATATATATATAGAGAGAGAGAGAGAGAGAGAGAGAGAGAGAGAGAGGATGTAAATCTTGCTCAATCAGGCCATCAATTATTACGACCAGTTTTTAGGAAACGATTCAAACGTATGTAATCATCATTAACTTGCTTCATTTATCAAAGAAATGCATTAAAAGTGTATGTTTGGCTCTTCAAGTATTCGTCTTCCAATTATTTCAAGTTCATGATTCAAGCTGAGTATCAAATTTGAAAAAAGAAAAAGAAATGGAAGTAGGTATAGAAGAGATGACTTGATGTTTTCTTTTTTTATCTAAGATTGTCCCGCTTGAATTCAATGAATTTCAAAATGTTGAGCATTGAACTTTTTTTAATGCACAAAATATCACAATTTTTTCTGTATTGGGTCACGAATCCTTGGAATCGATGTGATCCTATGTGCCACAATCCTGAGTACATAAAGCTCCGTTTAATTATGTCCATGCCAAAATGTATCAAACGAAAAAAAACAAAAACAATATTATCAACAATTAATTTCAAACATAATTGAAAGGTGCATCTCCTTCATATTTCCTTGAATTGAAAACCAAATTAGAAACAATGAAAATCCTCCTTTTTGAAAATCGCTCATCTAAATCACTAAACGAAAGGATTCAAATGGTCCTTTTTAATTAAATCTTGAAGCTAAACTAATTGGAGGCTTACATATCTGCTTTTGAGATTATGAGTAGCTGTGCCTTCTTACTTTAACGCTCGTTTTCAAATGGACAATAAAGACTAATTTTCTCGATTTATAAAATCGGTTGGTGATGGAAGATAATTACTGTTATTATAATTTTGACTGCTAAGGGAAGGTAAAGAATCGTTTTAATGGTTTTGGGTGAATAAGGAATCAGGTATGATGGATTGCAAAATAGAAATTAGTGAAATATGAAGCGATATATATACATATATATGTCTACATATATATATATATATATATATATATATATATATATATATATATACATATATATACATTGTTCATCCGAGAATTTTGTAAAGTGAAACAACGCTTAACCATTATAATCGACTAAATTTTCCCAAAACACCACGTAAACTGAATAAACAATCGAAGGAAATAGGGTTGCTGTTGGAGCTCTATAGTATACAGCCGTTCATAATCATTCCACCACACACACACACGCCCACACACACACACACACATATATATATATATTTATATATATACATATATATATATATATATATACATATATATATATACATATATATATAAATATATATATATAAATATATATATATACATATATATATATATATATATATATATATATATATATATATATATATATATATATATATATATATATATATATATACAGTAGAATGTGGATTTGCTACAAAAACTAGCACATGGCGAATGATTGTCTATGTTTTTTTAGTTCTATTTTCAGGGAATTTTTGAGAATGTTGTGTGTGGTAGTTGGTGGTATGGGGCTATTCATTTTATCAGGAGGGTTGAACATGATCTAGGGGTCATTTCTGCAAGGATGCTTTGTAGTAATCTGGGAGTAGTTTTTTTATCCTGACCCAAGTATCTTAGCATTGGGTTTCATTGCCCTTGTTGATATCCTCTGTAGCTGAAGTGGGTAATATTAATCTTAATCTTAATTTATAATGGGTTCAGGAATATCTGAAGGTAGAAAATGGTGATAGCAAGTTTTGGACATGATGGATATGGGAGCAAATTGTTTACTTTTTTTTGGATTTATTGGTATTGTTTGATGTTCATTAAAATAAATTTACAATGATGCCTGGATTGCAGTAGTGTTTCATTTATTCTAATCAGCATATGTTCCTAGGGTTTTTTTGTGAGTCTAATAAAGTTTAAAATATCGAATTTTCATTTAGGCAGACATTGTAAGAATTTTCTAAATTTTGGCATGTATTAGATTGTCTAAGTATTTTCCTCTTAACAGTTGGCTTATAGTTCATCTCATGTAACTTCCAGTAGTGAGCTGATAGGCACGTGCTTTTTTTGACCTCCATATCGGCTATCGATGGATGCAGGCCTAAAATAATTAAAAAATAAGGTGGCTTTTGCGAAATCAGAACAGATATCGGTTTGAGAGTTCAGAATATAACTAAAAGCATCTGAATGTCGGACCCCAACGTTTAGTTAATGATTTCTCATTTTTCCTGTCGCAATATCAACAACAGCTTGAAGACTCACATTCATGTACTCATCTGACACGCACACACAGATGAAATTAAGTTTTGTCGGTAAAGTACAGCCGCAAAAAATGTTCGCGCACATTTTCAAGGTTACAAGCTTCATCATGGGAAGACCTCGATATAAGCAACGGTCTTTTCTTCTTAGTCCAAAAGAAAATCTTTTCAAATTTTCAGATCAGTTCAAATTGACTGCAAAAAGGTGAAAAAACTGTTAACATCCAAATCCGTACAATGAAATTGCGTCAATATTGTTGTAAACCCCTTACACACACACACACACACACACACACACACACACACACACACAGAACTACACACTTATATATACATATATATATATATATACATATAAATGGTGAGATGATAGATTTTTTGCACAAACACACATGTGGGACGTAATTCGAAATGTGCCAGTTTTTTTTTTTTTATTGGGGGTGGGATACTCTTATTTTATCACAACTTATGTAAAGTGCAGTATGAAATAAACCCCTCACTTTGGGGTGATAAATTAGCTACAAGGCCACGCTTGTGTTTCTGCCTCATCTTCCTTCTTTGAGAGACAAAAACACAAACATGACTGAGAATCGAATTTATTATTTCCCAAACGTATTCCACGGGAGTCAATCCTCGAGAATTAAATCGATTTAATAGAATGAAAGAAAACTGATATCATTCACTGAAGCAACATGATATCATCAGATATTTCTAAACAAAACCAATTCAATATTCACTTCAATTATTCACTTGTTGTGTAACTCTCAGATGCTATGGATGTGTTGTAGGTTTCTACATTTAATCGTTAGTAAGCCGAGGCCTTTCAAGTCATGGGTCGACTCAGGGTTAATTCCCAATAAGATCAGACAATTGGAATATCTCCCACTAGTCAGCATATTTGACATCCGGTTCCTTGCCCTTCTTCAGGTTTCTATACAATTGTACAACAAGGGTTCAATTCTGTTACAACAATTGACTACATTCCAAGTCAAGCCTGGAAATACTTCCACCAAAGAATTGCTATTTCACTCAGTGATCAATTTCTGTGTTCTTGTTATAATGTGAACACCGACGATAGATATTTAGATATTTCCCAAGACCAACGCATACAACATACAAGTATCGAAGACTTGGGAACATATCAGCAATAAAGTTGCCTTTAAAACTATATATATATATATATATATTATACATATTATATATATTAATTTTTTCAAATGTGACGAAGATAAAAATCCCCTCTTCGTATTTGAAAACACACATCAAAACTTAGATAACTCAACTGACCTTAATCAATCATTTTTTATATGTGGATGTGTTCGTTTTTTTATGTGTTTTTTTTTCGTCTCAGCGTTCTTAGCCATACTACTTAGTCTACAGACTTGAAAACTAGTATAAGTACTCCTTCACATCCCTTGTAGAATGTTTGTTTTCTGTTATATGTTTTTTAAAACGTTTTTTTTACTGTTTCAGGACATTATTATTCCAATAGATCGACACATCAATAAATATCTATCCATCTATATATATCTTTTTCTATATCTATCTCTATCTCTCTCTCTCTCTCTCTCTCTCTCTCTATATATATATATATATATATATATATATATATATATATATATATATTGTTTTACTCTCTTCCAGGGGTTTTCCGGTGGAAAAACGAATGATGTCATGAATATCATTCAGTCTGACCATATTTATTTTTCTTTTGATTTTCTTCAGCACAACTTCAAAATCTGACGTTGCAGTTGTCCAGTTATTGACTGTGATGGTGGGTTTGAATTTTGGTTCCTTTATGCCTCAGTATGTTTTCCCCTTTGGCTCCGTTTACCATCTTACCGTGGACCAATTGTCCAGGTAAGTTACAATAAAAACAAATAACTGGAAAGATTGATATTGTAAAGGACAAAAGCAAAACGGGTCTGGTTATCCACTGGAAACCGTCACGTGGCCAATGTATTTGTGAATCATGCCGAATTGGAATTGGTCAATTAGAAATTGGAAAAAAAAATGATGGACAATTAAGTTACTTCTCTTGCCTTTCGTTAGGTTGTGGCCCCTAAACAAAATTGAAGTTTAAAAACGACAAGCGTGAAAGGTTGCTAAAGCACAAGAAGGGGCCACTTTATTATAAACTCATAAGCGTTCTGAGAAACATCCATGCAAAAGCTTTTTAGAGAGACGGGTGTTAAATAAATGAAAACCCATTCTTTTGTGAACTTCGTGAGGAGTAAATGTTTACTTTTTCTGCGTTTTAGCTTCATTAGTGCTGCCAGTACACGCATTACGTACATTGCCAGCCAGCCAGACCAACTTGAAAACTGGAAAACCTATTTTGACAATTCTTATATCATCATCATTCGAAAAAACATTAGAATGGAAAGGAGATTTAAAAATTGATTGCTCAAAACAAGTGATATTGAGAGTCAGAAAAAATAAAATAAGAAAAAAAGTAGAATGTGGATTGAAAAACGAAATATTTGAAGTGCAAGAAAAAAATCATTTTTCTTGATGAAATTATTAACTTGAGTTGAGTAAATACAACTTTTCCAAAAATGCCCTATTGACTTGGTGTTCGAACAAATTGACCTCGACATCCAACATTAAAGAATTAGAAATACCATCATCAACGAAAGAAAGATGCCAAGACCATGGCAGGGAACTCATGTTTGATTGAAGTTTAAAACTTTGGATAAAATCTCCCTGTCTTTTAAATACTTACACTTGGCCTGAATTAGTTGAACTTTGGTATACATATATATATATATATATATGTATGTGTGTGTGTGTGTGTGTGTATACAGAGAGAGAGAGAGAGAGAGAGAAAGAGGGAAGTTTATTGGGAAAAGTTAAGACTGAGCTGAATTGTTTTTTGTATAAGGAGTTATTTAATTATATAGAGTTATTCCGAACATTTTTCGAAGCAAAAATTTTCATTTTCAGCGGAAAAGCCTTTAATGTTAGTACAGTAGTAGATGATTATGGGAAATGTGACATTTCAGTTCTCGTCCAACCCACCGCTGCGGATCAGCAAACCGGATTAATGGCGGTAATGGCTGTCATAAGAATTAGTATGTAGCTCGTGTGAGGAGGGTTCATTTAGAGATCAGATTTTTATAAAAAAACAGTTGCTACTGGGAAATTCAGTTTCTGGTAGAAAAAAGAGATTAAAACTAGAAAGGAGTGTTGATCAGGAATCCTGATTTTTGTTGCTTTTTTTTTTATCTTGGATATAATATAGTCAAAACTTATATCATTAGGAATCTCGCAAGTGAATAAAGGTTCTCAGATTATTGTAAGAATAGTCAGTTTAATCGTTCTAATTTTCCTTTCGTTTATTTTCTTGAAATTTGTGTCCATCTTAATTCGTTTATTTATTCTGATCTTTCAATCCAACTATACTAGGTGTAAGGATGGTGGGTTTCCTCTGGGACTGTTATGAAAAAGATATTTTGTTTTTTTGGAGCGTATCGTGATATTTGCGCTTATGGGTTTCTGTTAATTAAAACGTGTGGGTAGTTTGGGAATTCGGTAGTGATGGTGATAATCTTATGGGTTCGAGTTTGGTGTCAGAATACCCAGTGTGTTATTTAACCCTTTTTGGGAAGGAGTTCGTAGAAGTTATATCCACTAACTATATATATATATATATATATATATATATATATATATATATATATATATATTGTCATCCACAAACAGCTGTTTTGTTGTATTACAACTCTTCAGTGTGACTATAGACAATCCATTATTACATCAAGTACCACAAGGTAGGATTGAAACCATCACTTCGGACACAGAAGTCGGTATCCTACCGCTGAGCCACGGAAATAGACGGTCAGTAAGACTGAATTTAAGCGATTTATTTATTTACCTCAAATTCCTATGGAAGAGCATTGCATAATACTTAAAACGATGGAGTTACCTCACTTGAAGTGTGCTCAACCCTGCTTTGCATTCTAATCTCCAAAACAATTGTATGGTAAACTGATGATCCCACCTGACACTCAACTCAAAGTCATTCAAACATTTACATAACATCATTCTTTGCCAGAAGTTTTGAAGAACTTGGCTAACAATGCAGTATTTGAGATGTACTAATAAGCCTCATCTTTCTTCATATTACACATATACATATGAATACAAGTTTTATAGTTTAATGTCTAAATCTGTAGATATCTGTGAACTATACATGTATGTATGTGTGTGTGTGTCTTTGCGTGTGAGTGTGTGTGTGTGTGTTGGTCGAATAGAGAAACATATTTTTAGGCTGGATATTTAAAAAATACATGTATATTGCAATAAGCAAATTTGACACTACTGGTTGACAGAGATATCTGTAGCCAGAAAAGCCAACATCAATAATTACATTCACTGATAACTGATGAGCAACATGAGGAGGTTTTCTATTGATGCAAGGAACGTGTACATTTGAATTGAATATCGGGGTAAATATCGTGAATATCACAATAATGAATTAATCGACGGAAAGGTCACATATTTTTGGACAATTATATGGTCACAAGTGGACTCCACCAAAGCTCTTCTGTGCCAAAATCAAGTTAAGCATATTTGCGTCCGTTAGTAGATTTTGAGTATTAGCAGAGATTACTTTCAACATGGCACTGGAGCGATGGTTAAGTAAGGACGATAGTGTGATTGTATGTATGGAAACGGTTTTAGTCAGTTGCACAAGCAGGATCAATATGAATATATACGTATATTTCTTTATTTACTTCTAATATATATATATATATATATATATATATATATATATATATATATATATATATATGTATGTATGTATGTGTGTGTGTGTGTGTGTACGGATCTCACTGTGGAATATACATTTTCACTCCTCTTTACAAATTTTCTTCAATCAATAATTTGCCACCTTTCACGAGATCATTCTCTATTTTAATGTCGATAACATCTTACCACTCTTTTTTTTCTATAATTAAACGTTCGATCGGTAATCAGTAATCAGCGCCTGAAACAAAAGACACCCCGCCATTTTCTCCACCGCATGCTTGAATACATATTTCCCGCCATTTGCTTCACATTTTCGCACCATTCACCGCTTCCTAGCTGCTGCCACTTCCCCACCCGGCCTCATCATCATTCTTCATTTGAAGACGTTTAATTATCTTTCTTGACAATTGATTTCCATAAGTTTTTTATATTAAGACAGCCAATTATATATATATGTAAGTGTGTGTGTGTGTGTGTGTGTGTGTATGAATGTGTGTTTTTGTCTGTTATGTGTGTCTTATCCAATTATTAATGTCGCCGTAAACATTATATCAATAAGTTAGAAGTCTCTTTACACAGTTGGTCGTTTGGGAGCAGGAAAACATAATTCGTCGTAATTGATTAGATGATCTATGACATTAAAGCTAATGCTTGAAAAAATATCCCGACGGTTCTTTAGCTTATTAAACTGAATGTGATTTTAATTCGTGAGGACAGAGCAATGTCCTTCAAGAAAATTGATTGCAGAAGAAACGAGATCCACTTTTCACAAATGGTAATTATTATCATGTAAAAATACAGCGTTGGCTACTAAAGTCAAACCTCCATGAAATTCGATGTTAACAACCTAACAACTATTATATTCTCAAGGTATCCATCGGATACGTTAATGAATCGTCAAAAGGTGAACAATTTTCTAATTCCGGCATAAAGAGAGAGGTTCGGGGTACCTTGTCATATCAACTCTCACTACAATCGTAATAATATAATGTACTACTTTTCTAACCTGTTCACTCTGACAAAGAGGCAACACGTTATGTAAACACAATTTATACGAGTAAATATCTACGAGGCAGATTCTTGAGTCACGGAATCACATTTACACTGATTTATTTCTCTCCTAATAATTCCCCGAGAGGAAACTCGACAGTTTACCCGGTTGTCCAAAAGTAAAAGCCTTCATTTAGGAGCTTTCCGTTAGCGTTAAATCGTGTAGATCAAAGACCAAATAGCATCAATATATATGGGAAGGTTTTCAAAAAAATATATTGAAGATAGTAAGTCAGGTTGAATCATCAGAAGAGCATGAAAAACAAAGGTTCCTCCCTATTTGGACTTTTCAAAAAAAGCAAATGATGTTGTAAAGCAAACTGTATTAGTATTATAACTTTTTTTGAGAAGATCTTGTTCCAGCCAGAGAATACCATACTCATAAAAAATGCCAGGGGATTTTTTATTGTTATTTTCAATCAGCAAGCGTGCTACCTACTAGTGTAAGAGCTTATGATTACAGAGATAAAACTGAGAAAATTACACTGTTCATCATAAAGTAGTTTGTTTTCTCCAGATGTAACTGATGGTGAAAGTTGTCATTATTTACCTTATGAACAAAACAACACAGAGGAATATTATCTTTTCTCTGGCGTTTCTCCAACTGATTCTTCACGAGGGAAGGAAAAAATGGACATTCTAAGCCAAGCCAGGCATTGTTGGGTGAGTTTCATTTTTTTCTTCCCCATCACCCCGTTATTGATTGTCATACATTATTTTTGTGTCAGTTTTTACAATGAATAAATAATGAATATGTGTATAATAATAATAATAATAATAATAATAATAATAATAATAATAATAATAATAAAATAAAGTCATGCATTATTGATAAGGAAGAAGAGGTGTCATCTTTTTGCATATCTTATTATTTCCATACATATAAAGATACATATATTTTGAAATCAAACCCAGATTTGTGCACGTTAGAAAATCATCAAACACTATCCAGGGATCACCTCGAGGTATTATCAAGAGATATACGAATGGCCCATGCAGTTTAAAAGTTATTTTCATACTCCTTTGTTATGACACCTATATTTCAATTCCTAAAAGGGTGTAAAGCTAACAAAAAAAAATCACCATTGAATTTTTTATTGAAGATTTTTTCTTATGATCCAAGTCAAAAGATACTTATTTTCTGTTTCTGAGTGAATTTGTGTTGAAATCGAGTTTTGTTATGTGACTGATGTTATTATCATCATCCTTTCAGCATCTGTCTTTGGATATATATACGTCCCCAACGATTCTCTAAATATCTCTAATATGGATGTTGAGGAGCCACTATTTCCTGAATTTGTCTAATTTGCCACTACGTGTCATTTTCTCCCGGCCAGTGTTTCACATATGGTCTCTGGGGATCTGTGTTGCAAGTCGTGATTTCAAACCATTGTCCGACATTGATGCAACATGACTAGTCCGTTGCTATTTGAATATTCCAATGGATTCAATTCTATCTAAGACTCAAGTTCTTTCTCTGATATACGCTGATGTCTTGAGAACTTTCTCTTGCGCATGTTGTATTGCTTTCAGTTTGATGGACTATTTTTTGGTTAGGTGCTAGGTTTTAGCTCCATAGGTGTCTATCAGCTGGGAACATTGATTGCATACCATTGTTCTAGGGCTAATACATCTGTATTGTTCTTCAAGGTTGAGGCTGCTCTACCGAAAACTTGCCAACCAAGGGTGATTCTTCACATGATTTCTTTTGAGGATATCACGAAGATTCGCATATCTGGTCACAACGTTTTTTGTCAATGACATGTATTTATCTGAAATTGATGTGGAGACAAATTTTGCTCTCTTCATTTTGCCATCTATTGTTCGGATATCCTGACTCGTTGGTTTGAAACTGAATACTTCTGGTGTTACTCATATATTAGGTGACTGACTCCATGTTTATTGAATTAAATTCACCAAGAAACGAAACTTCAATCCAAAGGACCGCTCATAAGCCACATCCAAATGTCACCGAAAATATTTGCCTTGCACCATACTAAATAAAATTTAGAAAATATTCACCGTTTTCCTCATCGAAGTACATTGTATTTATCACTTGCATCAACGGTCTGCAAAGTCAGTTCAGATAACAATGTCTAATCCTAAATTCTAAAATAAAAAGCGCACTAAAAACATCTGTCTATTGATGCCATCTGCACACCAAGCTGCTTTGGTCTCGTTGTTTTTCATTGCAAAGTCGATTAATTTCGACAGCCAAGTAAACAGTGTATTTCCCAGGTTGATGCAACAAAAGGCAACGATAATAAGATGGGATAAAAGTAATAAATAATAGTGAAGTTATCGATGCAGAGTGTTGGGATAAAAAGCTAAAATAATATCATAGAAAAAAATATACTATTTGCGATACAAACGACAGTATCGACAAAATCTATTGTAATGATAACTAATACTAATAATAAGATGTAACCAAGCTAATAATGAAGTAACAGTAATAACAATCTTTCAACGTGTCTCTACCCTTTTTATAGCTATATGGTCTATTGAAAAAAGACTTGAAAAAATATTGAGTGTACATACTTTATCAAAGATCGATCTGATGCTAAATACACCAGAACTGTACAAATGTTTGCATTGGTTTTGAAACACCTGGAATCGAATATATGCCACAATCATTACTGAGGCTAGGTAATAAAATGGAGAGGAAAGCCATAATGGACTCCCTCGAGAGGGCATTTTATTGGCCGGCTAGAAGCTTCATTGGTGCCAACGCCATTTTGTGGTGAATTATTTAATCATAGATAACATTATGGGAAAAAGGCAGGAATAGAAAAAAAGGAAAATATATATGACGATGTTTTATGTTGCGTACAGAGGCGTTGGAGTATTAACGGCATGGCTTGGTTTGTTGTCTTTTGATAGGTATAGAATGATTAGCAGTGTAGGTGAATGGAATTGCTCGCACGGTCACGCACGCACACGCACACATGTAGTCCTATTCATACATACAGTGTGTATTCCGATGTATGTATTTCCGTCTTCTTCTTCACCTTATCATCATCATCATCATCATCACAATCATCATCATTATTATTATTGATATTATCATCATCGTCTTTAGCATTAGCATTATCATTATCATTAGCTTATTCTTGGCAGTCTCATAAAAAATCGATCGGTAATCCGACTGAATAATTATAAATGCTTTGTATTATCTCTGAATTTTTGAGACGAGGTATTACTATTATTTCTATTGATATTTGGACCATCCTCATCTTGGTTATTTTTCATACAACGTTTCGTCCGTTGCACTCTACGGCCTACGTCAGGTATCATCTGGTAGGTGTGTGCTTTCTATTACTTTAAAACTCTTTTTTGAAATAAACTCCTGATGTTAATAGGTGGAAATATAATTTGGTGTAGACAGCATGAATAAAACTAATAATCAGAGCCAATGGATCTGCTGCAATAAAAGACCCTGCAACCGAAAAGGTTGCCATTTCAACGCAGCCACATTTCCAACTATCGTTGATTTGATCATTATTAAACAGCATAAAAGGTATTAACACTTTATGATTATTTCTGTTTGAGTATATGTCAAATCTCAGTAATATAGTAGTCTGCATTTAGAAACAAATAAAGCAGAATACACCGTGAATGAAAGAAACGAGAATTTAGACTTTAATCAGCTATATTGGCCTTTCCATTACAGGTGGATATTTAGCTCGATGGTGAGGGCAACGTTACATTGAGACAGCTAACCCACCGATCGCAGGTTTGAACCTGAAGCTTTCCAATTCCTTTTATTGTTTGTTGTATTTAAGCTGTATAGGTCAAATGATAAATTCAATTGTGATAATGGAGGAGCATTTAATATAGAATTTTGAAGTAATATAGCGCATTTATGATCGTTTATATGTACCTATATTGTGTATTCAAACAGGACCCCAAACTTTAAAAACGCATGTTGTTTAAAAGCAAGGCTCTTTTTATAGAATATTTCTGGTGCTCTTCCTTATAGTCGATTCAAATGAAGGTAAAATGTTCTTAAATTCATGACCACGTTTATCTTCATTTACCCCAAGTACTTCCGACCAGCAGTTGCCACTTTCAATTCAATATATATATACATGTATATATATATAAATGTATATATATATATATATATATATATATATATATATATATATATATATATATATATATATATATATATATATATATATATATATATATAGTAAAAATAATATCAGTGTCTATGTGAGGTGTTGTATCAGTGAGCCATCAGTATTGACTTTTTTTATAAGATCGGCGTTTCATACAAGTAAAACAACTCCATTCATTCCATGTTCCGTCCTCAAATCTATAACACTGCCCAATAATTCTATCATCGATTATGACTAAGCAGTTTAGAAAATAGCTATTATTCTCTTCTGACAGCCCTGTTCTGAAATCGATTTTTTCCACTTTGACATCGTGCACATCTTCAACGTAAACCTAGAAAAACCGTTACATACGGTCACCATTGTTTTTCTCAGTAAAATAAAGGTTGGAGGGATTAATCGTCGTTTTTTGTTGTTTTTTTTTAAATACTTTAGTCACATTAGAATCCAGGGTATATAACACACTAACCATGAACACAAATTGTCCTGCATGGTGTTATGAATGATGCAACGTCACAACCCATCTACCTTCACTAATTATCAAATATGTGTTGATTTGCAACGTCAATATTATGTCGTGAATCTTCCTTATATGTTTTTGTTGTTCTTTTTTGTTTTGTTAATTTCCAATTCTTTTATAGCTGATTGCACCTCTTCAACGTGTCCATACTTATCAAAAATCATACCTTTTAGCTTTATCTACGTCATGTCTTGTCTTTGAATGTTATTTCTCTTACGTTCTCTCATACGTGATACACATATACTTAATGTCTTCTGAACGTATGTATTGAACGGTAAAAAAGTGTCTCTACTTGTGGTTGGCTATTATTTCTCTGGAGATTTTTTCTAATGTTGATTAATTCTCAAAAGATTCATCTTCGATAAATATCAAATCCGAGTAAACAATCGTTCATATTTCATTTATGTATTATTTATTTCAGTCTTTAATAATAAAATATTTTTTGAATGAGTCTTGGTTTGTTGAATTTCAAATCCGAATAAAATATTCGCCTCTATACGTTTTATGTGTCTACTGATTTTATCTCTGTCTTTTTTTTTTCCTCCAAATAATTGACCAAGTAGTTTTCAAAAGGATTGATTTTATTAAATTGATAGTAAAGGGTCTATGATTAACATGCCTTTCTTGATATCTCCTTTCTTGGTTCGATTAGAGATTTTCAATCTGTTGAATATTGTCCAGATTCCATTTCTGCTTCTCATTACGAGTAGGTTTAGATTCGTCATACTGGTTAAAGGGGAGGTACGCAGCTGTGAGTGGTTGGATAAGGGGAAATAAGTATTCAATGTGACTCCTGCCAACTGATATTTTATGTTATCGGTCGGGAGTTAGTTTTTTTTTTAATTTAACGGACTGGTGATCTGTCCTCTTTGCAAATTAGTCACTGTACTCAGGGAAGGTGATAATTTCTGGTTGATCTTCAGAGGTCCGGATAGTGAGATGTTTGCATCTTGGAGGACTGAGAATACATTGTTTTGATTAGTGCTATGTTACAATGCTGATTTTATTCTATCCCCCAAACTGATTCTGATGATTGAATGACATCATGATCTTGTAGTGATTGTGACTTTTTTTATGATAAAGCAATCACGAAATGGGTATGGTATTTATTCAAACAAGGAAATGCACTAATTGTTCAAATGAAATCCTTGTGAGGAATCGGGTGAAGAATCGTTCAGGGATAACAAACTTCTGGTAGATGGAGCTCAAATGTCAAGTACAGGATATCCCAACTATGCTTGAAAAGAAGGGTGTGCAGTAAATAGCTATCGATTGTATTGAAGCATGCGACCTGACCAAAAGATTGGCCCCTCAGGCACAAGAGAGAATCGTGATCAACCTCACGTGGAGAGATAACAAGACAGCAAGTACAAATAAGGGGAAAAACGGTTTTCGAGATCTTACAAACCCTAAAAAATGAAAAGGCAATGGAATAGCTATATTGCAAGAACTGCATACTATTGCTGAAATTCATGACTTTCAAAGTGGATCACCAAAAATTATATGCAAAAACGGAACCGGCAAACCAACAGATGACGTGAAGACCTCGACAAAGAACTGTTCAGAAAGTACCGGTTCCCTGACGCTCATGAAGAGGTTATGCTAATCTTGGGAAGGTTTGTGTCCAATGACGAACGCTAAAATGCTGATGTTGAGGATCATGATGATATTTTGGGGGGGGGGGGTCATGCATATACGATCAGATGATGTTGTTGCTAATCAGTGTAGAATCAGAGGTTGATGAGGGAAGGGTACATGGAATGATCATGTCGGCTTCTGGTTCACCAAACAAGCAGACAAACATATCTAGTCATCAGCAAGGCCAGCGCCAGAAAAAAGGTGAAAGTGAACTAGAAAGCTAAAAGCACTTATATATATATATATATATATATATATATATATATATTGTGAATTGAAACCTTCACTACGGAGCCGGAGGCCAATATCCTGCCTCTGGATTACGGAACTGGACGGTCAGTAAGGCTGAATTTAAGCCATATATTTGTTTACGCAGAAATTCCATTAGAGTGCTCTATTCGTATGGAAGAGCATTGCATAAGCTAGCAATGGATAAGTTACCTTACTTTAAGAATAATCAATCCTGAATAGAAGGGCATCAATTATATATATATATATATATATATATATATATATATATATATATATATATATATATATATATATATATATATATATATATCCGCGGACTAATCAGGGTCACAAGTAGTCACAGTTTTTATGAGGCGTAGTAATTTCTAACCCAATACGTTGTGATTTCATTATAAAAAAATCACAATCTTCAAAAGATCATTAAGTTTTAAAAAGATTATCGAAACTTAGACCACAGGCAAGCCTTCATAATCACTGAGAAATTAAGCGCTCCTGTATTTATAAATAATCAAGTAATGAGCATACAGAGATGTGATCAATCCATGGTGAAATCAGTATGTTATCGGTATTTATACCTGCTTTTCTAAGACCACAGTTATTAAAAAAAAATTATTTTTGCTAAAATATCTGTTACTTTTCCATTGTCATAATTTTCGTCACTATAACTACTACTATAAACACCACAATCGTTGTCATCATCATCATCATCATCATCATCATCATCATCATCATCAGTAGCCGCAGCAGCAGCTGCAGTTGTAGCCTTCCAATGCCAAGGACCGGCAGATCTCTCTGTCTCGCAATTGTGGCGCCAGTGTCCCTTTATCTAAATCGTCCGGCCATCTTATTTTTTGCCTGCGATTTGAGACATGTTATGAGTCACGATGTCATGAGGTTGTCTGACATTCTTGCCACATAGCCTGTCCGCTGCTTTTCATACTATAATTGACTCGTAATTGATAGGCAGAGCATTCATTAGGTTGCCATTTACCTCGAGAAAATGTTACTGATCATATTCGAGAATTGTCTCTGTATATAATTTGATGTCCACACATCTCCTGTCGGTCTCACTTACATTATACCAGGGAAATACAGAAATGAAGAATTATGATGTCATTAAAATGTATGATGTTATTAAAAGGCATGACGTCATGGAAAGTGTGCTGGATTAAAATAAAACTTATCCAAATCATTTTCACAAGCTGGTAATGATATCATAGTATGAAAAACGCCCAAAAATGGCAATTTAGAATTTTTATTGTAGTGATACATGCAGCATCTACAACAAATGTTGGACGTGTCGTTGAATTTATGATTCATTGTTCTGTGTGCTTTGCTGTTCAATCCACTTAAATATCTTTCCTACTCTTGAATGTAATGCAAAACAATTCATGTGAGATTCCCATTCTACGTTTCTAATTACATTTTGTGAAAGCCGGAAAATTACTTTCAATTTAGTGACCCATACGTATTTGTAGATTCCTAAAAGTGATCTACAGAACATACTTATCCTAGCAGCTCTAGAAAAAAAAACCCAAAGAAAAACAAACAACAAAACAACAGGATATGTATTCCCTACAAATATCAAAAGAGTTGACTAGTAACTATGTATAGATTGTCAGTTTTGTGGATTTATCGTAACAGCTATAGAAACTAGAGTTAGGTCCCTGGTTTCAGTGCGATAGGTGTGAGTACTGATAACTTGCGCATTAAACTGTTTTATTATTGTGCTGGTAGTAGGGCAACGTAGATGTTCGTGATTTGAAAATTCGGGGTCACAAATAATTTTGAAATATTGATGATACGTGTAGTCATTGAAATAAGAATATCATTCTATGCCGAAGGATCGAATGATAGAACCTTTTCAAAATATCATCAAGTTTTTGTTGATTAGTATTCCAAACAATAAATTTGATAAGCGCCCTCCTAGGGAGATCGTTCAAAATGAGAAATTCCAGAACACTGCCCACGTAAACCAGGTTCATATGCTACATAGGAACATCGAGTGTTAGACCTACGAGGATGCAATTTGTAACTGTTGCTGTTGACTTGAAGGGGTAGAATCCTAAACACTCCTTGGATTCTAAACTTAGCTTGACAAAATAATTTCCTGATTGAATAATACAATGATTTTCTAATTGCATATTGCATATAACTCCAAAATACACAATATCATTATCAGAACATCATCATCCTCGGTCTTTTAACCTCCGTCGTTGGACATTAACCTTTCCCAGGATCTGCCACTTTTCACTATCAGGGGCGTCGTGGAGCCAATATTTTCTTAATTTGTCTAGTTCATTTTGTATTTTGTTGACCTCAGTTTCGCATTTACTTTGAATTCCATACAAAGTGATACATAAGTTTCTCGGCGTTTAAAAGGGATGTCAGTAAATTTCACACGATAAAAACATTTTACGAATGAGACTGGTTTTTATGTGATTGAGTTTAGTTTGATGTTTTATTCATTACTTTTCCCAAATTGCTTTTATATTCTACATCCGTTAAGAAAATTGAAATAGGTCGGGAATAAAAACGAAGATTGTTACAAAATTTGAACCCGTGCTCCAATCCATTCGATACTGCCTAACCAGGAACTGCTCAGCCAATTGTGATTCGGATGCCAATCTTCAGGAAGAATTTGTTAAAAGCCATCTAGCTACATTCCACATCATCTGATGTGTCTCATACCATATTGTTTGTTTACATCTACTCTTAGTCGATTTAGTAGTCTCGAATTATCCCACTTCTTAAGAGGATGTATTTACATAGGTTTTTGACCAAACTGTTTTTTTATAATAAAACATGCTGTTATACCCCAACAACTCTTAGGATTCCTCATTTTATGAGCGTTAAAAAAGAATCATAGATTTTTTTAAAAAGCATGAAGAAAAAACATTGACATGATATGAATTCCAAACCTTACAGCACCATTTAAGTTCCGGAAGTTGACAATTAGATTGACAAAACAGGATATATGTCAGTATGGCTACCTTTGAAAATGTCTCCTGGTTAGCTATTGTAGTATCATCATCGTCATCACCTTGTTCATTCTTTTCGCAAACATCGTCAGACATTGACCCACTCCCCACATCTTATATTTACCAGACCACTCCATGATTTGCGTCTGGAAACCAATACATACAGAACTCGTCCAGTTTGTCACGCCATTCCACATTTTACCGGCTACATTTTCGCTTACGATTTCTGGGAATTATTCTTGCAAGTTGGCCGCTCCATTGTCATTTGGGTTTCTTTGAGCGTTGCTTTAGCCAAACAGTTCACAGATGGTTGCAATTTCGATCCCATCGAAAGCTTTTCGTTTGAATACAAGAAAAGTAAAATCGACATTAATTTAGCGATAAAAAGATACATAAATAATTGGAGAAAAAAAAACACACCGTGAAGTAAAGCTAAAAACACAGTCTTATTTATGATGCATAAATTTATTAGCTTATCTCAAATTTATCATATTAGATCATAAATTCACACTGAGACAAACTAATAAATTTAGGTTAATATACTTTTTTTTTTTCAAGTTGGTCTATGGAGACACTTTTTCAGAGTAGACAAATATTAATAATACACAAAATGATTTATCTGATATTGATATTCGTCGAAGATAAACAGGCGTTTTTTGGTTACTATAATCTAATAAAATCAACTGCTGTTATATTACAGTGGGATTGGCTTGGTTCCTTGAGCACTGCATATATTTATAAATGTACACACACACGCACACATACACACACATACACACACACATATATATATATATATATATATATATATACATTTATATGTATATATATATATATATATATATATATATATATATATATATATATATATATATATATATATATAAATATGCGTGTGTGTAGGTGTTGGTGCCTGTGTTGGTGCGTGTGTGTGTGCTTGTATATGAGTGTTTACGTGGATGTGCGTGTTAATAAGTTGGTGTCTGTGTTGTATGTGTCATATATAATGGATCTGCTTATTTGCCTGTCAGGAACAATTATGTTCTATGTGTCGTGGACAGGGAATCATTACTCTTTCTCAACTTTGCCCTCACCTCTTCGTTTGTCCAAACTCTTGTAACTACGAACTGAACAGCCTTCAGAGAATTGTCATTCACTTTCGTGACCCTATTCATTACTTTGCATGAACATGTAGCAGACATTTTTCAGACTCTCAAAAAAATATATTTCTATTTTCCAATGTATTCATCGTTTGATGAAATCTTGGAAGTTGTGTGTATTTTTCTCTTCCATTTTATCTTTTTGCGCTTCTCCCCATCTCACCTTATCTTTCTATATTCCTTTCATTCTTTCTTTCAGGGTTTCTTTTCTACTCAATTGTTTTTAGTAGTGCAAGATTCTTCATCAACAACACCTTTTAGACTTTTTCAATATTAATTTTTCATCTCTTTCTCTCCCTCCCTTTCTCTCTTACACACACACAGACACACACACACACACAGACACAGACACACACACACACACACACACATACATTTTTCCTGTTCCTTTTTTTATCCATATTTCATTTTTCTTCCTTTGAATTTTACATTGGGCTCTCTTTCCATGTTTCTTTCTCTCTTATATCACTGTACCTTCCTTTTTTCATCTTTTTCCCTCTATTCTTTTTCATATTTGTAATCCCATATTTGTCAGTTTTTCTCGATTATTCTCTTTCCTCTTCTTGTATTTGAAACTGTTTCTATCATATTTTCACTGATTGATTTCAAAGTTTTTATCGCTTTTAGTATCAGTTCGCCTCTTCTTTCTTTCTCCTTCATTTTCTTTTCATTTCAATCTCTCCTTTATTTTACTTTTATGGGTTTTTGTTGGGTTTTTTTTTCTAGCTTCTATTTCTTTCTTCCTCTCTAAAAACAATCTAATTTTACCTAAGATATTCATTATCACAAGCAATATTTTTGTCTTCACAAGAACAAAATGTCTTTATTGCATGTTGGTTTACATATGTTTCAAAATAAATTCCCTTAACGCCACAGTTATTTTGAAATGGTAATTGCAGTCTGGGGAAAATCATTCGAACTTTCTTCATTGTCAGAAACTGCCAAACAAAATTGTCTCCTAAACTGTCAACATCTTTTTTTGTCAATTTTTAGATGATTTCAGTAGCCAGGCTTTCTATCTATCGATCTATCTATCTGTCTGGCTAAATAGATTGATAACAGGAACGCTAGATACGTGTCATCTGTACAAACTGCACCCATAGAGTTAGAGAGTTGAAAATTTTGACACTTATTCATCATTATGCATAAGAGAATGTTGTTTCTTTCTATTTCTAACCCCTCCCTTGTTAAGTTATAATTGAAAGGTCCAATTTATAATGTAAGTTCATCCAAAACTGGTTATTTAGTTTTTTTATGATTTAATGATCACTTTTTTTCCCAAATTCTAGTCAGCTGACCCTAATTCTGCCTAAAGGCGTTGGTCATGTTGCTGTTTCTATCGGGAATCAAACCAGACCTTTTTCTAGGAAGAAAATTGAAAAACGGAATTACCATTGAATTTCATATTTTCCAACTTGATCAGCCAATTTTCAAAAAATAGATATCTTCATTTTGCCTGGAAGCCAAACTATTGGGAAATGATTATTCATATTGATATAATCAGTTATTTATGGTTATCAGGGTTCACAGTAGTTGGACACCATGTAAGGATCGAACCCTAACAAGCAAAAGTCTGCAACAAATCTGATCACAGCCATTACTCTAACAAAGAATCTCTCAAATATGTGTATATATATATATATATATATATATATATATATATATATATATATATTGTGTCATCGACAGACAGCTGTTTCTATGTATTACATCTCTTCAGTGTGGCTATAGACCTTAACCCATCCAGTACTGAGAGGCAGAATTGAAACATCAGACCCGGAGGCCGTTATCCTATCTCTGGACTGGGTGGTCAATGATGCTGAATTTAAGTGATATGTCCTTTTATACGCAGAAACTCCTCATCCACCAGAGTGCTCTATGCCTATGGAAGAGCATTGTTAATATATATATATATATATGTGTGTGTGTGTGTGTGTGTGTGTGTGTTTGCTTTTGAGAGTTTTTACACCGTATATTTTAATACTGCTTCCTTTATTGCAATTTTTTTCGACGGCTCGTTTTTGTTGTGTAGTTTTTCTTGATACAGCGAGCTTTTTCCTCTGTGAAGCCGAGATAGATTCTGACAACAAAGAATAGTTGTTGTAGAGAGTACAATACGACCTGATCAGTATGTAGGTACTAGATTCACACGCCAATACTTTATTGACTTATACCCAAGAACACACTTCATGTGGGTGTATCTTAGGAACTATGCTATTCTAAGATGCTACAAGACGGTATCTTGTGTGAACATAAATACGTTACATGAGATTAACCAACGGATGATTCTATGACCTAAGACCTTTTTTAAAAATTTCATTTCAAATTTCTCACGACGCATATAATTGAAATCGTGAACATCGTAATTTTTTCTTGGTTATTAATATCCTCTGGCGTTTAAAAACACATGATAAATCTATTTTCATAAAAGTATTGTATTGAAAAATATATGAAATTATGTACCATTTTTAGGGAATAGTTTTTTTCCTCTGGCTTCTTTTTTCATATTGATTTCTATAATAGTTTTCTGCTTTTGAATTATTTGTTGAAGAGCTGGCAAGTTGAACAGAAACTTATTAAATTTATAGAATCGAACCAAAATAATCTTGAACATGCAAGCATGCCCATTTAACACTAAATAATGAATTTTGAAATGGGAATTCGTAGAACAATTCGTAATTGGAACTGAAGAAAAGCAAACGCTATTCGAAAATCAATTGTTCCAATAAAACTCTGGTAAGCAGGAATGGAAAAGAGCAATTACCACCAATCCACAGGGATTTTTTTTAAAGTTCTCTAACCAAAAAGTATTGATAAGGTTATGGGTCATTTGAGGCCGTATTGGAAGGCAAAGGGGACTTGTTGCACAAAGAGAGAGACAGAGGTACCTGCATATAAACAGACGACCGAAGAGAAAATGCCAGACACTATTTTTGTTCGTTACATTTTCTGTAAAATCAAAAGAAACGAGCAAAGAGAATATTTGACAAATGATTTTCTGTAAAACCCCAAGAAACCAAGAACAGGAAAATCTCATTCGTCCCGAAAAAAAAAAATTACAACCAATACACCACCCCACACACACACACACGATTGTCACTTATGAAGCTGGAACATGGAAGTTAAGCAAGACACTTTCCCTCAATTCTGATCCATGCAACGGCCACAGGAGAAATTCATTTTTACCATCACTTCGAGAGATCACTAGACAGCATAGAAATTTAGAAAAAAAAACATGTCATATATCATTGAACCATCAGAAAACTCAAATGGCAATGGGCTGATCATGATGCATGAATGATAGATAACTGACGAACATTTCAACTAACAACCTGGATCCCCAGGTTTCATATGCGAAACTTCGGTCGACAAAATATGTGATATTGCGGCGAATGGGACAAGTTCAGAAAGTAATGCCCCCATGCATTTATATCCATTTCTCAATAATAGTGTATATTTCTTCTTTTTGAAATTACGTTTGGCTTAAAAACGAAATTTCACAAGAGTTTTTTTTTCATCAAAGAATGTTGCTAATCATATGCTTGCATCCATTTTTTTCAAAATAAAACATATTCATTAATTTGAGTATTTTTCAATCATCGTTAATTTGGCTATTTTTATAAGATCTTTCAATTTCAAAGTTTTCACAACATTATCGTGAATATTGATTTAGATCATTCTATCTCACTATTAATCATATAATTCATAATAATGTGAACTACTAATTTTCAGGGGCCGAATAATCAACTAGTCATAGGATAGTAATGTGATAATCTTCAGAATGTGAGATCAAATTGGGCCCTAGTATGATTACAAATCAAGATATCCTTAAATTCATGAATCATGGCTTCTGATATACTTATATTGTACGCCACGAAAATGCATATATTTTATTGCGTTTGGCAAACGAGATAACTATTATAATTATCGAGTAATCCCCTTTATTTTTTCAATTTTCTTGCAAATACGTAGGAAATTTGGATACATTTAAGTTGAACACAAGCAAGGAAATGCAGAGCAACTCAATTCTTAAATCATTTCTGAGTGCAAATTGTAAAATTATTTGAATATGCTCCCATTTCTAACACCATGGGTAAACAAATTGGTCTAATGAATGCAATTTTCATAATCCTTAATAATGACAGCATTCCCAACGCATTTCGTTCCGAAGGTGCAGGTTAATGAATGAACTGCAACGTCGGTACATATGTTGCAAAACTCAAGCACATACGGGGTCTACACGTTGTATCATGATAGCATCGATGGACCTGAAGATTTCAGGTGGGTGGATGGCCTCCTTAAAGCAGTGAGATGCTACAGCAAATGAGATTTCATATTCTTGCTATCTCATTTAGTTGATTTAGTGAACCATCATCATTAGTCTTTTGATGTTCGTCGTTCTAAATCGACCCACCCTAATATTTGCTAGACTTGTTGATCGTGGGCGTTGCGGAGCCAATATTTTCTGAAAGTGTCAAATACGTTTCGCCATCTCATATTCTGCCAGCATCGATTCTGCATTTGATCCCTGGGCCTCCTTCTTGTGAGTCATGATATCAGTTGTCAGCAATTGTTGCAAAATAACCAGCTCACTGCCATTTGAATTTTCTACATAGCTTTTTCTCCTGAATCCAGCCTGTTCATGTGGTTGGTTTGCAATATGCAGACGCTGTGTTCCGACACTGATATCTCTAAATCTCTCTGTCCAGAGACAAGGAGCCTACACCACAAAATCTGCTGACCCCAGAGACGGGATTAACGTCTCTATCATCATTCGAGTGCTTGAGGTAATGTACGGATTTAAAAAAAATTATAATTGGTCAATAGATATGTTCTACGAATCTCATGCAAATGCACTTTCACAACAGAAGCTATGAAGAAAGATCTATAATCTGTATTTTATAGTTGTTTCATTAGATTTGTCGAGGACTGTTGATCCAAATAATCTCAAACACAGCACTGCATCACCCGCTGGGTTAACTAATATGTAATAGAATGGACACATCTGGGGTGATTGAGCTGCATGTACACACATATTTTTTATTCGTAGTCAGATGAATCTTCTATCGGGAAATTAATGTTGGTAATTTCATTTTGCAGGATTATTCCAATCACTCAAAATGAATCAAAACAAAACCAAAGATTAAGTTTAAAAACCTACGACGGCAGTCTCGTTTCAACTCGATCAGAAAATTTCAGCAATTTATCTGAAGTGGATTTTTTGGGGAGAAAATATTTAATTGTACAATCAACCCAATAAAACACTTGAAATCTCTCAGCACGATGAGCAAATTTTATGTTGTTTTCATTTTTTTTCTTTTTCAATCTCTGCAGATTGTTTTACTTCTATCTTGGGGTTCTCTTTACACAACGAGAAACACTCAAATGATTATACTAGTAGCCGGAACTTTCATTCGATTTTTTGAACTTCTTCGATGGTTTGAGGAGCACTCCAGCTAAATGCTTCAATCGCTGGATTACGCCAATATCCTAAAATACTCGAATACTGAATTCAATCAGAAATCTCCAGGAACGAACAGAATTACAGGATTAATGAACTTTGATTTTTAATCAATGACTTGAAATAACAGCGTCAATGAAATCGCTTTTTTTTTTAAATCAAATTATTTGATGTACTGAAACACTCCACATCTCTCAAATCAGTGTGTGTAAGCTCAGAGAATTTGGATACGAAGATCTTCAACATCTTCCATATTCACTAAGCATCTCTTCGACATATAGTCGTTTTCTCAAGCATTTTAAATCTCATGTCCGTAAAAAGAGTGCCAATGATCATAATTAGTAGTTTAACTGAAATTGTGAACTAACGAGTCATATAGAGCTCACCATTATAGAATTGTTGAAAAAAAGTTTTTGGTTAAAACGGATCATATTTTGATTAATCATTTCCAGTTCATGTTGTTTATATAGTTGTTCGTCTTCCTATACAAAGAATGATATTCTATGTGTAATAACCAAATAAGATGTCAGTTGGAATGATTACGTCGTCAAATATAAAATCAGCTTTCTTGGCTTACCCCATGCACATAGATCAGATATTATTTAACGGAAATTCTAGATTGGAGTTTAGTTAATAAGTGATAATTGTGTTGATCTACAGTATGCTCCACTACTATGCAATATTTGTATATAGCAGAATTTAATCTTCAGAAAGTATAATAGAAAAGATAGTTGTTTCATAGATTATGTTATTCAGACGTGTAAAAGGTTGAGTTAACCATAAGATAGATGGTGATGAATGACGGTTATCTCTAAAGACACATACTGACCACTGAAGGACAATTTAATGTCAGGTCAATTTTAGAAGGCATTTTTAAATTTAACCAAAGAAACCTGACCCAACAATAAACATCGAATAGATAATGAAAACTTCTATTGAGATCTAAAAATGTTTTTGGCGTCCGGTCCATTCAAACATGTTCAAACTTAAGGGAGACGGCTGCTCACCATGAGCTCTAATTTTGTGAAAATAAGTCAGTTGACCGCAGGATGAGCACAGTATGAGTTTTAAGACTTGTATGGACCTCTAAAGATCAAATTAATGTCAAGACATTTTCGGTATTTCCGAGAAGGATCAATAAGCTTTGATTTCCCCAGCCAATACCGATTACCTTAGCTAGTATATCTATATAGATTATCATCTGGTTTGATAATATTTCTGGCAAATTCTTTCAACCCAGAATTTCTCAGAAGATCAAATCGATCGAACATTAACAGCAAAATCTTTAGATTGAAATTCAGTCAATGAATGATAGCCGTGTCGAACTGCAGTATGTTTTCATGAAAGATATTTACAAATCTAAATTCAATCTTCATAGAGAAACAGGGTATGAATACTATTCAGGAAGATTGCGTTGTACGAACATTCCAACGAAAGTGTATTTAGGGACCATTTTCGAAAAGCAAACAATTTTATTTCTGTACTTGACGAATTTCCAGTCCGTGGTTAAATGCATAAATAGATATATAGCAGGACCTGCTTACAAACTCAAGAAAACTTTGTTGATATTTTTGTCGACATCTTGCACGCTGCATTTGATAAATGATTTTGAAGTACAGACCCCACAAAATAATATTGCATCGAGCCAAAGATATTGTAGTATAAAGTTTTTGGTAGGGTTACGGTGACAAATCAAACCCAGAAAAAAAGTCAATTACTAAAATGCATATTGTATGCAACGGTTTATAATCCAAATATGAACAACCGTAGATATGATAGGTGTTGATAGTTTCCTTCTTTTCTATATGTGCATGCGTCTGTTTATGTTAGTTTATGAGTCTGTGTATTCCAGCTCTCCTGGCCATACTGGTTTGTCAAGAGAGTTGAAAATTGGCACCGGCACATCACTAAAAAAAAACTCCAAAAGACGTTTCTCTTTATTCTTAAAACATTTTTTTCTGACATTTCCCGGGATTATTTTGATATTGACATCCAGACTTGTCACAATTCCAAATGTTTATATACTATATTTTAGATGTCCACTAATGAAAAACACCATTTGTGTCATGGATAAAATTTACCCTGACCATATTCTATTATTCGATGAAACTTTTTACATGACTCCGAATTTGTATGCTACAGTAGTTCAATCATTTACAAGTTAATTTAGTATTAATAAAATAAAGCTCGTTTTGATGTAATCACATTTCTTTTTGTTTTGTTTTATGACGCTAATAATGAAGAAAGTTTTTGTCTGCTGATGGTGCAATAATTAACTTGAATAGATGAATTTTGAATTGATTGATATGAAGAATCGAAAAAAAGGATTAAAGTGATAAAATCTGTCTATGAATTCGGTTAATATCGATATCGATCGATTTAGAATCATGGATAGTGGACAAAAAACTAAAACATTCATTTAATTCTAATAGCCTGTTCACTTTTATCAAGTCAAAAGATATTAGATATACCTTTCATCCATTCCTGTCTTTTTAGATGCAAGTTGGTGGTCTCATCAAGTATACAGCTTTTGTTTCATACATGAACTCACTCATTTATAAACTGCATCTGTTAGTCTATGAGACATGTGTTACACAGAAAGGTTGATTAAAAAATGTACATAAAATTTGTTTTTTGAGTTTTGCCTAGCAGTGCGTATCGAGTGTTTGAATGATCTGCATCCTACTCTGACTTCAGGTGAACTTGTTAATGCAAGTTCTGGAAATTATTTGATCTATTCTGTCATTAACGTATATATCATCACTGGCCAATCGTGTTTATTCTGATTTCCAGGGCATTCCTATTGTAGAATTAGTCAATTCAATACTATAGTAAATTTATCAACTATGCATTTTGGCATAAAAATCTTATACAAATAAATTCATATTCTCTCTCTCTCTCTCTCTCTCTCTCTCTTTCTTTCTCTATCTGTCTATCCATCTCTCTCTGTCTCTATCTCTCACTCTCTATATATTTGTAATGATGATGATGATGATGATGATGATACCATTGTCATCAGTAGCAGTCCTACAACGTCCGTCAATGGACACAGAACTTCCCAAAGATTTGATACGAATTCGTCAAAATCGTCACACCAGAGTTCTGGATATGATCTCTGGAGTCATGATGTCCGACAGTTGTATAACATTCTTGCAACTCGACCTTGCAATTGCCATCTTTCCAAGTTTTTTCATAGTTTTCCAATCATCTGTTTGATGTATCTGACGGGATATCGGATTTTTTTTCCAAGTATAATGACCTTTCTTATGATCTCCCCGTGTGATGATGATCATAAACCTATCCTGTGAATCTTGGATTGCTCTCAGTTTCGGGGTTTATGTTTCTCTGCGACTATTGAGAGGGAACATTAGTTTTAGACTTTTTTCAGAACTATTGTGATTTTTTTGAAGGTTGAGCTTTCTCAAACAAAAGCTTGCCAATCTAGAGTGATCCTCTGCTTGATTTCTTTTCCTTCTGGGGATTTCATGGAGATTCAAAGTCTTTGCTAGATGTAATGGTCTATTTTTTTATTTCTACGTCTTTAATCCTGAAATTGTGTCTTTATCCCCAGCATAAAGGTTCCCAGTGAAAAAAGGGCATGCGTCAGAAAATTCAAGATTGCATAAATATTCACGGTCAATTTCGATTTCTTCATTTTCCAAGTTTAAGTTCTGGAAGATCATATCGCAAGCAGGCTGTGTAGAGCTAAGGTGAGCTGGTATCACATTGTCTTATCCCTTATAAACTGGTAGAGCACTTACTCTCCATGTAACCTGATAAAGGACTGAATATCTTTAGATGTGTTGCCAAACTTCAGCGTGTACTTTTTTATATATATACATGTGTGTACGTGTGTGTGTGTGTTTTTGTGTGTATGTGTGTGAGAAAAATGTCAAATACTTCGATGCAATATGTTGGCAGAGAATCAACCCGAACAAGTTTTTCGTATAGATAGATTTGATCAAAGTTGATACCATAAGTTAATTTGCACGCAGTTTGAAATCAAAACCGCCACAAAAGATTTCATATCCACATGGGTGAGCACTTAACAAAAGTGACACGAAAAAGAAATCATGTTTGAGGTTATTCGTAATTATACCTCATCGTTAAACATGTTAATTTGGTAACCTGCAATGTTCCAATAATAAGTAAATGGTGTGTAATATAATGTAAAATCCTTATAAAATACATTATGATAATGCCCCATATAAACAGACAAAGTAACTGTATGACAATAACGATAAATCAAAATCAAATCTTAAAGGGTGATGTCATTTGATCAACACAGCTGGGGTACCATGTTAAGATAACTGTTTTATTTCTAAAATCGCTGACACAGTTACATCGTAAACCATTGATGATCCCAACAGGAGAAAATGTATACATTACAATATACATGATTTAAAGCACCGGCGGAACAGGTAAAAACACCGAAAAATTGATAAATTGCATTTATAGGTATTGGGAAATAAGTGACTATAGTGGCATGAAACTGAAACGGTTTTTTAATGTTTTGTCTTCAAAGCTGTGAAGCATTCTAGACTATATACACACACACACATGCACGCACGTACACACACACACACACACACACATATATATATATATATATATACATACATATATATATATATATATATATATATATACATATATATATATATATATATATATATATATATATATACAAGTTTCTTATTCTAAGGCCTTCTTGAAACAACAAATGCTGCTGTGAGTAGCATTTTGTATTTTTACTGGTACTTCTAACGGCCCCAAGTTGAGGAATGTCAAATGAGTCAGATTGGTAGCGATAGAAACTTAATAGTACAAGGTCTGCGTTATGGTTTATTTCGATAATATTCATGTTATTCAGAGCCAATTTTCTTTCCTGTCTATCTATATAGCCCCTACCCTGCTGCCTATGTATTTAACTATCTAGACATATAGATTAACGGTTCTTGGCCGTCATAAACATAGTGGAAAGCTATTTCATTTTTGACTAGAGGAAACGTCAAATATTATATATGCATGGATGGATGAATCACATTCCTAGGCATCCATACGACTGAAAATATTTTGGTGGTGAAGGGGTCAGTCTGCAATGTACAGTTTTATTAAATTCATTCCTAGTTTGGGACTGCTTGTTTTCATACCATTATGACTTTTCAGTGGTCCTTTCCAAGGGAAGCGAAATAAGTAATTTAATCAGTTATCCGTGCCTCCAGTGTTTTAATTGATCCCCCTCAGCACTACATACAGCAATCAGACGAGGGTTTCATGATGGTTTCTTTCGAATATTAATCATTCCTATTTTGCTTTCGGTAATTAACATCTTTCTTGGACACATTCAATTTTTCTCTTTAATTGTTCTACTTCTTTTGTTGCTTATTCTACTTCTCACCATCTTTCTATAATTCTAAACTTTAAACGACTGAGACCATCGTACCATTTCATCATTGTATAAGCTTACTCTAAATCTTGCAGTGAAACCAAATAAAACTTTTCTTTTTATCAAGAAATTCAAGGAATAACAAAACAGCAGTCAAGCCACGTTTTCGAGCATAGAAAAAACACAAATCTCCATCAGGTGGAGCCAGCAAATAAACAACACTATTGATTCTTCAAAAATGTCGAGCCTTGAATTCTTAATTCAAAATAAACGCTCTCAAATTGATTCAAAGCCAGAGAGGAGGCCCCATACCGTGCTGGACAATCTGGAAATATCTAAGTCAATTTATATTTATACACAAAACAACGTAAAATTCAGGGATATAATATAACGTAATATAATGCGATATCTGATGTGAAGTTTATTCTGTAAAGTGCTTGTTAGATTCAACATTAAACATTGATTCAAGTTAAAATAAAGCTCCAAATGTGGAGGAATAAAGGATTAACTACGCAAACACGTGTAAGTTTCTTCCCCGTTTAGGCTTCTTCAGATGAATGAAGAATTTAAAATAGGGCAGAAACTTAGACGTGTTTGTGCAGTAAATCATTTACCTCACTATTCATAATCAAATTCTGATTTGTTACGCGAATATGTTTATGGTTTTACCCTGGTTGGGTATCTTCAGGCGAATGCTTAAGTATATTTTAGATTCCTGTTAGGGAAAATTTGAGATCTTTTTTTTTTTTTGTTTGTTTGTTGAATTTTTAGTTTAGTTTAGAATGGCAATGAATTACAGTGTATGAGAACGGTGTTAGATTCATCAGTAAGTTGTTTGAGGTTCTGTGTGATTTAAAAAAAAAAAAAATTATTCTTACTTAGGTATCTTAAATGTATTTCCCCATGCTAGGATATGTTATGACTATAACAGGTTGTATGATTCACTGTCTACTCCCACTCGTCCAAGCTTATTATATCGGTAAGATGGTCCTTTCATACGGCTTTGTGAATAAAGTATTTATGTCAGTTATTGTTACACTATCTATGTGTGGGTTATTAAGTTATATCTGCAGATAATAATTTTGTGCCCTCTCGGCATTTAAACACTATTTCATTTGTCTCTGTTTAGCAAATTTGTTTTAAGTTCTTGTCTTTTTTTCGCAAAACTAAGTATTTCTAATTTTCTATTTTGGACCAAGTAGTATGGATTTTTTTTTCTTTTTGCAAATGTTGGTCTTTCTAATATTTTCCATTTTACGGTTGGTTTAAAATATTTTTCATACATTTTCCAGTAATATGCAGATAATGATGTACTATCTTTATATCCTTTTGGATAGTAAAGGATGATATAATGTTTGATGATCTAGGTTTAAAAGGTTCTTTTGATATTCCTATGAATACCAAAAAATAGCTATGAAATAATCATAAACAAGAAGGGAATAAAACATCACAGACAAACCAAATATCAGTAATAGAGTAGAAAAATTACAAAGAAAGATATATACACATGGATGAATAAAAGCTTGACTTCAGAAGCAAGCCTGCAACAAGACTTATCAACGCCACTAAATCACAGAGAGGAAGAATTAGTAAGGATATATTAAAAAAATGTAAAGAATAATATAAAACAACAACTGCAGCTATACCAATGGGTTATTACCAATTATGCCATTACCTTGTTTAGCAACATTCAAAAGAGCGACTTTATACAATTTGACATCGTGGACATCAACCCCTCCATATCTCAAAGTATCTTCGGTCAAGCCACGGAAATTGCCAAGACGTAAACCAACAACAGCAACAGAGACATGGAGATGATCAAACTCTGCAGACGAACGGCACATTTTCACAATCAAGAACAAATGACTAAAAATCTGACCACTAGGGTTTTGATGTCTATATGGGCAGCGTTGATTCAGCCGACGAGTCTGTATGTTTCATATACCCTCACCAGAAATCTAAATTCCAAAAATATAGGACTACAACGGGACAATGGCGTTATAATTGTAGGAAAAATAAATGCTCAAAAATGCAAAACATTAAAAAATACATCATAAAAAAATGAAAGAATTGAACATTGAGGATGAAATCAAGACTGATGTTAAAATTTTACACTTCTTATATGTTTTTTTTTCAACCTGAATATCAGCACCATGGTCCATAGAGTAAAGACAACTGTGATTAAGTACATCAACACTTGCTCTAACCACGCAAACAAAATCATTAAAAAGACCCCCAAGTCTATAGAAACTACACTGGTACACAACTCCTCGAATGGAATAATATTTGGCAAATTTAGAAATTATAATACTAAGGCTTTACTGAATAGTAGTTTCACCATAACAAACTTTAAATATGAATTTCAAAAAAAGTGATGTCTAATGGCAAAACAACGAAGCAACAAAAACAAATATAAGTAGCAAATTCATCTGGTGTAATATATAGGTAAACATTTACTTAAGTGAAACATTCATTCAATTAATAGAGAAAAAAAAACACTTTCCCCTGAGCAGCCGACTAACTAAAATATTTAACAAAAGCAAACTGGAAAATAGCTTAAGTTGCACTGGAAGATTTAATACACTCGTCACGAAAGAGAACAATAGAGTAATTAGAAAGATTACTAACAGAGAAAAACATAAATAAATCATTTCCACAGGCATGTAATTTATATTTATTATCGAAAGAACTCGAACTTTAAATCTAACAAACCAGGGAAAGGGAGACAACTTCTACCATATTGTAAAACGCAAAAGGAAATTCTCAAAATTTCTAAAATATACCTGACTATTTGTCTGAAGAGACCCAGACAGGGCAGAAAACATAAGGGATTTTGTGTAGCAAATTCCCATTAAACTTTCAGTTCTAGCTCTACCCAAAAGCAACTTAACAATGGAGTTGAATTTATCGAGCCTTAAATGGAATAAACCCATTGTACATCAGACATTGTATTATAGCACATAATATTTTATCATACTACATCCCTGATTTGATATATATATATATATATATATATATATACGCGTATTCGTGTGGGTGCATGTGTGTGAGCGTGTGTGTGTGCATTCACATGTATCAAAGAAAGGCAAGCTTCGGTAAAAAAAACAAAAAACATATGCATTGTTGTAAAATATATCAATATGCAATTATGTTGTATATCTGTATATACCGATATATTTGGGCATAATTTATATATGTGTACATATATATATATATATATATATATATATATATATATATATATATATATATATATATATATATATATATATATATATATATATATATATATATATATATATATACATGGTTTCAATTCTGCTTCGCAGCACTGGATGGGATAATGGAAAGTCCATAGCCACACTGAAGAGATGTAATACATCGAAACAGCTGTCTGTGGATGACACAATAATATATATATATATATATATATATATATATATATATATATATATATATATATATATATCATTCGGCACTCAAACCGAAATGACTTCCCGTTGCTTCACAGATGATGGATTACTCGCACTTGACAGCGTAGATAAAAAAAATAGAAAAAACGAAAATATGGCAGCGTTCTCGACTTGTTTTCTCTATCTCCACACTTAGTCTTCATAACAAGTGAATGTAATTCAAAATAGAGTTTCAAATAATGTAACGCTTCCATAAATAGTTCGTCGGATTATATATATATATATATATATATATATATATGTGTGTGTGTGTGTGTGTATGTGTGTGTGTGTATATGTTTATATACACACACATGAAGAAGGACTATACTGAAAAATCAGACAACGTTGTACATAAATTTGTATGTCTTATAAATAGCAGCTAATCATATTGGAAATTAATTAAAATGACTTCCTGTCAATATACAGTTTATATATAACTAAATTCAGACAGCGTAACTACGATAAACAATTAAAGAAAAATTTTGCTGCTGCTGAAATTGAACCTGCCAACGATGGGCTAGCTGCTTTGACGTAGCAATGCTCTTATCGTTGAGCCAAACAGCCGTCGTTAATGCAAATAACTGCTTTACCAAAATTCCCATCAGGTTCATTCTCCGTCTATTCGTCTCTTTAAACGTGATGTTTACTTATTTGAGAAATGGACATATTTGGTCCGAGAAAATGAATTATAAATTGCCTTATATAATATAATAACTTATTCAAAATGATATGATCATTGAATGGTTGTTATACCACTCAATCTATACGAATTAAAGGGAATAAACAATTAAAAGGAATTGGGCAGTTAGAGGAATCGAAGCTGCTACCAATAGGGTAGCGGCTTGGAAGTAGCGATGTTCTTACTATTGAGATAAGCAGCCGCCGTTGAAGCGGCTACCCAATAATATAACACAATT
The DNA here is from genome assembly GCA_963457665.1 of Thysanoteuthis rhombus. NCBI lineage: Eukaryota > Metazoa > Mollusca > Cephalopoda > Oegopsida > Thysanoteuthidae > Thysanoteuthis > Thysanoteuthis major. Next base: position 18,479,735 of record OY735223.1, read on the forward strand.
TATAATCTATTCTGTCGGACCGAATATAACCATTTCTCAGATATATATATATATATATGTACATCTATGAGTGTATATATTCACTTGATTCTTCATACTCACAGAATGACACTTTTATAGCCAATCAGAACGGTAATGAATCTTGTCATTTTTCATGAGTACTATGCTAAGATGTACATATATTACATAAGTTCCTTCTTACCTGCGTAATAGTACATACAGTTGGTTTCCAATATCGATATGCCTTAGTTTTCGGAACGTTGACTGTAGTACAGCCCGCCGAGACTTGCTGATATACGCCATCAGAAGGTACATACGTATTGGTACAATCTTCTGAACACACGTAAAGAGAAACATTGACATCAACATACACCCCATACATATGTATAAGTTGAGAAATTGCATGAAAAACGATACGTACATATATACGTGCATATTGTACTCTACTGTTTATATATATATATATATATATATATATATATATATATATATATATATATATATATATATATATATTATGTGAATGAAATTCAGTCTGTCTGTTATTGAAATAGATTTCCGGCATTTAATTCAATATCATATTACCGAAATCCTGACTATTTTACAGAAATGATTATGCATACTGTATTCATCATTGGTCGAGGTAATTGAATTTCTTCCGCTTCGTCTACCGAAACAGATCCGGTAATTCCTGCGTCTATAGACTGGCCTTTGAAAGTGACCATCTTATCTCCAAATGCCCTGTATTGTTCCATCCATCTGACGACTGGACCGGTCGATATTCTGCTACCTAAATTTAATTTTCCCATAAGTGTGTTGTCTATTCAGCATCCGACTTTTCTCTTGGCTACCTTTTGTACAGAAATATCTGTGAATCAAGTTGATCCGAATAAATTTCAAAAATGTAGAATATACAATGATTTGCCGAATCATTATGACCACTTATATAATAAGATGTCTCAGTCAATCAGTCATGGACTCTACAAGTCTTCTAAAGGTTTGCTCTGGGATCTGATGCTAGAGTTTTGTAAGCAGTTCCTTACACTGCTGGAAGATACGAGATGGAGTAAGTATTGAATGAAAGAGAAAAAAAATAATGAATGAAAGAAAAAAAATAAAAGGATGAGACAGTGATAAATATTATTAGAAGGAAAAAAAATAGAGAAAGTTTATATATATATATATATATATATATATATATATATATACATATATATATATATATATAAATATATATATATACACACACACCAGTTCAGTACACAGTATTTGCGATATATGCTTATAACCTTTCCAATGTACCTCAATCCAAGGGAACGTATATCCATTCTAAAAAGATGATAAGTATTGAAATAGCGTGTGTGTATATATATATATATATATATATATATATATATATATATATATATATATACTTGTGTGTGTGTGTGTGTAAATATATATATATATATATATATATATATATATATATATATATATATACACACACACGCGCTATTTCAATACTTATCATCTCTTTAGAATGGATATAGAATCCCTTCGATTGACGTGCATTGGGAAGGTTATATGTATATATCCCAAATACTGTGTCCTCTGGAAAATAGCGAAAGATGCAAGATCCAATCATGTTGCAACAATAAGCCAAGTTGTAGGTGTGTGATTCGAACAATTAACTGTAATAGAGCAATCTTTCATTATAAGCGAAGCTCTGTTTAATTGAACTAAATTTCAAAATACGAATCACTGAATTTCCCCTATTGATACAAAAAATCAAATGAACAATAAACACGTGTATGTGTGTATTACTAAGAAATATCTATACAAATGATCAAATAATTAAATGTGAATTGCATCATATTATATTAAAACTTTTGTATAAAATAGTCATTGTTATAACATGCTGAATGTACGATACGGCCCAGACGACGTAGATAGCATAATCAATTGGAGAAAATTCCTGCAAAAACCCTGTTTTCTCCGATAGTTAATTCAAATAAAGTTGTATAGCCCAAACTCTACATCTGCGTGTCTATACTATTCAACGCAAGTTATAGTTATTTATACTCTCTCTCTCTCTCACACACACACACACACACATATATATATATATATATATATATATATATATATTCACAAGATGATTTCTCACTCTGTAAATAATATTATTTTCTGTGACAGGACAGTTATTATCGGAAACAATCGGCTGGTGGAGTTTGATCCTTGGTCAAAGGTTTGAGCTTTTTGAATCTACGGCTTTCTTTTACGGATGAATGTTATGTTGAGTCCAGCTTTCGCCAGAAGGTTTACTTGCTAATCACTTAGATCATTACTAGATTTGGTATGAGATAAAGTCAGTCCAGATGAATCAACCTATTCCAATCGTTTTTGTATGGATCATTTCTGAAAACGATAACCACTTAGGATACTACTACTACTACTACTACTACTACTAATATATATATATATATATATATATATATATATATATATATATATAATTCGAATAATTTGCATACATCGATGCAATTGTTAGTTCATTGTTATGGATTCAATGGTATACTATTATTAACATTGATATATCAACTCATGAGGATAATCTATACGTCACACTATACGGGTGAGACCAGTCGTACCAGTGCACAAACTCATGTGACCTCCAAGTAACATTATCAGAATGAGAAAGAAGCGCACACTACGGTCTTACGTTGGCAAGATGCCTTGTTTGTCGGTGGTAGAGCAGAGCCTGGGACAGTTGCTGAACAATATGGTTAATATATACTGCAACTGGTATTCCAAGACGGTCACTCATCCGGGAAATCTCCAGGCTTGGTGTGGCTTAACTTTGGTGTTTGCACAAGAACGGGTGTACCCAGTACAAACTGGCCGTATTTGCTCATTTAACGTTGTTCAGAGTCTAGTGAGAATCGAAATGTTTGGGCCGTCGTACTGGACTGCAAGACAAGCATACTGACTTGTCATTCATTTCTATATTGAAAACGGATATTTGTTTAGTCATGAATAGCCAATATACATCGACAAGCGACAGCGTATATTTATTCCAGGAAAGATGAAATTGAAATGATAATAAGAGCTTATTACAAAGAAGATAAACCTTTGAACCCAACGATCCAGCATGATATAGATTTGATTATTATGTTCTTACAATATAGTCACATAGAATATTCAGCATTCTCAGCGCTGTTAATATATATATATATATACATATATATATATATATATATATATATATATATATATATATATATATATATATATATATATATATATATATATATATTCTTCCCCGTCCCGATTCTCGTATTTTCAGAACATTTCCTGACGTGCAAAATATTATGAACACCACTCTCACTTCGAGTTTAACAGTCTCCTCCTCGGAAAGAAATTGCATTGTTTCCTCATGAAATTGGCATCTTAGTTGTCACAAACACCTCCACACATACATATTTTCTATGTGTAATAATCCTCAATACATTTGAGATATCATTCCTCCCAAGTACCATTCGACTATAGTATGAATTGATGGGCAGTGCACCTGAACGCTACAACTAAAACCAAAAATATTCCACAGGTTTCCACAGGTTTCCTCACTACATGAAAGTATAGCGTCCTTGAAAAGAAAATACATCAGCAATTTAAAATGGTGTAAAATGAAGAAGCAATTGCTATTTATTTATATTTGAATGTTTTTTATAAGTAGTGAGTGTTGCCAGATCAAAAGAAATGTTGATTGTATATTAGGCTGAGTCTGCAATAGATTGGTTTGTAGGATTTACTTGTTTTGGAGAGAGATGATTTATACTAACTCTAAATTTAGGCACTGTAAATCAAATTGGATGTCATTTCCGCCTATCGCTTTTCTCAAAACATAGCGTGAAGGGATCTTTCGAAAAACAGGGGAAACCTATACTATCTCTCTTGGACAGCTTTTAGCTAATATTATTTATTCACAAAGTTGAATTCAAATCGTTAGAACTATTCTTAGTGAACCATGGTCCTTATCCTAATGTGGCCTTATCATTCATTCTTAGAGGTATAAATATTTTCGCTAAATTGTTCGTCATTTAATGCAGAGTAACTTCCCTTGAGTACGACTGTCAGCTTGGATTCGATGACCCCTGCAGCAGTCTCGTTGCAATATTACGATAAGTGCATTCTCTTCTGGGCTTCATAAACTGTCTTTTTTTCCATTGGTCGTTAAACGATGATCAATATGTTTGTGTTAAAGTCAGTTTATTTCTTCTGTGAGTTCCACTAAATGAGTGGTCCTAGAATTTGTCCAATTCCCACTTCACTTGCTATCATTATCTACTAAGTTTTAGATGATTTTTAGTACCTTGATCCCCAATTGTACCTGGTGGAAGACCGTTATTGTTATATGTAATTTCACGCTATGAAAATGAAATCCCTTTAATATTGAGATTGAATGCAGGCGTCTCGGGGATTCTATCCAGAGATTAATTACTTATATCGGGTAACTCGGAAAGGATTCGTCAGCAATTGATGGGAGCTTTTATTTTACAATAGATCGCAATTATCAATCAAAACTTCCTTTCAGTAAATCGGTCATTTTTCTCCCGTATAATGATAAGTAATTTTAAGATAATCGATTATCATTGAATCATCAGTCATATGATTACTGGTACCCATGCATCAACAACTTCAAAATAACCAACTTTGATAAATTAGCAGAACACATAACATATGATGATATTAAATAGCCTTTAATCCCGAGCAATAATCACGTAATCACAGTGGTCTTTTAGATCCTTGCATCCGATTAATCTGTATTTCAATACTGTGACTCGTAATTCAATTATTGGATTCATAAAACTTTCAGGAAAAATTTAGATATCCATATAACTGCTAAATTAATATGATAGCCAAAAATTCGTCCCTGGCATTGTAAATATATATGAATGTATCTATATCTAAATCTATATCTATCTATCTATCTATCTATCTATCTATCTATCTATCTATATATATATATATATATATATATATATATATATATATATATATATATATATTATTATTATTATTATTATTATTATTATTATTATTATTATTATTATTATTATTTGTTCAAGTTGCTTGAATTTGGATTCAAATAAAAAATGCCTATCCCACATCTAAAGTAAAATATATGAAATTTGTCCGAAAAGTACCTAACCAATTGAAATAATTATAAAAAAATTGCCTTACAACGGCTGTAACACTTTAACCGCCTCTTCATCACTCCCATCGGATATTTACAGTCTTTTTCAAACATTTGTCTCTCTTTTCTACCTTCTGTACAAACCCTCTAATAATATCAAGCAAACACACAAAACACACACACACACACACACACATACACACACACACACATGCACACACACACGCACACACAAAAAAATACTGTCAGAAGCGTAAAAATGTCAGTCACCTTGAAATGTTCATTTATCTACAGGATATATATATACGATAAGGGACTGGTGCAACTGTTTACAAAAAGCTTACGAGACGGAGAAGTTTCACAGTCCTTTGTCTTGGGATAGTTACACTACTTAAAGGGGAGAAGATTGTGAAGACCTCTATAATTATCGTTCTATCACAATACTACCCAACATTTGCAGACTTTTCTCCAAAATACGTACAAATAGATTAACAACCATTGTAGATGAAAACCAATCCTGCTAAAGAGTTGGCTTCGTGAGTGGCTATTCAATAAGATACCACCTACTCATATCAAACCAGCTAATTGAAAAGACATCTTAGGTCGGTTGATGTAGACTATGAAAAGACTTTTGACTCATTAGGACATGCAAGATTTTTCAAATCAATGCGATAACCGGGTATAAATGACAATCATAAAAAGTTTTAGAGAATATAAACGAAAAGGTCGCTAATTAGCCTTCATAAAAATACAAACATGAAGTAAGATAAAGTGATACAACTCGCTCTTACCAATTTACAGTGAACATAAAAAGTAACCTTCGGTAAACAGACAGGGAAAGCACGTGATTTAACCAACTCTAGAGAGTACAGGGAACAATGAAAAGAAATAATGTTAGGGTTATCTCTCTGGGATAGAAATGGATGAACATGAATCCGGGAGAGGAATCTTGAAAGATGTCATAGAAGTATCGGTTATGAGGAAAAAACTGTGATAGCCTTAGCACTTATCCAGAAGAGAGGACCAAAAATGGAATATAAGACTAACCAACTTGTGCCCATAGAACAGTGAACGCAGTTTGAAAAGACCAGACATAATGGAGGGATGATATTTGAATAATGCCGGAAACACATGGCATGAGTTGGGAAATTATCAGTCGTCATGAAAGGGATCGAACGGCCTTTGTGGACCTATAATGACTACCACTCCTGATGATTTCGATATTGAGATTAACGGGAATACATCCATTAGTTTTGTCAATTGATTTTTTTTTCTGATTTCAGTTTTCATGGTGCGCACTTTCAGATCCATCATCATCATCATCATCATCATCATCATCATCATCATCATCATCATCATTCTTCTTCTAGTGTCTTATATTTGACACAGACCTTCCCCAAGATTTACCTGACCACTCTATCATTGGTGTCCCGGAGCCAGTACCTTCTGCACTTGTCTACATCTTCACATACCCTCATTTTCCATCGTCTACGGTTCTTGCATATGGTCCACAGTGATGGACGACACCTAGTCCCTCTTCAATCATTATCCACGCATCTTTGAAATATTGATAGGTTTCTGACATGCGAGGGACATGAATAGACGCGTCGCTGGCCTCCTGAACGATAAATACATTTTGGAGATATCAATCTTGCTTTCTGTGGACATTGACTAAATTTATCTTTTTTTCTGGCACATGGGAAATGGACTTAGAGTAGTTGTCGGGAATATACATTACTCTGTGGATGAGAATGACTTCTCCGACGCCAATTTTGTTAAGAAGATCCCTGGGGCCCAATTATAGATAAAGATCTATTATCGATTTCATATAGCCTGTAGTAATAAAACCCTAAACTGATCATCAATTATTAACCACATTTGAACTTTCTGTGGACAAGATCAGTTAGGCGTCGCCATGTCATTCGGAAGTCAGATCAAAATGTGTTGAATTTCATGAAGGCACTTTTCAAAGTTACAGGTACAGCGAAAGAAAAAGATCCGTGCAAGAGAATGAATATGACACTGCAGCCGTAATTGGTCTGATAAGAAGGACCACGTGGCACTTGATACGTATAGGAAATATCTCTTGGTCATTTTCAATTTTGGCCAAGAGGAGTCGCTGAATTTTAAAACAGCATTAAAGTGTTCAGTGAAGATAAATACATGAGCTGAGATTCAGTTTGATATTGTTCAGCCATACGCTCTAACGCTGCTATTCATCTCTCCTGTCGTTTCTCAGCTGGTGTACCCAAAGGAATAGCAGGTTTTTTTTCTTCATCCTGTCAGTTATAATTCAGACTTCCTATCCATCAGGAACTGAGACGAGAAGACGGTTTTGATTTTGACTCCCACTGATCAGAGGCTACAAAAGAATCCAGTACTTACACTTCACCTGACGCCATCATCTTGTCACACCAGAATACTAAAATATTCATCGTCAAAAGTATATAGATCAAACCAGTTACTGCAGGGTCAAACTCCACTTTTTTGACTGGAGATGATAGCTTCAAATTTTGTATTGCATACATGAAAAATAAAACAAATAAGGAAATAAAATTTTTCATAATTGTATTTATTAATGGATTCGAATAAAATAAGCCCAAGCGTAGGTGTATGATAAATTTCCATTAATATCTTGAACTAGTCAATCCAGCTCGAGCAGTAAGACAGCTTTTTTTGTGAGTTCAAATCATAGTAAGATAATGTGGATTTCACAGTTAGGTTTATACACCTCATTCTGATAAAGATTTTTGTCATTGTCCTCATTATGCAAGTCAAAACTGGACTTTATACCTGAGTTTGACAAATCTCGATGGTATATTTCCAGATAAATCCCGAGTAAGCCACAAAAAAGTGAAATAACCTCACCCTGCCAGATAAGAAGGAAAAGAATATGGTTAATGGAAACGAAATTTCTTACATCTTAATAAAAGATCGAAATATTAGAAGAATCGTTGAAGCGTTGAAGGTACCAAAACGACGGCATAACTCCTATTAAATAGATAAGTCATGAGGGGGCGAGCCTACTGAGTATAAAGTATCCCCTTTCCTCCGTTGAGAGCATCAGTTTTACCAGTATAACCAATGAACTGATACGAAAAATTGATATTATACTAGTAAGGATATTGCTGTCAAGTATCTCTCCCCAATTCTTTCCGTTTTAAGTTTTATACACACACACACACACTCATATATATATATATATATATATATATGAATATATATATATATATATATATGTATATATATATATATATATTTATATATATATATATATATATATATATATATATATATATATATATATATATATATATATACATCATACCCTGATGATGCACAGAGAGGGCAAAAACATGAATTGGTTTGTGTAGCAAATCCAAATCTTATTTCCAGCTCAACTTTAAAACAACTTGACTTTCGAAATATAAAGTTGAATGTATCGAGCACACTATGAAATAAATCCATCACGTATCAGACGTTGCTTTATATTATGCTATACAGCTAACTTGATTTGTACTATATATATATATATATATATATATATATATATATATATATATATATATATATATATATATATATATATATATATATATATATATATATAAGACAGAGGAGCAGACCAATGAACAAACAAACAAACAATGAGACAGTCAGGCAGACAGATACACCATTCATTTCATTATTGTCTTATCTTCGTATCTGAATGACTTTCCCAACCACCAATTTTATGAGCCAAAATCCCTGGGGCCCAATTAAAGATAGAGATCAGTAATCGATTTCAATATAGCGAATCCAATAAATGTCTTGTTGTTCACGAAACCATAAACTGACCATCAATTATTAACCACATTCGGGTTTTCTGTCACCATTTCAATACTTCGTCTCTGTTGGCAAACCGAATTGAACACAGCTGAAATGTCTCATTCTCCCTGCTGAAGCAGCTGCTGTAAAGGAGGGGTAGTTAAATAGTATGTGCCTTTTGTCTTGTCAGCCAAGTTTCAGAGATAATAATATTAGCCTTACAACCTGGGATAGAATGGTAATTGTAATTATGATATAGTTATTGCTAAATTACTGGCCTCCTTATTATATGGACAGGACGCTATTTTGATCGGTCATTCAGCGGCAGTAATAGCCTTTAGGTTCGTATAATTTTATTTTTTCCTAAAGTTTGGGTTAGAGTGAATCGTGTAATAATACTGGTGATTCAATATCTGAAACTTAAAAAAAAAAAAAAAATGCCAGCATTCGTTATGAAAAACTAAGTTCTCATATAAACATATTTTCTCATATAAAGTAAAGAGTATCAGGCTGAAAAGATTTCTTATATTGTAAACTTAGCTAAGAATATTGCTGTTCAATTAGATCAGAAATTGTATCAACATATACCTTCGCAGTGAAAACATTAGAGACCACCTCTCCCAAGGGTTAAGGACGGGACCAAAAAAATGGGGAGTAAGATGATGTATTCAAAATAAATCTTAAGTTAAAAAACCTATTACTAGTGCTGTGACCCCACCTCTCAATAAGGGTATATTAAGTTGGGGTTGTATAATACAAGTCTACTGTGCCATTATTCTTCATCGACCATGCGGTTGCGACTTTCGAACCTCTGAGAACTAAGTTGGAATGCCTGATCTGGAGATTGAACCCCAATCACATATACAGGAAGCTTATGTGTAATCACAGGGATATGCCAGGCACTGGACGTCTCCGTTTCAGCAGAAGAGAGTGATATTGAAATAGAGTAAAAAAAGCTTCTTAAAACATACGAACCTGGCCAGATTTCTATTCACTATAAGAATATTAAAGTAACTATATTATTGGTAATTAGAGATATGGAACTGTTCCGAAAGCCGAAAGCCGAATACATACGAAAGGAATAACAGGATATCAAAGGAAAAAAGAACTGAATCTTTTTAAACAACAGCTTCTATAGAAATGGCAATAGTGCGGAGCAAAGTGCAGGATGATTATAAAAAAAATGCTGCTCGGATATGAAATTTGAAATGTTAGTAATAATACAGCAGCTATGGATATTCAAATACTTGTATAATACTGGTGAAAATAATGATAAGAATAATAAGGAAAGAATGAGGAAATGGAACCAACCGCGAGGCATGTAAAAAGCAGACAAACAGCAAGTGCAATGAAAAATACACTATGTATTGGAAAAAATTCCACGAGCTTCAACGATATCTAAGAAAATAGCAGAACGTGAGAGTTACGATTGAACTTGAAAAAATAACGTATTTAGACCAGTTCCAAAACCACCAGAGATCCGATTGAATGATTTGAAAATTTTAACCATACCAAAACAACTCGAGGTCAGATTGAATGATTCATAAAATCGATGCAGAGTTAAGACTACTAAGGACCATTGCTCTGGTGAGAAACTTTGCAATGTATTTGAGATTTTAGGAGACCTGCTGTCATTTAATCTTCTAGGCGTAACTACTACTCTGTATTCTGAATATTTACGAGTATGAATTGATAATAATCCGTCTATTTTACAAACAGTAGTTTCTTTGCTCGTCTCTCCAAAACAATCACCGAGATAGGAGTCTGAAATTATAATGATGCACACAGATATCACACATTGATCCTCAGCAGAGGATCGGGTATGGTCGATGTCATCCTGATAATTCGATCATTGACAGGGGGGTCAATGCATGGTAAAAAAAATCACAACATTTTTTATTATCATTATTATTATTATTATTATTATTATTATTATTATTATTATTATTATTATTATTATTATTATTATTATTATAATAATAATAATAATGATGATGATGATGATGATGATGATGATAATAATAATGATAATAATAATAATAATAATAATAATGATAATAATGGACATGGCTACGAAAAGGAAACCTGAAGAGAGGAAATGAATTGCTCTTCATGGCAGCTGAAAACAAATACATCAGGACAAACTATATTAAAACGAAAATCGGCAAAACACAGACAAACAGCATTACCTCATCCAGGCAGGAAGACCGGACTCGGTAATCATGGACAAGAAGAGGAAAACCTGCCAAATAGTAGACGTTGTTGTACCTGCAGACTATAGACTAGAGAGGAAAGAGAGTGAAAATCGGGAAAAATACCAAGATCTAGCAAGAAATTGGAGAAGTAGAACATGAAAGTCAGGGTTGTGCTAGTCATAGTAAGTCCGCTTGGAACCGTCCCAAAGACACTGAGGGTGAGATCAGAGATCGGGATAAATAGAAGGATTGAGACTGTACAGACCACAGCACTGCAAAGAACTGCAAGGATACTGAGCAAAGTGCTAGATATATAAGAACTACAATACTAAATGTTAGCAGTGGCCTAACAGAGGAAGGGAAATAAAAGCGGAGATGTGAACCACAGCACTGGCATGAAAGGCGAGGGAAAGAAGAGATATAGGCTGACCACCTGAGGAGACTTATTGTCACTCAGCCTTCAGCGATGGCCACTGGGCAACCGGTGTGAAACTATAAACCACAGAATTACTGTGGTCTATGAGAATGAGGAGGGCTGGAAACTCGAGGAGACTTGCTGTCACTCAACGTCCAGTGGTAACCACCAGGCAACTGGTGTGAGATTGCAGATAATAATACCAGGACCTAGCAAGGGAGTTAAAGAAAATGTGGAACATGAAAACCAGGGTAGTACCGGTCATAGTGGGAGCACTAGGAACTGTCCCCCAAACGCTGAGGGAGAGACTGGAGGAGATCGGGATTAGGGGGAGGATAGAGACCGTACAGACCACAGCGCTACTTGGAACTGCACGGATACTGAGGAAGGTGCTAGAGATATAAGTACTGCAACGAATAGTAGCTCTGTCATGATATGCGAAAAAGGGAGGAGACGTTAGCTGAGGACCTGAGGAGACTTATTGTCACTCAGCCTTCAGCGATAACCACTGGGCAACCGGTGTGAAACTGTAAATCGTAGAATTACTGCGACCTATGAGTACTAGGAGAGGAGGGATGGAGACTTGAGGAGACTTGCTGTCACTCAAACTCCAGCGGTTACCACCAGGCAACTGGTGTGAGATTCCAAATAAAAATGATAATAATAATAATAATAATAATAATGATAATAATAATAATAATAATAATAATAATAATAATAATAATAATAATAATAATAATAATAATAATAATAATAATGATGATAATAATAATGAGAAGAAGAAGAAGAGTTTATACAAATGTGAGAGAGAGAGACAATGAAATCATAAACATTTTTATTTCAAAATTTCAAATCACTGAATTGATGGCATTTCAATAACACAAACGGCTCGTATGATATAAATCAAGCTGGAAGAATTCAGCTTCATACATTGAAAAATGATTTATCAATCTTAACATTTCGTGCTGATATGGGTTGACGATTTCTCAAGAGCCACCAGAAAGGTTTCTCATTAATAAATCATTAAGCTGGTCAAATTCAGAGACAAAGAGCACAGTGTCTCGAGAACGGGAGACCAACAGCTGATTTATTGAAAAGAAACTACTTTGAAACAAGGAGTCTTGTTTTGTGAGAGAAACAATTCTCTGGTCAGGATTTTTTTGTTGTAGTGTCGGACTTGGACTTGCTGACAACGAAGTCTAATCTTATGTTATATTCACTTGAACAAAACAGAATGTTTGTTGATGTCTAAGAGAGATTTTTGTGTTATTGCTTGGAATTACTATAATCGTTTTCTGGACGCCTACTCCAAAATTAAATTTTAGTGGAATACCATGACTACAATGCATTGGAACAATACAGCAATGGAATGTGATTATAAAATAACAATATCCTTCAAAAATGTATTCTTAAATGAAATTTGGCAACATTTTGTTCATCCAGTTGTTTTTTTTTTTTCGTTATAATTTTGAATAACACCGAAATTCTGTTGCAACAATTAAATAGTGCAATCGGAAAACAAAGAGCAAGCCCACGGGTCAGAAAGTCAGAGGTGATCAGAAATACGTCTGGTCGCTCCTTAATATTCAGCCGTTGATGCACTGTAGTTAAATCAAACCTGAATACTTACAACTGATATTCCAAGCCTGCCGATGTTTACAACTGAGACTTAGTAAGTTATTCAATACAATGATATCCTTCTCAAATCTTATCATTGTGAGGTATTGTAACTATTAGTTTCAATTAGTTTTTCCCAGTAACCTTCAGTGCAATCAAGAAATAAAAAAAGTCCACTCGGAGAATCGAATTTGCACCCTCCAATCAGGGTCGTTTCAGTATACGCTTGGTCGCCTGCAACCATTCAGCTAATGGGACTTTATTATCAAACGGAGCTAATTTCCCGAAATGAATTTATAAACCAGGTCTGGTTAGTGCTTCATTGTAATTGATCAATTCAAACACTGGGGGGAAAAAGGTAATAAATGAATGTTACTTATATTGCCTTTTGTTGGGCAGTGATAACGAAAAGAGTTCGAATTTAAAAGACGAATACAACAAACAAACAATCGCTAATGCTGCTTGTCGCAAAATAAAGGACGAAATATTGAAATTTTTCTCACATTAAAAAACCTATTGGGGTATTTAAAAAACTGTTTTTTTTTTTCTAGACATAATGAGGCTGAAAAGCTATGATTTCGACCCTCAAGCTCCATTTTTGCAGTCTGTAGATGTGATTTGTGCGTACTTAGTGAGCCAAACCAAACTGAAAAATAGAAAAAATCTGTGTTAATATTTCTGGTGACGGATTTTTTCTAACGTTTTCTGAAAAGGCTCAACATTGTAAAAAAAAAAAAAAAAAGTAAATGCCTCCATATTAACTCTTAATGAAGCAAAATTCCGGGAACAAATAAGCAACTACTATTACTTCAAATTCGAGCGATCCCAGACGAAGAAAATGATGATAATGATATGCAAAACTGATTTTTCCGATGTTAAGATTGTGGGGGGTACAAAATATTATGGTGCATGAAAGATAAGTCTAGGGTACACGCTGTTTCTATAACAACTTACTATAACAGAAATACTGAACAGGATTTTCACTCCTCTCCTTTCGGTAAAAAATAAATTGAGGCCTAAAGCAAAAGTTTGTGACATTAATTCGCTCCTACATGCTCTTTGTCACAATTTCATTGACGCATCTAGTCCCTGGCATGCTATTTTTTTCTGTTGGAAAGCAGAATGGTCTTTGAGCACTTTTTCAAACCAATTGATTCTCAATACCTCCATCGTTGTCATAAAATCTTTGCCACGTGGAAACAGATGATAATAATCTTCATGTACCATGTTTTGACAGGAGAATACATCATTAGTAGTAATGGCTTAATGACCACATTCAGGGAAACCCAAAATAGCGTCCAGTGTTTGTTCCACAGCAAGTTTTCCTAAAGGCAGATTGAACACCAGTCAGTTAAAGTGGCACTGCCAACCTCCTTTCACTAGAATGATATGCAATATTTCAGAACCATTTCTTTACTTTATTTCGATCAATCACTTGCATCCATTAGCAAAATGTGTTCAGTGATATCAAAAAAGACCAAGTCAGCTTGTTACGATGTTGAATAAAAACTTATAGACTTGGAAAAAGGTCGTCATATATATATACTTTGTGGTATGAATTATTGATAATTTTTTTTCTGCTTCCTACCATTCTTGTTCAGAAAATATTATGGTGGAACGCTGTGTTTTTAGATAGCAGGGAAACCCTTCTTCTTTTGCATTTTCTGTCTTGATTATACGATCATTTCTCTTTTCGTTTTTTTTTTCAGCTTACGTTATTCTGAAAAGGATTGGATCGTCTGATGATTGCATTATTTTTTATTGTTGAAAGTTTATGAATTATTCGGACGGTTGCCCTCATCCTGTTGAGGACTGAAGATTTTTGATGAGGGATTGTCATCGTCCCATGAATTATTCGGGTGTGTATTGCCGTCATTTGTTTTGATTTTTATCAAAAAGTTCCGGCAGATGCAAATAAAGCCCTTCCTAGTGTGTGTCTGTGTATATCTGTGTGTGTATGTGTGTGTGTGTGTGTGTGTGTGTAATTGTGCGCAGAGGGGAGTGCCCGTGATGAGATATTGTCATTATTGAATAAATCAATTCGACTTCTATTTCCGCCTTTTTTACAGTGGTTTCGTTATTTTGAGAGGTGGGGATCTTAAAGGGTCTTTCAATTATTCTGGAAAGATTCATCGATTTTTTTAATATTTTAATATTTCAGGAAATTGATCGTGCGGACTTGATGTAACGTGGCAACCAATCAGAGGAGACTTTAAGTGAATGCATGGTTTCTTGGTTCATAGATAGACGGATATAAAGAGGCGGATCACTCTCTCTCTCTCTCCCTCTCTCTCTCTCTCTCTGTCTCTCTCTCTTTCTCTCTATATATACATATATACGCACACTTACACAAAAAAACACACATATATACATATATATATATGAATATATATATATACATTTATATATATATGTATGTATGTATATATATACATATACATATATATATATATGTGTGTGTGTGTGTGTATTCTCGAAATGAATTTGTTTTGTACTTCATTATACTCAACGATACATATCCATTTTCCCCAATTGATAATTCCTAGTATTTATATTGAACATTGTTTTTCCAAGATGCCAACGTACAGAGTCCAAAGAACGTATGGCTGTGTGTGCTTCTGTGTGCATCAGTGTGTATGTGTTTGCTTATAACCCAATGAGTATAAGTGTGAGTGTATGTGTGTGTGTGTGTGTGTGTGTGTGTGTGTGCGTTTCTATAATGGCAGGCAATTCTTTGCACAAACAGTGATAAAAAAACAGCATCAGTCGCTGATACTAAGGTTTTATATGGTAAGTATATATATGCAATCATTGTGAGATTCTGAATTCTAATATAAATATGTGAGTAAACTTACACATATTTTTTCATGTTTCCAGACAAATTGGAATATCAGTAACTACATGAATCCATCATATGTAAATATGTATATTTCTATTTCGTATTTTATGTATTAACATAGAAGGAAATCAAACGAAGAATCATACTACCTTGGCTTGCTTAGCCTGGGTGGGCTCAAGCTTCTAGAAGAAGAAACTTCCGTTTTTGCTAAAAGGAGAGTACACAATCCATTCATTCTCCCGATAGTCACCTATGGAGCTGAAACAAGGTACTCACTCAACGACTAGCCAATAAAATGGTGACCATGCAACGTGTAGGTGAGACAATCATGCTCAGCCTATTATTGAGGGATTTACAGACAGTGCAGTGTTTTAGAAAAAGAACAGTAGTCTGAGCTATCATTAAAAAAAAACTTCAGATACAATGGTCTGGCTATGTTTGATGAATAGTGAAAAAACGACTGGGTATCACGAATCATAACTTTCATCCCAACAGATCACATGCTAAACCAAGACCGACAAACTATCAAATAGAGTGATGAATTAAAAGAGTTCAAAATGTACTGGCTCCATGACATCAAAGATTTTTTGATTGAATGTTGCTTTTGAAAACGAAAGGTCTAAGTACAAGACTTGTACTGGTAAGGAGATTTAACAAAACGGCCAAGAGATATTATGAATAAAATGTTACCATCAATTATTGGCCAGAGAAAAAGATGTTAAAACTACCTGATTGTGTCGGATTAATATCGACATGATCAGTTATGTCCGTACATAAGAAGAAAACATTTAAATTCACGCATTTAGATATGATTAAAATGGTCGGTCTAGAAGACTTGTAAAATGGATGGATAGAATCATGAAAAAATAAATATGCATAAAAACATGTTGGGATGATGATTGTCAAATACTGACAACAGCAAAATCAATCTTTTTTTCGTTCCATGTACAACTAATTCGGATATGATGGACATATTCTCTACCGGATATTACTCTATATCATCCGGATGGCTTATATTTTTCGATCATCTGTGAGTGTTTCTATTATTTCCATCTCTCCATTCTTAAGCAAGGCCAAAATGAATATATAAATAGTCTTCAATGGTTTCTATTTATCGCAGACGTTAATTAAAGACAGTCAACTAATTACATTAAGTGACGCTTCCAACCAGATGACAGCTTACCTATTCACCGACAATTTTGTTCAGTCGAAACTGATGAAATTACGAGTAACGTTGTTACTCTTTTCTTTGTTTGCTTGATATATTAGGTGCAAAACTATGAGACGTTGTTCCGAAGTGCAAAACATTAATTCAAATTGATATAATGAAAATATTTTTCCCTGTGTACATGGGTATGTAGCTACATTACAAGACATCAAAAAAACGACACGGTATAAGCTGAGTTTTCCAGTGAAACAACCTTTAAATGATCTCCCACAGTCGAGTAATGTTTTTAAAAGATTTAAGGATAATATTGAACTTGAGCTATATTTTGTGATCAGGTACAGTGACATGATTAGATGATTTCTGACGTTGTGATAGAACTTATGACGATCTATTATAAAGTTATCAGGTTATTAGAATTATCTGGTAAGACCCTTTTCGTAAAAGAGGAAGTATTCGGAGATAGCGAAAATAGATACTAATGTAAGTGTTCCCTAAGCACAAAGTCACATAAAGCAGGAGATATCTATTTCCCTATCATAATAGAATGATTTAAGGAATAGGTTCGTGAACAAGTAGAAAACCGAAGCATCTTCGGAAAGGGGAAGGGATTTAGGATCTATGTTTCTCCTCCCCTATGCATCTTATACAAAACTGACAAGGGATGGACCCTAAAGTGTGTCATCAACTCTGTTCTTTCAACTTTGTCGAGACATCAGATTCATTCAACAACTTTTCACATTTGCCGTGAAGTTGAAAAAAAGTAAGTCTTGCGTTGAAAGTCATTGAATGTCTGTGTTTGTCACAACAGTAAACATGTTGATTTTTTAAATTTTTTTTCCTCGCTGAAAATCACTACCTTGAGGTAGCTTTCCTGCTAATAGATATACAGATATAGAAAATAAAGTTGAACATTTCATTTCAAAATAAGAAACCATGGTGAAAAACGTCGTATTATTCGAAGAAAGAACTTGGGTGAATCCAAAGATTGATGAATACTGCTTTCAATATCCTTGCTTTAAAAAAAATCTGTTTTGAAACATGAACTCAATTCAATTTCTTCCTATCGTGATATTTGTTGAAAAGTCTACATTGGTGAAAAATTGAAGTGTCGTTTTTAAAATTTTTTTTTTTTCATTTATTTATCAGGGACAGCGCACGCACAAATATGAAATCATGTTATGATTATTTATCCGTCGTGTTGAAAGGAGTCTAATAGAGGAACCTGCTCACGATTTATACGTTCGCAAAGATTCATGCAATCTGACAAATAAACATGTCTATCTATATATCCATGTAATTATCTATGTATGTATGTATGTATGTATGTATGTATGTATGTATCTATCTATCTATCTATCTATCTATCTATCTATCTAGGAAATATTTGGGTATATGAATAATGTTTGGGTTGTGGCGATTGTTGGTATGTTTCCAACAACTTTTAGTACCATTCTTTCTACATCTTTCTTCAGAGAGTTTCTTTGTCTGCTAGAGCAAACTAGAGAAGAGCATTGGTAAATAACTACATTTTTAGCTTTTCCGTCGGAAGGGGTATAGAAAAAAACGAACAGGAGTGGAGATAATCCACTGGGATGATACACCCAATGAAGCCTGGAGATTAAGTCGGTAAATGCATTTTTGATCAACATAAACCATTGAAAATGAATCCTATATTCGAGCAAGCGTGCGTGTGTCTGTGTGTCTGAGTGTGTCTGTGTGCAGATAGATATACGATACATTCTTTCTTTCCTGTTTCTATATTTAAATATTTACTATAAACACGTTCTATGAAAAAAAAAATTGTTTCTTCTTTTACTGATGAGGGTTCTATTTAAATAAATATAATACGAAAGATGGAACATACTTTGTGCACGGTAATGCTATGACTCAAATAACTGCTTTAACTCCAATTACTCATTTTCTTCATTCATTGTTCTCTATTTGTTCTTTTCAACGCAGATACTAATGCTTTGAGAAATAGATATATAATCTGACGGAATATCAATGAATTACGTTAAATTATTTTGTAAATCTATTAGAAACAGTGATCATATATATATATATATATATATATATATATATATATATATATATATATATATATATATATGTGTGTGTGTGTGTATATATATATACGTATATACATACATATATATATGTATATATATTTATATATATATATATATTTTTATATATATATAAATATATATACATATATATATATATATTTATATATTTATTTACGTTTATATACATATATTTATTTATGTTTATATGTATATATATATATATATATATATATATATATATATATATTTATCTATGTTTATGAATATATATATAAATATATATATATATATATATATATTCTGGAAAGTTTTATTGCATTTAAGTCACTCATTTCCCAGTATTTGTCCATGTAATTCATATGAACTTCAAAAGTGTTTTTCGTTTGTTTTCCCTATTCTTTGTTATCATTTTACAACGTATTGATTATTTCTAGTTTGAATCATCAGTTTTTTACCATGTGACCATTTCGGGGATTTTGAAAACAAAACGTGACACCCAAACAGTGTTGATCCAACACCGCTCCCCTTATACAGTTTTTGCTATGTATATTTAGTTTGTCAGGTTATGCAAGGTTTTTTGTGTATTGTACACTGATATAATTTCATACTAAATATCCCTTTTTTTTTCAACCAAGGCTTGCTCACGTAGGTTACCCCAAAAAAGCTTTTAACGATTAGGGATCTCTCACTCTCCTTCTATCTCTCTCTCTTGAATCTCTTTGTTTCTCTCTCTCTCTCTCTCTCTCTCTCTCTCTCTCTATATATATATATATATATATATATATATATATATATATATATATATATATATATATATATATATATATATATATATATATTAAGAGACAGAGACAGAGAGAAGAGGCTAGCAAGATTGATATGAGCACAGGAGAATATAATGATAGAAAGGTCGATGGACAGATGAACTACTTCAAATAGATGAAGTTATGGACGAAGACATGCTTTTTACCAACATAGAATTATTGAATACTTGCAAAAATATAAAACTTCTTTGTTTAGTCATGTTTTCTCGAGTGTCACAGCCTATTCACCTATTTTGCTCTCTTATCATATTTCAAATCAGCTATAGTCTGTTGGACATTATATTCAGCTCTGTAGAGTCTCTCAAACACTTCTGAATAAATTGAATACTAAACATACCCTCCAATTCAAATATAAATTCATTTGGAAAAAAAAATGAAGAAATATCTACAAAACCTTGACAAACGCCCCACCTTCTCTGCACCTTGCTTATAAATTATTATTACTCAAATCTATTTCTATTTTGAATATATGCAATTTTACAGACTATTTCGTAAGTTTGCTTTCAATTCGAATCAAACTCGAGTGTACTGTCTTTTAAAAAGTGAAGCACATTGCCATACGTGAAACATACACAGTCTTTCATTCAGGATAAAGTGAGAGCGTGGCATATCATTGCTTCAGTATGAAGACGAATATTTTAATCGTTGTTTGTTTTATCATTATTTTCAGGTCAGCATGCTTCAATTCCTGAAACATTTAGATTGAGATTCTATCTATATCCACTGAGTTTCGAATTCAAGTTGAAGTTTTAATTGGCTTCAGCTTCCCCTGAAACCTCAATAGATGTGTGTGTGTGTGTGTGTGTGTGTGTGTGTGTGTGTGTGTGTGTGTGTGTGTGTGTGCGCATGCTTGCGCGCTGGGGGAGGGGTAACTCTTCCCCGTTTGTCTGTCCAGTCTCATTAAATTCGACTGATATATAAAACTAAAATTTGTACGTACGGAGATTTGAAATCCCCACCCATCGTTTGCTAGGCCGCAAATTTACTAACTAAGATAAACTGATATTGATCTTATGGATCAAAAAATCTGTTAATAGATCTATGACAAAAAGTTGCAGTAATCATCTCCTGTTGGAACAGAAATAAGCATGAAGTCTAACCCTGCAGTGAGCAGGCTTGTTCTCATATCTATCGATTGTATCTCAATGACCAATACTGCCTCAAAGTGGCCTAAAATAATCAACTTGATAAGTAATTAATAAAATTCGACTTACACGGATGATTTTCAATATGCTGTGTATACATAAGGATGGCAGGAGAGTCTTTCACCCAACCAAACGTGGGAATCAAAGCAAGAAGGACAAGGGTACTTGTTCGACCCAGTAGTCGACTGAAGCCATTTCCCCTTTCAAAAGTTTTTATTATGAAATCTATGTTATCGATATTCCATTGAAATGTGTTTATAGCACTGTGACAGTGAACCTCTTAACTAACTTGGAATTATCTTTGATATCAGGAAATAATTGATATTTCATTTATAGCAAAACGGCGAGGTTCAACCATAGAAATGGATTGCCTTTGCCAAGAAAGTATAAGTAATAATAATTTAGGCTTTCAAAAGCACAGTCGTTAGAGTATTTTTCCGTTTTTTAATAAACTGTCCGTCCAAATTACCCGTGGAACCGGAAGTTGCAACTATTGGTCTAGTGTTTGGCTATGTCCATTTAATCTTGCATAGAAATATTTATCCGGATACGAAATGCTCTTTCGCTGAAACCGGAAGGGGAAGGGGAAGGGGAACAGAAATGCGTCGTTCCTACAATTTGTTTGTCAAGGAAAACGTTCAGGTTTTGATTGGTCCGAACAGTAGAATCCACTGTAGATTGAGAACCAATAAATAGTCACCTGCGTCAAGATTGGATTATTACCACGTATTCAGCCATGCATTTCAAGATGTCAGTCATAAAATCGTGCCATGACGAGTTCATTAAACATTGAACGCTTGTTGTTCTATTTGATATTCAATTGATGGTCAATTCTTCGTTGTTCAAAGATGTCGATAGCTGTGAGCTTCTCGGGGGTAGGGTTCCTGGCGGATGAAACTTGCAGCCTCTCTCCTAACTTGAAAAGTTGAATCACAAAAATCAGTAGTTTATTTTACAAGAGATATATCTTGCTTAGGGACGGAGAGAATTGGAGATTAATCATTGTGCCAGCAAGATTGAGTGACCCAAAAGTATAACAGTCAAGGGTCAGCAGATCAGTTGGTGACTTAAATGTGTCTCTCTTTTTCTGTTGTTATTGATATTATCTTATTTTTTGTTATTTCTTGTGCTGTGGGCATATCTAAAAAATTTCAATTTCTTTTGTTGTTTAGGAAGACCGCTCTTCACTTTATCTTTATCAAAACTTTCGATTTCATTTTTTTCTCTGTCCTCTCGTCCTTTACGTACAAAAAATAACTAGGACTACCACATTTCACTTTATTTCTGTAAATCCAACGGACAAACAATATATTGGGAACAGTTGGGCGGAGTAGCGAAGTATTCTTCTAAATATGGATATGAAGACACGCCCAGGAGGAGGAACGTAAAAAAAATCCTTTCCTTATAAGGAATACCGTAAATCTCACCTCATTTGCACACGACCAACACAATTCCAATATTTTTCTCTTCTCTTTTTTTTCTCTAGTTTCTATTACTTTTTTGAATCCTACAGAATAATCAATTCGTCTGAAAACATTTTTATCTAATAACAACCTTCTGTATTTGAATAATTTCATGACACAAAATGTAGTCCAAGCAGAATAAACAGAAATGAAAGCAACTACCAGACCAGAATTCTCCAAAGCCGAGAAGGATTATAATTGGTTGAAGTTGGGAATATCTGAAGGAATAGGTTAGAAAATGTCGATAATTCTAGCTCTGTAAAGAGAAGAAATACAGAGCTCCGTCGTTCTCTTTTTTGTCAGTGTTGAGATGAAGTTATAAAAACTGAACTGTGCATTGTAGCATTTGCTTGCCAATGGTTAAATCGTACAGATAAAAAAAACAAAAAACAAACAATGATATAAACTGCTATTTCTTTTTGTGACAAGTTGTTTCTTTCATCCAAGTTTTAGTGACTCTTTATTTTCACTACTAAGGATGTCAGTCAGCTGTAGCTGATGATCAGCAAAGGTTTGGTAAAAGGGGCAGAGCTTTCAACAAGACCTGAACTGATAGCTCGCTTGCCAAATGGGAGCCTATTAATCAGTAAGAACCCTAACTACCGACTGAACGACTAGAACACTACCATTTTAAAAC
>OY735223.1:18508092-18530592 GCA_963457665.1 Thysanoteuthis rhombus
TACGAGTAACTAATCACAACACAATCTTTGTTTTCAATATATATATATATGTATATATATATATATATATATATATATATATATATATATATACACATGAGTGCGTGTGTGTATGTGTGTGTGTATGCGTAAAAACATATGCCAAGACGTTTTCACGCATCATATGTCCTTTATAATTTGATCTCTTGCTTAAGCTATGTACAGTGAAAGGTCTCTGTATTGGTCGAGATCACTTTTCCAGACAAATGAGTTTTCATAGAAAGCCCCAAAGAGATCTACGGTTTGATTGTCAGACATTATGGTGTCCCTGAGCATCAAAGTCAAAATGTTCTCATTTGATTATGAGAATAATTTTTTTTGAGTGCTTCAATTTTCGATGAAAATGTCACCATCCATTTTAAATATTTATTCAGATCAATTTCGGATATTTTTTTCGGAATCTCAATGTTTTGTTTTTTGTTGTTTTTTGTTGTTTTTGTTTTTTTTTTTTGTAGACAGACTTGTGATTTCTGTCTTGGACTGCTGGGCTCACGTTCCTTAATGCGAATATTGTTCATTGCTCAATTTACCAAATTTAGATGTTAATCATCTGGATCAAAATTATCTTAGTTGCATCCGGATGTCAAAAATTGCTTTCCAGGTAAATTTTATCTAGAAATTGATATTTCTACCGTAGAGCCGTCAACCAAATCTGCAAAGATAGGTTTCATCGGGTTCTAGGTTTGTCTGTCTGACCAACTGGTTTGCTATGTGTGCAAATAAGTATCAGGTATACTAACCGGGTCATTGGGCAGAATCTTAAACTCTTACTCCTTTTATGTCTATGAACATCTCTGATAATAGGTTTTGTCGTCGTTTTATTTTGCTAAATTGGTCCTTACTTTTTTTTCTGGCTGCTTTACGCTCATTGGTTTTGTTTGCTTTTTTTTTGTTTTAATTTTGTTTTGCTTTGTTTGTCCTTCATACATATTAGTGTTCAACAATATCCAAGAGAACCAACTTATTCATTGATCGCCTTTTTCCCATTTATTCAATTTGTTGACCCCAACTAAGCATGCTGCCAAAAAGAGTCACCCTTACGTGTCACATGACAGTTTCTACGGAGGGACTCATTCTGATTGATTTCATCTCGATCAAAATGTTAAATATTGCTGAAAATATGAAATCACATCACATCGGGAATTATTCTTGGAATGTTAAAAACTGTCGACCATAATTGTTAAAACAGGTTTGTTCAGTTTGTAAGCCGGTTTGGCTGACTGATTGTGAATGTATGCATAATGCATAGAAGCCGCAATAATGCACTTATAGGACTGAAATTTCAAATATCCACGGTTTATTTTGTCTAATTTTTTTTTTATAAGTCAGTTACTCTCATTAGCTATATTCGGGGTCTAATTCACGATGTATGTTTATAATGAACTGTTTTTTGCACTTGTTTTTTTGTTCAATTTTTTTTTTAGGTGATCATCGTCAAACCTAATCCATCGTTCTTTTTTTTTTTATCATGAAATAATTTATTTGAGTGACTAACCAGATTTGTTTTATTAAAAAATTCCTCTGATAATACCAATTGGCTTTTCTTTTTTGTTTTTCGTGGAAGTCATTTTACGAAACCCAGACTAAAAGCCCACTGGCGTCTTGAAATTGGGTGGATCAACATCATGGAGTCAGAATAAGTTTCCATTTATTGTTAAAAATAATTAAACGAGATGAAGCAACATTCAATAAGAAAAAAATATTATACTATCCTTTTGAAATATCTATTTGATTCAATTAGGAATGTTATTGTCGCAATGCAACTGTTTGAGTTTTATCTTTTTTTTTTTATCTATTCGTTTTGCTGACCAACGAAGAGTCCTCGTGTCTGAAATTAAAATCCATCGCAGCAGCAGTTCTTAAAATGACCCCTTTTAAAGGTCGGCAAAACTTGAGTCATACCCTAGTATCTATTCCATATGAATTGAATCAACTGAAGATTTGCCCACATATGTTATATGCAATATATATATATATATATATATATATATATATATATATATATATATATATATATATATATATATATATATATATATATATATATATAAAGACCAAAAGAGAAGACTCATAAGATGATAAACCATTTGGATGAGCCACGTGAAGGGGGGGGTGCAATCGATCGATGGATATATTTTGATTTCAATGAGTTCAATTTTTGTACAAGTCTTAGAGACATATATACAAGTATACACACGCACACACACACACGCACACACACATGTACATACATATATAAATATACATGTGTGTGTGTGTGTGTTCGTGTGTGTGTATATATACTTGTATATATACACTCCCAAAGCCATTTTTTACGATGTTCGAGAGTTCAGGGATCTGAAATGCCATTAACAACGGTATTTTGGATTCCAATACTTCATTAAAAATTATGTGTTAAGGAATTACCATGCAACGTGCACATGAAGGAATTACGCTGGGCGTCACATGGAGAGACCACAAGACAGCACAGTACATCATAGAATCCATTAAAATTATCAAATGGCGGTGGGCTGGCCATGTTGCAAGAATGGCGGACAACTTATGGACATCGCAACCCGACATGGATCCCCCGAAATCACGTGTGGAACCGAGGCCAGCAGAATATCAGATTGAGAGACGAGCTAGACAAGTTCAGGAAATATGGGCTCCGCAACGCCCATGATAGAGAAGTGTGGCAAATCCTGTGGAAGGTCTATGTCCCACAACGGACGTTAAAAGCCTGATGATGATGATGATGATGATGATCATCATCATCATCATCATCATCATCATCATTTTAGTTCAGTTATCAGTTTAGATCAGATTATGCACAACGAAATTTAGACAGCAAAATCAGGAGCACATATATAAATAATCTGCTTCGGATTACTTATGAAATCCTACATTCTTTTGAAATATTCATTTAAATGAAAATATATCGTTATCGACATAAAACTCCCATTCATAGATGACCTAACATCTCCAATACCGATTGCCGTGACTGACTGATCGACAGACATATTTTTCCATTCTCTGTAGTTGATAATTTAGATGCTTAGGTAATTATTTCAACCAAACCAATTGTACTTTTGCATAAAATCATCCTAAATGCCTGATGGCGTCTTATTGTTGGATGACTCAACACTACTAAACTCTGAATGTAAAAGTCAAAATGTTACCTATTTATCATTAGGAAAAAAACTTTTATAGAGCTGTGGAAATGAAGAAAAATATTTTATTAACCATTTGAAATATCCATTCAAGTCAATTAGGAGTAAGATTATTGCAATGTGACTTTCAGTTTTGTGTTTTATTTTTCATTCATTTTATTTGAAAACCAATGGAGCATTTCATGCTCCATGTTGATATCTATTGCACCAATTTTCAAAATGACCCTTTTTAAAGGTGGTCAAACTTGATTCATATGAGATTCGGTGCAATTCAAATGAACGATCGACATTTATGAAACGCAACATGTATCTATCTATCTATCTATCTATCTATCACTCAATCTATCTATCTATCTCTCTGTCTGTCTGTCTGTCTGTCTCTGTCTGTCTCTCTCTCCCTCTCTCTCTCTCTCTCTCTCTCTCTCTCTATATATATATATATTCGTGAGTGCGTCTATTTGCATATAAGTTTATGTGTGTGTGTGTAGCACTTTCGAATGATTGTAGAAATAGTACACATCTCATAGACAGAAGGGTGCTTGAGTGAGACTATGATCTCAAACATAGTGCCCGAATACAATACAAGAAGTAACTGTTTGATCCTAGGCTGACCACACCTATTCCGATCTAAGGCAGCCCTGATCCAGTTAGAATATAGATGAGACATAAAACATTCAATTACATACTTTCACCGCTAGGTCTCTGAACCGGTCAGTCACCAGACGAGAAGTTTTTGCAAGCTCGTCCCTCAATTAAGCGAGTTTTTAAGAGGGACTCTAGTTGACACCTTGAACCACTGCTAACATGTCGATATTGGTGGGTTTATAATCAAAACCGGGCTGCAATTGTTATAGTGCATTTTCTAGTCTTATTCAGAAGTATCATTAATACAATTCGATTATGTGGTTGACATATACCCTCAATCTGGCCGTGGGTTATCACTTCTCAGGATAATTTACTATCTATGTCAATTCATTGTAGCCCCACAAATGGCCTGACCTGCCAACCAGCCAAATAGGCAACATATTCTTATCTCTTCGTGTCTTTTTATGTGAACTGCATCACATTTTCCTATGACCTTTGCTTAGGCACTGGAGGTCTTTTTTTCCTAGTGCTCTTAGGGATCTCTTCGATCATATTGAAGTGATAATGCCCGACTTTTGTGGTGTCATTTTTTAAATTTTTTTTAGATAATTTTAGATAATTTCTTTTGATGATTAGTTCTAATAATGCACAGGCTCCGGACATTCATTTGTGCAACGTACGTTTATCTCCGATATTTTGCCTTGTATCATGAACTGGGGAAATGGGAATCCCTCGTTTCAGCACGAGATATTGGGAAGAACATGCAATTCCCTGAATTTTTATAATTCATCATCCAGTTTTATATTATAATCCTTTATTTTTTGTAAATGAAGAGCTGGACAGGTTACGTTGACTTTTTGAGACCTTTTTTCGGGAAAGGGTGTCATAGGCCATCAAATAGGCTAATTTCGAAAAACTTAACAATTCGATTCTTTGTCAGAAATTCAAAGATCACATGAATAAAGGTTGATTTATTCATGCTACAGACAACTTGAAAACAAAATGAAATATGATATAAAATGGGGGCTTGGTATCAAGTTCGCATTTCTACCGGTTTGCTGAGAGCTGGGCGTATTACTTTAACTTCTTTAGCGATTTTTAGTGGGAAGGGAAAGAGGTGTTATATGCCATAAAATAGGCTTATTTCGAATCACTGTACGGTTGATTCTCTGTCAGGAATTCAAACATCAAATAAATGAAGGTTGATCTATCTATTCTGCGGACAATTTAGGAACAAAATCGAATATGATGTGAGATAAAGCTTTATTGCTACAGGGCTCGTTTTCAGTTATCAGCTTTGAACTCAATATTTCCATTGGAATGATTGACAGAAAGTTGGTACATAAAACAATGATTTGCTGGGGATACATGCGGAAATGTGTCCGCGTTTGTTCTATTCTGATATGATAGTATCTATATATCACTTCTGTGATCACGTATTGATCTCTTTCTTCTTCCTTCACTCTCTCTCTCTCACTCTGAAGTGCGTGGGTGCATCTTCTTTTAAAATACAAAAGTTATTTCAAAACTGAAGAATCTATTTTCAAAGAGAGACGAGAACGTTCCTTTAACTTTATTGTGGCTTCTCTACTCACTTTCATTTTACAAAGCACGGAAAGTTCAGTCTATAAAAATCGTTAAAAAAAAATGAAAATACCAAAGGAAAGAGACTATTTCAGTATCATCAAAGGGCAACTCGTTCTGAATTAAGAGAAAAGACCCTGGGCAAATGTCCGTCTATTAGATTATCAGAGATGAATCTTTGACCACAACTGTGAAGTCATCATATGCCCCTAGGAAACCGACAGTTTCTAGAAATGAATTCTACTGCTGCAAAAAATATATATATAAATGTGATAGGAGTATATGTACGCATGATAGGAATGTACAATATATATATATATATATATATATATATATATATATATATATATATATATATATATATATATATATATACATATATATATATATATATATATATATATTTATATAAACCGCAATATATATATATATATATATATATATATATATATATATATATATATATATATATATATATATATATAGCGCTTTCCTATCATGCCTCCATATACTCCTATCACGGAAAAAAATTGATAGGAAAGCACAATATATATATATATATATATATATATATATATATATATATATATATATATTGCACTTTCTTTTCAATCTTTTCAATACGAATATGGTCTAAGAATAAAAGTGATCCGGTTGAACATGACCAACACGTATTATATTTCAAAGAATGATTATACAGTCTGTCTCCATTAAGAAAACTTGAATATAACAAAAGTTCTGAACGTTCCATAAAAAGAGAAACGTTTACAGAAATAGTGCATTGATCATCCTTTTTTATCTAAGGGAAACTACTCATTACATACGAATATGTGTTAGTTTTTCAACAATTTCAGTTGTTCACAATTTTTTGCTTCCAAAATCAGTTTTACATTCGGTTAAATCGAATTAAATTATCAACTTCATTAATCAGATGCAAAATATTTCCATCACACTTGGAAAACGGGTGAATCATCAAAGACGTGTATGGCTTACGTCTCAGATTTTTCTATAACTATATATATGTGTATGTGTGTGAGTGTATGTATGCGTGCGTGCGTATGTGTGCGTGTGTTCGTATGTCTGTCAGTGACCATTTTTTTTCTTTTGTACACCTGATGAATGCAAGATTCTTTCTGTGCAGATGCAGGGAACTTATAATCGTGGAATTAATCTATGTAAGATAATCTTATAGCCATATAAATTATATATATATATATATATATATATATATATATATATATATATATATATATATATATATATGTATATATATATATATAATTTCTATATGATTATCATTTTATCAATATATATATATATATATATTGGATGCATGTTTATATATATATATACATATATATATATATATATATATATATATATATATATATATATATGTGTATATGTGTGTGTGTGTGTGTGTTTGTGTGTGTGTATGTTTGTGTGTGTGTGTGTGACCTTGCTTTGATTATCAAGATGATACGCAAAGATTAGTCAAGGAAGAAATCTAATCTTTTTAAAACTCGGGCAAACGTGATTAACTCGACCTAATTATGACTTACAGAAGACAAGTTTCCTTGGAGAGAATCAATGGAGACATTTACAATGAATTCTCGTCTATTTGGTTCGCAGAAACCTAGAAATGACACACGGGAAACAGGAAATTATTGCCGCTTTTTTTGCCTGTATCTTTTGAAGAGTCATGAAATATATATATATATATATATATATATATATATATATATATATATATATACATACACACACACATATATATATATATATATATATATATATATATATATATATATATATATATATATATACCCAAATTGTTACAATTAATCCGCTAGATTTTATGACATTGCTACATTTTCTCAGAGATTTTATCATCACATGTCAAATTACTAAGGTATTTTCTAGAATTATAATTTTAGCATCATTTGGTGAAAACAAACCATAATTCTTGCTGGTGATAAGTATGGGGAGAAAATTTGCTTGAATACTCAAAAGCTCGGAGGTAGTAGGCTCATTTGTGAGACACCTGATAAACTGTGACAGTTCTTTGAAAATAACTAAGTTTAAACAAATCATTGGACTGTTCTAAATTGAAAATACGATGTCCCAATATGAACAGTGAGTGCAGAGAGGTATTTTTGCAACTGTATGCAAATAAGGACGGTGTAAACTAATCGGTTAAATGAAATAAGAGAAACCGAAACTGATGATAATAAACACACGCACACACACACACATATATATATGTACACACACATATATTTATATATATATACTTATATATATATATATATATATATATATATATATATATATATATATATATATATATATATGTGTGTGTGTGTGTGTGTGTGTGTGTTTTATTACTCGTGAAGAACTTTTAATGAACGCACGGATCGGACATTCTGATTCTATGTAGGGTGCTGTGTAGGTACATTTTGATTCTTGTTAGACTGCACAAGTACTTTGATCCTATGCAGAAATCCCAACCCTCAGGTAAATAAACTCATCATTTTCAACTGGTAATATTTGTAATAATGATAATGCTTCGACTACAATTCTGGAGTACTGTTATTATGATTAGATACCAAACAAGAAAGCTGTACAGCTCAATTTGAAATATGTAGTCAGAATGCTTGAAACACGATAACACTGTACGCGCCGAGAGATTAAATTTATGCATTATATCAAAAGAATGCAAATAAGATCTATTTTGAATGTCTACATTATAATCCTGCGTTCGTCACTGTGCTGAGGATGCAAGTTCTCTCTCTAGCAAAAATATTTTCTATTCCCTATTCCACTTATTATATTTTCACTACCGAAGCATGAGTTTTACTGGGGATAAAGTTCAGTATTATAGCTGTAATGTCTGTTAGAAAAGAATCAGACAACTCTCCAAGCGAATGATATATATATAGGAGATAGTGTTGTGGTGCGTGTCAAACACCGATGCGCGGGTGCAATTTGTTATCCAATGAGGTCATACTGAGGCTATGCATTGCTACGCGCATTTAGAGCCATTATATTCGTTCTTGAGCTCTCCCACTCGGCCTAGCTGCCGGGGATACGGTGCTCCGGGGCAGCACTGTTCCATCGCACTTAAAGGAACGCTCCCGTGACTGCAGTTGCTTTGGTTGCTTAGAAACCGAAGTCGCGTCGGCTGGAGCTATTTTTCAAGGGCGTCTCCAATTTTCTCCTCGTAAAGCCCTGACCTTGCGTCACATTTTACTCTGGTGGGAGAGAGTAAATAAACAGCACCAACCGGATAAGTTCAGAAAGTGCTGGGTCCATGACAACCACGGTAGAGTGTTCTGGCGAATCTTGTAGATGGTCCATGTCCAGCGAAAGACACGATAAGGACGATGATGATGATGATGATGATGATGATGATGATGATGATGATGAATAAGTTGGATCATATAGTTCCTCTACATTCAAAAAGTTCTGCTCATTGGTTTGGTTCACTATGTCGGTTACATCCACTATTTGAGTGATATAAGAACTTCAGCATATTTTCTAACATCCTTGGTTCCGAAAACCAAGCTTGATTAATCATTTTGCGGACCAATAGAGCTCTTATAATCAAAATAGCTCACTTATGATCTCAATTATGCAAATGTCATAACTTCGAAGAGACTAAAAATGTAAGAAAGTAAAATAAAACAATTATTAGATATCCATTGAATGGGTACCCGTAATACATTATTATATAAAAAAAAATATAGTTGTATCAATATTATAGTATTTAAAAGTTGTATTAGTATTAGATAGAACAAATACTGTTATAATTATTATTGTTCTATTAGGAACAGAGTATTGCGTCCCGTACGTGCTCAGAATTCTCGGCACCACGTTTGTCGTTTCTGAACATTTTTCTTCCTTATAAATTACGCATAATGATTCCATTTCATGTCATTGAACTTTGAAGCTGCCTTTCACCGTAATGACGTCAAAATTAATTACAATTATGAAATTTAGGCTCAGCTTATGGATCTGATCCATTGCAATTTCATCGCTGTCCAAAAAGTATCTCCCATCTCCTTACGGACAAGTAGTATCATCTTGTTTGGATTGTTTACAACTGAATGAGCGTTTTAAACGAACGCCCATTTTTTTTTACTAATCATTTTTCTGGAACGTGCCATTGTCACGTTCGTCCCTTTTTTGACTGGATTTTTTCAAACAATTTGACATGTTGTGTTTATGACGCATGCAAAAAAATGGATTGGAGTTAAATACCTTTACTTGCTTTAAAAAATGTCAAGACATCGAAACAGCCGGTAAAAAAATCGTAAAATCTCGTGGTGGTTACAATTCCTCCTGTCAGGAAATATACCTCAAGTCAAAATGAGCTCCATCATACCTTGGCAATACAAATACAATTCCACACATAATGACTCCAAGCCACGAAAAATTCCAGTTTCAACACGTAACTCTGGAAGAGTTGTCGGGTGATTAGTTACCAGAAAAATCAATTATTTTATTCTTATTGATGACCGTGGCATCTTTTCATTTTCCATCGAATCGAATATAATTTGTTATAAGAATCTTCTTTAGGCAATTTTTATAAATATAGAGTCCATCCATAGTGGACGCTCCTCATGATTGGTGCTGAAATCTCGATAGTCACAATGTTTGACGAAATTTCCGGCCAATTGAGGATCTCCTGAGCTCTGCATAGAATTGCTATCATTAAAATCCTACTCCTTATTGAATTTTTAAAAAAATTCTGATTATACAAAAAAAAAATGTGATGATCCAATATCTAATAATTTTGCAATATTCAAATCAACTGGGGTCAACAATCTTCGGAGAAGCAACCTTTGAATTTGAACCAATCAGAACACAGCTTGGCCTTCACTGCAAAGAATCAAATCAGATATGCCAAATCAGCCATTTTGGCTTGATCTTGCTGTTTTTGTTTTGTATTTTTGTGTGTTTTAAAAAAAATTAGCCGATAAAGATCAACGATAGACAGACAGCGAGTCAATATATTCATATATGCAAATCTATGATAAGTCCATGAAATTATTTAAATCAATATTTAGTTTACTTCAGTGCAATTGCAATCGCTGTGCATTGCTACCTGGTGTTTTTTAGATGTGCAATTTTTTGTGACGAACTTTTATCAGCTTTAACAACGCTTAATACACTCATTCGATGAAAAAATCGGAACAGAATTTTAAAAAATATACTATTTGTGCGTTAGAAGATGGTGATGGCATTTGGCTAGCAGATGGAGAGACGAGGTAGACAAGTTCAGGAAGTACTAGCTCTGCGATGCCCATGATAGAGGGGTGTGGCAAATCCTGGGGAAGATTTATGTCCAACGATGGATGTTAAAGGACTGATGATGATGATGGTGATGAAAGTTGATAAGGCCGAATGTGTGTATGTGTGTATACACACACACACACACATATATATATATGTGTGTGTGTGTGTGTGCGTGTGTGTGTGTGTGTGTGTGTGCGTTTGTGTGTGTGCGTGCATGCATGCAGGTGTCACAGCTCCATAAACTAAGCCTATATTTCGTATCATCGATTATCATCTTCACCTGTATAATCTTATTACGTGATTCATAGAGAATTTGAACATACATTTAACTTTTCTGTTTCGCACCTCGTCATTTGATCGAACCTTTTTATCAACTGCTGATTGTGATACGTGTTTTAACACTTCCGTTCATGCAAGATAACTTTTGCAATGGATCAGCAAGCCAAATCAGTCGTTCAACGCTGAAAATGCAAATCAATCTCAACGCATACTGACACTGTTGTTCGCGGAAATCGTTCTCCGCCATTTTGAATGTAGAAAAAAAATGCAGTAAAATATGAAAATATGAAATTACGTTATTCTAAAAGGACGATGAGTAAAGACAGGAAACAAAAAATGATTATTTGGAAAAAGATTGCTGTACAGAACAAAACAAAATATAATTACTATTTATTATGTCAATTTTTATGAATCGAAAATGTTGAAAAAAAAAAACAAATCGAGAATAAGAGGAAAATAGAAATGAATATTTTTGATGAATGAATGAGAATCAATACAAAAAAAATGAATCAGGCTAAACCACAGGTAATTTTTGAAAATGTTCGAAAATACACATATGTGTTTGTTCTTAAAAACTGATTCTTAATTCCAAGCAATTTACCTGAAAAATGGTTTATGGTCACAAAAATCTATGAGGACACATTTTCACGACCGGAAAATGATATTTTGAACGTATTGCAAAGATGTTGTTCACCAGTGTTGGATACATTTGCATCTTTACAATGAAGAAGACTGTAATTGAATTCAGACCTAGCATCCATCAAGTGTTTAAAGGAATTAAATGATTAACGTATTCTTTACACCGGACGGAAATAAGAAATAAATGGAGTTGATGTTAAAAGGAACAATGTGTCCAATTCCACGAATCCGGTGTTACGAAAGTGGAAGATCTCATCGTGAATTGAATTTATAAGAAACGGCAAGCTTGTAAATTGGCTTCGTAAGACATGACCGGAAATAAGTCTCCTTTGGATGAAAAGTCGTCAATCGACCGTAGATTAAAATAGAAATAATTTCTAGCCTTGAACTGGATTTAAACTAGATTAAGTTTTACAAAGCCAGAACTCGGATTTGTGTGACAAGGGATAATTGCTTACTACGGAAAGCAAGGGAGAAAATTGAAGAAATAAAAACAATGGAAGTGGAAGCGCCGTCAGCCAAGTTGTTAGCTGACCGGGAAGTGGAATCAGTGAACCAAATTAAAATTCCCACCGAACTCTACCTTTGACTACCCACTGCTGCCCTTGAATCAACCATCACCCGCCTGCTATGGGTTAGATATCTAAGGTTGAAATAGGTGATCAGATCATCATCATCATCATCATCATCATCATCATCATCATCATCGACAACACCATCATCAGTCTTTTAACGTCCGTCGTTGGACATGGACCTCCTCTGGGATTCGCCATAATTCTCTATCGTGGGCGTCGCAGAGCCAGTATCTCCTGAATTTGTCTAGTTCATTTCTCCATGTTATGTTTTGTTGGCCTAGGTTTTGCATGTTATCTCTGGTGATCCATATTGGGAGTCGTAAAGTCCCTCGGTTGTCTGCCATTCTTGCAACATGACCTGCCCATTGCTATTAAGTTATCTAATAGATCCTATGATATTCCAGACTCCTGTTTTCTTCTTTATATACTGTGATGTCTTGTGATCCCTCCATTTGAGCTTGGGCATGAGCATGTCTCTCATGTGCGCGTTGCATGCTTCTCAGTTTATGGGTCCGTCTCTTGGTTAGGTTCCATTTTTCAGCTCCATAAGTGACTATCGGGAGAATGCATTGGTTGTATACTCTTCTTTTCATGATCAACTGGTTTTTGAGAGTGGAGCTTGAGAATAAAAACATAACTGTCAAGATAGAAAATGCAAAACTCAGCAAAGTAGACCACTACATCTACGTAGGACAACGAATCTAAAAAAAACCTAAAAAGAGGAAGAAATCAAGCTATGCCATCTCTATGTCTCTTTAAATATCACAAACCTCGACTAAACAATGAAAAGAAAATCGCTCTTCTCTTGAAATTACAAATATTTTAGTGACCACTGCCCAATAAAAAGAAACTTATTCAATGATTGTCCCTTTTCCAAATATTTGTGTCAAAATATGTTGGTCATGTGAAATTTATATAATTGAGTGACTAACCTGACCAATTATTATCAATTTCTGATCAGCATTTCGTTTCAATGCAATTTCGGTTGGTTTTTCATTGAGAAAAGACATTGGTAAAATAAATAGTGATAAGAAGGTATTGATTAGTAGCTCAAAAATTTGATTCTCTTGAAAGTTGGCTACAATAATTAAGCGTAAAAATTATAAATTAAAATTTAGGGAACGTAGTTGAAATTCCTCATACTGAAGGTCTTATGTTCTTATTCCACAGTCTTCTAGTACATATGACGCCCAAGGACCATAAGTAAAAGGTTTTCCTTGGTCTTTGTAAGAACTTATGTTTCTGGAAAGCAGCCATTTCGGTTACAATGTGCGTGGACGCCTTCAAAGTATTTGAGTACATTCCCCTGAAGGCGATAAAATAAATAAAAAGACAAAACGTTCCATAACCGGAGAGAAGACAGAAAGAAATTGCAAAAATACGTTGAGGAAAGGAGATTGTTTAAACGGAATGAAATAAATCTGTAACAATAGAATAAGCGGGGAGTAACACTTGCATTACCGGAAAAATATATGTAGGAAGGAAAACCGGATTGAAAATAAAGGAGAACAAAAAGAAAAGCCGAAAATGCAGAGAGACATCAGAAAAAGATATTGTTAGTATGCAAAAATAAAGAGCTAAAAAATGGAATAAAATAATTTTTTTTAAAAGTCACAATAAATTGCTAGAACAAGGATAAGAAGATGCATAGAGGGAGAAGGGAAGCAAAGGAGGGAAGCAAAGGCAAATGAATGGTACACAGGAGAAGGAGAGAACGAGAGAAAACCAGATACAAAGATAATGTGAAAGATGGAAGAAGTTTTAATGATAGAAAAAGAAAGGATAAATTATACATGATTATAATCAGGGAAAAACATTGTGTCAAAAACAGAGATTGAAAGATGGAACAAGATTTTTAAAAAAAGGGGGATGCAGAAAATAGAGAAAGAGGAATAAAAGAATAAAACGAAGAGGAATGTCAGCATCACAGAATGAAAGATAGAAGGATTGAAGGAGGGGAAATGAAAGAAAAAAATCAAAAAAATACATTGAAGAAAAAGAAAGAAGGAGAAACAAACGAAGAAAAAATGAAAGACGGACATAATGGAAGGAAAACTAAGACAAAAATACTGACAGAAGAAAACAGACAAAAACTTATGATAATTGTAAAATGATAAAATGAATAATTAATTGAAGAAACAAAAATCAAAGAAAAGAAGACAACAATTGTGAACGAATGAAAGCTCAATTCAATGACATAAATAAAAGGATAGAAGAAGATAGAAATAAAAATCGACATAAGAGAAGAATCAAAAGAATAAAAAATGAAAGGGGTTGACAATGATATATGTATATATGTAACAAGCGTGATTGCTGATAAACATGAATTGGTAGATAATAATATATTGCAAATTCAGCCCTCCACTAAGAGGTATGGGGGGGTGAATTTCAAAAGAAAAAAAAGAAAAAAGAAACTTTGTTTTACGTAATAGATTTTAGGCCCTTAACTTCTATTGATGCAGTTATATACCAGCCAGCAAGCAAGACGAACATAAAAACTGCAGAATCTATATCGACAATCCTAGTGACAACTTTGATAGATTTTT
The DNA here is from genome assembly GCA_963457665.1 of Thysanoteuthis rhombus. Lineage (NCBI taxonomy): Eukaryota > Metazoa > Mollusca > Cephalopoda > Oegopsida > Thysanoteuthidae > Thysanoteuthis > Thysanoteuthis major. Next base: position 18,522,790 of record OY735223.1, read on the forward strand.
TTTTAATAATATCCAGGGTAATTTAACACATGTCCGCTACTCAATACATACTGATTCTTCACTTTTTGTATCCAACTATCTATTCAGCTCCATGCGTGTTAACTCTTGTCACAGGGTCAACAAAATTATATCGATGGTTCACCATGAAATGATGATGCACACAAGTCCTCATGGGAGTGACCCTGCCAACAATCCTGATAGCGTATACATTAGTCTTACACATCTTTAGTAACATCGACAGACATTTCAGCAGTTTGATTCAAACTAATAGCAGCCTAACGAAGTAATAAAGCCATGCACAATCGCAGACTCACAGATATACATACTCAAAGAAAAACGTTGATCATTGGATCAGTAAAATAGAGGCAGAGACAGAATGCGATAAGTAGCCTTCAGGCAAGGAAAAAGAACCCAGATAAAAATCAGTGAATCGTCCAAAAATTAAAATCGTTTCGCAATAGGTCTACGATCATTGTACCTGTCAATACCAGAGTGCTTGGAACAGCACAGTTCCATTCTAAAATGGAATTAATGGAAATCAGAATAGAAACTGAAAGTATTTCTACAACAGATATATTTAAACATATGAAAAAAAAATACTATGGAGGGTCCTGGATTATTGACAATGAGGCTGCTACTTTATATGGATCGAAAAGCAGCTGCCGTGGATTTGGAAATTAATGTTATGATACTTTCGAGGGAATCCTACTTCCATCAATATCAGCACAACGACAACGACGACGACAGATATTCTGGATTTTTTGATTATCAGTTAAATTGCATCGAATTCAGTGTCTTTTTCTACTTATGCTTTTCTGCTATCTTGAATTTTTGTTCGAAAACTATAAGCAAATAAATAGATAAATTGATGACAACGATCATCATCATGATCCTGACGACGGCGATGAAAGAGACAAAGAGATTGAAATAGACACTGAGCAACTGAATTGGGAAAATGAAGAAAAATAAAGGGTAAAAATGTGAATTCGTTGAAAGAGCAACGGAGACAGAGGAAGGATGTTGAAATAACGGGAGGATGACGCAATAGAGACTGTTATTAGTTTTTTTTGTTTTTTTTAATGGCTCCTAAGATGCAACTGGAAAGATAAACGCTAAGACTAAACAAAGAAAAAAGAAATCTGGATTTGCAAATGTCGGCAATATGACACTCCTCGTAAAAAAAAGAAGCAAGAGTAAAAAAAAAAAAAAAAAAAAGAGAAAGCGTTTCCAGGAAGATTCGTGGTTATATTCCAGCTGCAACATAATCAGCCCATCCTTGGTTTGAGTGGTGTTGCCTTGGTAAAAGTCGATTAAAGAGGATGCAAACGTAATGAGACACATTACTCATATCGTCTTCACTATTAATGAGCAGTGACATCTCTAGTTTCTATATTGGTAAAAATGGGCTCTTCCACTTAAAAGTTAGGTATTTGCTGTTGAGAATACCTACTGCCCATCAAAAAATATTGACTTCTCCTCGCAAACGAATCTGCTGACATTCTTAATCAAGTTTGAAAACTATCATTCAGACTATTAACAGCCTTGCTGTGAATTCCTAAGTCCTACATCAAGATAATCTGAGGAAAAAAAACCAATTGAACTGCGCAAAAAGGATACTTTACCAATTGCATTCCAACGTCTCACTATCTCTGTCTCTCTGTCCGTCCGTCTGTCTCTCTCAAAACCTCCCTGACCAACCCACAAATGGAGAACTATTTGGAAAAAAAAAACGACCAGGGATTTGAGTATTACGTTTGCCTGGAGATCGGAAGCGAATTGTTGCGAGAGATGTTTGAAAATACCATGTAAAAAAATATATGGGTAAGCTGTATAACATAAAAATTCGGTACTGTAAACTTGGTTACTTAGGAAAGTTGCATGGGGATATCATATGTATATATAAATATGTGTACATACCTGTAAGGTCTTCAGTTAGCAACGAAAAGTTTTGATATATTGATGTGTGTGTCTGCATATAGTATCTCGATATCTGATTCACAAAGTAAACAATACCAATTTATCATCTATGATGATAATACTATGAATCTGAACAGTAAAATGTTCATCATCATCATTATCATCATCAGTCTTTCAGTATCCGTCATCGGACATAGACCTTCCCAAGGATTCGTCTTAATTCTCTATCATGGGCGTCGCTGGACCAGTACTTCCTGAATTAGTCTAGCTCGTCTCTCCATCTAATATTCTGCCGGCCTCAGTTCTGCATGTGATCTTGGGGGATCCATGTTGTACGTTGCAATGTCTATCGGTTGTCTGCCATTCGTGCAACATGGCCAGCCCACTGCCATTTGAGTTTTTTAATGAATTCTATGATGTCCCTGACTTTTGTCTTTTCCTGGATGAACGGTGCTGTCTTATGGTCTCTCCATGTGACGCTCAGCAAAATTTTGTCGTGTGCCCGTTGCATAGTTCTCAATTTGCTGATCTGGTTGGGTTTCATGTTTCTGCTCCATAAGTGACTTTTGGGAAGATGCATTGGTTATACACCCTTTTTTTTAGGATTAATGGGATATTCTTGTTTTTGAAAGTTGAGCTTGCTCTGGTAAAGACTTGCCATCCTAATTTGATTCTTTGCTTGATTTCCTCCTCTTTTGAGGGTCTCATGGAGATCCGTTTCCCTACGTAGATGTTGTGGTCTACCTTGCCAAGTTTTGCATCTTCTATCTTGACAGTTATGTTTTTATTCTCAACATGATTATTGCACATGAATTTTGTTTTACTGAAGTTCATGTGTAGGCCGACTTTGATGCTTTCTTCGTCTAGCAGTTGCTTTGTTTTATTTAATCTTGCTTCGACCATACCGACTTTGGAAATATTATGGAATGCGCTGATATCTAGACATGATGTATATTTATTTCAATACTGTTGCGTTCTTTAATTTTCATGGTGTCGCTCTTCTAGAATTCAGAAATAAGATTGTTGGTTGCTTCCACGCTTACATACATAACAATAAATCGTATTTATAGCCCATTGCATTTACGATTTGTTGTGAAAATCAGAGACTGAATAAACAATAAAAATTCAAGACTCAGAGGGAATATGGGTTTGAATGATGCTGAAAGCAAAACAATAGCATTAAAACGCGAAGGTAGCTGAATGTGCACGGATGAAGGGATAGAAATAAACGAAAAAAAGGGGAAAAAAGGGGAAGAAAGATAGGCGTGAAAAAAGAAGCAAGCTTGATATAAAAATAACGGGTACACCAGAGTAGGGATAGTTATACACCGGGGTGTAATCCAACAGTTTGAGGTGGTGGTATCAATACAAACGAGAGATCATGATAGAAAACAACAATGATATGATACTCTGGGATTTTAAAATACACTACATCATCCATAAAAGAGGATCATATTCGATAATTGTGTACAAAGGGGAGTGATTTCTGCCAGATTGGGGATGTGGCTATACCAGTTATCCAGCAAGTGCAAATGAAAGGAAACGAAGAATTGAACGAAAATACAGTGATCTGAACTGAAAACTAAGCAAAATATAAATTGTAAAGATTGAAATCGTGTTCATAATAGTAAGTAAAAATGTAAAAACACGAGAGAAAAGGCTACATTAAGTGAAAATTTCAGGAGGAGCTTGGGCTGTCGAGATTAATGAGTTGTAAGTATAGTTGTGGATTCATAGCATGCAATATCAGGAGAACTAACGTAAATGAATTTCAAAAAATTCAATTCATATCCTTGTATATATATATATATATATATATATATATATATATATATATATATATATATATATATATATATATATATATATATATATATATATGTGTGTGTGTGTGTGTGCGTGCGTGTGTGTGTGTGTATATAACAATGGTTCCCAACTCTGGAATGGAGCACTCATATGGATGGGGAATTGTGCATAAGTAAAAGCATTGATTGAATTCAATCCTACCGACCGTCAATTTCAGCATATGGCGGTTGTAAAATGCCAGCCTCAGGGTCTGAAAGCACCGATCTTAGCTGGTGGCACTGAATTCTCTATAGCCACTCTGAAAAGCTGTAATACAACAAAGCAGCTGTCTGTGGATGACTCAATCATTATATATATATATATATATATATATATATATATATATATATATATATATATATATATATGTGTGTGTGTGTGTGTGTGTGTGTGTGTGTATACATATATTCAAAAGTGAAAGATACAAAAATAGCAAAAAGACGGAAAAAATATATTAATCTTCCATTTGGATTCTCAAAATTGAATTCCCTAAATGTACCGGTCACTTTTTTTTATTTTCACTTGTTTTATATTGAGAATGATTTTGCATTTTACTGTTATTTCATGGTTGGGGAAACTATTGAGTCCATCCTGTAATTAGCAGCCAGTCTCCTTTATATCTCTAGCACCTTCCTCGCATATCACTACACGTTAAGTCAGTCTGCAAAATGAGCACACTAACTATTGGATTACAATGGAAGCCCAAAGAAGAATGAAAAAAAAAAAGAAGAAGAGAAATGTTAAGTTGAAACATTGTAAGATAAAATCGATTAGATATTTCCTTTGAAGTCCAAAAAATGCTGGAGCTAGATCCATTTCTAATGAGACACCTTCATTCTACGTTTCTAGTTTTTAACAAATGTGTAAAGTAAAAAAAAAAATGGTGTGGAAATATTTTGGTAATGATTTTAATAACAGCTATTGCATTTCCGTTTCTGATTTAATTACTGTTCAACGGAGAGAAGAGTTAAACTGAACGGGTATTTATTAAACTGAGCTTAGTATGGCACAAGGTGACATACTAGGGTATCTGATAACGTTTCATTGAACTCATCAAGGTACTGATTCCGTAATATATTCTGGTAAGTATTTCAATAATAGCTGATGCATTTTTAATGAGTGTTGTGACAGAAGTTAAAAGCAAATGGGTATTTGATGATAGGTTTAGCCTCGTCTTGCAAATGTCTGTGAGTGTGCACACAAGGCAGGTATCAAACTCGCAGTAGTAGCAGTTATAAACAATGAGACTAACTTCCTGACAAGGTTGGCAAGATTTTGATTAAGTGAGCCCAACTTCCAAAAACAGAAAACAAAAAAATCCTGCAAACCCTAAGAAAATGGGGGTATATAACCACTGTATCCGACTGATGATAATATATGGAGCATAATATATGGATGATAATATATGGATAATGACATGGAACATAACCAAAAGATCATCCCTCAAACTGAGAAGCATGCATCGTGTACATGAGAGAAACATGCTCAGGGTCACATGGAGAGGTTTTTAGACAGCATAGTGTGTCAGAAAAAAATCAAAGTCTGAGATATCATAGAAAATGTTAGAAAACTCAAATGACAATGGGCTGGACATGTTGCAAAAATGTCGGACATCCCGTTGACATCACGTTTCACAACTGTGGTCAAAGGAAAGTAAGATGTCGTGATGAGTTACAAAAATTCAAGAAGTGCTTGCTCAGTAATGTCCATGGTAGAGAGGTCTAATGGATCTTGGCGAGGATCTATGTCAAATGACGGACGTGAAACTTGGCATAGTCTTGTAAAAGTCCAGAAAGGAGCAGTTCCTCACTCTCAGACAAGAGACCGTTTTCAGTAACAAACTATCGCACAATAGAGCAAACGACTATAACGTGGGAGTAAATAATTGCCGTTGACAACTTAATACACCACAGATGCAATAGCAATTTTTGAGGGTTAGATGTGTTCCTGTAATAAGGGTCTTATGATTCGGATTTAGCTTGGTAGCCTGTAATCTACAAGGCATTTTTGTTCGTATTCTATGATGTAAGTTTAGTCAGTGTCGTACAAGCCATTAATGTTCGAACTTCAATGAACAATGGTCTGCTAGACGAGTTTGTTAACTTTTCCTCCGAGATATAGCGTCCAACCTTGAAATTAAGTAACTGTTACTTGTTACCACAATAAATTGATCTAGAGATTGCATTGTATTATGATCGATTTAATGTTTCTTATCAGGAAGCTTTTGCTTGAATGCATTGAGAAAGACGGAGATTGTGTTAGAAAAAATATATTTATGGTTTGAAATGAATGCTTTTTTTAACCTCAGGCTACAAAGCTATTGATGTTCCTACGTATACTATCAACTTACTATGATTCAAAGGTCGACCTACACATGAGAAATGTACTCAATAAATGATGGTGAAAAATTAAAGGTCGAATTCTGTACGCAGAATATCAGACATTGATGTACCTTAAGCGATAAATTAACATATGAATTCTTCTCCAATATACTCGAGTGTGTAGAGAAATGATCACGTATTATTTGATATTCAGCTACAAGGTACTGGCGTTGTATAATACATCAGATTGCATCGTACTCTAGTAAATAATGTACACCATCGATATAACTCCATGTACAAGTCGAACCTTAAAATTCTGATTTTCCTGTAACAAAACAATTAACAGTTATCGAATTTGATTTATTTGGACTATTTTCCCTGTATTTTTTCTCAACGTTCCAGTGCCATCCGAATTGCTTCTTATATATATATATATATATTTTTTTTTTTTTTCTGGAATGTCGAATCTGGTAGCTATCTACATCCACACAACATACATATACACATATTACAAAGCTGCACATACACATACAGCACACGTACAATTAAGTATATAATGTATATATTTGGAGTATTTTTTTAGCTCATGATGTGAAGTTAATTGTCTTGAAAAAAACAAGCCTCTAATTTAAAAAAAAAATTTTTTTTTTTCCTTCATTTTGATGTTTTGCTCGCATCCATTGATTTTGTCCATCATTATCAAGAGATTCTTCGCGGAGAGCTTGTTCAACAACTCAAAAAAACAACATCAAAATAGAATAAAATCTCAATTAAAACGATGTCTCAAGAGATGTTTTGAAGGCCTTGTGTCTTATTTCGTTGCTGTTTTGTTGCTTTGTTTGTTTCAACTCATTTTCATTTTTATTTTTTTTACTGTAGATAAGAAATACGGTCTTTGACTATGTTCCTGTTAATTAATGTCTATGACAGGAAACGTCTGTGACTAAATATGACGAAAGAATCAGTTCAGTTCATTAAGTGGTGATTGTAGGAGGAAGAAGAGGAAAGAACGAGGAGAGACTGTAAATATTCTGTTCAGATTGAAGGTGTCACTGCGAAATAGAAATATGGTAAATGGATATAAAGAGGAAAAAATACAGAAGAAAGGAGGTAGAAAAAATATGAATAAAAAAATGTGGATGAAAAAAATGATAGATGGAATCTGCTGAAAGAAAAATGGAATAACTAAACAAAGAAGAGGAAAAATAGAAAGAAAGAAGGTTACAGAAAAAGAGATAGGAAAAGAATCAAAAATAGATAAAAGGGTGTGCTGAGTCATTCAATTGAAACTGCCGCGTGACCAACATCTTTTGGCCGAGTACCTTGTTTGGTTGATCAATAGAAAATTTGAAAAAAAGGGGTGATCAATGAATGAATTATTTATCTTGTCTTTTGCTGGGCAGTTATCACTAAGTTTTGACTTTCAAAAAACTATCTCAAATGCTGCTGGGTACGAAGTAGTGATCAATTTAGCTGACACTTTACAGTAAACTTCATACAAAAAAAAAACAAATCTGAGAGCAACTTGGAAAAGAAGAAACATTTCCACTAGATATAATATCATAATGATCACTAGATATGTTACTCTCTCCACCAATCTATTTCATTGATGCTGCTTACACACATTGAAATTAATCAGCTAGCCTTGCATATAAACCTACTAAAATACAGAAAAAAATTATGTGAACAGGGATGGTTATCGGTTTGAAACAGCAATATA
>OY735223.1:18533092-18695592 GCA_963457665.1 Thysanoteuthis rhombus
AATCAGTCTTTCGTTGCTTATTATTGCCATCGAGGACTTTTAGAACTATCAAGTGGAGACTGTTCAGCGTATACATGTAAAGGAAAGTGCAGAAAAATATTCTTTGATGAACAAATAGTAAAAAAAATTGCTCTAAATTTAAGTAAGTGGTTATCGTCAAAATCATAGATAGAATTACAGTTGCTCTCCACTCTAACCTAACAAATCGATTGTTCTTTGAAGAGGATTCAGACATAAAAGGATGACTAGATTAAAGATGTTTTTTTTTTTTTTATGAAATAATGCTTACGGGACCTCAATTCTTTAGGGGCATCAATCAAGCCCGCTAAAGTCAGAACAAAAATTTAGAAACAGAAAAAAGAAACTGGGCCAGGTGAGAAAATTGTGAAAAAAAAAATGTTATTGTCAGTAAGCGTGAATCAGGCCAGCATAAAAACAGGAAGAAAATATCAGAACAGAATTCAGGTAGAGGAAAGGCAGTTATGAAGATAACACCTTGCACCTTTTACTAGCACTTCCATACCCCATGGTCCATCCTTCTTCCTCGACATTTCATTGAAATCCATTACATTTTCCCAGAGATATCGTGTAGACAGTCGGACGGGAAATGCAGCTGAATACATATACCTCTTTAACTTCGTTGGTAGAGTGAATAATGGTTAAGAATATGAAAAACACACATTCTTGTTACTTTTGTCTGGGCTCAAAACTTCCGGCAAATTAATGTTTTTTTGCACTCAGAATATTTTTCTCATTAGACCTTGGTGACACCGACCATGGTGCGATACTTAGAAACATATTATTCCATGAACAAACCCATTCACATAATGAGTTCGATACTAACTTGGTGTCCCTTCATCCAGCTGAGTGGATGAAATAAAGTGGCTTATTTTCTGACAGCTATTTCCTGTTTCCATACTTAGTGCGTTTCAGACAGTAATAGATCATGTCAAAAGTAGTACCATATTTCTATAGGTATATGAAGCATAATTCATCACGTACTTATATTGTTAGCTACCCTCACAGAGATTTTACTGGAGGTAAGCCTGACGGTTGAATACATTCCTAGTTATGAAGTATAAAACATTGCGTGATATGTAGTTCGCATTATTAAACTGTGGCACTGATATATATATATATATATATATATATATATATATATATATATATATATTCTATAGGAATTGAGCACTCTATTGAATGAGGGATTCTGTATAATTTAAATATATCGCTTAAATTCAGCCTCAAAGCCTATTCAGTTCCGTAGTTTTGAGGTAGGATATCGGCATACAGGTTTGAAATGAAGGTTTCAATTTTGCAACGCGATACTGGACGGAAAGTCTATAGCCTCACTGAAGAGATGTAGTTCATCGAAACAGCTGTCTGTGGATGACACAATAGTATATATATATATATATATATATTAAGAGTATGGAAAGAGAGAGACACAGAGACAGAGAGGCTGAGAGAGGAAGAGAGGATTTCTTTGTCTCTCCACCCCCCTCGCTCCTTTATCTATCTTCTCTTTCTCTATTCTATTTATTTTGGAGTTATGAATGAAATTCTCCCATGCAAAACAGAGCTCACAGTCTCATGAGACTACGGTGAATGAATCAACTAAATTCTCTTTCGTGATAATGTGTGCAAAAATCCCCCTCGATTTTAACCTCTCATTGAGCCAGATTATTCCGTTTGATAGCATAACTGGTATATATAAGTGGACTGTAGGGGATAGATTTCTCGACTCTTGGTCGCGATGGACCTCAATTCCAGGATACTGAAATTCAGGATGGAATCTTCAAATTATATCTAGTTATCCTGTGGAACATGGTTTGAGACCTGGTACCAGATTTGGGACCTCCCAAGCAGATGAATTTTTTCCTGCATGAAAACAATGATTTTTCATAAACTAGGCATATAGCAACAAGCTAACCTGAAGCTGCTCAAAAAGGCTTTGTCATTTTCTACGTTATTTTCCTCGTTTAAACGTTGAGCAACTAGACAGAGAAGAATCATATGATGCCGGTTTTGATAGTTGTTGTGTTAAAAAGGAGTCATTTATCAGGGAACATGGAATCATAGAAAAATAAAGAAAAAAGACGACAGAAAAAAGTAACTGGAATTAGAAAAAGAAGAAAGACAAGGAAAAAAGAGAGACAGGAAGAATATGTGAAAGAGAGAAATGTATAAGGGAAGAAAGTATTAGAAAGAAAGGAAGGTGGAGATGAAGGAAGGAACAGTGAGCGGAAGAAAGAAAACTATCGGTGACATAAATGAAAAAAAGTGGAAAAGAAAGGAAGTGACAAAGAGAGGGAGTAAAGAAGAAAAGAGAAAATCAAGAGAGAGAGAGAGAGAGAGAGAGAGTAAGGGAAGCATTTTGGAAAAAATAAAAGTAAATAAAAAATATGGAAAAAAACAACACCATAAAATATGAAAAAAGTGAAAAGAAAAAAAAAAGAATATCACAAAGGAAGGAAGGCAGAAAGAAACGAGTTGAAAACATAGAAGAAAAATACCGGCAAAAATGAATGAATGAATGAAGATGCCAAGTAAAGAATAAAACAAGACACACGTCCATTATTACTTGTCAGTAATTTGTACTTAACCTCTTTTTTTTTGTTGAGACAATTAAGTTGACGAATTCTATTAGTATTCGTTGAGTAAGTGTTTTCCAGACGAAATGCCCAGAAGAAAATTAATCTACCTTTTACATTTTTGATTTATTTTTAGGTTTCATTTTTTAACTCTTTCCGCCAGATTGGAAATGTATGTTACGGAATGCATTTAAAATCACTCCTTCAACAAACAGTTACATTGTGTTTCACCGAACAAAGATGCTGAACAACCGACGTCCAAATAAAAATCATTACTACAGCCACTGAAAATAATTATAATCAACTTGGAATAAATGTCTTGCAAAATAAACCGTTTTAATTGCTATCCTGCAGATACTATTTACAAATCAAAATAATTCCTAAATAAAAGCCAAGTTCTGATGTGTTTGATACTAACAGCCGCCCTAACTATGGCTTGGTGTGAGACGAAATAATGCAAATCTTTCTCGTTATTCCCTATGGCATAAAATGATTATAGCCCTTGCAGCTCATCATAATTTTTCTTGCTAAATCGATATAAATTATTGAAATAAAGGTCTTATCAGTAATTCGGTTGATATTATTCCATTGGCGTTTCAACGTGGGATTTTGGGAGGGAGTCGGATTGGGGTTAGTTAATCAGGGCAAATATTAAATCTGTGTTCAGGGCTACTAATTCATTTAAATCATACCTAGAGTAGCTGTAAGTATTTTTCTTGGTAGGGACGAACAAAAAAGGCTTAATTTTTTAGACTTTTTAAGGACGATATACTTTTGGGGATATATTCTGAGAATTGCCTAACATAGGTATGCAGATAACACTCTCACGTTGGAAAATTATTTGCCTTGGTAACAAGCCCGATGCTCTTTGCTACTCTCACTAGTTCGAAATTCGGGGCTATTAAATCGGTAACTATTTTCTATGTATCATTCAGCTAACCCTTGAGCACTTGCTGTATCGAGATGTTTTGTGGGGTTACGATACTCATTTTTTTGTTAGTATTTCTTTCATAAAAAACTGTATTTTCTTTACATCGGATCTATACAAACTGTCATTACATCCACTGCAAATGCTCAGAATTGAATATGCTGAGTGCTCGGACGTGTGGAGGTCTGAATCACATGGTTAGATTTTATCTTTTACCTACACCGCTTTTATAGCAGAAGTTTGATCATAAAAAACACACCCTCTGAGACAATAGTGCTGCGAGATCGTTGAGACCGATTGTTTATACGTTTTTTGTTTGTTTTTTTTTTCAATGTAGATATTCACTCACTGTCGTAAACTGTCAGTAAATGTATTTGTGATGGAAGAAAATTGAAATTGAGATGTTAAAAATACCTATCAAAAGATTGAAAAGGGTCAACATGCATTTTGGAACTCTAATAATGAGAGACAAACTGTACATCTTGAAATAATGCCTTCATTCAATGCGATATGAACACCGTAGTCAATTTGAAAAAAAGATTTGAGTCTTATTTAAATTCGTGCAAGAAAATACACGTAACTTTTCTATCTTTATCTTATATCTGATTATTAGTTTTATACAGATCCATTATAGAGACATTATGCACTCGATTCATATCATCCATAAATCCCTGTATCATGAACCTCCCACCATTGAAATCTCTAATGATTCAGCTTACAATAATCACCGTTTTCTTTATTATCTGAGATCACTCAATCTTTTCCCATGTAAATGATTAGCTACTGGTTTATATAAACTGTAGCATTTATCGATTCCAAGAAGGCCTCTAACTCAGTGGAAATCTTAAATGGAAGCCATTATTCTGCATGGAGTAAACTCAGTATATGTCCAAGTCCCTCAACATATATATAGTCACAGCTGCTCTTTATCAGGCTACATAAGGATTCGGAGCCCTTTCAGCAGCAAAAAGAGGTAAGACAAGGTGATAACAGCTCAACCAAACTCTTTACAGACTAGACTGGGGGTATGAAAGTTGAAAATATCTGAACAATCTCAGATTTGCTGACAATCACGTCGGAAACAAAAACAATGAGGTCAAAATTGAGGACAGAACCGGAGAAAGTAAACCATTTCATCTACATGGAACAATGAATCTCTATGAAACCCTCAAAAGAAGAAGAAATAGGGCAAAAATCACAGTAAGATGCCAAACCTTTGGCAGAGCAAGCCCACCCTCCAAAATATAAAGATCCAATCCATCCTAAAAAGATGGGTATAAAATCAATGCATCCTCCCAGTGGTCACTTATGGAGCTGAAACATGGAATCTAACCAAGAGACAGACCCGTAAATTGAGAACCTTGAAACGTGCACATGAAAGAATTATGCTCAACTTCGCATGGAGAGACCACAAGATGGCACAATACATCCAGATGAAGTCAGGAATCCGACACATAACAAAAATCAATCAAAAAACTCAAATTGCAAGGAGCTGACAAAGTCGCAGGAGTAGCATACAACCATTGTCATCATGACTCATCACATGGATCCCCAAGGATCAATTGCATATTAATGGTCGACCTAGTACTACGTGGAGAGACGAACGAGATAATATCAGAAAGTAGAGGCTCTGTGACGAAGATCAATGTCCAACGATACATCTATTCGTTTGTTTGCTTCTGCTCAAAAGGGATGATATCATTGATAGATATACCTACCTATTATTATTATTACTATTGGACCGCGTGTCCGATTTTCCTGTGAGGAAAGCCTGTAATTTTTTTTCTTCCTTTCAGGAAATAAATAATATACCTACCTATTATGACATAACAATATAGATTTCATCACAAAAACTCGTCAGATCATCAAACATCAAAACAGTTTGGGATGAGATGATTCTTATAATTAGTATACTTGGATTTTCGCAAATTGAATATCTAACAATATATCCTCAGGCTTCTCAGTGCCGATCCATGCATTGATAATACCGTCCTTTTTTACGAATTTATTCAAGTTTCAAATAATGGATAGACCAGCGATATTTTCAAGATAAAGCGCTGGGATTTCGGTGAAATACTTAACTTGATCCCTGACATCAGAGGCAGTTCGTAAACCCAGTGATATAATTTACTTGGAATGCAATCATAAAAATTCATGTTGCTGTTTCCATTCTTCTCTCAAGACAAAATGCAATTTTGTAGAACAAATTAAAAATGGTTAATTAGATCTTTGCAAAGGTTTTATGCATTATTACTTGGTCACCATTCTACCTAGGTCGACCAAAACAAGCCTCGGGCATCATGCTGTGAAACCAAGCATTATTTAGAGCCGACACCATGGTGAAAAACTTTTTTTCCTCGATTTCAATTCCATTTAAGTATTTTACTTGCTGTAATTATTGTTCATCAACCTTTCACTGGAATGATTACTTCCTACAAACTTTGTTTTATTCTTTATTTTTAAATCTATCTTAATTTGACTTTTCCTTTTTCAACAATGCAAAGTTGTTTTTCTTTCTATTTCGCTGTCTGCCGATACTCCAGTAATACAAGCACAACTGGGCAACACCAAGGTAAATTCAAATGACTTTCTAATTGAAATCACAATGTGTTTTTATTTCTGTCTGCCATGTTTTTTTTTCAGCTAAAGTAAAAAGGTTAAATTAGTGTACAAAGCAATCACACTCATTGTTTTACATCAATTTAAATTTTTGTTGAAGAAATCAAAGAAAATTTCACAGATTGAAGTTTTAAGTTGTCGAAGTCGTCTATTTTGTTTTTGAGTTTTTCAGTATCTGCTTTTTCTTATACACTGAGGCGTGGTAGGGTGTCTACAGTAGTGTAATGTGCTCAAATGTTTTTTTTTGTTGACCAATTCGTTTCTGAAAAGAGAACAATCCTCACCCATGTTTTTCTTAGGTCTGCAGAGATTGTCCCTCAAATAACTACATGAAAGTATGGGTAGACATCCACTCTGGTGTGATTGTCAGAAAATTTGCGTTGCATATCGGTTCAATTATGTAGTGAGGCCCTTCACCAGAGGTTTCTAACGGTGGTATTTGTAGATATGTTGTTACAATGATTATAACGACAGACACTTCAAGGCTGCTGCTGCTGATGCTGTTGCTGCTGATGCTGATGATGATCATGATCATGACGACGAAATTGATGATGATGATGATGATGTTTATGATAAGTGGAGCAAACGAATGAGAGAGGGAGAGAGTGGGAGGGAGATAAAGGGAGAGACATGTACCGGGAAAAATGTGAACATTTGAATATGCCCATTTCAATTTTGAAACCAAACAGGAAATTTTGTAAATATATATTGAAAATAGTTTCATCAAAACTGCACAATACTCATACAATAATTCCCAGGCTGGTCTTATATATATATATATATATATATATATATATATATATATATATATATATATATATATATATATATATATATATATATATGTATATATGTGTGTGTGTGTGTGTGTGTATGTGTTTGTGTGTGTGTGTTTGTGTAAGAGAAAAAGGGAGTGTGTGTGCGATGATTTTTCGATGTTTAATTCAATGATTGTTGACTATGTCGACAAACGGGTCAATTAATAATTTTCCATATATTTTTCATCGTTAATCATGCATTAAGCATGAGTAGCGTCTTCGGATCTGATTTGAATACGTTAGAAATGTGCAGTCCAATGTCGTTATTCGGAACGACGTAATGATATTACGTTTTGGCGTTGTAATTGAACAGCATAAGTGGAAATACAAAAATCATAACAAACAAGATGAAAATCTTAAAACCTACATCTGCAGCCGCCATATAAGGAATGACGTGTAAAAATTGTCATAGGGATACTTTAGTGGAACGTCAAAAACTTTGTACACAACAATTCATCGACATAAAAGGACCCTACGAATTGACACACTCTTGGTTCCTTGATAAAAGGGGAACCATATTTTCAATCTGAAAGACGGAAAGAAAGCATTATCATCTTCATCATCATCAGTCTTTCAACATTCGTCGTTGGACATAGACCTTATCTAGGATTTGCCATACTTCTCTATCATGGGTGTCGCAGGGCCAGTACTTTCTGCGTTTGTCTAGCTGGTCTCTCCATGATCAATGCCGTGAGACATTAGTTGTCTGCAAGTCATGCAACATGGCCAGCCCACTGTCATTTGAGCTTTTTAATGGATTCTACGATGTCCCTGACTCTTGTATTTCCCTGGATGTACTGTGCTGTGTTGTGGTCTCTCCAAGTGAGCCCCAGCTTAATTCTCTCATATTCACGTTGCATAGTTCTCAATTTCTAGATCCGTCTCTTGGTTAGCTTGTATGTTTCAGCTCCATAAGTGACTATTGGGAGCATGTATTGGTTATACACCTTTTCTTTTAGGATTAATGGGATCTTTTAATTAATGAAGCTTGAGCTTGCTCTGCGAAAGGCTTGCCATCCTAGTGTGATTTTCTTACTTGATTTCTTCTTCTTTCGTGGGTTTTGTGGAGATTTATTGTCCTAAGTAGATGTAGTGATCTACTTTCTCCAGTTCTGTAAAAGGAAACCCAAAAGAAAGAATAATATCGAACAAATTAAAATACCATCGAAGGCAAATAAGAAGAGGGGATATTGTGAAGGCTCCAAGTGATAATAGCCAATTGAGCTGAAGTTTACGAGAATAACGTGATATTATCACATGGTCACCATGACAAAATTAAACGTCATATCTCTTCGGAAATTATCCAAATCTGATCTGACAACGCTATTAATGCAAAATGCATTATGATGAAGTAACGAAATAATGAAAATAACATGAAAAGTTTATAAATTATTCGTTTTTCCAAATTAACTAATTATATAAATGTTCAATTTTTTACTTTTTTTTTCTTTCCCACATGATATCAAGAACGATTTTCTTTCAGTTTGTCTCAACATTTTTGTTGAGTTAAGACTTGAATTATAAAAATTAAGAATGATTTAATTAATAAAATACATCCACCCAATAAATTAGCTTCATGTTCTTCTGTCCTGATCCTGACAGATAACTTTGACGTGTCTATGTTAGAATATATATATATATATATATATATATATATATATATATATATATATATATATATATATATATATATATATAAAGAGAGAGAGAGAGAGGGAGAGGGAAACAGAGAGAGACACAGACAGATTGACTGAGATAGAGACGGAGGCAGACGGAGATTCATACAGTATTACTACTTCTCGTTGACAAGAAATTAACTACGTGGCTAATGCCAGTGTATCCATCTTGGCTTCGAGCAATTATCCTCGAAACCTTTTATGAGAATTCATTGTTGAGTTCAGTACAAATGTTAGACACTATATCTTTATTCGTCTCATTGGAGCGCCTGGAACCAAGACTCTAATTAACAAGATGATTAGTTTTGGTAATTAGTTCAACTGAACTTCTTCATTATAAATTTGCGCTTGGGATATTCACGTTGGATATTCTGGTGATTATCTAAACTGTTAACCGAGCCCCCAAGTAGCACACAGAACTTTTGTCTCGATTCATAGAAGTATCCAGTTGGTAGAGAGGTTTACATCAACAGTAGTTTTCTAGCTTGAATATGAATTCCAGAAAAATCTGCAGTAAGATTACGTTTTCGGGTTCATGTTTTATTTCCAAATGTTTACATCCACTTGCACTGCGTGGTCTCGCAGGGAGGTTGGGGTGAGAGGTCAATTGCTCGGTGGGAGAGTCGATGGCTCGATAGCCTCTTTGACTGGCAGCTCATGAGCGTTTCAAATCTACACGCTAAATACAACGCCTACGATGTTATCATCTTATTTCTTCTTCGGTTCCAACCTCTGTCGTTTCACTTCAACAGTTCTCTGTATTAATTTCCGGATTGCTCAAACCGTCAGATCATCACAATTAATTGATTATATGTTTGATACTCCGTCGAAAAATGTTATGTTTTTTCTCTGGAAAGAAATCTAAAATCAATAAAAATACTCCCTTAGATATTATTCAAGATTAGTAAAGTAGTTCCCTGAATAGAGAACTTTAAATTTTCAGATATTTAAGAGCAATACTTCTCATATAAACAATGGTTTATTTACATAAAATACTGCTTACAAATATTTGAATATGTGTAAAATCTGTTTGAAATTCGTAATAGCGCAGCTGTTATTCAGAATCTTGAGCAGATGGTCCCAAAATAACTAAGTTGCAACCTTCCCAAATGAGAATGGGATTTAGTTTTTCAACGAGATTTTAAAATGATGAGAAATAACCATTTGTTTATTCAAAATTTTCATCATATTGAAAAAAATCTGAAAGAATTTAGCATTCTAGAGCGCAAAACATTACAAAATGTATGCTTTCTTGATTGGATTGCAATAGAATATGGTCCTTCTTGACGAATATTCCCCTCTTTTTAACATTCTCTGCAAAAATAATTTGCTTGTCAAAATACTTATTACCAAAATATATTTATATCATGAGCTATTTCATTATCCGATCCATCTGAAGATATCTAATATTGATTTAACCACAGTTTCTCTGCTTGTCCATATCATGTTGATTTTTCCATTTTGAGAGCCACGTATTAAGCAGAAATTAAAGTAGCACCCTGCCGAGAGCAGAACGTGATTTGACGAGACCTTGTGAATGACGCAGAGGAAAGAATAATGAACGTATTTGTGCTGGTATACTCTTAATTCAAATGATATCAGGTTTATATTTCTATTTCCCTTTTTTCTATCAAATCATCAATTCATTCATCTAATCAGTATCTCCATGTTCACTCAATTTAATCGAGCAGTTTTTTTCCTATCTTTCTGATGCTTTCCTCTCATCCATATAATTCATATAATTCCGTACAATCATTTTCGCTTATTTTCATTTTCTTTACGATCCATCGGCACCTCATGACGATGTTAAATGTTAGGTGTTTACTTCTCATTGTTTTGGTCATGTAGGAGTCTGTTATTTATTCATCTATTTTTTTTTGCTTTTTATTCCGGTCATCCATACACCAGTTGTAGGACAAGACAGTCTCAAGCTTAAACGGAATTTTGAAAAAGAATATCCAGCAAAATAAAATATGTGATGAAAATATCTCTGCTTTGGGAGACCACCAACCGAAGGTGTGAACATAATCTTACTCAGCGTCAGACTCGCTATGAATTGGGAAAGTCTACAAACCCACCGACGTAACTATAGGGCTGGACATTTAAACATTTACTCTTCGTTATACCTGAAATATCCTCATCCAGAGATTTTTAGTGAGGGTTCAATTTTCTGGTATAGGTTAAATCGGTCTCTCAGTTTATGTTAGGCAGTGAATACATTATTCTTTTTTTTTTCAAACTTTGACTTTTATTAGTGATTACTGCCCCCAAAAGGGGACAGAATTAATCTATTGATTGGACAACCTTTTCCAATTATCTATTCAATTGCCTTCAACAAAACGACTTAAGTCACGTTTTCTTTTGAGGGACTAACTGGATCCATTGTTCCGTTTTCCATCAGACCCGTCGCCAGGGAGGAGGAAAGTCAATCACCACTAGAATATAGTTGATAAATCGACTATAAGTCACTTATAAGTGGATGATACCCCCAATCTAATTCCTAAATGGATTTATATATTTAATGTTAAGATTCAATGGAATTTATTTATTTTTATCATTTCATAGAGTTCCTTTTGGCCTAGTAACACATGCTTTCTAGTTCGGTACTGGTCTGAAGCCCGGTGTTTGGGGACCACAGCAACAGAGGACAAGTGATCTAATTCAGAGACATTAGCAACTCAACGATTTAATGACTGCCTGACGCAAAATGAATGACGTTTAAATGGTTCGCAGTTAGCTGACACGTCCGTCCAATTTGATGAATACATATCAACAAAGGCAGCTAATAGCGTTGGGTATTTGGAGGTTTTAATTAGCAAATTAGTTCATTGAGACGACAGAAGCCTCAGGCAGGGAGACGTCTTTGCGAGGTTATGGTCAAATTGCGTTGGAGAGATCCGTTCTTGTTCGAACACCGGCTAAACAACACAAAGGAGATAGTTAGTCGACCGGGTATATAAGGTTAAGCAGGGTTTACCGTGGAGAACCTCCCATGGTGATCCGATTAATCCTCGTAGGAGGACTCCAATCTCTGCCTTACGTTTACTAACGCAAGTTATATGTCCACTCTTCCTCCTGAATCCTTTCATTGGCTTGGTTGTGAGTGACAAGAAATGGATGAATCTTTGATCAATAGTCGTTGACAGAATGGTCTGAGAATTTTTCTCGTTCGATAGGGAAGCAAAGTCTATGGCGACGAATTTCAATCTGACTCATGTCAGGAAGATCGCCACATATACCTATTATATACTGCTACTGGTGACTAATATATTTCGTGTACTTGTTAGCGATCAGTAACCGAACAAAAAATTCATGATCACATGCTTAAACCCAGTTAGGCGGTTCGGTGTACATAACAGTAATAACTTCCTCAGTTTCAATGGGGCTCACCATAGTTACTATTTTTTTTTTACTGTAGTGTATTGGAAATAAAACTATTCACAGAAAGCATATATCAGTAATTGCATAACCTGAATGTGGAGATATTTTATTCAATGTGAAAAATCATACTTTTGTCAAAGATATTTAGTGTTTGCTCCGGAGGACAACAAATCTCCATGAGACCCCCAAAAGAAGAAGAATTCAAGCGAAGAATTACACTATGATGGCAAGCTTTTAGCGGAGCAAGCTGAAGCTTCAAAAATGATAAGATCCCATTAATCTTAAAAGAAGGGTTCAGTGTGCACTGAAGTAAAAACTCCAATGCATCCTCCCAATCGTCTCTTATGGAGCTGAAACATGAAACCTAACCAAGAGACAGATCTGCAAATTGAGAACTATGCAACATGCACATGAGAAAATTATGGTTAGCATCACATGTAAAGACCACAACAGAGCACAGTACATCTGGGAAAAAAAACAGGAATCAGGGACATTATAGAATCAAAAAGCTCAAACAGCAGTGGGCTGGCCATGTTGCACGAATGGCAGACAACCGATGGACATCGCAACTCACAACACGGATCCCTTCAGATCACATGCGGGACCGAGACCGGCAGAATATTAGATTGAGAGACGAACTAAATTAATTCAGAAAGTACTGGCTCAGCAACGCCCATGATAGAGATGACTGGCGAATCCTGGGGAAGGTCTATGTCCAGTGGCGAACGTTGAAAGACTGATGATGATATGCACATCAATCAAAGTGCGAACGCACGCACACGCATACACGTGCCTGCCTGCGCTCAAACACCTTTTCTTCAACTGCAGACATCAGGAAATGAGTATCAACAACTACTATTGAGAGTAAAATTATATTTCAATGTGTATTTCTCTAGATACAATGGACTTCCAGTAATTGCAACCATTGGAACTTGATCAATGAAAAGCATCGAGGGATCAACACTAAACAAGAGATAATCAACTGATCATACCTTTACAATATCAAATGAAGCAGTAAAGTTTAATTTATAATGAAACGGGTATTTTACTGATGAATAGATAGAATGTCAAAAAATTCACATACAGTATTGCACGTCAATAGAGAGTTGGTGGAGTTACTAGGACTAATTTACAGAAAAATGGTTGATCCTGTACCTGACAAAATTTCAAATTTCTGTATTCTTGTAAATTTAGAATGAGTGCCAAGCTAGTGAAAGAGCCAGATTACAGGTAGTCGTATTAGTGAATGTCCACTATATTTTCTCAGCCTTTCATCATCGAACCTAACCAGATGATTAATGTTTCAGCATTCAAATATATTGTTGAACTCTTTTACCTGGGCGTGAAGAAACAACTAATTTTCCGTTTGCAAATATACAAAAGTCAATAAGAGTGACCGTGAAGCATAAGACAAACGTCAAAATAACATAAATTCCGGTTTTCTTTATCAAGATTAATTGCAGACGTCGGTCCGGAAGACATCCATCACTTATGGGTTCAAGGGTCATATGTAGTTATGTATGTGTATGTATACGTAACAATCGTGGAAGTTTCATTTAAAATGGTTTCATTTCCTTCCTAGACAAGAGGAAAAAATTATTGGCGCCAAATTGTATTAAAGCATCTGTACGAACGATACGTGTCTGCAAAAGTTTTTGGAAATCGAGCATATATTGTCAAAAGTCTTCATTTTTGGAGATAAATACACCAAATTATTGAATGTAAATACACATGAGATCTACCCATATATATATATATATATATATATATATATATATATATATATATATATATATATATATATGTATATATATATATATATATATATATATATATATATATATATATATATATTGCAATGTCAACAGCAGATCGTAGATAGTTCAAATATTTTCTGTCTGTGCTCACTTCCATTTTCCTCAAATTAGCTTTCAGAGAAGTACTACCAGACTTGAACTAAAATTATGTGTCTTTGCTTCTCTCGTTTTCCATCATCCAGCTTATTTCTGTTTTTATAAAGTAAAAAACTATGAGATTTAAAACATTCTAGGCGATTTGAAAACGGTCAACAACGGCGATATTCAGAACAGTATATATAATCATCAATAACGTCCCGAACACAATCATGGGTAATACGATCGGGGCTCGGAAGAGGGCATGGAATATATTTTCCTTAGGTTGGTTCATAACATTAGAGGAATATCATGAAAAATGAAATGCTATATAAAGATTGGTTTGGAGGCATTCAGTAAATATGGTGACCCACTAAAACGCAACTCGTCAAAATGCTTTAAATTATGTTTCAATTATTTCTCATAAAGAAATTTCAATGTTTACAAAACGAATACCTGGAGCTTGTAAATGCAGGGTGACAGGATATGACGTCATGACACCACTCTCAGTTTTCCACTCTCTCTTTCTCTCATTTATATTTTTGATTTAAAAACTTAAATGAATTCTCAATTGTAAAGTAAAGCTCCACGTGATTAACAATAGATTGTGCAAAAGTTTACAGGTTGGTACAAAAAGAATGAAAGTCGTGACCGGAAAACACAAGACATAGGATGGCATCAGAAGATAGGAATATTTGCTGGTAAGATATAGCATTAGTTAGCACTGCCATAGTCAACACATAAAGAGCTTTGGGCATCTATTGATTCATGATGACTGATGATTATAATTATATATATATATATATATATATGTATATATATGTATGCATATATATGTGCGTGTGTGTTTTGTGGTTGTGAATGGTTCAAATGCATGTTTATGATTTATGAATGATACAGAATAAAATATATGATATATAATTATGAGTTTCGAATAAGTAATACAAGAAAAAAAAGAAAAGATATATATATATATATATATATATATATATATGTATGTATGTATGTATATATTTATGATTCTGCATGTCCACTGGAAGACACCTAGTTAGCTTGATTATGATCAGATATTTAATTAAAATAACCCGCTACTGTTTCGAAACCTCTTGACTTTTATACATGGTATTATCCTTTGTAGGATAGTTTCTACATATCTGAATATTCCACCAACTTCTGAAGAATCAAAGGCTACTATTACCAATGAGGTACAGTCAAAAGCAACGCACACTCTGTATGATGCAACAAAAACTCTGAAATGCTTTTAAAATGATCAAAGGCATTTTAAAGATTTTTTTTGTAGATGAATATCCGATAAAAAATCATTCTTGTCCTCTTCCGAGTGATATGTTGGTTTGAAAGAAAGGATTGGACATAAAGAGTTATTTTTATCGGTCAAGTTTCAATGGGTCAAATGCAAACACATACCAATGCATACTTAAACAAAACCATGTCCATAAGTGGGTATATATATTTTGCCTGATTTTTCATACGAACATCAGAATTATTTACCGATTCAATGAATGTGAATATTATCAACGCATTTTGATGTAGCTCTCACAACGACGAATATTGCCATCATAAAGATCAGAGAGATACCTTGGATGATACTGAAACATTTTCAAAATGAAACCAAATAGATTTTCAATAAGCAATGGCTTTATCTGAACATTTATTCTTCACGTCATCTAGTTCTACCGAACTCCAGCATTGAAGGTTGATGCGACAGCTGCTGTTCTTTGGAATAGTGTGAAAAAACATATTAAACCCACACTTTCAATATGGCTCCAAGATTCTCGGTGACATTGAGGTCAGGTGCATTTCCGGGCCACATGCCAAATCCATCATTTTTGGAAAAAGATAAATCTTATCCACCGTGTACAAAGCTCTGAAAGCCATCAACTTCAACAAAAAGAGGAATAGATTAATGTTTTTGCACAGTACGTGCAGCGAGTGTAAATCGTATCAAAAACCTCGGAAAAAATCAAAGGGAACTATGTATATATATATATATATATGTATATGTCCACAGGCAGATACGTAGTTGCTAGCTAGAATTTGATCTGATATTTCCACTCCATCTGCAATCCATATGAGTAATATCTAATACAAAAATTAATCTATATACAAAAAATTGATTGTATGTGTGTTCATAACATGAAATATTGTAGACTGAACTTATATGAATTTCTTTTTTAATGTATGTAATATATGAATGAAGATTAGTTTGAATAGTATGTATTTTCAATGTAAAATTTGAATCTTTATGTTGTGATCAATCAATCTATCTATCTATATATATATATATATATATATATATATATATATATATATATATGTATATATATATATATATATCACACGCACACGCACACACACACACACACACACACACACATATATATATATATGTATATATATATATATATATATGCAGACACAGAGTTACCAGCTGGATTTCGATCCGAAATTATCACTTTGCATAAATCCTAAATCCATATGAGCGATATTCACCACGAAAATTATTCTATTTACAAAGAAAGAGATAATTTGTGGGAGTCTCCATGGCATGAAATATTGTAGATTGAATTTAGATGTTATCTTTTTCTATGTATGTAATAAATAAATGAAGATTAGGTTGAAAAGTAGATATTTTTAATGTAAAGTTTTAATCATTACACAGTGATATATATATATATATATATATATATATATATATATATATATATATATATATATATATATATATATATATATTAAAGGTAATGAATCTCAATAGAAAAAATAATAACAGATACATCTGATAATATATATCATCACAAGGACAGGATTAATACATTTTGTTGGTTCTAACAACTTGTTCTAAAGAACTAGCAGCAACGTTAAAAACAGTTGTTTCCATGTTATAGTATGAGGAAAGTAGTTTTTGAGGGGAAAATGTCACTGACCCTGATATAAACCCCCTCTCCTATTTTTCTGACTGTTACACTGTAGGCAATGCCTTTTCTCTATTTTATTTACCACACTCAGTTATATAAACAGCAGCTGTATTTTTCATCGCTACACAAGCTTTTCGAAGATTTGGTGTGTGTATGGTCGCTCTTATGTTTCTGTATATGTGCAGATAACAAAGTTTCTGTGTTCTTGAACGGCGCTGGTGTTCAGGGTTCGAAAAAAAAACAGTAATATCTCGCTTGTTTCTATAAGGATGTATTTTTATTTTTTTCTTACAGTTTTTTGGTTTACGTTATGTAAAATGTATATTTTTCCCTCTCGACGAACTTATTGAGAAACTCCAAATGCAACAAAACAAGAGAAAAATATCATGCCTCGTAAGTGAACGAATGCAGACCACTGAAAAGATATTAGACATAAAATGAAGCAGTGAAAATATGATGACGTTCAGAACTGTATTGCAGTAAACAAAGGGGGAAAAGAATTTAAAACAATGTCGTGTCTATTTGATTTTCAAGCGACATCGTCTCAAAGAGCGATCGTTTCCCCTTGTAGCACTAAACAACGGTTAACTTTGTTTGAATGTCGTCTAGAGAGAATGAATTTCTTTTCGGAAATCTATATACTTTTTTGCTCTGCTATTTTAGTCTTCACATTTATAAATTCTATATTCTTTTCATTATCATTTTATTTTTTGGAAGAATCGCTAAATACTTCAACCCTGTATTATTCCTCCTTCTCTTCAAGCTGTTTTCGGTTATTATTATTTTCATTATAATGCCAGTGCTGTGCTGCTTTCATTTCGCTTCCTCTGTCAAGCCACTTAACAATTGGTGTTGCCGTCTTTATATTTCTAGCACTTTCCTCAGTATCTGTGTATTTCTTTGCAGTGCTGTGGTCTGTACAGTGTGAACCCTTTCTTTCATCCTGTTCTCTTCCAGTCTCGCCCTCAGTGTCTTTGGGTAGTTCCTAGTGCGCTTACTATTACTCGCTCTACCCTTGCTTTCATGTTCCTCATATTCATCATTTCTCTTGCTAGATTATTATTATTATTACTGCTATTATTATTATTATCGATTTTCACACCAGTTGCCTGGTGGTCAACGCTGGAGAACAAGTGACAGCAAGTTTCCTCAGGTCTCCAACCCTCCTCTTCACAGAGCTGCTGTTTACAATTTCACACCAGTTTCCTGGTTGTTATTGTTGAGGGCTGAGTAACTCAGTCTAGTATGGTCTCCAGCCCACCTTTCCTACATCCCTAACCTCTCACAACGGTGCTTTAGCTTGTACAATCTCCACTATTTATTTTTTTACCTCTTTCCCCCTCTCCCTGTTGAGCTATTACAAACAGCTAAGGATTGAGAAATTGCATTTTTCTTTCATTCTCCTCATTATCTTTATGGTCCCCTGTAATGGCATGGTTTTTTCCTTACCCTTATCCTTAGTTCCAATCTCTTTTCAGTGTATTTTGTACGGCTCCGAGTGCACCTACTATCACTGGTACCTCCCTGACTTCCATGTTCCACACTTGCTTCAGTCCCCTGAATATAGACGGCCATGTCTATTATTTGGTAGGTTCTCTTTTTTTTGTCCACAATTACCGATTCCAGTCTCCTCGCAGGGATGGTATGGTCATTTTGAATGTCAAATCCAAAAGTGATTTATGGCTTTCATTCTCCAAGACTGTCTCCTGTTAATGCTGATACTACTCATCTGCATGATTGAATCCAATTTGTTTTTTCAGTTCTTGTGGTATCAGTATTACTACCCTATAGTGTCAGATATTACTCTCCTTCTGGGCCAGTGGATTACATCCGCCGATTATGTAGTGTACAGTCTCATTTCCTCCTCACTATAGGCGGCATTTGCTGTTTGTTAAGCTTCTGTCGATTTCTGCCCTTTGTATAGTTTGTCTTGATGCATATGTTTTTGGCTGCCATAATGGGAGATACTGTTTCGTATGTATAGCTATGTCCATAATCTTTTGTCTTCGCCATCGATACATGTATTTTGGATTCACTGTTATTTTTTACTCCTAAGATTTTTTCTTTCTTTGCCGTGCCGCTCCTTCATTGGCTATTTTTTCGTTTTTATTTGTTGCACTACCTCCGGTGCTCTCAATGATGCCCTCAATAATTCCTTGCTCATACTTTTCTAGTCTTGTTTTGGCCTTTCAGATAAGATTTTCTAAGCGTATGTGTCTTCTACCAACTTCTTTCCTTTTTACGCACAGTTTATCTACGTCATCTCTGGGATGTAAGGCCATTTGTGTTATCATAAGTTTTCTCGTTCTTTGGTCCATTGATGGAAGTTTTTCTTTCGTGCTCCTGAGGAATGGTCCGGTGTTTGTTTTTGTTTTTTGTTTTGTTTTGTTTTGTTATTTGTTTTTGTTTTTTCACAACGATAGGACCCATGTCTTCATTCTTTTCAATTCCTTCACAGTCTCACAGTACTGGGAGTTATGGTTTAACATGAGTACAGAAAGTATTAGTTCTGCAACACCCATGATAAAAATCATGGGGGAGATCTATATCGAACGACAGATGATGATGGTGGTGGTGGTGGTGGTGATGATGATGATGATGATGTTGATGATGATGATGATGATGATTTTTTCCTTTTTTTTTCTTCTACGAATTGTCATCCTGAAACAAATCAGATATTTCATTTTTCCCTGCGACTCTAAAGCAGATACTCCCCATTAGAACTTTCTGTAAACCAAAATGACAACTAAAAAGCACTTACCATCAATTAAAACGGGGTTTCTCGTACCATTCATAGATCCCCCAAATGCTGAGGGAATTATTTTCAACTGATATATTGGAGGTTGCTATTTCAGACTCCATGCTATGTCAAGGATAATTTTTTCTCCTGACTGAGATGTTGGAGATTGTTATGTCGTAGTAATTTATTGTACGTTATTATTTCCGACACGTCGGGGCAGGTTATGATTTCTGATAGGTACCGGTATTTCAATGGTAACTATTTAAGACTAACTTGCTGGAGGTTGTTTTTTTCAGACTAAGATATTGGAGATTATTATTTCAAAGTGAGGTTTTGTAGGTTATTATTTCCAACTGATATGTTTGAGGTTGTTATTTCAGACGGAAATGTTGGAGATCGTTATTTTGTAGTTGTAGATGGTGTACGTCGTTATTTACGATTGACATGTTGGGAGTTGTTATTTCAGACTGGGATTTTGGGGGTTATTATTTCAGACTAGGATTTCGGAATGTGTCATTTCGAACTTGGATATTTTAGGTTGTTATTACAAACTGGGATGTTCAAGATTCTTTTTTCGGACAGTGTGTTATTTTAAACAGGGTTGTTGGAGGTAAAGGAAACTTGTGTGGGAAGGTGGAGAAAGGTGCGTGCATTATCTTCATAATGGATCGCTGCATTACCAAAGCTAAACATTATTTTTGGCTTTGTTTCCATTTCAAAAGAAAAAAAACAAACAAATGAATATTGTGAAGCAAATATCACCCATATTTGAATTCTAGGAGATGATTTTTAGATAGAATGAACTAAAATAAATTGGTGCAGAGGAAGAGTCTATTTTCGAATTGTGAATAGTAGACATTTCTATCAGGGAAAATGTTACCTTTCTTTCGAAAGAAACCACGGTTACAGACAGAAAACAAAGAAATTCACATAGTTCATTACATGAATTTAATTTCTTTCTATTATACAAACGTCATCCTCATCATCATCATCATCATCATTAGTAGTAGTAGTAGTAGTAGTAGTAGTAGTAGTAGTAGTATCATTGTTATGCCACATTTTGATATTCTGAATTTTGTCAGCATTAGTATCTTATGGATATGAAAAAAATATTTCATATCTGGAATTTTTAAAGTAGCATTGAATCAATGCAAATTCTAATTAAAAAAAACACAGAGAAGAATAAGTATATATATATATATATATATATATATATATATATGTGTGTGTGTGTGTGTGTGTGTATGTGTGTGTGTGTGTTCAAAGAACAATGTTCAGAAAATAATCAAGTATTTCTGTTAAGAAAAAAGTACCTATTTGCAAATAGGAATCATCGTTTTCGAAACTTTTAAACCA
Organism: Thysanoteuthis rhombus; assembly: GCA_963457665.1. Classification (NCBI taxonomy): domain Eukaryota; kingdom Metazoa; phylum Mollusca; class Cephalopoda; order Oegopsida; family Thysanoteuthidae; genus Thysanoteuthis; species Thysanoteuthis major. Next base: position 18,554,033 of record OY735223.1, read on the forward strand.
CACCCGTCATTCATTAGACATTCCTACATCAGGACACACTTCCTGAATGCATCTCATAAGATGCGTGTCCGTACTACCTCCTCGAAATTCATACGGCTGGCAATGACAATTATTTTGGTCGGTAAATCATCAATCCTCCATCCGGTTGAACATAACTATGCACTATAAATGACGAACTATTTCATAGAAAATATGATGAACCAAACCCAGAGGTTGTCTTGTATCATGTAACCCAGGTTTTGCTTCGCTTGATTGGCTTATATTCTATAACTAATGGCTTTCCGATCTCGAAAATAAAAAGTAACATGTTTAATCATACTAACTAAGCCGTAAATAGTGATATAAAATATGTACAAATTCAACATTTACCGTGCTTAAGTATTGATGATTCACTATAGCTTACATAAGAATGAAATGATTCGAATCAATACTAAATCATTTTTTTCGTTATTACTTATTTATATTATTTTCTCTGAGATTATTGAAATTCGAGTTGCCCCCTTTTGCTTTTCTAACGGTATCATTCGCTTATCCATCGTATTCTTATTAATGTATTTTATCGTACTCTTTTTTTCTAGAAAACTATTTTATTTCTATCTCATTTATGTTGCCCATGGCGTTTATTCACAGCCAATACCATAGTGTTAGCTTCATTGTTATTCTTGGCTTTCCATCAGAAATAATAGCACGGATGAGAGAACGCTTCAATAATGGCTAAAACGGAAGTTGATTTTTATGGCATTTGATAAAAAAAAGTTACCAATCTCTTGGAAACTAAGGCATTAAAATCCTTTGGCCTCTCTCGGATGCAATGGACAGCTTAACTACGAGAAAAAAAAACACAACGAGGGTATTCATTCATTTGTTTATATATATTTTATGCAAGCAGAGAATGCTAAAAAAGACATTTCTATTTTTAGGGGTTGCAGGGACATCAACCTTTCAGTTCAAAAGCATAGCAAATATTTGCAATAGAGAAGAGTCAACGAACTATTTTGAGGGAAGCAAATAGCAATTTCAATGGACATTTCACAATGAAAATAACTTGATCAAAAAGGCAAAACAAAGGAATAAAAGCAATTATAAACACTGGGAGGAATTCTTCTTCAAATATATCGATGTAACATTAAAAGTGTTTGCACATAGAATCGATGTGAAATTGTATATTCTCATGCATGCAAAATCAATAAGGTAGACGGATATGTACAGATAGAAACGAGGATAACGTATACGCTTACAGTGCAGGATTGGAAAAAAAATAGTCCAACCATTATTGTTGTTGGAGTTGGTCAACTATAGTACATTGTTTACAAGCCTAAGGAATCAAGGAATATTAGTTACACTTCTATTATTATAAGAGATACCTATTGTTCACTGCTCTTGTGTGTACACAGACACACAGGCACACAGGCAAGCGTGTACACGCACACACAAACAAACACACACACATACACACACACACACATATATATATATACATATATATCAATATATATATATATATATATATATATATATATATATATATATATATAGCGAGAGAGACTGAAAGATATCAAAAGAGACAGAAAGACAGACAGAGAAAAAGAGAGAGGAATATTGAAAATTCAGTTCTGATTTTAGGGGTCATGTGGTGGAGGCAAATTGGATATGTTAGTCATTCCAAATAAGGATATTTCGAATGAAAATGTTTGATCATCGTTCATCAATAGTTGTTTTTTCTTGCTTATATGCTATATCCACGATATTAAGAGCACTCTTTCATCCATGGATAACTCAACCATATAATAAGAATAACAATTGACAAAGATAATACCCAACCTGCATATGTGACATCAGCTCTATAATGAAATCATGTATGGCATGAGCTACGTATTAAAATCATAGTTGAAAGGGAAGTGGCAGTTGATGAACACTGCTGGGAGTCATGTTTATTATATCTTTTAAGAACTCAAAATGGTTACATTGTGAAAGACTGATGATCCAAACCGAAGGAAACTTATACATAGTACCAAAAAAATTACATATAGTACCATAAAATCTACACATAGTACCACGATAACAAAGCATAAGTAGAACATTAAAAAAAACACTGAAAAAATTAGATAAAGTACATAAATGGCTGATAGCGGAAAAACAAATAGTATTATTCTAGAGAACAGTTTTAATATATATATATATATATATATATATATATATATATATATATATATATATATATATATATATATATATAGTGTGTGTGTGTGATGAAAATGAAAATTGGGAAGTGCTAAGTTAAACTTAAGAGGAAAATGTTGGTACATCTGTTTTGTATCCGTGCAAGTGAGCATTGTTTGGTCTGGAATAATAAATATCTGAGTGGGGAATTGCGTCTCTGTCCTGTCTCAATGTCCGTGCATTAAATAATATCGGGCGTTGGGAGAAGATGGTCGGGACTAGAATGGTCGGTTGACAGGAATTCGCCTTTTTTTTAATTGTGTGCATGTGTGTTATTTATTTACTTTCCGACCAGAGCAAAATGTGACTCAAAGTCAGGGCTTTACTTGAGGGGAAATAGGAGACACCCAGGAAAAATAGCTCTAGCCGACACAGCTTTGGTTTGCTAAGCAACTGAGGCAACCATCACCACGGAAGCGTCACGAGCCCGACTCGTTCCGTTAAGTACAATGGGAAACTGTTGCCCATGGTTGCCATATTGGCCGCAGCTCGGCTGAGTGATAAGAAGGGAGCCCGAAGGTTCCCAATGCACGTAGCAATGTACAGCCTCAGTAAAATCTCATTGACAAATGCATTGCACCGGCGCACTCGGTCTTTGACACAGACATTCTCCGGCATATTCAGCAGGCAAGTGTCAGTACCGACGCTTCGGTCTCTGCCTGGGAACGGACACTTTAAATGCATTGAAACATGCCCACATAAAGACAACTGCTTTTCTTGTCAACATAATGCCGAATCATATATATATAGTAGGATGTGGATTTGCAACACAAACTAGTTTATATTTCTGGGCCTCATAAGGTGAATGACTGTCAATGTTTTTGGATTCTAGCTTGGGGAAATGGTGAAAATCTAGTGGGTGTTGCTGTGAGTAGGAGGAGTTATTTGTTTTAGTATTGCAAATATTTTTGTTGATGGTTATAAGTTACACGTCAAAGTATGTGACCTAGGTCTAGGAGTTATTCCTGAAAGGATATTTAATTGTTTTTTGAGGGATGTTTTTATCCTGACCTTGGTATTTGGTATTGGGTTCATTGCTTATGTTGGTATCCTTTATGGCTCTGTTTGATTGTACTATTCTTAATTTTGGGGGGCGTGTTGAGAAGTAGATAATGTTGATGAGAAGTTTTTTAGGATGATGGATAAGAGAGTAGACTGTTTATATTACCTTTAATTTACTGATGTATAAATTGCTATCATATCATATTCGTTAGTTGAAATTTTGAGAGATGCCTGCATTTACTGTTATTTCATTTTTTTTCCTACCAAATAAATATACTTTGGGCTTCTTTGTCATTTTAGTGAAATTTGATAAATCGAATTTCTTGTTCAGGCAGAGATTGCAAGAATTTTTCTAAATTTTGGCATGTATTCGTTTGTCTAAGAATTTTCCATTTAACTGTTTGTTTGTAATTCATTTGGTGCAATTTCCAATAATGAGCTGATAGGGATGTCTTATTTTTGTATTTTTCATTTGGGAATGATAATGTATGCTTGGTTTATCTAAGTTTAAATGATGTGTTTGATGTTCAGAAATAATAATTTATTTCTAACGGTGTTTCCTGAGTTGATATCTCTGCCTGGCATACTATGCTTTGGAATAGCAAACACGGCATTTAATGTTAAATTAACCAACCATACATCATCATTCACTAAAGAAAATACAAAAATAGCACATCCCAATCAGCTCATATACATATATAGATATATGCGTGTGTGTGTGTTTGTGTATATGTATGTATGTATGTATGCATGCATATATATATATATATATATATATATATATATATATATATATATATATATATATATATATATATATATATATACCAATATTCCCATACAAATGACTTTAAAAAGATGAATACGTATCAGCATCAGGCTGTGTATAAAGAGCAGGGCATTGAAGCCATTTACCATGTAGATTGCAAGACTAGCAATCCCATTTGCAGCTTTAACTGAAGTGCTGCCCTTTTTTTCTGATAGGATTTCACTTGAAATTTTCAAAAATCCAAATTTCGAAAAATTAGGAAATGCTTTCCCATTACTCCTTTTTTTCTCTCTTTCAAGTTTTACCGTCTTCCGTGTCCCAGTCTAGAAAGAGAGGAGAAAAAAATGAATAAGAGTGTCCACCCAAAGAATATGCAACAACAAATCAAAATACAAAATGGAATTATTCCAACATGCACATAAAATTCGAATGCATTCAAAATAAAAAAATACCCGCACAATTTTCCCCGCTCCATAGGCTCGTGGTTTTGAACATTAAACAGAAACCCTCACGAATGTCAGCATCTTTCTTTTCATTTCAACACAGGCGTAATACCTTGCATCCAAGCCGTGGGGATTTTCCGGAAAATTTCACAATTAGATTAAATCTTTTCACTAAATTCAACAGAATGTCACACGCCAGGCTGAGCCATACTCTTCCTCCATTTATAGAGTGACAGCCATTTTTTCTCACCGACCATTTTTTACGAGACTGCGTGTTTCCAGTATTCACACTCGTCAAATTGAACCTTTTTTGATGTTCCTAAACAGAATGCGCTGCTCCCTCCAATTCAAATGGCAAAATTCATCCGCTTGCTTTCAGGACTGCAATAAATGCTCCATGCGTGTGCATTCTGTGCAAATCGAAATATGCTATTCCTTTTTGATTGTCATGTGATGTTCTATTCATCTATCTAACAATCTTTCAAAAAGGTACAATTTTTTTCCTCTAAAAATTATTACAATATGTAAAGGTCTCTATTTCTACAAAGAGAGGAAATCTAAGAATAATACATATAGATAAACAGATGGACAGAAGTCAATGAAAGAGACGTTGATAAAAATGAGGAAGAGACACAAAGAAAAAAGATGCATTTAATTGGTTACAAGAATAAAAGACAGAATTAAAAAAAAAAACGAATTTGCCGACAAAGTTTTATTATTCAAACAGTTAAAACTCTAAAGAAAGGAGGATAAAAATAATTCCCCAAATACCGACTATTTTAGTTGTCCTTACGCAGTGCACAGTAGTCTATCGTCTTTCCTGCTATCCTACAATCCTCAGACGTTCTCAGATGTCAACCCAAGACACTCTTCAGGTTTGGAGAAGCGCCAGCCGGTTTTCATAGCAAAGCAAATGGCAAATCTCGTGATGCGAGATAACTTTGAAGTCTCATTATCCCTAAATGGACCACCAATAGACGTCAGCAGGTATTTTTGAAGACAAAATTATTCTATCAGTTTCAATTACACGTGTACGGATCATGATTGGACGTTTTCATCATTTATATATCATTGCACGCAGGCACACACGCAAGGACACACTCATTCACTCTCACCACTCTGACACACACAAATTCGCATCTTTCAAATCTCAGCATATGAATTTATATGGATTATATACATATATATGTGCATCATCATTATCATGATAAGACATCAGTAACAAAGATTTTGGATGTTTTTCGCGTCTTTCAGCCCCGTGGCGTAGATTGTACCAGACTAAACCTGAGGTTTGCAGCATAGACTTTGTAGGTTGTTTGCAATCTGATCTTGATCGACACAATGTTTTAAAACATATGCTTTCTTGCTAATATATATATATATATATGTATATATATATATATATATATATATATATATATATATATATATATATATATATATATGTATATATATATATACACACACACAAAATTTAATGCCATCCTTTCCCGATATCTTTTAATGCAATATATGTAATTTTATTCGATGTTTTTCATGTCTGACGCAGATTTTTATTTTACATTATTATACAATGTGTGGATTATTCTGTTCAGATCGTCAGTCTTGGGGAATTGAAAACAATACATACTAAGATAGCTTCTCAGCGGTGCTGATCAAACACCATCAATTCTTTTAGCCACAATTTCAATATATAACTTGTGCCATACTGCGTGCTGTTTATTATTTTCATAGGGTTTCATCTTAATGCACTGTATATAAATGTTGTTTCATTTCATTAATCGTTCACGTTACTTGAAATACCGGGCTTACTTACCCAGATTACTAGAAAAATGTTTTCGACGATATACTTCTCTTTCAACATTCCAGATTTTTCTAAAAAAAGCTAATAATATATTGCGTGATAACATTTAGTAGATAATCTTTCCATAGGTGTATATCGGGAAGTTGTCTTTAGTTTATTTTTTCAGGTTTATCCTTGTCAGAACCAATTAGAAAAGCTGCACTCGCGATCTATAGACGACATTATACTTAGAATTTCTTTCTTCCAATGCACTTGTTTCATGACAGATATTGTGTATTAAGATTTATTTAATGCTAAGTGTTTTGAGGCCGTTAGTATTTTTTATGAACCAAAAGTGGAATTTACCTGATATACATTTGTATTACTAAGCTAAGCTTCGTCTAGACTAAATACCAAATTGTTTGACATTAAGCAAAATCTTTCATAGAATTCGTGAGGTATCTACTTTGCATCACTCGTGGCAGAAGCGATCTCTCTCTCTCTCTCTCACTCTCTCTCTCTCTCTCTCTCTCTCTCTCTCTCTCTCTTGTTAAACATTTGATCGATACGTGTTACATACATATATTTTTCTGTTCATATAAATAATCTCTTTCAAAATAACTGCTTCATAACCTGCTTGCATCATGTTAATTCAGTGCCCATATCTGCTAGTTATGTTTTTCAACATGGAATTTTTTTTCCATATCATAGAAAAATAGATATGTATTCCGACTGAATATTTGTGAATGCATCATTTTTTTTCAATTTATTCAAACTGATATACACGTTTAACACAGTGATCTTCCCATTAGCCTAGACTGTGCAGACAAAATCAGCAATCAATGTAACTACACAAACTACCCCTAAGTGGCAATGCATATCAATCTCAAAAATAATTAATTGAATAGAAATAGCATTTAAATTTGGAGAAAAAAAAAGAATTACTGAGAGAAATAAAGGTGTAAGTACATCAATTTAAATTATATTGTTATTATTATCATCAATGTTTCTCTATTCACTTTCATTTCAATTCATGTTGCTTTTTATTGTGACTGCACTCGGGCTGTGTTCTATTTCAGCAGCTATTTAGAAAAGTGATGATAATAACGATATACTATGAATTGATGTCAATAATTCTGTTTTCGTTTCAGTATATCACTATTCTATAAAGATCTTTAGACATCAGTATACATTCACCATTCGGTTGGGCATTTAGTTGTGCGCTCTTTTAATTTTTATTGGTCTAGGGTGTGAAACATTACAATCTGAAAGGCCAGTCATTTCTCAAACTAAGAGCAAAAAGTCAATAAATCAAAAGAAATATAAATAAAGTAATTGACGTTTATTGTAGAATTTGAATAAATGTCATCCAAACATTCCATAGGTATAACATTTTGAAAATGAAACTATTTTGTAATTTTTTGAAATCGAATGGCAATATTGAGACAGGTATAAGTATTCATTTGAAATATTTGTCTTGAAATAAATATTTCTAGTATAACAAAATAAATATTCACTGTTCCCATTTCGAATATTGCTATAAACTTTTGATAGAAATGTATATCTTCTTAGAGAAAGAACAGGGCTTTATCTAAAGCATAATAATCTATTGACAACGAAAAAATATATCAACCAGTTTTGCACACACACACACACGCACACACACACACACACATATATATATATATATATATATATATATATATATATATATAGTAAGGGGGAGAGTAAGGGCCAGAAGTCTTAGAGGGAAACAGTAAAAGATAGCCTACTTACGTTTTGAATGAAAGGGAAAAGGAAATGAAATTTCTCAATTCATCGTGTGCTTTTTGGAATTTAAACCTCAGTGGAGGCGATCTAACCTACTTTCCTCCCTTTGACTCTTGCTTTAAAAGCCATCAGTCAGTCGAATTTTTTTTGCCCAAAGCACAGGAATTGTTTCCGTTCTAATATAGATGTTCTATTGTTAATCGCTCGACGCCACTCAGAAACATAGTTTCGGGGTAATCTTTTAAATTTACGGTGCCATGAATCAGCGCAGCGGACACATTGGTGCACACAGAAAATTTCATGGGATTTTATGGGATCGTCTTCGCTGTAAATTGTTTACATACGTGTCGGTGTATATTTGAGAAATAATAAGATAGATTGCTGCAGGGAACGAATATACATCAAGCGGTGGGCTCTCTTAACACGACGAAGCTCTTACCATCTGAGCTAAGCTACAAGTAAGTCAGAACCCCCAAAAAACTGTTTCTATTTATTCAATGCCCATATCTGCTCTTATTTTTCACTACGCAGACAATTATATGATAATTCAGATTGGTCAAATGAAGTTTGAAAAAAAACATATATATAATTATTTTCTTTGATTATGTATACACACACACATATGTATATATATATATGTATATATATATACATGTATATATATTAATATATATATATATATATATATAGATGGATAGATAGATAGAGAGAGAGAGAGAGAGAACGAGAGAGAGAACGAGAGAGAGAATGGGAGTGGAAGGGAGGGAAGAGCAAACAATATCATAGACGATGGAGAAAATATGGACTAGCTGAAAGCATGAACAGATAAATCTAAATCAAATCATAAATTTCCATTTCAACCATATATATATATATATATATATATATATATATATATATATACTCACGTGCGTTAATGATACAATATAAAACTGACTGTGTGTCAATTAATATTCATATTTTTCTGGTTCTGGTCCCCTGTGTAAAATACGTCCAGTGTACATGGATTCCCCTTGCCATCGATTCACCAAACGGACATGTACAATCGATCCATCTTAATTTCAAATCTAATGTGAACAGATGCTGAAGCCAGGATGGTCAGTTGTTTGGGGAGAGGTCAACCACCTTCAAAGACCGTGCAACTTCTCAGCAATTTCCAGTGTCCTAATAATACTTCAACTGGATTCAAGCCAACCTATCATCATTGCAATGAACCTGGAAGACAGTAGATCATTAGACTGGTGGGTTTGGGACGATATGGGTGTGAGTCTTTCGGAAAATGTTTTTCCTGTCAAAATCAGAGATTTCCCAAATCCTGTAACCAATTTGGTTACAACAAGTTGTCCATATGTCATTTGCATTTTTAGTATCAAAAAGTCAAATACCTAAAAACTCATCATAGGATCATAAGATAATTCTCACAAGGAAAATGGGTTCAGATTTTCAATATATTTATTACGCATGTTTTTTATTAGTATTCAAGGGATTGAATCAAATCTTCATTTCGAAAACATACATACTTTCTCCGTCCCAAATGCCTCAATTGTAGTATTGGGATGTTGTGACATTAGAAAACAACCCGTCGGAATTGCAATTCAAAACATGGATCTCCAGAGATCAAAAGGGAGGCTCGGGCCGACAGAAAGTGAGATGATGTGACGGACTGAATAAATTTGGGAAATATTGGCTTCACAATGTCCATGATAGAGGGATCTGGGGATTTTGAAGGGGAATGTCTATGTCCAACGAGGGGTGCTGACAGACTGATGACGATGATGATGATTAGATATCAAAAGGCAACCCTGCCAACTACCTAAACACCTCGGTTGTACTTTACGGAGGTTCCTGATTGCCTGCCTCAGTCTCCCACTTTTTATGAATAGACTTGAAACTTCGTTACCTTATATATATATATATATATATATATATATATATATATATATATATATATATATATATATATATATACGTGTGTGTGTGTGTTTGTCTCTGTGTGTGTCTGCCTGTGTATATATATGTATATATATATATATATATATATATATATATATATATATATATATATATATATATATATATATATATATATATATATCGGCGTATAGCGTATTTTCCAAAATGTACTCTACGTGTAATATCATGCAGTCATGTGAATCAATTACAGAATACGAACTAATTATGACAGAGGAAATTCGTTGAATATTTTATGCGGGAATAATAATGATAAATGGAAGCATAATTTCCTATACTTATACGTGTTCATCTTCCGGTTCTTTTGGTAGTTTCATTTGCCAGGTTGTTATAAATTTGATGAAAGTTAAAATGAACTGTTTTCATCGTCAAAATTTATTTTCCTTGAACGTATCTGCATCCGATTCATAATGTAACATAAAACTTCCGGTTAGTTGAACCATAACACCATCTTTACCCAAGTGTCACAATGACTCTTTCTCTTCTTGCAGTGTTTGTACTGCGATTCTATTCTAAAAATCCTATCTCTTATCAGCGAGAATCTTTCCTCAATTTTGTAAGACAGACACTACACAGTAGAATCTTCTGGTGGCTTGAACCATAACACTAATCTTGTCCTTCGTGTTTCAATGACTCAAACTTGAATCACCAGATCAAGCTTTTTGGACATCTATGTCCAATGATCAGAAATGGCACGAAGCAACCTCATGTCGGTAGCGTGAGCAGTCTACTGTCAACTATCTGGAACTGCCCATTGTTTAACAAATGGTGTACGTTGGAGAAACCTCTTAATCATTAAATGCAATGCAATATTAAACAAATAAAAATGATGATATTGAACTAACGCTCGTGCTAGAAATGTAGTCGACTCATCAACAAGAACAGTTGATATCTATTCGAGAATGATTTGGCAGGATTTATTTTTGAACTTCACTGGCGAAATATTATGAAGCCAATCGTAATTGGAAATGAAAGCTTGGAATTTTTTTTTCTACCTCCGATAACATGTCTGGGCATTCGAGCCAGAAAATTATAGGTGAGAAATAGAAATGCGCACAATAACCGGATTTGCGATTGGTGTGCCGAAAATAACTTGAGAGGCTTCAGGTCGAAAATTGATATCGATAAGTAAGAAAAATGGCAGAGTTTGGACACCTATGGATTATTATATGCAAGTGCTAAGAATGATGCTATAAGTATCTATACATAGAGAGAGAGCTGATGATATATTTTTCAATTTATAAGAATGCTAAGAAGAGAGATAAAACTGATTTTCTCCTATTTTGATACTGCAAACACCCCCACGCGGACACTCCCAGAGACACACAGACGCACCCAGAGATACACAGATGCACGCACGCACACACACACATGCATACATATGTATATATATATATATATTGATATATATAGATATATATAGATATAGATATACAGATATATATACTTATATCTATATATATATATATATATATACATATCTATCTATCTATCTATCAATATACATATATATATATATATAGATATATATAGATATATAGATATATAGATATTTAGATATACATACTTATACTTACCAGGATATATACCTGCATCAGGTACAAAAATCTTGACATTCATTGGGTGTATAATTTGGTAGTTGTTTTTTCTTTCAATCACTGAAAGCCCGATTCACACTGATAAATATCAAACACGGTGATTAAATATTATCAAAAACAGATGATACCTTTTTTTTTGTAGTCTTACAAAATTGGACGTAAATCAGACACAGCTCCCCCGTGCAAGAGTTGGAGTAGGATTTTGTGCAGCTCTATTCTCCATACAATGATTCTGAGTATTCCAAAATACATTTTAATTCAAAATTGATTATGAAATTAACACAAATAGATCTTTTGCACGTGTAGCGCAAAGCCAAGAAGTAATTACAATCAATTTGAATCATGGTAGATTAGGCCGATTATCACTGTGAATTTCCATCTTGGGATACTTGACTATCTGTAGAGGTTTTTCGTAAAAAGACGAAATTTAGCTGTGAGATAGATGACTTGACGAGGTTGGTATAGCGAGAAGTCTTAGAGTTATAAACTGCAAGATGATAATTCACACTACTGCCAAAGGTTAGATGTGAGCAATATCAAAATACGTAGGAATGGGATGTCTGGTAAACAAGAAAGGTCGACCTCCGGTCGTACAAATCTAAAATAGTCTCACCACTGCTAGTCTTAGACTAGTGTCAAGAACTACTCTTTCAGAACATGGCAATATTTCACATTTTATTGGATGTTGACGTGTGTGTTCATGTTTTAACTTCAAGTTCTGTAAAATATCAAAAAACCCGATGTTTTTTTTTTATTTTGCCTGTTTTAAAGACGACTTACGATGCCTCATAACTACAAGAACGACATTTCCAAAAGGCGTTTTCTTTATTTATGTCTTTGTAAGATACTTTTTTCTTGATGCTCTCCGAGGTTCTTTATCAATTCAAATCTATCCATTTCTTTCATTTACAGTCAGTATTTCATCCTCTTTTCTTTTACTATTTGTCAAACTTTTATTATTCTTCCAAGTTATTTTTGAGCATCTTCATTGTCTCCCCTTGTTTCTCCTTTTTTGTTCATTTCCTTCCTTCACTCTCTTTCACATTCACCGTGTGTTTACGATTTTTTATGAAATGTCCATCTTTTATTTTCCCTTGTTTTTTAAACGTTTTTTTTCTTCTCGTGACCTCTTTCCTTTTCTTGATATTGTTTGTTTTGAGCTTCAGTTCGAGTAATTGTAGTATCTTGTATATTTGTGATTGTTTTCAAATATTTTTTTCCGGATTCTAAGTCCTGATTTATAATAATAGCATTTATTTGTATACTCGACATCGAATGTTTTCCTTGTCAAAGTTATCAACACTAATTTCAAATCAAGCAATGTCTTTGTCTCATGGCTTTACCAAGAGATGCATCAACATACGTGGCTCTATTTTGCCTTCAAAACAGATACACAAACGTACACACGCACACACACACACGCACACACACACATGCACGCACACATGCACACACACACACACACACACACATGTATGTATATTTATATATATATTTATACAAACATGCATGCATAGAAATCACTTAAATAAGCACACATACACATCAACACACAACTTCGGATAAATTCATGTAATAATTGCAAAAGCCCACCAACAGTGACTAACACATACTAAAACAACTAAAATAATCACAAGTAAGCATACACAACTGTGTATACTACCAAGTATACGTTCCTCCTCTTAAGAAAAACATATGCATAAACATAATCTAAAACACAAATGTATAAAATCAACAAAAACTAAAAAATTGAAGCTGAACTATTTATAAAGGTACATATATACACACACACGTACATATATATATATGTACATATGTACATATATACAAATATGTATGTATACATATATATGTATATATACGTATATATATATATGTGTGTGTGTGTGTGTGTGTGTGTGTATGTGTGTATTGTGTGTGTGCGTATGTATTGTATGTGGTGCGTATTGTGTGTGTGTGTGTCTTTGTGTGCGTGTGTGCGTGCGGATAGGCGTCCGTTGTTTGTGTATATGTCTGTATGAGTAGCAGGAGCAAATAAGAAGGAAATCAGTTGCTTGCCGATTTGTAAACCATGAAGAGAGAAGTTCCTCTGTGATGAACACACTGAAATAAATTGAGTTGAAACTGAACGTTAAACAAGTCAGACGTGTACCATCGCCATGGCAGTAGCAAGAGCGCCAATTTGAAGCAGGGTGTGGGGGGAGCAGACTACTGCCATTCGTTTCTGGACGATTGACTGCATCAATAACTCCAGATCAATTACACAAAAATCACTTGACATTTTTTTTTCTTCTCTTTTTCATGCGATTAATTATATTTTTGCTTTTATCCTTTTATTTATCCATGTTTCTCCTTTGTATCCGTCTTTTTTTTTCCAGTTGTTTATGCTTTCGGAGTTGTTTCACACATTGATCACATAAAACTAGTTGTAAAAGGAAAGACAGGAAGACATCCATACCAAGATACTCATTCACACATACACACGTACATTAACAAAATTATCTCGACATTAATTCACATCATTTAACGGTAACGTTCATTATTTTAATTTTATTCAAATATTTTGGTCAGGCCTTTTATCGTTTAAGATCACTTTATATTCACCTCAAACATTTTCTTTCTTGGTTTTTATTTTATTGCATCTTTATTTAAATTTAGCCTCGGATATTCGAAACATCTACATTACGTCTAGTATAGTGATATTGATATAACCTGAAATGAGTTGTTAATTCTGGACCATACTTTCAAATGCAAAACAACTGATTTCCTTTGGTCGATTAAGATGATTTTTTGATATGTTATAAGCCTTAATTTGAGTCTGTCTCTTCTAGTTATCGGATACTGAGAATTGAAGATTGTGATGCAACAATAATACTACTTTATATTGGTTTTAGTCATGGTTTTGGAGGTATAGTGTGACATAGTCGTTAAGGGTTCGCCCAAGGCAGCTCACGTTTACATCGCACTGATATCTTTGAGACCTGAATTAATCTGGAATCTCTCAGGTTCTATATGAAGCACTTAGATATTAACCAATCTGGTTATCTGTTATATGTTAATTGCTAATTTCGATCGGTCCAATTTAAAAAAGAGCGAGAGAACCTTCAGAAAACTTGGTAACATTTTCGAATTTCTTTTACGTTGTTTATTCTTTTATCTAAGATCTTAGTAGATAAAAACACTATAGAATGTAAGCTGTATTCTCTCACTCATACAGCAACGTGTACTCACGTAGAGTTTAACATGAACTAAACAAGACATAAACAAGATTTATTGCAAAGAAATGCTGAACGCTACTCGAAGATGGATGTTATTTAAAAGACGTGGCTCCAAGAATAGTTGCACACGCTTTATGCCTTTACAGAGTCAGTCTGGAAAGTATCCAATTATACTATACTAAGGATGAAACAGCCTACCTAAGACTATGGCACCTCATGTCTCAGTAGAGATCCCCATTAGCTGCCTCGTTTCGTTTCCTGAAACATGTTCCGATATAAATTATCAATAGAGTGCTTTAATCCACTGGGACTTTAACGCTATAAAACTGACGCCATCGAGACGGATACATTCTTTTTCTATCGAGAGATTTTCCATGGCCCAGCAATCTTTTTAGCTAGAAAGACTTTTTCTTAGGAATATTGTTTCCTGCCACAGTTTCCATCAAACAAGTAGGTTCCAAACAATATTAGTAACTGGTTTTCTCGATTCATCCTTACTCCAATGTTATCAGTCAGTTATAGATATCTAAAAGATCCAGTTTCGAAGTGATCACAAAAAATGGCTGACTGTATATCACATGAACAACTAAATATAATACTTCAAGGATATTACAGAGTATATTTACAGTTGATTTCTGGGGAAACTCCTACGTATTTGTACTAGGTAAACCATTACAATATGTTTCAAATCATTCAAAGCTATGCAGGCAGTCAGTTAAATGCCTCGATAATCGTCTGCAAGAAAAGATCGAAGTGAAATGATTCAGTTGTACTTTAGTTGGTTATTCGTATAAAAATATCAGCTTTAGAGTATTTACTCAATCTTCTGTAATTGTATTATCATGTGCAATTCAAAAATAACATATTATCACTTTTATATATTGGTATTAGTTATTACCGAATCAGGACTAAAATTCGTCAATATCAATTCTGTTTCATGTGGAATAAATAGAATTGTATTATGAATAATCATTCAGTTAGGCCTTGGACCGATTCAGTTTGGAGCCACTGAACGCTCTACGCTTTTCACATCAAAATTCTGAGTCACCAACCCACCTTTTGATACATTGAAATGGCTACTTTGTTGGTGAACACCGCGCATTTAAAATCACTGAAAAAGCAATCAAGTCAGGGATTCTACTTTGTTGAGCAAATATTGCCTACGTGCACGCACACTGTGTAATATGAAGGAGACAATAAATTGAACTCAGCACAGATGAAATAGTAGTACTCGTTGACTTCACTGCCATTGCAATTAAGCCAAGCGTTTTGAAATCTTTAGGGCGGCCATTGTTCGTTGATGATACAGTTGAGATCGCAAGAGGGAAAAAGGCGGGGATTCAGGAAGAAACAGAAGGGAAAAGAAACGGAAGTAACTCATTCGGGCACGACAGGCTTTTGTATTTAATGAAGTAATTAACAGTGTGATCTTGGATTAAACACTGAGTGTCAATAGAGAGCTGAGCAGTGTTTAACGGGTTTACTTTATCATAATTATTGGGTGGATATGGATGCTTGCTCAAATGGGGATATAAAAATAAAAGGAAAGCAGGAGAATTCAATAAATATAAATCCTTCCGGGCAAAATTGTAAATCATTTTTTGGACAGCTTTTTTTCTGCTCTTTGTCTTTATTTTGTGTAATCCCTTCATCCAAACTTTTAGAAAATGGTGGAAAAAGTTAAAAATTATCGATTGGCTCTTTAATTTTTTTCTTCTCTCTTTTTTCCCGCTCCAGTCCCCTTGCAGTTTACACTGAGAGAAGCACTATTTTGAATTAGCATTATAAAGATATAAAAACTCCAACAGCAATAATTATGATAATGATAATGATAATAATAATAATAATAATAATTATTATTATGATAATGATAATGATAATAATAATAATAATGAAGATGATGACCATCATGATTATGATAATGATAATGATGATGATAATAATAATGATAATAATAATGATAAGAAAAAGAATTTTAACTCGAAAAGATATGTAATATCTTGGAAATTCTCAGCTATACATATCTATTAAACTTGAAAGAATCTTGTTTTTCTTCTTCCTTTCTATAATCAAAACAAAAACAAGATCAACGACAAGAGAAAAAAAAACAAAGAGAGAACTGTTCATGCTATTTGCTGAATACAAATGCTCACGTGATACAATTGAGAATACTGCTAACCGAAGCCAACGTTTGAAGCTTGTATGTTTTTCTGTTATGTTTTCTTGTTTGTTTTTGTTTTGTTTTATTCTTTTTTTTTATGCTGGTTACCTATCCCCATCAGTTTTTTGCAGAAAAAAAGAATGATGAAGTTTCATTGTCCCCTTTGGAATCGTGAAAAAAAAAGTTGAAATTCCAAATGAATCAAACATTCAATGTTGACTGAAATTTCAAATCATTCCTTAAAGAAAATTAATCTGAAGGTTTAGCACGAGCATGTATAATGTCGACGTCGTCGGCAGGAATTGAGATCTGTATCAACAAATGCGCAATATTGGTATCGTACAAATCAAAATAGAAAGTAACAGAGGGACCAAACACCACCCAACAACTAAAACAGCGGAACATCGGACGGAAAACGATAAATATGAGAAATATTGAAGGCAATAGATGAAACGCATCACATCAATAAAAAAAATTACACGTAATCGAATGGAATCAAAGAATGCAATCTCTACGTTCTATCAAAGTATATATCAGCATGGCGTTCTATACAAAAAGTTCATATGAAGCGACCAGTTAGGTGAGCAAGGTTGAGAAGATTTGGCTCAGTTTCGATAGCTTTCGAAGGAGGTGGTCAAATGAGGTTGATCTTTTATTTGACTGGAAAACTCTCATGTTTATTCCAACCTCCATTCACTATACAAATAAATCGAAGACAATAGAAGTGTGGGTTGTATTTCTATGTTTTAACGACAATGACAAAAATCTCCAACTGCATCACGAACTTATAATTGGTGCTGTGACAATTATTAGGTATAACTCAAAGAAACTAAACTAGAGTCAAATTAGCATTATTACAATAATAATGAAACTGTTAATTGATGCCAATTACAACAGATATGATTAGATAAAAGAAACTGTGATCGTCAAAGGGAAGTATGGTTTAATTTTGCCTCCTCTCCAGCATTTGCAACTGTTTGAAACAGCCAAGAAAAGGAGAAAGCAGTGATCACTAACAACAATAAAAACAATACTGTAACCTAAGAACGAGCATTTTTTGCATCACTGCAAAGACAACAATTTGTTTTTTGCTACTCTGCTTTTGATATATTTTTCAGCTTCAAAGATTTATAATTTGGTTTGAGGTAATTCCTCCCTACGTCAGTCGACACATGAAGCAAAGATTTTTCCTTCTATTTGCTGGTCTATTGCTCCTTGGAGACTTGAGGATTGCTTGTAGCAAATGTGTTTTCTTACAGGTTTGTGATGTCAGCCCAAGACCCAAGATTTGTTGTCTAGCAGGGTTAATAGGCTCAATCTGCTTTGCTATTCACGATCGTCCGGAGTACGATGGTGTAAAGTAAAGAAGGGGCTTCACCTATACATAAATACAAAGCTCTGCGTGTATCAAACTAAGAGAATAACATACGAAAAAACACAAGAGGAATACGATGAGGTACATTTAAACAGCTTTTGTTGTATTTTTTTTCTTCCAGAATACAATGCTACGTATCATCAATCAATCCTGATTCGTAAATCTAGGCAGAGGTGTCGAAAAGAAACGAAAAAACAAAAACAAAAAGACACCGAAAAATTAAAAAAAAAAACAGGGGGAAAAGACGTGATTGAATAAAAAAAAATGAAAATAGTTTCTTGGCGTTCAGTGAGAGACATGCAAAATGATTCAAACTCAGAAGATGTTTGATCCATTCATTCAAAGTGACAATGTGTATATGTTCCTGCAATTCACGTGTCAACTTCCAAAAATTGAAATGGGGAACTGGAATTGATTTGATATATATATATATATATATATATATATATATATATATATATATATATATATATATATATATATATATATATACATATACATATATATATACATATATAGATATAGATATATATATGCATGTATGTATGTATATATATATATATACATATATATATATATATGTATATATATATATATACATACATACATACATATATATATATATATATATATATATATATATATATATATATATATATATATATGCCACAGAGATTTCGGACAAAAGTAATGAACACTTGGAATGATAAAATGCAAACAAATTAACCTGCCTGAGCATTTACATACATACATAGTACTTTCAAACCATTAGTATTTTGGATACGTGCATTTGAAAATTACTTGACCATGCAATTTATTTGCATCACTGTCTTCGAAATATCCTTCAAAGAGATTTATACAGCAATTTCACCAAGGGCAATGCTCAGAAAGATGTAGCATCAAGAGTCTGTGTTTCATTCGCTTTGCAAGCGCTGTTCACATATGTATATATATATATATATATATATATATATATATATATATATATATATATATATATATATATATACACACACACACACACACACTTATATATGTGTGTGTGGATGCGTGAGTGTGACCTTGAAAGTGCTCCCAGTCTTAGGCTTCTAATTACATCAGCCCTCAAAATGAAATATAATTACCAGAATTGATCTAAGAAGATACATTCTGGTAAATAGCGTGTTCACTGCCTAAGCACAAAAATGAGTTCTGTACACAGTTAGTTTAATTGTTAACAAACGCAGGAATAGGAACAAACAAAAACAGTAATACATATCAATTCAGGGGTGAATTAAAATAAATGTGGACTGGAGAATCTGCTTTCACGTATATGTTTGGAAAAGATCTACCAGGATAAAGATGAGGAAAAAAGAATGTCACTAGTTAAATATAGGTAAAGTTTATAGAATGTCCGTCAGTTTGGTCATCTAAGTTGCAGCCACTATAAAGTCATCTTTAAAAGTCTGACCTGACCACGGTGAATGTGCTTAACTTAAATATGATGTGTTCTCCGAGATGGAAGAAGAATAGAATAATTTTTATATGTGATGATTTGTGTGTAAAAAGTGAGTGTGTGTAAAAACTATATAAACTACATTGACTATGGAAAAAGAAAAGAACAAGCTTACCTCGAGGCTGTCAGAATAGACAGAGAGAGAGAGAGAGAGAGAGAGAGAGAGAGAAATAGTTTTACCGCTACAGTTTGAATACTGGCCAGCATTCTTCTGCATACAGTTAAACATCATTACCTCACTAATGTTGTCAAATCTGTAATTTTGTTTTTACCTTAACGAATTTGGGAATTTATGTTGGTATTTTTGTATAAATATTTGCTGTTGGTGGGCAGCAGGAATCTTTTGAAAAAAAGAATTAAATGTGCCATACGGGGTTCTGTTAACATGAATAATGGTTAGTTTAATCCCAACTTTCCGTTCAATATGCATATAACCGATCTCCTCATCTAATATGTTTATACATAATTTCTTCTTTTATTTTGAGGGGTCAAAATCAGAGTAAATCACCCGTATTTGAGGTGTGACTGTTATCATAGGTGTGGCTTTTCATCGTTGGATGGGGAAATCTTTTCATGAAAATAGTCAAGATTGAGGACAATGCAACAAGGCAGCTGGTAGCTTTCTCGAAATAAGGTTCTGTACACCGTTTTGAAAAATTAATGGTATGCTTGATGGTGTATTTTTCATTGATACAAACCAAACCACATATTATGATCACTTTGTGATAGTCTTTTATATAACAATAACCGATAGATACCCTCGTGGAAGTTTCAACATCCGTGCTCCGCACCATTCCAAGCTCCTGACTCAAGTCCTGGTACTTTCCCAGCTCTTATCTCGCTTCCGTATTCAAGCAAGTACAACTACTTTCATGGTCTGACAGGGTCTACGGGAGGCGTTTTTATATTAGTTCCTGGGTTTTTTAAAATGAAAACTTCGTTTAAAGATTTAGAAAACCGAACCTTCACAGTTGACCACCACCAGCATCAGCCACAAATGCAGAAGTTATCTGTGATAGAGCTTCAGTTCCATTATAATGTCATTATTGCTGCGCATGGACAGAATGTTAAATCCCTTGATGAATGTTCGTTTTTCCCTCTATCCTAAAAATATAGTAAATATCAATTGAATTACTGAATATTTACTGTATAATCAAAAGACTTTAAATTGCAATCATAATCTGATATTTAATATCTTATCATTGATATTTCAATAGTATTATGACTTATATTATATTGCTGTAATTATAGAATTATTGGTTATTATTCCATCGTATTATCAGTGTTGTGTTTTTCAAGGAACTTTTGATCAACGTACTCATCGGTTGTTACATCAGACGGTACCATGTTGGACGGGAACAAAGACATAATCTTGTTGTTCAGTGCTATGATTAAAAAAAAATGGTAGAGCTATTGAATCGTCTAAAACAAGTTATAACGTAATAAGAGCCAATATGATTCATATAAATGCTTTTAAAATGAATCTATGATACCTATCAATAGGTTGTAAAACGGAGATAGTGCAAGGAATGGTAGCAAAACAAAGATGGCGTACAAAATAGATGGAATCGAATGGCAGAAAGGTAAAAGATTCAACTTATTTTTTACTCCCTGTTTCTTTCTCTCACTCTCTTTCTTTCTCTCTCTCTCTCTCTCTCCTTCTCTCTTTCCTTCCCTCTTTCTGTCTATTACATAAGATTGAGGGAGAGAGAGAGAGAGCAGAAAGAGGAAGAGAGTCCTCCTTCTTGCTCTCCATTCTTTTTTCCTCTAACGTTTCCGCTTCCTCACTCACATTTGATAATTCCAAGTAAATAACATACCCATGCATAGACAATAACGCTCTGGAGAAGTGTTTAAGCAAACCGTAATCTTGATTACACTAATTTGAATTATCGGTCCTATTTCCCCATATCAAATGAAGAGTGTCATGCAAAGAAAATAAAAATTACAAAAATGAAAGAAATAAAACGAAATTCGAAACATCTAATGCATTTTCTTCCTAATCATTTTATCAAAATATTTCCTTCTTTGCACAAATAGTCTCCAGTAATGCATTCTTTATCTTTGTATTTGTCTTGTTACATCATTGTACCAACCTTAAACTATTAATAACACTTAGATCAACATCTATTGATTATTCTCCAGTTGAAAACAGTAATAAAGTTGTTTTTCCTTATCCGAAATGTTCTTTCAAAATGAAAAGATGTCTGAACAATATACATAATTATTTTTACATTATTTAATCAAGTTGAAAATGAAGACGAGTGTTATTTGAATAAACATTCTGAGCATGAAAATTGTGGTCGTGGTCAGCATATTTCTATTTCGTACTAACCATTTTATAACAGATTCAGCTAATTGTGATAAACTGTACATTAATTGTTAGAATTTTGGATGTGAGGGGCAACTAAATTCACTTTAGTGATGTTTGAGTAAATGCAAACGTTCATATTCATATTTTCCTTCCTATGAATGCTTGAAAAATGTTTTGGTAATCCAAAAAAGCTTTATACAAAACAAGCTGTCTAAGATTGGTTACCAGACTAATTAGTAAGTAGCGATATCACATCATTATTTACTCGACCTAATCTGTATATACTGGGTCTTATAGTCACAACGGTCACAAATGTACCCACTATCCTCTTTTGCATATATATGCGCACACACACACATATATATATGCTAAGATTTAAAAAGACGAATGCTCGCAGAAATAATATGCACTATATTGTTAAAGGTTTTTGATATATAGCGTTTAAACCTGTAAACTTATTGGACTATATATATATATATATATATATATATATATATATGTGTGTGTATGTATTAGGTACAGAACTCCCCTACTGGACGGGTTTCAGCAAGTTCCTGTCAAAGGTAAACAAGTTGAAAAAATCTCCTTAAATCAGAACTTAGTTCGATTCAGCTGAATGTAATTATGCTTTCAATTTTTCTGTAGGATGTGTAGTTCTTTATTTATACGATTACAAATATTTATGGAAGTTGCAAACACAGGAACGAAGAAAACTGGCTTTTCAGTTCAGTTTCCTTCTCACCCCTCTCATCTCTGTTTTCTATCATGTATGACTCTTTCCTTTTGTATGCTCTTGGATTGCGTCGAGAACTTGCAGCTGATTATGCATGGTTTATTGCAACCGGTATTTTGACTCGCCATCTTCACAATTCAATGCATCAACAAATATATACATACACACAGTGAGGGGAAACAAATAATTGGACCCTTACAAAATATACACTTGATATTCTTCCGGTGCACTTATTCACTTCAGAATTACACTGGCAGTGGATTCAGATATGAAACTAACAATTACTGAGGGAAACATACAGTTTATCAAGCACTCATTGACATAATAATATTTAAACAATAGTAATTATAGAAAAAAGACACAGATCAAAATTTCATTCAAGAAGGAACGCAGATTCAAGACTATTCTATTTGAATAGAATCTTTTGGATCGTTCAAGTCGCACATAACTAAAGGATAATTTCTTTACGGCAACCATTCAATAATTTGACCTTCTTGAAACGATGCAGTCTTGGATGGCATGGAAGGACTCTCAGCTGAACAAATGGAAGTCGTAATTGAGCACCATGATGAAAGTGTGAGATACAGAGTCATTGCCAAGATATCAAATTCTCCTGTCAATATCACAACATCCATTATCCAGAAGCGGAAGGCATTTTTCGCCACTACAAACCTCCTTTGAATTAGGACTCCAATTAGGCCTCCCTACCATTGACTTCAATGATTCTAAGATCAGTCAGTGGGAATCCAGTGTTAACTTGAAATGAGATCTGAAATGATTCAAATGCAGCTGGAATAACGATGACTACAATAACAATGATAAACGAACCACACAGGAGTTGCTTAAAATCTTGATCGCCACTGAAACATTTACAAAACACAAAAACACGGAGTTCGCTTGCTACCATACGTAGAAGCTTAATTATTTTTGGAAGATCATTTCTAATCAGATGAACTCTTGGCATAAACTTAGCTCGTTATACAGGGGAATAGATCCACATATAACTAAAAAAAAATTATCATTATCAGTACAGGAAAGCACGGGGATCGAAGTATCTTAGTTTCAGGATGATTCTCCTTCAACGGAACAGAGGAACTTTGCATGATTGAAGCAACCATAGACAGAGCAATGTAATAGAGCATAATGAACGATAATGTGTTTTTCTTATAGTTGGTGCTTGAAGTAAGATAGAACTCACAACAAGATGCAAACCCAAAATATACCACTGAAATAACTCGTGGATGCTGTGTATAGGTTATCCAATGGCCTGGTCAAGATCTCAGTTTGAATCTTATTGAGAATTTATTGCTTAATTATTACGAGAATTATTACTTATGTCAAATTCATGTAAGGGGCGATATAATCATAACTGATTCGAAAGTCTCTTGCAAGGGGGAGGGAACCACGATTTCAGAAGGTCTGTGAAGGGTTATGAAAAACGTCTCCTAGCAGTATTTGCCAACCAAGGCTATGTAACGGAGAATTAAAATATTATATGCCTGAATACTATCTTCCACCGTTACTTTTGTCTATGTTTCATTATGCAGCCTATATTTGAAAATGTGTTGTTTGTGTAAGTAATTTTAGATTTTATATAGAAATGAATCACCTGTGTAAATGTAAAGTAATAAACGTGAACACCAGTTTTAGTAGTATATCAAATAGATTTTTCCCACGCACATACATACATTGTCAGTTTTTATATATATATATATATATATATATATATATATATATATATATATATATATATATGTATGTATGTATGTATGTATGTATATGTATATGTATACTATTATAAGTATTATTATTATCATTATTGATATTGTTGTTGTTGCTTTTGTTGTTTCTTATGAATAATAAACCATTCTGATTTCGCCTGTATACTAACTTTCTAAGGAAGTTGCGAACGGATGGGGTTGGAAGGATTGAGCACAATTTATAATTTTTATCCACACACACACACACACACGTATATATATTTATATATACATATACATATATATACATACATACATTTACATATGTGTATATATATATATATATATATATATATACATATATATATATATATATATATATATATATATATATATATATATATATATATATATATTGTTGATATCTTTTAAGTAGTCAGCTGAACGAAACCTCAGCAATGCATGTCAATAAGAGATTGTTTGGTCTTCGCAAAGCCGTCGTGAGGAATGAAAAGGAAAACATTGTAAAATGAAAGTTTTTCCTCGAACGTTGTCTGTTTGATATGTGACAGTTTCACTTGCCGGATGTCAGCATGTCTCCGTGTTCGAGGAAGATATTATATTTGGCTTGAATGTCAGATGTTGATCCCCCAACATTTACTCGGTAGATATCAACCTCTTTTTCAGCTGACATCTTTGCCAAAGAGTCTTTTTTTTCAACGTGACACTTTTGTTTATTAAGCAATATACTATTCTTATCACATTTCTTTGATTTGAATACGGAAATGCGTTGCCGTGATTTGAGGTAATAATTCCAGTAATGACGGATATTGTAATATTTCACACGGTTGGAAGAACCTGAATTGAGCTACCCTTAAAGCAGTGACGATAATAGTTTGTTTTTTTTTGGCCAAGGCACACCAAACTGCCACCTATGGACAGGATCTGGCCAACTACATGATTTTATCCGACTTTTCATACGCCTACGAATAAAATCAACAATCAATGGACTCTCAAGAAATAAATACGATTGACATTTTAATAACCTGTTTCTTATATCTGCAGTAATTGGTAATTCAATTTGCTAACATTTTGTATCTTTAGTTATCATTATCCCAAGAGGTCAATTTGTGAGAGTTGAAACAATCCACAAAACAAACAGAAAAAACACGTTTTTTTTTACCAAATAAGATCATCATCGACCTGATAAAAAAGCAAAAAACGTCATCACCAGGAAACTAGCCATCTTATTCAACTTATCCCCAAGACGAAGTGATGTTCCAAAAGATAGGATCACTGCAAGCAAAATGATATCACATAAGAAAGATATAAATAACTATTAGGTCTACTGTACCAACAAACTATTTACCAAAATGGTCACAAGGCGAATTACTAAAACGCTAGATGAAAACAAACCAGAAGAAACAGCTCGATCCAGAAAAAAGCAACTCAACCATTGACCATATTCATTCAGAAAATAAACTGAACAGGAAGCAGTAGAACATATGATACCTCTCGGTGTAGCATTATTCAACTTCAAAAAAGCTTTCAACTCAGTGGAAATTCACAATGTCATCGATGTTATCATACAAGGTGCATTCATACCGACACATCAGCTCATTAATTAGACTAAATAGAGACGTTTGTACCATTCATGTAAGGAAGAAGTAAAACACAGTGATACCAGTTAACCCAAACTATTCAATGCCTGCCTCAAGATGATCTTCTGAAATCTGTTGGGGCAATAAATGAATCAGAATAGACTAAATATATAAGCACCTTGTATTAGCTGACGACAACTTTGAAAAATATCACCCGTAAATAATGGTAGTATTGAGCAAAGAGAGCAAGGAAATCGAGCAATCAACTTCAGTAAAACAAATGTTATGTACCACAACCATGTTGATGATGAGCACCAACAAATCAAAATCAAAATCGCAGACTTAAAAAAGCTAGACGTTATACATCAATTTTCAACAATTAAACCTTTAAAAGAAGAAATCAAACAAAATCTGTTTAAGATGGGAAACTTTGGTCCAGCAAACTCAGACTTTGAGAACAATGAAATCCTACAGTTTCCTAAAGGATTGATAACCAATGCAACCTCCAAATAGTCACCTACGTAATCAAAACATGGAATCTGACCGAAACATTGGCCCTGAAACTGAGAAATATGCTATGCTTATTTAAGAGAATCGTTCTCAACATCACATCGAAGGATATCAAAATAGTGAAGTACATAGGAGAAGAAACTGAATATCAAAGAATTAATTAGAAAACTCAAATGGCAATAGGCTGCTCAAATTGCACGAATAACAGACGACTGATGGACATTAGCAAAGTGGATCCTGAAATACTACTGCAGAAAAATATGGAATAACGTGACAAACTAGACAAGTTCAGAAAGTATCGGCACAACGACACTCGTGATAGTTGTTGTAACTGTGGTTTTGCTGTTGCTGATGTTGTTGTTGTCCTTCTTCTTCTTCTTCTTCTTCTTCTTCTTCTTCTTCTTCTTCTTCTTCTTCTTCTTCTTCTTCTTCTTCTTCTTCTTCTTCTTCTTCTTCCATTCTTCATTCAAATATTGGTTTTTCTGGGCCTGAACAATTTTAAGGTCAAATTGGCAGCTATCATGACAAATTGCTACGTACTAGGATTTTGAATTTGGATTTTTGGGGGCTCTTCGGACACTTTATAGGAATGTACTGTAGATAAAAAAAATGTTTTTTTATTTCAATTCAAAACTGGAATTGCCGCCTGATTTGATTTTCTGTCCCATTAACCACCATCCAACTAGCACCCCAGTCTAAAGGGACACAAAGTCCCAAAGTACCTATGTCAATTTAGATAACGATTCCAATTTCTCTGGGATCGCTTTCTTTTGAATTGTTTAACTTTGGAAGTTACATTCTGTATTTCATTCGTTAATCCGTTCTTTGCATTCATATTTATCTGTTTGTTTTTGGTTTAACAACTCATCAAAACAAAAAAGGCTGATTACTTGAAGTTTATAAAAGAATGTAAACGCTTATCCCTTCCTGTTGACGCTCGAAAATGGATGTTGGTCAGCATTTTGTCGCATGATTTCTGTTTTTGCCTGGCAAGTACGAATATGTTTCATAATAATCACTTGCAGAGAAAAGTTGATTAATGCAAATAGTGGTTAGCTGTAGAACATGTTTAAACCTCTCAACTTAAATATAATCTACCTGTGAAATGGTACATGTCAGTGATTGTTTCGATTCAGGGGGGAATTTCAATTCAGTCCAGCGACCAACTGGAGTGGATGCTGCGATGGAATTCTACAGGGGTAGTAAATGAATCTCTTGAATAATATTACAAGAGGAAGGACCAGCCGAAAAAAACCGGGTATTTGATGCGAATGTATAGCAGTGAACGATCATAGAGATGAAATGGGGGATCTTTCAACTCACTTTGCAGTCTTGTTGCCTTTGATTGTCACTTGTTTCCCCTCAATAGAACATATCTTCTCTAGTCAGAGGTTCCTAAAATTTCATGATATAGAGACTTTCTTCCAATAAATCGTGAACCGTCACCAGTAATCGTTCCTTTATGATGGGATACGCATCTATCTTTAAGATGGTGAGGGTTTGTATTCTGGAAGAATAATTTCTCCAAACTCAATTTCCAATGACGTGATATGATTGAAATGGTACTAAGTTGTCGAGTATTCAGTGGAAACCACTTATGGAGAATATGGTGAAAAACGGAAGATGAATCAAAGTGATACCAATGAACACATGGTCGTAATATCTGTTGTCTTTTGGGGGGGGAATTAAGTGACATCAAATTCACACAACCCTCCAGCATTCTCTTTGATATTCTTGTAGAGTTTTCAGAGCGTTAGTAAACTTCAATGAGAACAGACTCACTGCATGCCGAATATCCCAACACTCAAACTTGATAATCTTGTTCAGTTTTTACATGAACATTATCTTTTAGCTTTGAATTTGGCTCATAAAAACATTTTATATATACGAAGTTATCTATGAAGATAAAGTAGATAAATAAATTGATATGAGAATTAAAATTTTAAAGAGAATGTTAACTGAGAATTAAAACGTAAAAACAATATTAATAAACACGTAAATGGAATGAATAAAACAACAGTAACAATGAGATAACTAAGGCGATAAATAATATATCAAAAGTGAATTGAAAAGATATCGAATAAGAAAATACAGAAGGGAAAGATGAAAGCAGTAAGTGTGAAGAATTGAAGTTTGTATCATATGTAATGGGAAGAGAGAAAATATAAAAGGAGTTTATCTTGCTTGGCGACAAAGGATGGAGAGGCGGCAAAAATATGGCGAATGGAAAATCCTTTGCATTCAACTGCCAGTTAAAAACAAATGATGATCTGTAAGATTATGTTGCTTAAAGGTTTAACTTGCTGATGGAGAAGGGATACGGTGATTTGCCTGGCGAGGTGCTGGTTGCCGGGGGATGACTAATTTCTTCACACTGACTTTCAAGACGAAATATTCTGAGGCCTTTTCAAAGCAGTTTGTTAGCATCCCTAGCGTAGACTCAAGTTGAGCAACTATATCTGCGTCATTGGTGCACAGAACATCAAAGAAAAAAAGAAAGAAAGAAAGAAAGAGAGAGAAAAAGAACAAAAAAGGAAGAATGATGTTCTTTCTTGCAATAGCTCCGTTGTATGCCCGATTGGCAGTGAAAAAAAGAGGGGGGAAATAGGGAGAAAGGAAAAGTGAAAATAAAGTGTGCAAGATTTTAAGAAAATAGAAAAAGAAAGGGAATATAATCGAAATGAAGAGAAAAAAGGCTGCCCTGAACGAAAACAATAGAGAATCAAGAGGAAAAAGAAAACTTGGAAAAAAGCTAAGGCAATTATCAGGACATATTCTTATGGTAAAGCATTTCCATGCAAAGTGTTCATCCTTTAATTGTGTCGGACGGATAGATTCTAGAATGGCTGCGACGTAAGAACGTCGGGTTGATGTGGTCACTTGCTGATTCTTCGCTTTAGCGCCTAAAAAAAACAAATCATCAAAACATGACAAAATAACAATAATGCTTTATATATATATATGTGTCTGTGTTTGGAACACGTTTACGTTTATCTTTCTCAATATATATATATATATATATATATATATATATATATATATATATATATAGCACTGTTTTTTTAGTTAGCTATTCTCAAACCGTTTGTTCTTCTCGCCCTTCTCGACATTTTGTTCTGATGTTTTTCTTGATGTAGCTTAGTTCTCTTGTCATTCCCCTTGCAGCTTCGGTGTGTCATAATCAGTCTCCCGTTGTTTAAGTTTGTCTAGTTGTCAAAAGTTTTTGATAACTGAATCGACAAAATACTCATTTACTGCTGTGTCCTTTTTACCTTGCATTACTCGTCACACAAAGTCTGTCAAAATATTCTGGCCAATCTCACGATATGATCTCAGTGTTTTTACTCTGGATATAAGGTCTGTTAACATTCAAGGCTTGGCTTTGTAGATTAGATCTTAAGTGTCATTAATATGTAAAAATTCGAGAGTCCACACCAGTGGCAAATCTAAGTGTATGCATGTGATTCAGTGCCAGCAAGATTTTGCAATATACAAGCACCCCCTTCAAAATTCTGGCTGTTTACAGTGATGTTATTGCCTTGATAGTTTTTCTTTGTTTTTCTTTTCTTTTCTTTTGCTTTTTTCTTCTATTTTTATTTTCAGTTGCTCTCACCTTTTTTAGGCTGGGATGGGAGTTTGTTTCCAAAGCTCAAAGGACGTTTTGACTGAAATAACATCTTTATGTTCAATAGTTTCCTAATTTTTTTCAAGTGTTGTCGAAGTACTTTCCTTTGTTTTAAAATTCTCTCACTTTCACGTTGTGATATACAAGGTAAACAGAATCAACATTCTGATAAAAGCTTTTCTCCTCTCCCAATATCAAAACATAAGGTCCTCTGGCCAGGAGTAATATTCTGTTTAAATCTATTTGTGGTCAAGGGTTTTAGATTTCTCCTTCTTCTTCTTCTTCTTCTTATCATCATCATCATCATCATCATTATCATTATTATCATTATTATTATTATTATTATTATTATTATTATAATTATTATTTTTATTATTACTTGCATTTTCAAATAAGTAACCTGGTTGTCACCGCTTGAAATTGAGTGAGTGACAGTAATTCTCCTCAGGTGTTCAGTCCTGTTCTCATCTCATCTCTCCCTCACATATCACACCAGTGCTATGGTTCGAACCTCCATCACCATCCGGGTATTTTTTTTTGTTGTTGTCTCTTTTTCCCCTCTTCTGTTGGGCCACTGCTAGCAGCTGGGGATGTATATCGCATATTTTTAGCATTTTTCTCAGTACTCCTACAGTCACTAGCAGTGCTGTGGTCTGCACTGTCTCAATCCTTTATTTAATATCTATTACTCCTATTTGCATTTGGTTCAGTTCCGAGTGTACCTATTATAACTTGAACTACCCTAACTCTCATGTTCCGTACCTTCTTCAGTCCTCTTGCAAGGTCCTGATATTTTTCCAGTGTTTCATTCTCTTTCCTATATATTATACCGTCTGCAGGCACAACCACGTCTATCATTTGGTATGTTCCCGCCTTCTTGTTCACTTTTAGGTCTGGTCTTCTCGCTTAGATGAGGTGGTCAGTTTTGATGTCGAAGTCCCAAAGTAATTTGTGATTCCCATTTTCCAAGGCTGCCTATTGTTTGTGCCGATACCACTTTTCTGCATACTTAAATTCCTGCATGCTTAAATCCCATTCGTTCACTCCGTTCCAATGTATCACTATGGCTACTCTACCGTATCTGTGTTTATAATCCTTCTGGGTTAAATGACAACATTCTTTAGTTATGAAGTTCACAGTTCCATCTTTTTCCCTCATAGGTGGCACTTACTGTTTGACTGCATTTTGTCAGTATAGTTTGATCTGATGAATTTCTTTTTGGCTGACATAATCAGTGATTCTGTTTCTCTATTCAGGTTTCCTTTTCGTAGCCATGTTCATGATCTCTCGTCTGTAACATCTTGTATCAGTCTCCAAATAGTTTCTTCTGTGCCCATTTTCCTTTCCTCGTTTGCTGTGCTGCTCCATCGTTTTATACTTTTTTTTTGCTGTTTGTTGCTCTGCCTTTTGCACTCTTCATGGTGTCTCCACTGTTTGTTTGCACATATTTTTGTCGACCTGCTCTGGCCTTTTGGACACAGTCCTCAATGCTGATGAGTCCTTTGCTGCTTTCTTTCCTGTTAACGTACAGTCTAACAATATTATATCTGAGGTGCAAGGCTCGGAGCATTGTCATAAGCTTCTTTTTTTTGCTAGTCCATTGTCCGGAGTTATTCCTTTGTCCATTCAAGGAATGGTCCTATGTATATTACTGCCGGTGCTACCCATATGCTCATTACAAGTTTTTGTTGTTTGGTTTTGTCTCTTATATTTTCCTTATCCTCCAATAGTAATCTGTTCTTATTTTCTCGTTCATATCTTCCCGTTCGTCATTCAAAAACTCCAGAGTATTTGTATTTGTCAACAATATCACCCACTTGTCATCCTGGAGTTCGATGCCTCCTGCCTGCTATTTGAGTTTCCACTTTCTTTTCGATTCTTCTGTTGGGTCATTATTATTATTATTATTATTATTATTATTATTATTATTATTATTATTATTATTATTATTATTATTTGGAATCTCACACCAGTTATTATTATTATTATTATTATTATTATTATTATTATTATCATTATTATTATTATTATTATTCGTCTTCTGCTTTAATTAAAATCATCGTGATCTCTATTACTATTATTATGCATCTTCTTTAATTATTATTATTATTATTATTATTATCATTTATATTATTATTGTTGTTGTTGTTATCGTTGTTGTTGTTATTGCAGAAGAAGTAATGAATTTTGTCTATTGTTATCATCAACTGAAATTAAATCTTGATATTTTTCATAATAGGTGTCCTTTGCTTGCTGACAATTGTTGATTCAAAATTTGTTTGAAAACAATTGGTCGATAACTCAGGTGGCAGATGTGTTATTCTGATCGTGTTGTTCAATATTTTTTTTAGGGTTTCATTTCTTTGTTTTCATTGTTTTTCAACAATT
Organism: Thysanoteuthis rhombus; assembly: GCA_963457665.1. Lineage (NCBI taxonomy): Eukaryota > Metazoa > Mollusca > Cephalopoda > Oegopsida > Thysanoteuthidae > Thysanoteuthis > Thysanoteuthis major. The sequence goes on from OY735223.1 coordinate 18,586,709, forward strand.
CTGTAATTGTCTCTCCTTCATTCTCAATTTTCCTTTTTTTTTTTTTGTCCGTATTCACTTTACACAATGATGTCATTTTTTGACTTGTTTACATTTCGGCATTTCTTTTCCTAGTATGACAATACATTTTTTCACTTTTTAGACTTTCGTGTATGGACCATAGCAGGGAAGTTTTTTTTTCCTACAAAAATCGAGATAAGACAAGAAATGTGTAAGAAACGTCTTCCAGATGTCAGGATATTGGTTTCACAACATCGGGAAAGTTTACAGAAAATACAGATTTCAATGACAAAATTGATTATGTCCATTTCTCATAGAAATACCTGTGTTCATAATTTAAAGATTGAATTTAAGCCCTTTAAACCCCTGAAATATATGTTTTCTTAAAGAAATTCTTTGAAATCTTATTTGCCAACCCCACAATATAAAGTTACATAACTTTCTTAATGAAAGCAACCATGGATATTGCCGATTGGAAAATGATCTTACTTTTTTTCTCAGTTTAGTATTCAATAAACTTACCTTTGTTTGTCATTTGTCACCAGGGCAGTTGTTTACCTTTGAATAATAATTCGTGGAATATCACCGTACAATATCTTAGATGAAATGGCATGTTATGTTTCATATGTTTAAATTATCTACATATTTATTCATTTATTTTTTGTCTACTTTACTCAGTTAAGCATTTTAGATTCTTGGGAACGGAAATCAATTTCCCAGCCTTACAATCAGAAAAAAAAATCTCTGTACGTGACAAGAAATTGAACACTGTAATTGCAAACCGATAGCTGAGGAAGGTTTTTTTTCTGATTCTCTCAATGAATCTTTTTGTTTTCTACGTATTTGAGAAAGGTTATGGTGTTTCTATAAAGTCTTTGTAAGTTTTACAATCAACGCTTCTATTATTTCAATCGGTACCTTCATTACAATGTTCATTTTAGTCATTATCAGTGCCCAAACTATAACTGGCATTTTTTAATTCTTTTTTCACCTTCTGTCTGCTTTTACAATGCACAATAATTGTTCCTCTTGTTTCTCCAAATATGAAAACAAATTCTTTTGTTCAGTCCTTATAGCTGTTCACCTCTGATAAAAAAAATAAAAAACACCGTGAATTATGTCTCTACAATATCCCAGACAAAATCGAATGTTTTTTTTTTTCACTTTATCTTATTTATTCATTCAAATTTTTTTTGCTTTGAATACTTGAGAATAGGAATCAATTTCACAGGCTAGCAATCAGAGAAAAACCTCAGAACGTGACCAGAAATTAAACGCTTTAATCGTAGGCCAATAGTCAAAGCAGTTTTCCAATCTCATTCACTGTTTCTTTTTTGTTTTCTTACTATTTTGAAAAAGTTCGGGTTTTTTTTTAAAGTTTCTCTAAGTTTATAAATCAACACTTCTTTTCTTTTCAAATCGTTCTGTAAGCGCAATATTCACTCATATCTCATGCCCGTTAGTTTTCTTCTTTTTTTTTCCAATTTCATTCTGTTTCTGATTCATTTCATTATCTGAAATGTTGTTACAATTGATGCAGAAAGGTTTGGAAAATTGTGAGGCTGTATATTCTTTGTCCAAGGAGGTAGAAAGATGATGAACATTCCGGGCCATAGATGTAGTAGGTAGTAGTGTATCAGATGTTTTTTTTAATCGTAAGATGAAGTATTATATAATCAGTAGTGTAACCCCGTAGAATATTAATGGAAAAGAATAACTGTTTCGCGTGTTTTGACACTCCACTGGTGACAATATGGCGAATGTGTAATATTCAATTGTCTCAAGTTTTTGAAAAGTATGAGTCATCTTTTTCTACCACTGAAAACCCTGCAATGCACACATGACAGAATTATAGTCAAACCCAGATAGATTGATCATGAGACAGCACGACATAATAAAGGAAAGAAACAATATGGAGATTTCATAGAAACACTTCGACTCAAATGCCTATGTGGTTGGATATATTGCAATATGTCAGAAAACTGCTTACTCACAATGTGGATACCCAAAGGCCATACGCTAAATTGTGGCCGAGAGAAAGTAAGATGGCGTGACAAGCTAGATAAATCCAGTACTGGCTCCTCGATGCACATAATAAACAAAAAGGTGAATCCATGTCCAACGACGGACACTAAAAGGCTGTTGCTGCAAATGATGATGATGATGATGATGATGACGACGACGGCAACGACGACGGCGACGACGACGGCGACGACGACGGCGACGACGACGGCGACGACGACGGCAACGACGATGACGACGACGATGACGACGACGATGATGATGATGATGTTGATGATGATGGAGGATATAAAGTTGGAAATTCTCTAAAAGATGGTGATATGTAGGAGGAATATCTGCGAAATATAGATGCTGCTGAAAGACCCCCAAGACAATCAGATGAGAGATTTGGATCGTTGAAATGTCAAGGAACATTTCTTAGGTTCATATGGTTCCGCATTCTAAATTTTTTGACCTTTGTTCTGACTTAAGATGACGTGATACAGTCGATGTTGAAGAATCAGAGTATATAGAAAAGATTCAGATGGTGGCTTGCTGACTGTTTGCTACTGCTGTCGATAATTATTTCAATAAACTCAAGGGGAGCCAAAACCTGTACTCAATTATGAAGAAATATCGGAAGCTTTGATTAACGATCAATGGACAATGGACTAATATTCCAAAAGTGACCAAGCAATTGGAATGGTTAGCAGTTTGGGTCTCTCGTGAACTTGGTGAAATGGTTTTTGACAGTAATAGAACCTTGACTGCTCTATTGACGATGTTTAAAATTAAGGAAAGAGGATATGAATTATTGCAGCCTTCCCTTATGCACCTAACGTTCTTCCCACATATTATCATCTCATCAAGTATGATGGACGTCACATCCTCGATAAAAAAAAGTTCAATAAGATTGAAACCATCATCATCTGAATGTTAGCGTCCGTCATCGGATACAGAACTTCCCCAAGATTCGTTCGTCACACCATCTTACGTTCTTTTGACCACAGCCTCACACCAGATCTCTGGAGATCTGCGTTGCGAGTCGTGATGTCCAGCGATTAGCTAATATTTTTTGCAACATTGACATTAGTTTTTTTTTGTTTTTTTTTACAGTTCCTACGATGTCTCGAACTTCTGTCTTCACTTTAATATACTGTGTTCTCTCCTGATTTGACGTGTAGCATGATCTTCTCATGTTTACGTTGCAGGGTTATCAATTCGAGCGCAAGTCTTTTGATTGGGTTACATTTTTCAGCTCCGTATGTGAAAATCAGAAGGGTACATAGGTTATATAGCTTCTTTTGAAGACTGACCCTTCCTTGTTCTTGAAAGTTGAGCTTGATGTATCAAAACAATGTCAACCCAGTAATATTCGTTGCTTTATTTTTGCTTCTTTTGATAACTTCATGAAATTTGTGGTTTCAAGTAAATGTAGTGGTCTATTTTTTCCAGCAATTTATTCTCTATTTCGATCGTCGATTTTTTGCCCTCACCGTGTATGTTGTACATGACAATTTTTTTGCTAAGGGTCATCTGTAGGCTAACTTGCTTTCTTCATTTAGTTCGTCTAACATTATCTGGGAATCGGGAAGGTCCTTTGCAAGGTGAACGACGTCTTTTACGGATCTGAGATCACTTAAGTTTTTCTCCGACTATCCATATTCTTCTATATTCCTACTCTAAGTTCCTGGATTTCATCTAAGAATAGGCTGTGGAGAGTTTAGGTAAGCTGATATCACCTAATCTCACTCCTTTTTCTAGTTAGAAGGACTCAGAGTGTTTATGTAGCCTCATGTAGGAATTACTTTGCCGGTGGATAAGTTGCAGTACTCTGACATATACGAGTTGTGCAACTTGTTTTCGTGCTTTCACTGTATTTGTGACAATTGATCGTAAAGAATACGTTTGGAAAATCTTACTGCTTGAACTGGGTCATATTTTGATTGAATATATTCCGATTTTTCTATACCTTCCTTCGTCTTATTACCCAAAATACATTTCATTAAAAAACAAAACAAATATATTACAAATCATTGTTCTTCTGCAGTGCATTGATTTTCATTCTTTACTTCACTGAAGTGGTACATTGACGTAAAGAAAGTTGCATCTCCATTGCCTTGCAAGCAAATTGCCCTGAAGGAATATCAGAGATATAATTCAATTATAATATTCTGTACTTATCTGCATTCATATTCAGCTGCTTCTTTATTTATCGTCGTCTCCCTCAGCTGCCAACATTTGTGTTAACGGAATCCAAACAGAAGAAAAAAAGCCGTCTGTCAACGGATTTTAAAGGAAACCCCTTGAATATGGAAAACGTTTTGTCTACGATCGAGATCAAACAAGAATACATCAAGAGTCGGTTGCCTTTCCTTGCCACTATCTTTCTTTTTTCTTTTTTCTTCTCATTCTCCTTTCAAAGATTTTAAAATTTGCCAGTTGAAAGCGGATCAAAATGGTGCGTTTAGGCAAATTCTAAAAGCAAATTTCAAAAACACTTACGAAACGCAGAGAACAGGATGAATGCTGCAAATAAATTTCGGGAAAAAGAGGAAACGTTTTATCTAATGCATTCTTTACTGGTCGATTCTACTTTTCAATTTCTGTAAATTTCGATAATTATCATCGTAAATATAAAATCAATTCTCTTTTATTCGTTTTTCGAGTTGCAGATTTTGAAATTTTCCCTTTTACAGACTTTAAAGATTTGTCAGTGCAGAAACCATATATGTGGCGTTTTATGTGCCTACAAAAGTATATGCTATGCATAAGTCGTTAAACGACCTTTCGTTGATTCGTCATCAATGACATAACCAAATGAAACTCACGCAGGTACTCAAAAACACACGCACTCTCTCTCTCTCCCTCCCTCTCTCCCTCTCTCTCTCTCTCTCAAACACACAGACACACACACATAGACACGCACACACACACACTAGGAAGTACCTAACGTGGGAGATGCATAAGTCGTTAAACGACCTTTTGTAGATGCGTCATTAATACCATCACCAAATGAAACTCATGCCCGCACACAAACGCACTCACACTCACACACACACACACACACACTCACTTTCTCTTTCCCTCTCACAAATACACACACACACACTCAAACACACACACTCACACACATACACACACACTCACACACACATACTCTCTCACAAACACACACGCGTGCGTGCGCAAGCACACACGAATACACACACACCAACACCACACTAAGGAGTGCCTAGTTTGGGAAAACAACTGGATACGACCACAGGAGCGTAGGATAACAATGACATGCACTCCCCAACACGCACACACAAACACTTTTGGGGGGAAAATATACACAAGAAATACATTGCAAATGATTGATGAAATAAATGTGACTTCAATTGTTAACATTTAGTCTACCAACTGAATTCGGTCTAAAACTACGTTTTTTTTTTTTTCTGGAGTTTCTCACAGAAATGTAATCTTTACCGAAATTTCTCCGTGTCAAAAAATGGGCTGCGTATAAAGTATTATGTCCCAGTTTTTTGGTGATACTTTTATCTTGTTTTTTAATTTGCTTCCTACGTCTTTAATTATAGCTGAGGGCAGTTAGGACAACTAGCACATTACTCTTAAATCTTCCACTAAAATTTCTTATACTTTAATTTCAGTTGCTTTTTGTCACTTTTGCTTAGATAAATCTCACAGAAATCTCTTAACAATTACAAGGATTAGGGATCAAGAAGACAATGCACTCTAATCAGTTAAAGATAATATTAAAATCAGTTAGAATACTATGGGTGGGTACAAAAGTATTGAAGAATGAAGTTGTCACTGAACCAATAGTGAATGCCATTGGTGTGGAAATTTCATGAGAGAAAAATGAAAAGATTGAATCTGAAAAAAAAAAGTGTAATAAACTTAGGCAAATTAGAAAAGAATGGATATTTTCCCGTTTGATTTTAATGAAAACTTTTTTTCAGTACCTGACAAATTAGATTAAAAAACATGGAAGAAATTTATCAGAAAACTTAAACTAATATAACATCATAAATCATTAATTTATTGTACACAAACGCACACACAAACATATATATATATATATATATATATATATATATATATTCTTTGAATTTCCGAATGATATTGCTTTTTGCTTTGTTCTTAAGCATATGTAGAATTTGGTGATACATGAAAACGGAATTCCTCAAACAAAAAGCGTAACGCGTTGTCACTAAAAGTCTTCCATTCTAATGGACTGATTTTCTTTTCAATGCCCCAATACCCAGGAATAGCGATATCACATATTTACAGAATATAAAATTTTTTTCTTGAAGCAGCCATTTTTTAAAACTATGCAGTATTCCATGTCTACTTGGGATTATCGTGTTTACTTCACGTATGCACAAAAATCTTAAAATGTCAAAAACATGATGAATTATTGCTATTTTTATGATAAGAATTTCTATTGTAATAACGTGTGCTGATTCTTAGTATCATTGACGAGGCATTGCTCTATTCAGACAGGTTCTCTCATAGGGATGCACATTCTAGTCTCCATCGATGGTTAAACCCGATTGCCAATGCATGGTGTCTACTCTGATGGCATATAATGAGATAAAAAAGAATCGAATGAGCTTCTTTATATATACATATACATATATATATATATATGTGTGCGTGTGTGTGTGTGTGTGTGCAATTGAAATGAATCAATGTTGGTGATAATTTTATGCTTCAACAGTATTTTGCTTTTTAGTTAGTGATGATATTTACCAAAAATCACCAGTAAGTGTACCTGATGACGTTTTATAGTAAAAAAAAAAACAAACTAGTTTTAAAATCTTGTCACAGCGAATATGGTGAAAAAAATGCGAAATATTTCAACATGGTATTTCAATATCCAAATGATCTTTCCAGAATTGATTCTTCTGAAAAGATGGTCTTTGGACGGGATTGAGTAAATACAAGCTTTTGGTTGGCGGAGGTTTGCCTCGTTGTTTGTTTTGTCCATTAAATCTTTGAGGATTATTGAGTGTACGCATCAACACCAAACACTACAACAACCTTCAATGATTGTTTTGAATAAAGAATGAGGCCGGAAGCAAGGATTCACGCACTATCGTACAGGAGTTACGACAAAAACTACTTTAGACAGATATCGAAACCCATATGTACAAGCGCAGAAGAACCCTAAAAACAAGACAAAAAGACCCTAGTTGAACACAGGAAAACACTCAACCACAACTTCACTTTTTACAAAACCAATCTCATGAACAATACACACAACTTGTCCATAGATATATGAATTGGAGCAATATTTTGATCCAAATGCAAAACAATGAACCAAATGTGTAGATCTTTCCGCATTATAAACCCTCCAAATGTATCTTAAAAGAGAACCACATAAAAGAACGATACATTACAACATCAACTTCTAAGGTATTCGTTAAGACATAACAGTCCCTCTAAGAAAGACCACGAAAATACATCTACTCCCACGGAAATGCAGGCACACAAATAATTAGTTTACCAATCATCAACTAAAAAGATTAAAACAACACACTTTACTTTCATCCGTCTCATCCTTTCCTGTATATTTCAACACCAATCCATTTAATGTCGGAGTAACTTCCACTATTCTGAAAAAAAAAAAACAGCCACAAAAATATTCTTAAAAACTGACCATTATCAAGCTGACCTTTACTCTCATTGACACCTTTCATTCAAGCCAACCTGTTCCTAAGCGACACAGATACAAACGTAGCCTTTTGCATTTTCGTGTGTCAGGAATTAATGCAAAACTCATTTACAAACAGTTTTGTTTTTTAACTCAACAGTAACCTTTAGGTACCCTCTTTTTGCTCTATCTTCGTCCATAAGTAAAAGATACTTCCCTCAGCTTCCGTTGTGCTGAGATCAATGATATATCTGGATGTTCAGAGTTGTCACTAACTGAAGCTAAACTAATCAACGAAACTCATTTAGAAAAATAAACTCAGCACTAAAAAAACTATTCAATGGAAGATTTTGGCAAAATAGGTTTCTCTCAAGTATAATAAGGATTAGTTCTTTATATCTTTCAGATCACTAGCTCAATTGGTGGGACGCATGATATATACGTACATACATAACCAGCCAGACCAACTTGGAAACTGAAAGAAAGCTATGTTGACAGAAATGGTGTTTACCTTTGTAGAGGGTTTCTCACAAGGACTAGCTTTGTATAATGTAAATGCATTTTTCGTCTTTCGGCTATAGAAATCATTGAAAGTCGAACAGAAAGGGGTTGTCATTGGTCACAAATGACCGCAAGCATTACTACAAGGAGAAGGCTTTTATATGGATAAGAAAAATGCATGGAGAAAAAAAAAAACATTCATTTTACCAAACAGATATTTATTTTTTAGCATCATCTCTCACATAATACATTGAAGAATTACGTTCCTGATATACAACAAATATCGAAGATAATACTTTTTTTTTTTCAAATCCAAACTCACCTCATATTGATGCCAGCCCGAAGTTCTATTGATCCACGGTTGTATATATTCATGATTACTCACATCCACTCACACACGCACGCATGCATTCACACGCACGTGCACACTCATATATTTATATAGTCCAGAAAAAATTATATGTATATATCAGTTTATATGAATACATATTTTTTTTCATATGGATATTCACTATTCGCACAAATCTAGCTTACTATTTTTTCTTCGTGAATTTTTCAAACAGATCTGCATCAATCTCTAATTTCTGCCTCATTTTTTATCTGATCTTCTTTAATTCTAAAACCGGCAATCCTAATATCGAATTTGTCATCCATCTTCTCTGTCAAAAACAGGCGCAGAAAAGTCTCTCTTGTATTTAATTTGCCATAATATTTATTTTACTTCAACATCCGACAGGATGAATAGCACAAATATGGAAACTCTGTGTCTACATTACGCATCGCATCTTCTTTCTTTCCTTCAATGAATTAAAACTATAAATCAGGATATTTCTTGATAAGAAACAAATGAAAAGAATATTTGATAAATCATACAGCTAACCTTTTTCTTTCATTCTTTGTTTTTACTCTTCTAAGATCATCTCAATGTGTCTGCTGCTTCAATGCATGCATGGTACACTGGATATAAATTACAAATTATATTTCTTCTTCATGCAACTATATTTTCAAATACATTCTCGGTTAATCTTAGTATTATATAATTTTTTTTCCAACCCATTGTTACTTTTCAGAATAAGACTATGGGTTGATACACTCATAATTCGTAGACATATTTTATGTTATAATTTTTTGAATACATATCCGTCAAGATTCAATGCAAATTTAAAAAAAAACAAAGCACCATGATCTATCTTTGTAAACGAATGTTTTGAATAGCATTTTCTTTCAGTGACTGGATCAAGTGATGATCTAAGATATGATTGGAATGAATTACAGAATGGTATTCATTAAAAATGGGAATATTAGGGCAATTGTGCCAGACCTGCTGGCACTTGAATCTTAATGGAGTGCTTATATGATAGAAGATAGAATCTATTGTAAACTAATAGTTGTGAACGTGTTTCTACAGAATATGTTTTTAAGAGGAAGAGAATCCATTATCTTTACAGCTCAGAACAAATGCCTCAATAATTAAACAAAACAGACAAAATACTTGAAGCTGGCGAAAACCCCATGTATGGAAGTAAAAACAAATTGTACAACACATCATAAGGGAAGGCAAGAGCCTAACCCCTAAAAGAAGTTATAACAGACAACAGAATAAGACCTGTCATAAAAAAATTGTTCTGGATTTTGGGATCCACATCGACCTCTTGATCTCAACGAAAAAAAAGAGAAATTCTCTGGTCATGAACGAGGTAGAGAAAGATTTGTCAGATCCTAAATGTGATTGTGTTCACTGACAAAAAGTTGGAAACAAAAGACAGTGAATATTGACCTGGTGATTATAGTATAAGAAAGAATAGATGGCATTTCTTTCATATGGAAAGGCAGTTGTCACAGAAGGAGAATTGAAAGCTCGTAAACGTAACTGTTTGCTTCTTTGTTTGATACTAGAACTGAATGATAATCCATGCTTTTTTCCTCTATTCCCCCTGCTTTCATCTGTTTCTAACGCCAAAGGACCGATTGATATCTTACTAACGACTCCCGGTAGAACCTCTATAAATGTCTCCCTTTTTGCTTTCATTTACAAAATCATCTCTTTCTCTTTTACTGTGTCTCTCTAAGTCTGCAGTTTTCTTCATTCCAATCATCAATTCCATCGTAGGCTGCAACGACTATAGTTCAATCTGCTATGTTTCAGATTCGCCCAAAGACATGTCTTATTCGTCTCAATTCTTCTCGTTGATGCCTTCTATTCGTATCATGATTATTCCATCATCGAATTAAAGAATAATCATACAATGAGACTTTCTTAAATTACAAGATTTTGTTTTGTTCTTTGATAGCCAGATTTATGGGTGAACAATCCTCGGTTTCTTCTCCCTCCTCCTCTCCCTTTTTTCGTCTTCTCTAATCCTTCCACCTACTACTACTCTGATTAGAAAATCTCTGAAATTGGAAATCACATATATGGACGCATGGATGAAGGGTGCATTGTTGAACATATGGTTCTTGTATGTTTACTTAGTAGAACCTCATTCCTCTCTTTTTCATTTTTTTCCACTTTTAACTGGGTTTTCTCTTTATCCATATTGATTTCTCTCCATTGTATTTCCTTCTTCACCTTTTTTATCCCAGGTTTGCCCCTTTTTTTTCTTGTTCTTTCTCTTACTGTATCATTTTAGCATCCTCACTATCTTATATCTGCTCATATTCTCTCGCATTTTCTCCCCAATTTATAATTCTTCTCAGGCCTCTACCACTTTTCATTCATTTTCTCTCACTTCAATTATTTTCTTCTGCTTCTTGAAGCTTTTTCCCTCTCCCTATCCTCTCTACCCCCTCTCTCTTTCTCTCAACCTGCATATCTCAATTTTTATCAGTTCCTGACCATTCACTTCTGCCTCGTTACACTCCTAAGCACTACCCTTCCAAAAATACGACTTATGACATGAGACTTCCGCTTGAATTGAAGCGGAAACAAATAACAACGCAGGTCAGACACTCGAAACGGTAAGGAGAAAATAAAACCGGAATATAAATGTGTGAATCTCTAAAGTTTTCAGAGAAAAAAACAAAAAACCTCAATGGCAGACATCCGCTGACGGGGGAAATGCTTTCCTCTAGTTATTAATTGTCTTTTTGAAACAAGTTTCAACATTAATTATTCATTTGTCAAAATGTTTGATCAAATCTTGCAACAAATGGAAATCATTCACCTCAGCAGAATCGTTCGTGATATCAGGGAAAACATTACGATATTATACAACCTATGCTTGAGGGAAAGGAGACAAATGGAGAAAGTAGGATGGAGAAGGTGGAATGAAGGAAAGATTAAAAGGTAGAAATAAGGAGGGAATATTGAATGAAGACCCCTGCAAAAGCAAAAAGAAGGAAAACATTCAGAGGAATAAAAAGAAGGTAAAGCACAATATTAAGAAAACTAAAGGGAGAAGTGAAAAAGCGTACGGGAAAGATAGAAAAAGAGGGAAATAAAGAAAGATAAAGGAAGTAAGAATGGAGGGAAGAGAGAAGGAAAATGAAGTCGAAGGGATAAAGATAAACAATGATTGAAAGAAGGGGGAAAAATAAAATCTACAAAAGATAGCGAATCGTTAGAACGAAAAAAAAAAAGAGTTGGTAAAGGTAAGAAAAAAAACGAAAAAAATAATCGAAGAGATTTAACGCCAAATTATACAACGAATAAAAGAAGCAAATTGTAAATGGAAACGTGACTGATTATTCGCTTCCATGATCAACATATTGTCCTTATGATTTAATTCTCATTGGTTCGTTTATCATAGTTGATAAACTCCCGTCGTTTTCTTCTTGATTTGAACAATAAATGTGCCTTGAATTGCTAATCACAAAAACGATTTATATAATTATAACCGGGCGCAATCGAGCGAATTTCACTGACGGGTTTTCAACGATCGGACGATGTAAGAATTATACACTATTCTTCAAATGTTACAATATGCTTCACGTATATAATTAACACTCGTTTCTCTGATGGAACTTAGTAACCATGTCATGTAAAAGAACTATTGATGGAATAATGATCAGTTTTGGGAATTGTTAAATTCTCTCCAGAAGTAGAAAAGAACCATGAGTTCAAAAATGCGTCCGGCGTCATAATGTCCATGTCAGTGATTTCCTATTTTAAAGTAATTCGATATTATCTAAAACTAGTATTACTAGTTGTGGTAGTGGGAGTTGCATATAAGCAGAAGGAGGAAGAGGAATTAGAGAACATTTGGCTATCATAAAGAAATTGTGAGTTTAAATTAAAGTAAGTGTACATTTTTATTGATGACTGTTCACAAGTCTCAGTGTTCGGTATTCTATTTGATGAGTGAGCTTTAAATGGATGTCAAATTGATGTTTATATATATATATATATATATATATATATATATATATATATATATATATATATATATATTTATATATATATATATATATATATATATATCCTACAATGATAAACATGACTGCGCACCACTCATAACCACCTGCAACAATACACTTCCGCACAGATTATCAATTGGAGAAAGAACATCTTCATCCTTAAAACATATCTAAAAGAAATATTCACAGATCTGTGTATCATCACTTACCTCAGACCCCCAAACATCAAAGACATGGTTAACAGCAACAATATTATGAATGATAAAGTTTCACACAACAATATCCCTAAGGCCACTAAATTACTAAATTCTGTAAAGCATACGACAAAAGACAATCTATGTTGCAACAACCTTAAATACACCAACACCTTCGGAAGGACTACCACCAAAGAGAGTTACCACGTATACCACAGCACATTATATGCCTTCTAGAGTGCAATAGATGCAAGTTACAATACATAGGTAAGTCCGAGTGGCAATTTAACATTAGACTTAGCAATTACAGACACAGAACAAAATCACAAAACGATCGCAGCCGACTTCCCGTTGAACTACACTTTTGCTCACCAGGCCACAGTTTTGCAACGGGCGTTAGCTTTTTCATCATCGAAAAAATAGAAAAAATACTCCCATGGACATAACTAAAGCTCAAGAAAGACTTGAGGATATTTGAATCAATACTCTCAAAACCCTGTCTCCTTATGGACTTAAGACCAAACTCAATAACCCTAATCACACAAATCTCTAATTCATAAACCTCCTACAAACAACCTCACATCCACATTTACCCCACCTCAGATATATTCAATACTGAAACTTCAAAGTCACTCAGACCCATAGCAAACTCCACCTTAGCCAGTCATATCACTTGTTAAAATCATAATGACTTGTAAGATTGAAACCTATATAGTTCCTTAACCTCATCATCCCTCCGTTTACACTATCCCGAACATACCTACACAATCTAACAACTCATCACTTCTGTTTTACCCTAATACCTTATATCCTCTCGAAGACCCACTGCTGCTGCTACTTAACCATTGGCTTCATCACTGGCTAGACTTTCTCTCACACAACAGGATGCCCCCCAGCAGCCTGGATATCATCTTTTGCTGACAAAGCAAAGCTCCTGATTGTGGACGCAGGTTCCACATCAAACTTATAATCCCCAACAGCACACACACACACACACACATACACACACTACTCAAGATGGGAATATCTCCCGAAACATGTGTAAATCATTAATAAAATCATTTACAGATAAATAAACTTAACTTCAAAACACTTAACTGTCCGTCTCACTCTCTACAGTTGATATCATTTATATATATATATATATATATATATATATATATATATATATATATATATATATATATATATATATATATATATATATATAGTGTCATCCGCAGACAGCTGTTTCGATGAATTACATCTCTTTAGTTTGGCTATAGACACTCCATTATTCCATCCAGTACCACAAGGCAGGATCGAAAACTTCGCTACAAAAACGGAGACCGATATACTACCTCTGGGCTACAGAAATGGCCGGCAATAAGGCTGAATTCAAGGAAAGAATGGAACCTTTCATCCTAATTCATAACGGGTACGTTCTTCGATTAGCATGAGCAGTAGTTCTAATAGGGATCAGCACACGGATAAGTCTTAGAATGATAAGCAGAGAGTTGGCCTCGCGTTGCATAATTACCTCATTAGATGAATGATGCCCTTTATTTCACTCAATATGTGATCTGCCATGTCCCGTGCCACAGTTTTACAATATTAGCTGATGTGCTGAATGCTTCAAAATGCATTTCAAAATTGGACGATATTTGGACAGAATAAAAGGTGCGAATTATCCCCCTTGCAACGAGATTCATATACGTATGAAACATTGCTGACGAATTAAAGCAGCAATTTTTAAGACGGATGGAGGAGTCGATAAATAAATCCCTGTTAAAACGTGTAATTCTGTACCAAATTATAACTTTCAATGCACGGAAGTAGAAATTTGAAGCAGTTACACGGAGAATGACAAAACATGATTTTCTTTTGTTCTCATCAATTTTGATATATTGTTTTGAAAAATAGATTCTACGAATTATATCAAATAATGACCCGCGTAGCATTCTGAAGAAATCTTATATACAACGAGTATTAAGTGTGTTTTCTTTTTTTGTATACTTTGGTTAATTCTAAAATATTCTGTTTGAATATTAATATTAAGAACATTTTACTGGTGGTTTGGACCGGATTTATCTCATAAAATTGACATAATTCTCAATGTAACCTGGAATAGAATTTTTCATAACATTTATTGAATCAAATTAAATGTTTTTTCATTTGGATACATTTTTAGTATATATATCCATCTCTTACAAAAAGACAAAAAGATTACAAGAACAATATACATATATATATATATATATATATATATATATATATATATATATATATATATATATATATATATATATATATATATATATATATATATATATATATATATATATATATATATATATATATATATTTGTACATATGAGAAAAAGGAAGAAAATCACCAGAAAGGTAAATGCAGAGATTTAGGAATTTGGATTTCATCCATACATGCATACTTTAAACATGTATAAATCCACATACGACCACACATACAGGTACATTCACACACAAACAAACAAACAAACAAACATATATATGTATATATATATATACGTATATACATAGAAACAGAGAGAAGGTGGGGAGGAGGTAGAGGGAATAAAAGAGAGAGACGGTTTGGGTTGGGAGTGAGGAGAACATATAGATATTAAGTAAAGGATGCTGTGTATGCTAGATGATGAAACAGAAAAATAATTTTAAAAATTGCTAAATCTAGCTCTATTCTTACGTGCATGCAATCATTTCAGATTCATGAGAGCAGGATTTATGAGTTTGGGTCAACGACCGCCCTGCATTGTTAATCCGTCAATACTGGAAATCCTCCTGGAACGCCACAGCGTTGAATACGATGTAAAAATGGATTCTTATGATAATAAAACTGGGAAAGAAGAGCAAAAAAATCTAATTCATATAGAAATAGAATTTTGTCAAATTGCCGTTTGCGAATGTCGGTTGTAGTGGGGATTCAACATTGGCAGGTAATGGGATGTGGGAGCGGAAGCATTTGTTTTAATCTATTTTGTATGTAAAAAGGTTTGTATACGTCAGAAAACAAGAATTTGTTTAGATGAACTGAGGATGAATGAGGTAGAAAGAGGAATTAAGAGATTAAAAGAGAGAAAGAGAGCAGAAAATCGCCATCGGTAGATATACAAAATCTATGATATCAATTATTCATTTTTACAGCGAATACGGACTGATGTAAGCTATAGACAAAGCATAATCTCTTCAGTTTTCCACCACATTCAGTACGGTCGGTTTTGTGGTAAGTTTCTCTTCCTCTAACTCTCACAATTTAGTCTGGAAAGTTTCCCTCAGCATTAAACATTGATAAACCTTCTGATTTTTTTTAATTTTTTTTTTTGGTATGCAACTTCTGTCACTTTTTCCCCAGAATCTGTTGATGTGATTTAAGTAATTCCCTTCTGTGCTATTGTTCTACATACACCTTATTATTATAATACTATTTACCAATTTCCAGTTGTTAAGATCATCAGAACTTTCGAGGATTTCAAAATAAAAAAGTTTTATTGGCACACAAGAAGTGTTCTTTAAACACTTTTTACCTTTCAGAAATGATTTTGATCGACAACTCATGTCATACATTTTACTTGTTATTTATTTGTTTTATATCATGGATGTTACTCTATACTATACCTTTTTAGATTCTGGAAACAGAGCTCAAGTATCGAGCAACTAACTGAACGAAAAGTGTCTTATAGAGATGCATCGATGGAATTGAATGAAATAAATCTCAATTTCATTGGAAAATTTGAGTAGTGATTTGTTCCATATATATATATATATATATATATATATATATATATATATATATATATATGTATATATATAAATATTTATACATATATATATATATATACACATATATATATATATATATATATATATATATATATATATATATATATATATATATATATATATATATATATATATATATATATTAATGCTTGGAGAAGGGATTCGGGAATGAACATAAACAGAAGATATATGAAACAGCTTAGATTTTGCCTACAACGTTCAAATGACGTCAAAAGTATTGGAACAATGTTAAAGCATGATCTAACTTGGGTGAAAAAGTATAAATAAGGATGAACAAAATGAGGGCAAAAGTGAGGTTCAACGTCCTCAAAAAGACTGCAAGATTAGAGACCGATGGTCTTATACTGCTTGATAGGTACATTTAGCCAGGATAAATAGGGAAGTCAGTCTCATTCCATAGAAGCAAAGGGGGGAATATTGAAAGATACCCTGCCATTGAGTTTAGAGCGTAAAATGCATCATACAAGCTATGAATCACGGATGAGAAACCTTGAAAATACAAAAACGAACTGAAATCAAATTAGAATCGAACGGAGAGCCATGCAAAGTGACATGCTAGGGATAGCTCTGAAAGAAAAAAGAATCAATGGGTATCTGTGAAGGATATTAATATCATAAATGAGCAACAAAATCAGATATTATTTTAAACCCTACCAAGGAGAGATCACAACAGATTGTGCATAAGACTTACTAATTCGTGCCCATAGAGGTAAACGCAGTCAGAAAAAAGGCCAGACATGACACGGGGGGGGGGTGATAGAGAAAAAAAATTGCTAGTAAGATATGTCGAATGATAGCGCAGTTGTAAACTTCATGGACAGCTTAGTACAGCGAGAAGAATTTATCTTTTTTGGTGCCCAGTGGTGATTGGGGTCGTCAATTATAGCTCATATCCCAGTTAAGGGTGATTCTGTGTACATCTGATTGAAATTCTATTTACTCGTTATTTTACGAGACATCTTTGTTCATTCAGATGATGTGAAAGTCAAAGCAAAAAAAGTACTGAATGGAAAAACCACTCCCCATCACTGCTTGAAGAGCCAAATGCAAAAAAAACATATATGATAGTTGTATCCTTTCAACAATGTCTACCTTTATCTTGACCACTAAAAATCCATTTTTATTATTACCTATATAGTAAAATATTTTACAATATATTCTAGCAGAATAATTGTTCTAAATAAATTTCCATAGTAAATAACAATCTTTGAATTTACATTGTACGTATACCAACGTTATTCTATTTTTAATACCTTGTTAACTCCCATAAGTACTAACTTCACGATTGAAAATTCTATTATATTGAAATAATAGTCAACAAATTCAGATTATATTTATGGTAGACCTGCCCTGTTGGTCTCCATACAAACACTGGAATAATGCAAGCAAAAAAGCAGGAAATGTGACAATACTCAGTCGGAGAAATTAATACGAAACTAGGGCGCCCATAGTCTGAATCGGCTGTGATATTGTATGTAAAATAAACACTGGTGGAAAATAAATGATTGAAAGAAAATACCATTGCTAGACTGAAGTGTAGATAGTCAAAACGTTATGAAATAATGCGCAATACTAAGGAAACTTTTCAATTACCAGACTGTATACAATTCAAAGAAAATCAATGAGTTAAAAGCTGAAACGCCATGTTGAAAATTGCCAATATCCCGACACTGTTACAAATAATGTATGGAATAATGATTATATTCAATTATAGGACACCAGACAATTATCATCAATCTGTCGACACAAATATTTATGACATTGTGATTCGCTGCGTGGTTGCGATTTCGCTGTCGAGGGAAGACATGGAAATTCAATGCTGAACATCGGAACGTTCATTTGCTTATTTTATTGCCCATTAAGAACCAAATTGTGAATCAAGTTTTCTTGCGTGTAACATCATTTCCGAGATATAATGTACTTTTTCCGAAACGCTGTAGGATATTTTACTGTAATTTTTAATTATTTGTTTTTTGTTTTGTTTTTTTGCTGAAATATATGATCATGTATGAAGTCACTCCTATATGACTGCATATTTTGAAATGAATGTAATTTACACTCGCCCACACATACCAAGATACACACAAACTCACACACATATATATACACACACACACACACATATACATATATATATATATATATATATATATATATATATATATATATATATATATATATATATATATATATATATGCACACACATACATATATACCATTTCCTAAAGTTTGCTACACACCAGTTTTTGTATTTTCTGAAAAAAGCGAAATAGTGTTCATTTTTTTCTAGCAAGCCATTGAATAAACATCGTACACATTTTTCCTTTCCCTCTCTTCTGATAGATAAATGAATATAGGCGGACTGGTATCATATTTCAGTCCCTCACTTATTGCCATTCAGTTCTTTTCTTCATGCCTGTATTGTACGTGTCTTTTCTCATTTTTTAACTATTCTTTCCGTACAACTTTAAACATCTCATGGTTTTGTTTCATATCATTACATTTAATTCTTAACAGCTTCTATTCTCCCAAATGCAGGTCACAAGCTGGATTGTCAGCCCAGTTCCCTAATGTAATGAGTCCAATACTTCCTGTTTGTCTCACTGTTGTGGCTTCCAGCCAGGCAAAATAACCTTACAGAATAACCGTTCCTCCTCCATCTTCAATTTTTCCATCCTAATACAAGAATTTATCTTCCCTGCATTTTCAGATATTCTTTATGAAATATCACTTTATAGAATAAAAGCACGGATTGATTACTTTGATACATTCAGCTATAAATCTGAAGAAAGAACATGAAAGGAGTTGTCTGGATTAGAGTTACAGTTTGGCAGAACAATACAAGTTGTCTATAAAAAATAATTAATTTTTTGCCGTTTAAGAGGAGTAAATAAGTGCATTTACGAGGATGTCATATGTCAATCAAAAGCATGGATGTTGGATTTTTCACACAAAGGATTTCAAAACGTGGTCATGTATGCAATCATTAGACCCAACGAATTAGATATTTTGCTGCTGATATGACGCTGTATTTCATATTGCAATTCAAAATGGTTCCTGGAGTATAAAATGTTGCAAGGAACAAAATAGTGAAATAATTCAAATAAAATCACGAGTAACAAATATTCTTCAAAAAACACAAATGTACAACGCATGCTTATGTTCTTGGACATTTTGATCTTTTTCTTATTTTTATGATTATTGATTCCGCTATTTATGTAAGGGATTACTTATTTTTGAAAATGGCTGACTACATTGACATTGGTCGGTTAAGAGCTCCTTTTTCGAATCACTACTCCCTCATAGAATCATATCAACAATTAGAAAGAGTGTAAAACCCCACATAAAACCCTAAAACAATACATTACCATCTTTACTTCTGTATTTGTGATTTCCCATTGGAAAAGGATTGTTAACGAAATAGAAATGGCATTACCAGCTGTAGTAGTTACAGCAAAAGGTGGTAGGAAAGAAAAGTGAGGATAGCTCTCCTGAAAATTTGTTTATTTAAATAATAGATAGTTAGTTCAAATTGGGGGAAGTGTATATTTTTCGTCAGTATTTTGTTCTGGAGTCTTAGTGAACGATTACTTTTTGATAAGCGGGCTCTGAGTATGCATAACATTTTTATCTATAAATGTTTGAGAGGGAAAATAGCCAATTGTACCAATTTTTGCCATCAGTTTTAGCTATTGATGACAAACGATACTTGACAACACAATAAAAATCTTGATACGTCATTTTTTGATCAGAGAAGATAGAATTTTAGTGACGTAATTCACCCTCTCCGTTGTTTAACATAACTTGGACTGACCTGACAAAAAGTTTCTGATAGAGATGCATACGATTGAAGTATATAAGAATATTACTCTTTTCAAAATATTGAACAAAATACTTATTATGCAAGAGAAATATGTTCCTTTAAAATACAGGATTTACTCGAGAAGTTATAATATCCAAGCAGTATTCAATTCATTAATTTAATTTGAAACCTCATCTTTACTTCATCTCAATTTTCCTCTCTTTTACTATGTATAAAATGATTCAAATTATCTAATTTAGGAGGTTGATCCCTGCTGAATTATGATATATATTCATTCGATGAAACTTTAGTTTTATTCAAGTGAAATATTTTATTCAGAATGCAGAGTAATCCAAAATGGTGGAAAACGAGATTGCAATCAGCTCTGTTTCTATAAACTTCAAAGAAAAGCTGAAGAGTCATTGATATAAAATCTGCTTCATTTGATAATATCAATGGCCTCTCATATCTCCAGAACAGACGTATACTTTTTAAACATGTTTTTTTCTTCATAAAGCCAAAATATCTTTCAATTGATTCGTTGGTAGCACAAAGATGCTTCTAACATCTTCTTCTTACACCGACAAAAATGAAAAAAGAAAGATATAAAAATAACACACATTCCGTGGAGCCTGTTTTTCGTCACGTAAAGCAGTTCTCCAAACGTTTATACGCAATAATGTGTCTCTATAATAGAATTATGTTGACCGTTAACTGCCGGAAATCGAAAATATATGGCCTGCAACCTTTCTTTTTCAACTAATTCGCGAGAAAGGTATTTTATTTTACCAGGCGAATTGTAGACCTGATTATAGAGGTCAACCGAAATATTGATTTATCTCCTTTGAACGCCAACGTGAAAAGCTTAAAAATGAGAAAAACAGATTCGTCTTTAAAGTCACAACGTCTTTTCAAATTAGGTTTGAAACACGTAATCATTTATGAACACTCTCTAAGGGTAATTTGCATTACAACGTTGATTTTCAAACGGGGAGCTCTGACTCCTGTAAACTGAATTTCCGAAGAGTTGAATCAGGGTGGATTTTCAGTCAGGAGTTGAATATTTGATGAAGAATATAGCGGTCGAAAATATTATCATTTGCCCCTTAATTATATGTTGTTTGACACATATTTTGTGTAAGATTTGCCAGACCTCTCTATCATGAGCGTTGCAGCGCCAGTACTTTCTTAAA
This sequence comes from Thysanoteuthis rhombus, assembly GCA_963457665.1. Taxonomy (NCBI): domain Eukaryota; kingdom Metazoa; phylum Mollusca; class Cephalopoda; order Oegopsida; family Thysanoteuthidae; genus Thysanoteuthis; species Thysanoteuthis major. The sequence continues at coordinate 18,608,235 of OY735223.1, forward strand.
TTGTTCAGTTTTTCAAACCATCTTTTATTTTGTTGGCTACGATTTTGCATGTTGTCTCAGGCGAACCGCTTTGTGAGTTTTGATGTCCTGTTGTTATATGTCGCAACAAGACCGGCCAATTGCCATGTAAGTAATCTAATAGATTCTCAGATATCTTGATTTCTGTTTTCCCTCTCGACCGTCTTAGGATCACTAAGTATTATGGTGAACAAGGTCCTCTCCAGTGTACATTGCATAGTTCTCATTTTGAGCATTAATTTCCCGATAAGGTTCCACCTTTCTCTTCCATAGGATTGCATTGATTGAGTACCATTCTCATTTAAGGACTGGTGAGATTTTCTTACTCTTAAAGATTGTGCTTGCTACACCGAAAGCCTGCCATGAAAGAGTAATCATTTGCTTGATATTTTTTTTCATTTTAAGATTTCGGGGGGTCTGTTGTGTATAGTGGATGCAGTGGTATACTTCTGTCAGTTCTGCATTTTTGATGGGTGTAACTTTGTTTGCAACGTGTTCATTTTACATGGTATTTGTTTTACTGACGTCCGTTAGGAGGAACCAGCTATCGTAAGGGATGCTATATTACCTGAGGTGCAAAGAACCACTGCTTAGAGATAGTGATTTTGTTTTGTTTGTTTTTTTACATGTTAAGGTAGTTTGTATTCAAGCAAAATAAAAATACGAAAAAACAAATGCTTTATCCGTTGTACCGGCCAGATTTTTGCTGCATTAAGCCTAGAAGTACTGCCTTGAATTTTATATTGCCAATATATGTTTTATTCACTCAGTTGGATTATTCGTAATACATGGACGAAAATATGTAGCATTCAGAGAGAATAGAATGCATCATGTATTTGCAAAGATCCGTGAATCAAACTTGCAAAACATTATACTACAATGTTGCTAAGCCTGCGTCATGCAAAAAAAAACAAACAAAAACGAACCAATAAATTTCAGTATTATGTTAGATATAGAGTGTGGTTATCAAATAAAAAGAATGGACTTAAGTAAATCGAATCATCGCGAACTTCTGCAAACTATGTGGATTCCATTGACTGAAGGCCATACACGAACAACCCCTGCAAATATAAATTCACCCGTATGTTCAGTCATGCGGGCACTACAAATCAGTCTACCATCTTTGTATTTAAAAGCATGCATGTCACTCTAATAAATTTTCTGACCATAAGAGCAACTTTGATCAAAACTGAATTACGTTTTGTAGTAATCAACAGAAATGACTGTTGGCATAGGTCGAGATGGAATAATTACATATTCCTCAACGGTGTAAGATGTATGAGTTTCAGCACAAATTTATTGGGAAAAAAAAGCAGGTTTTCAAAGTACGCCATTCACTGGAGAGCGTTGCATAACAAACTTGCTAGTTTTTGTACGACGAATTGCCTGATTATGTTATAGAACAAGATCCACATGCAATGTTTAATGTGCCAGCTATTCACATAATGTGAGGAATTCTGAAACTTGATCCATTCTCAAAGAGTTAAGGTCGTAACTTGCAAGCCATACAAACATTGTTACATTTATGGTAAGAAGACATAGTCGACAATCCCCAATCGTTTCAATTTCCTTGCATCACTTTCAAGTTCAAATACCTATAAGCAATCTCTTTCTTGTTTATTATAATGCAAGGACTAAAACAACACAGGGGGCTGGACGAGCTTTCAAGAGTCAGAGATGTGGTCAAGTTCGACCAACAGTCAAGTGTCCAATTATTCAAAATCACTGACATATACCCTTGAAAGGTCAGCAGGTGTAACTGACCAAAATTTATGTTTGTGCAATTTAACCGGAAATGATAAAGCCCACAACTTCAATAATCCTGCAGAACAGCGTTAACTATAATTGATGCACCAGCGGCTCTGGTGCTTCTCCACTGGATGGCAACAGGTGGTTATCTGTGATGAACCATCTCTCAATAATTTGTTATATGTTGGCTGTGACTGTTCCACCGTTTTCGTAAATTCCCAAACCTAATGCGCTCAAATTCATCTCTGCTATTAGCTTTCAAACATGATAATGTGTTAGGAAGACTTGAAAATTTCACATTCAGAAAAGTATAGTATGATTTCTCTGTATTTAATGTACTATATTTGTTTTGTAGAGCTTTAGAGATTTGTGATGACCTTTATTGGAGGCTCAAAGGTGTATCGTTGAATTATTACCTGACGTCCGTTTGTCAGTTAAAAGTGATAACCAAACATTTTGGAAGTACGGACGCCACAAAATCGGTTGTTTAACGGGAGTCACGGTCAATTTAGTTTTTCCTTTTTTTTCTGGTTTACTTAATGCTTGTGTATATAAGACAGGCTGCATATATACACTTGATTCAGGAAACGTCGAGCAGTGTCAATATATATATATATATATATATATATATATATATATATATATATATATATATATATATATATTCCGATAAATGTGGACATTCACACTCTTTTTATGCCCCAAATTAAGGCTCTCTGGGATATGTGTGTTTGCTCGTGTATGCATTATTAAACGATTAGAAATTTGAGATGGGCCGCCGGGAAATAGAGTTTACGGGTCAAGTGCCGATAGTGTTCGACACATTATCTGCCTTCCACCATTGGATGGAGATTATAAGTTGATGTTCTGGTTGGATATTTATCCAGATTACGCGTATTTTCTGTAAGAGGGTTTGGAAAATGCGAAAGGGAGACAGTATGTATAGAAAGAGTAATGGAAGTTTTACCTTTGACAGTAGAACGACGAGAAGAGTCAAAGGACATGAATAACAAAGAAGTAATCAGAAAAAAGGAATGGTATTCAGAATGGAAGGCGAATTTTGAATGAAAAATGAAATAATCAGGACTACCGACCTTGCCATTGACAGCATTCCAACTTGCATTCTGGCTAACGCCACGGGTAAAAGCTGAACGTAATCATCATAAAAACAAGAGTATATAACCAGCGCATCTACCAATGGTCACCAATGGAGCTGGAACGTAACAAAGAAACTGACCCTCAAACTGAAAAGAGATCACATGACAGGGCAATATATTGGGAGAAAAACAAAAGCCTGACATATCATACAATCCATTAGAAAACTGAAATGGCTATGAGTTGGTCATATTTCAGAAATGGTAGAAAACTGGTGAACATCAAGTTCCACAACATGGATCCCCAGAAACCACATGTGAAACCGAGTTGCCAGAATACAAGATGGAGAAACAAACTAGACATGTTCAGAAAGTATCGCATCCATGACACCCATGGTGGAAGGGTCTCGCAAATCTCAGGAATGTTTAATGTCTGACAACAGACAATAAAATATTGATGAGGATGATGAAGTGGAGAAGCACAGTCTTTTGGGGCTCAATAATTGATATTTGGCATCAAAGACAAACGCCCCTCCCTTTTCATCTCTTTTTCTCTCTCTCTCCCCTTTTAAAACGCTTATGTTTTGTGTATCGACAGAAACGGTTATACTATCCTTCCAATATGACTATACAATGATACATTTGTTAGAGAAAATGTTGATATTGAATTTACATTTCAATTCGTTAGCCGATAAAACAAAAGAAATTGAGGCAAATGAAAAATCTAGAGCTTTGTCCTTTTATTTGATTTGATCTAACATGCTTTAATGCCATTACATTCTCTTATAAACACTGGTGCTGCTACTCTACAACCCTCTCACCATTTTGATCCACCAGCACCGAATACTCCCAAAAGTGGGTAACGCTTTATGGACATATCCTTTTTATACGCTTGGGACATTTGGGATCCTCGGTATAGCAAGTGAACGATGTATATACGTAATGCAATATATCTCTGAGGGATATGAAATGGTTTGATGAATTTTCCGAGAGCAATAGTGCGAGTTGAATACTAACTACATCCGGTGGGATTTGAACACGGCGTGCTGTTAGCCATTAGGCAATCCCAAACTTTACTGAAATGTTTCACAAACTCACAATAGGCTGTGTAATTGTAGTCTAACATTTTGGTATTTTTTTTTTTTTTTTTGCAAAGTTGTTGGAAAACAATATCGGCACTTCCTGTATTCTTTGGGAGGTATATGCATCAATATATCACACTATACATACGTTCATTATTTTATGTTTCTTTGATTTTTGTGGATCTATCCATTATTGACTTCAACTGGAAGGAGATAGATCGATGACATTAACGCAGGTAATAGTCGAAGGGCAGTAGCCCAAATATTTAACAGGTGGAGTATGAAGTCTAAGCTCAAAAGCTACAATAAGAAACGTTCTGTAAACCATTTCCTAATGGCGATGTAGCTAATAACTGCTACGTTCCAAATGCCACTTGCCTCTCTACAACCGTCTATAAAATCACTCTCTAGGGTGACGGACGGGATGAGCTATAAAACACAGGTGTTGCACACAATAGAAGGTTTTTGATTTTAAGAAGTGTATGTCCAAGTCGGAAATTGCAATTTAGGGTTTTGGTGAAATGGGAAACAAATATTTTTTTACGAAAATTGCCCTGAGAAAAATGCCAAACATTGATAACACAGGAGTCATAGTGATCCAGCATTTAGCGTACATATGAGTTGTTATAGTTAAGCACTTGAACTGCAAAAGGTTACAGCAGTTCACCATTTTCAATCTAAATTTATCTGAAAACTTCTAACTATAATATTGAGGTGCGTATAATAACGTGAATTATCATAGATTTGTGTGTACATAATTGAATACACGTTATGATGTTGTTTTTTTCGTTTGGAATTGAAGCTCAATCGGAGAGGAGCTGATTACCTGTGGAAATAGATTAAATAACATGAAATACATAAGAGAATCAGCAAAGAACCAATGAAATAAAAATATCTGTAAATGAAAAGAAGAAAGACACTTTAAAAATTCATGATTAATTTATCATAACCTGAGATTCTTTCACACTCAAGTTTTCTCAAACAAGCTCTTGGAAGATATCAATCGTGATTCGGTTTCCGGACGCCCACATGATCCATGCTTCGCACATGTGTACTGAAAAGGTCTGCATTTCTATCTTTATCGATTTCATAAATTGGATCCCAACTATATTCAAGTCATACATACTAGAAAATTTACTTAAAATTTTCATTGGCAAAATTGTTGAGGAATTTATACGATTTCTTTGGAACAAAATATTTATTAAAAAGATGAATAATCCTATCGATGATGTTCCCAGTCTTTTACATTTTATGCTTAAAATCAAACAATAAACAACAAACTGATATGGAATATGGACAAGAAACATAATCTATACGTACTTCAGAGCTGATAACATTATCAACCTTCTTTAGACATTTGCTGCTAATTCATGCTGATCAAAACCATCTCGTAAGTTCTTTTTTTAGTAAACAGTAGTAAACAGTAATGAACAGTAACCTTTCGCAATGGGGGGGGGGCACCAGCTGTCAAGGCAGCTAGTTTAGTATCAAACTACACAAGTCAACGCCCACAGACGATAAAATCTAGTTTATAACCGTATTCCTTATTTTCATGATATGCTCAGAATTGTATAGTTGTTTTTTGCTTTCATACACTTGCAGTTATTATCATCATCATCATCATCATCATCATCATTATTATTATTATTATTATTATTATTATTATTATTATTATTATTATTATTATTATTATTATTATTATTTGGAATTGTACACCAGTTACCTGGTGGTAACTGCTGGAATTTGAGTGACAGCAAGTCTTCTCAAGTCTCCAGTAATACTGCAGTTTACAGTTCCACTCCGGTTGCCTGGTGGTCATTGCTGAAGGCTGAGTGACAATAAGTCTCCTCAGGTCTCCAGCCAACATATCCTTCCTCCCACATCCATCATGTCAACGCTGCGACTCACATTTCCGCTTTCATTCCCCTTCCTCTGTTGGGTCACCATTAACATTCAAAGTTGCAGTCCATATATTTCTTACACTTTCCTCAGTATCCGCGCAGTTCCTAGCAGTGCTGTGGTCTGTACAGTCTCAATCCTTCTCCTTCTCCTGATCTCCTCTAGTCTCACCTGCAGTGTCTTCGGGACAGTTCCTAGTGCGCCCATTATGACTGGTACTACCCTGGCGTTCATGTTCCACATCTCTTCAATTCTCTTGCTAGGTCCTGGTATTTTTCCCGATTTTCACTCTCCTTTCCTTTTTAATCTATGGTCTCTAGGTACAGCCACGTCTACTATTTAGCAGGTCTTCCTTTTCTTGTCAATAATTACTAAGTCCAGTCTTCTTGCCTGGATGAGGTGGTCAGTTTGGATGTCAAAGTCCCAGAGTAGTTTGTGGTTGTCATTCTCCAGGACTGCCCCCGGTTTGTGCCGATACCACTTTTCTGCATGGTTGAATCCAATCATGTCACTTCGTTCCAAGTGTATCATTGTTGCTACTCTATCGTGTCTGTGCTTATACTCCTTCTGAGCCAGTTGACTGCATTCACTAGTTATGTGATTAACGGTCTCATCTCTTTCTCTGCATAGGTGGCACTTGCTGTTTGTCTGTGTTCTGCCGATTTTTGTTTTTATATAGTTTGTCCTTATGCTTTTGTTCTGAGCTGCCATGATGAGCGATTCTGTTTTTCTCTTCAGGTTTCCCTTTCGTAACCATGTCCATGATCTCTCGTATGCCACATCTTGTATCTGTCTTTTGAACTCTCCGTACAATTTTTTCCTTTCCCATTTTATTCCTAGTTTGCTGTACTGCTCCATTGTTTTCTACTTTGTTGCTTGTTGCCTGTTTCGTGCACTCTTTATGATTTCTTCATCGTTTGCTTGGACGTACTTTTCATGATCTGCTTTAGCTCTCTGGACATGGTCCTCTTTGCTTATGAAGCCCCTTCCATCTTCTTTTTCCCAACGTATGTCTATCCGTGTCATCTCTAGGGTGTAATGCTTTATGCAGTGTCACAAGTTTCCTTGTTCGCCTGTCCATTGATTGGAGTTCTTCCTTTGTCCATCCTAGGAATGGTCCTGCGTATCTAACTACTGACACAGCCGAGGTGTTCATCCCTTTTATTTGATTTCTGCTGTTCAATTTGGTTTCTAATATTTTCTTTATCCTTCTAAGGTATTCTCTCTTTATTTTCTCCTCCATCTCTTCCCGTTTCATCGTGTCACATTCAAGGACGCCCAGGTATTTGTATCGCTCTTGTGCGGTCAGTGCTCTAATCTTACTGTTGTCCGGGAGTTCTATTCCTTCAGCCATAGTTAACCTCCCTTTGTGCATCACCATGATTGCACATTTTTCGTTTCCAAATTACATTCCGATGTCATCACTATTCTTTCACTTTCCCCTGTTTTTTGCAAACAATTTTATATCATTCATGTACATCAGGTGGTTGACTTTTCCTTTTGTTTTTGAGAAAAGGTATCCTTTGCTGTTCTTGGCAAGAGCAATGAAGTGTTGCATCTGTCGCATGTTTATTCCTGCAGCCAACGTTCTTCTCCAATTTTTTTGTGCTGTCTAAGCCTAATGATACCTTTGCAGTGTGGTGATACGAGACCATTTCACATCAGTGTTTCAATATAATAAAATGCGATTTATGGATATCTATTGTATTGAATACGCAGGGGATCGCTGAAATGAATTCAACTACTTCTCTTAACAAGTTATTCTCTTCCTGTCTGCCTATTACTAAAACGACATATATGAAACTTACTATCCAGATTATTAAAACCTTTATCAAATCTAATGTATTTTCAATTTTTATTTTAAACAAATATTTTGTTTTCACAGGTAAGGTCATAATATGATAAACGACATTATTTTGTTTTTTTTTCTTTGTGTGTGTGTGTGTGTATGTCCTTGTCTCTGTCCGTAGTGTGCTCAAATGAATCTTTTCGTGTGTGAAATATGGAATATATTGATGCTTGAACGTCAGACAAGTAAATAAACAAGAATTATTACTATAAATGTCGAGGGGTTGATCTGCAAAGACTTCAACTGTCGAACGGGCGAGGAATCTGGGAAAGACTGCATCGAATTGACAGCGCTGTGGGTCTCACCGGAGCAACAAGCTGACACTGTCTCATAAATAAAGAAATTGGAAATGTTGAGATCGATCCGGGGATGAAATGGGTCGGCAGTTTGTTTCCTTGCTAGGTGGGTATTTACGTACGACTAAGGGTTCATTTTCGTACCAGATGATTATCAGAATATCTGTCATGTATGATTTAGACGAATATCCTTCGAGGCAGGCTGAGGTTAATGCTGGGTTTGAAGAGGGAAAAAAGTTTGCTCTTATGATTATTGATTACTATTTGTAGTCATTCGATGGTGAACGTCCAACATTTTTCACTTGATTTGTCTTTTTAATTTTTTTTTATTTCTGCATTTAGAAAGAAAAAAATCATTCATCGTTTCCTGTGAATGTAAATCCTTTCATAAGAAAGGGAAAATATGCATTTTGAGTGATTTAAAGCACACACACGGACATACACATTTACATATATATATATATATATATATATATATATATATATATATATATATATATATATATATATATATATATATATATATATATATATATATATATATATGCAACGCTCTTCTAACTCTGGAATGGAACTCTCTAGTAGATGTGGATTATGCATAAGTAAATATAATGCTTAATTCTGACATTCTGAACGACCAGTTTTACCTAAGGTGAGAGTGGTCATCTGCCCCTGGGTACGAAACGGATTTTCCAATCCTACCCAACGGTACTGGAAGGGATTTCGAGTGTATCGCCACACTGAAGAAACAACTCTGTGGATGGAGAATATATATATATATATATATATATATATATATATATATATATATATATATATATATATCTTCGTATGTTGTGTGTGTGTGTGTATGTGTGCGTATGAGTGTTTATGCAAAAGAATCCTACTTTGTCGATATTTCCACCCGTCACGTACTCACACACACACGCAAACACACAAACACAGACAAATATATATATATATATATATATATATATATATATATATATATATATATATATATATATATTATGATGACAACTGAGCCAATCGAACTGATGCATTTCAAGGAAAAATTCTTAAACACTATCAACTAAAAAGGCATTCCCGTTAATAAGACTGCAGATAACTGAGAAATTTGAGAAAATTTGTCTATCATTTCAAACTGGCGAAGAAGTGGCATTTGAAAATAATTATCCAAGTTCAAGAATACATTTCAAAGTTTCACCGAAAATGTATGAATGGGGCGGTTGTAATCAAATGAACAAGATGTGAATTGAAAATATTATGGATATACTTTCCGATGTCAACACTCTTGGTATTTAACTCTATGTAATATCAATGAAGTATTTTTTCAATCCCTTATATTCATATATTCATATCTATAATGATAATAATCCTGAAGAGTAATTAAATCCATTCGATTTTTTCCATATCCTTCCCGTTATTTCAAGAGGTGTTCTGAATCTAACAATAGAAAATGCAAAAAATATGCATACATGTTTCTGTTCAGAAAGTTTTCCCTATGTTTTTCTTTTTGCCTTTTTTTTTGTTGGAATACTGTATGCACTAATTTTCCTCCTCCTTTATAGCTGCAAATAGTTTTTTTAGACCGTCTTTCTACTTCTGTGACATTTTGTGCCTCTTTGTAACAGAATTATTTAGAAAATAACGCTGTGCTAGTAACCGATAAACACAGAATTCAACATATTTCGATGATCGTACACTTTAAAGATCCTTTTTTTTTCTTTTTTTCTGTTAAATTACTCACGCTATATTTTGTCAGATATTCTACAGATATTTCTCATCTCCTTATGATGTTTGTCCCTTGGTGGTGAGAGGAATTTGATGAACTGCAGACATTTTTTGTCATCTCATTATAATTCAAAACCAAGAAAAATACAAGGGCTTGGCGTGTTCATGGTAAAAGGAGGTAAAGACTGTATTTCTTTATCTCAGAACGGTTTTCATCTACAAACGACAACTTTGGTAAGTAAATAGATTTTTCTAAAAGTTCCCTGTCGGATGTGAGCAATATTTACCTAAAACCAGCCAATCAATCATGTAATTGACTAATTATTTTCGGATCGAATTTCTCTGGTCAAGTCTATTGTTGAAAGAATTTTGTAACAAGACTCTTGTTTTTCGTTCCATATCCATCTATTATGGCGGAATCGTCATGTTTTCAGTCAAAAACAAACGCAAAAACAAATAACTCTCCTTGCTCTGAAAATTTGTGAGTATAACAAAGTTTATGATATTTTATCGCAATCATAACCACAATAAAACACCCGTAGATTATATTTTATATGGTGATAAGTTTTTGAAAGATACAAAGAAAGTCTGTTAGAGTTGCTACGGTTGGCTTTCGTTCAGAAAAAAAAAAGGTTTTGAAAAAAAGAATGTGGCCTTTAATCGAACGTGTATAAGTTTATACTTGCCTTTGTATCACATATTCTTCGGTTTGTTCGACCATTCACTCAGTCTCAAAAGGCAAACACTGAGAATTTATGCACAAGGCTACTATTCGCATCATGAGAGTCTGTGAACAGTTTAAAACTATTTTGATTTCCTCAGTGGCTTTTGAATAAGTGAGCTGTCAATACCTGAATATCGATTCTCTGTAAGTTTGCTTGCAGGAGTACTCCGAATTTCTACGAGTTAAAGACTTACATTCAATTTTAAAGGATTATTCGATTCAAAAGTAAAGCCACTTATAAATAAACACTTTAAGATCAGTTTTTTATGGCTTAAGGCTATAGAAACTGCTGTAGCCTAAACTTTAATCTCTCAGGCATTCTACAAAATCAAGACAAATCTTTTTCCAGATGAAGTCGCGCAAGAGATTTACTTTTTAACAGTTTTTACAAATCTGAAACTTGTTTACATCCGAATACATCTATTCACAATCTGGGGATATATCAACAGCTATTTTTGTATTGCCCCGAGTGTTTGCTTTAATCGAAATGAAGACAGCAAGTTATTGCCGGGTGCATTGCCGCAAGAATTTTTACAACCTTTAACTTCTCCGTTGCCAAATATATTTCCTAACGACTATCAGTTCTTTTAAACTATTTTCATGACTTCAAGGGACGTTTCTAGGGAAATCAAAAGACAAAACTCTCACCTTCGTGTTCCCCGAGTCCTTCAGTTCCCCAGCAATGTCTTGATAAGTTTCCAATATCTCACTTACTTTGATTTTTGCTCTGTTGTCTTTTGATTCTGCGATATCAACTTCATTTTATTAGGTTACTTTTATTTAAAAGATCTTCATTTTTCGACTAGTTTGGTTGATCAGTTTGAATTCCAAACCCTCGAGAATTTTCTGTTTTTTAATTGAATTTCTTCAGGTCTGTGGATATATCATAGTTTTGGATGTTCAATCTTGGTCGTTTGTAGGATTTTGAGTGATATCCTAACCAGCTAAGTCTATTTGTTTACCTCTATGCAAACGTGAAAACTTATAACATTGATAGTCTTTCCTCTGTTTAATCGATAAGTAATATCTTATTTTTATTTTTCTCTTGATCTCAATGTAATTTGTTCTCAAAGAATCGTCCTGGGTTGCTTTTAGAAAATTCCAATTGCAAGTTATTATTTTTCCACTTGATTCTTGCAAAAATCATACGGACTTTTATCTTTTTGGGGATTTTAAAACGTATTTTAGAGAAATCTTCAACAACTCTTTGTTCGAAGAAGTTTTTGCTACGTGTATCATGATATGAAAAGTCGATGGATGAACAGAAAATTGTCCATATATTCTAGAATAACTAATGATTCCAAATAAGCCATGGTTGAATAAATCTGACAACATTCATGTAAACCGGACCATAATCCTTTTGATTCGACTTTCTGTCCGTCTGCAAGAATGCTAATATTATTTTCGCTTTGAGAGCCGAATCAAATAGGAAAATCAAGACATTATCGACGACGTATCACGCCAAGGATATTTTCATTATTTTCCTTTTCTTTGCTGTTATGTGCTTGCTTTATCTCGTTGTTGTTGTTTTTTTATTGTATTCCAACTTTGTTGATTCATACATTGACGAATATTCTGGTTTGGATAATTATATTCATAGCTATGGTCGGCGAAATTGGGAGAATGACGCGCCGAAAGGTCTTCAGAGAGAAGACAAAAAGGAAATCTATAAAAAGATGACCGATACACAGTTACAAAGAAAGCGATAATCCATCATTATTCATATATTCACGCTAGAATTCAATACTTAATGTAACAAGAACTGCTGTTTTCTTAGATTTCAGACGAATCTTCGCACATCAGACCATTTTTAGAACACTACCAATCGGGATTGTTCCCACTTGCCTTGCTATATCCATTTTTGTTCTTTCCAGTATTAAATCAGTTGTGCTCCTAGTGAGTTCATAATTATGGGGACGACCAACAATACAACAAAAGTCTCAAAAACAGAAACAGATGGTTTATATAGTAGATTTCAGAATGATTGTTAGTTACAGCAGTGGTAATAATAGATGGGAAAATAGCTAGTATTTTTGACTAAAGTTTTTCACTTTATCGTTTATTTTGGGATTTCAGGTCATTTTCCCATTATACGACGGTAAAGTATACGGCATGGGTCAGGAACAAAATAGTAGTGTGGACAAAAAAGTATAGATGCCAGGATGTTTAAGGAGTACATAAATAATTAAACCAACGAAGCAAATTAAACATTTGCTTACATTCAATATTCAATTTCTTTAAAACTCAAAGTCCCTACTACAAGATATCAAAATGTCAGTTCTTTATGTCCGTTGATAGGGTTTTAGAGCAAAGAAAAACAAAATTGAAGTTAGCATTCAGATGTAATCCTTGCGTCTGCAAATTATTCAGAGGTTTATCAGTCAGTGTTTTTGTTAGCTCTGACCAGCGCTGGAAGAAGACTCCAACCAAATTTGGACATCCATTCTGCATTCTATAGATCTCCCAACGTGTTGCAAGGTAGTAAAACACGAAATCAAAATGAAAGACAAACCAAGACAGGAAAGGATTCGATACGATTTCCAAAACTAAGATACTTCATCTAAGAAATGATATTCATTACTGTATATTTTGACAAGTTTTCATCGTGATATACGTATTGGAAATTCTATGGGGGTGATATTTTGAATTTTAGTGCATTTATCCATTTCAAAGTTTTCCTTACAGTTTCAAACTGGCTCTGTTTAATACCTCATTATAAAGTCACTAATTTCAAACTTATCGAAACCGCTCTATTCAGAGTGTTGATTTATATATATATATATATATATATATATATATATATATATATATATATATATATATATATATATATATTCCAATATTCAGTACTGTGTAGTGTTTATGTGTGTCTGTGTGCGTGTGTGTGTCTGTGTGTTTGTACGTCGTTATAAGTTTCCCGTAAATTGAATCCACCATCAGATGCTCAGCTTTCGGAGCGAAAATTGGAATCTGATCTTCAAGGGTCATCCTGATGTGTGGGACAATTCTATTTGTGATGAAATCCGTGATTTTATATGCACATATATATCTATGGTTGTGTAATATATTTAGTATGAATATCTCCCTCTGTTTTTGTCCATTTTAATCGTTTTCAACATTTTTTTTTCAGATTCCAACCTAATAATAGGATGCTTCAAAGCTGTCAGGATACCTGTACGTATCACATCGATTCTGTCTGAGATACACTTCCGTGTAGAAATGTCCATAGTAAAAGATATTTGCATAGGAAAAATTGTAACATTCAAGTTGAAAGGTCAATGGTTACAAACAAAGTAAACAGAAAAAAGGTTACACCGTTAATCGTATTGGAAGATATATTCTCTTTGCAGGAGGGATCTGATAACAATCTAGTAAGTAGTAAGTAGGATCAAATAATGATAACTAACGAACATTTCTACAAGATGTTTGACTGTCTGTACGATAGGGAATATATCGTCTCAGTTCTTTTCCTGCAATCATATTTACACGACTGAAATGAAAAAATCAATTTATCAAACAAGGGAAGTTAATTGGCATCATAGATTCCTTAGAATTCGGGCAAATTTTATAATTAGATTACATTTTTCCCTCAGTGTTTTTATTTACTTAATTATTCTGAGATATGATCGTCTTTGTTTCCAAAGTCGCTCACCAGTAGACTCTCAAGTCTTGATCTGGCTTCAGCCCGAAGATTCAGCAATGTTGGGTTGTGCCAAGCCATAAAGTAAATCGATATGATCTATCTTAATCTTAAGCCATATATAGTCATTCTATGATGATATATTTTTATTTGATCAAGCATTGTTAACTATTATTGACTTTTCAATTGCAGATGATGGGAATTTCAGTAATTGGAACTTTATGGTCAACTGAATTGAATTTTCGGTTTAGAGTTATTGATAGCAATACCGTCCAATATTAGCTAGGTATCTCACGTTGCAGTATATAACTATTACTCCCCACCACCTCTCGCATATAATTTTTTTTTAATTATTATCATTTTTTTTCTTTTCTTTTGATTTCCTTATTTTGTAATATTGCTTCTCGTTGCAATCACTACGATCGTCAGTCTTTGATGGCAGTGAATAAGCAAGGTTGATCGGAAATGAATGAACTCAGAGTGACACTGAATCTCACATCCCTTTTGCACCAAAAAAGCTGTTATTTGTGGGGTTTCAGTCAGAGCAGTACAATTCAGATGAGATAAATATGAATCTATAATGCACTAAAGAAACTTGAATGAAGGGTGGAAATAAAATGTATTTGTTTGCTCTGAATGAGCAGGGACTTGAAAAAGAGCCAGTAAAAATCAGGTATTTTTTCTAAAAGTAGTGAACGGTCCCTTACGCTGGCTACAGCATCGTCTGTCTTTTCCAGGGCCCCATCCATTTTCGTGGTTTGTAAAATACACTTGTGAGCGATGAGTCCTCGAAAGGGGTGTAATTCCCTTCATCCTGAGATTTCCTCGGGAGCATTAGTGTGGAGGGAGATCTGGACGGAACTTGAGTCTCAGCTCAATGCGTTTATTTCCCATGCTCTCAACTGTAAAGCTGCAGGCACTTCCTAAGGGAAATTTGGAAATTGAAAAATCCACCGTTCATTTTTTCTGTAAACAGAATATTATTGATATTTGCTACTGACAAGTGACAGGTTGAAACAATGTGACTAGATTTAAGTTGTTTATCAAAATTTATATCTCTCTATCCATCCATCTATCTATCTATCTATCTATCTATCTATCTATCTATCTATCTATCTATCTATCTACTTACCTACTTATTTATTTATCCAGATTTCTCTCAGCCCTTAATGACCATAGAAAATTTATATCTATCTATCTATCTATCTCTATATATATATCCATATATCGACCTACCTACTTATGTATCTATCTATCCAGATTTCTCTCAGCCCTTAATGATCATAGTAAAACTTGATGTATCGCACACGCCTACTTATTTTGTTTCCAGAAAATCCCCTTCCCGAATTGGTTTTTAGTGTGTGTTGTGGGGAGGGTTCACTATGCAATGTGAGTCAATTGTAAGTTGTTTGTGCCCCAAACCAAACAGATGGAAAGAGAAGTAACTTATCATTTGATCAACCATTTTCAAAATTCTAATCAACCCCAACGCAGGATATGTAGTTGGCAAGTGATTCATAATTTCCTTTGGATTTTGAATATAAGCTTTTTTTTTTACGCATCTGAAGAAGATCATTGACTGTATAAATTAATGATTAAAATAAGTACCTTGGATCTTTACAACGAGACAGAATATCTGCCAAAGCAATTATAGTAAATTGCTGTCCAAAATAATTTTAAAAGAAAAGATAGATGAATGGAGATCCGATATCGTTTGATTTGATTTGATTTTTCTGAATTGATTTGATACACTGCTAGAAAAAGGGGTAATGTTGGAGAATGGGGTGATGTTATGAAAAAAGATTGGGATTTTGTAAAACGTGGGCGGGGACAAATGTAAAAAAGAAGGGTCAAAAAGTGGATCAAGGGAAAATTTCAAAGCTGGTGTTAATGTTTGAAAATATACGGGCCAATTTCCCAAAAGAGGAGAGTCTGATATAAAGAAATAATGAGATGTATTATGTTCAAAGAATGGCAAGAAGATCAAGAGAAGATATATAGTGTTAAAAGTGGAGGTTAAATGTTAAAGAAAACGGGAGTATCCTCTGCGATTTTAACCTATAAATGTGAGGGGGGAAAATTACATTTCATTTTGACCCCCGAGGAGGAAAATAAACGTGCCTCCTGACTTTGTCCCCTGAAAATAGAAAAACAAAATTCTCCCAGAGATTTTGAAAATTTTTACTTGATCATGTCTTGTAAAAAGGAAGAATTGTCAAAATCAAGAGGGAATAATCTTCATCTGCGATTTCGAAACCGCATGGAGAAAAAAAATTCCCCTCTGATTTTGACTTCTTGAACAGGGAAACATACTTCGTCGATTTTGGCAATCAAATTTGAAAGAGAAAAAATCCCTCCCATCGATTTCAAAACCTAGATGTGATAAAAATACCTTAACTCAATACTGTGCTTTGAAAGTTCCCATCAATTTTTTGCCCCCAAAAAGACCCCTTCCTCCCAATATGTATACTAAAACGGGGAAAAAAAACATGACTTTGATCTCTAACGTTGGAAAAGAGATTTTCCTTCGATTTTGACGCGCACACATTGAATAAATTTCACATTCATTTCGACCAATGAAGTGAAAAGAATATGTACTCTATTTCAACCCCTAAGTGTAAGAAGAAATTCGCCTCCATTTTCATTTTTTCAGAATGAAAATACAATTTTGAAATCTAAAATTAAAAATAATTTTACTTTGACTTTGTCCCTTTAAAAGTGATAAATGAACGACCCCTTTAATTTTTGCCCCATAACAGAAGAAAAATCCCTTCGAATTTGAACCCTTAATTAGGTGTAGTAACAAATCTTTGAATCTCATTTCGACTTCTAAAAGTTAAAAAAGAAACTACTCCAGAATTTTGGAAAAAGCAAAAAGCAAGAAAAACCTTCCCTTCGATTTTGATCTCTGAAAGTGAAATAAAAAATTCATCCCCAATTTTTTACCTCTGAAACTGAAAAAAAAAATACCCTGCCCCAGATTTTGACCTCTAAAAGCAGATCGAAATTTTCTCAATAAAGTTTGACCCCAAGTTCAAGAGAAAATGGATCACTTGTATTTTGAGCCTTTAATGAGAGGAAAAAATCATTCCCTGGATTTTGAATGCGAAAAGTGAAAGAAATCTTCGCTCAGTTTTGACCCCTGGAAGTTTTTGTTTTCTTTCAATTTCACTCCCCAGATGTTTATGCCTAAATTAACGAATAAATTCACTTCGATTTTGATTCTCTACCCTAACAGTGAAAAATGGGAGACACATTCGATGTTTGGCCCATCCCCCTTCCCTAAAAAAACAAAAACTTGAATTTAACCCTTGAAAATTGAAATCCCCTTTGATTTTGACCCAAAAGGAAGGGAAAATTCTCCCCCTCAACTTTTCCCCAATTTTTGAAAAAAATACCCTCAATTATGAGACTTGAAAAATGCGTGAAACCCCGAAAAGTGGTAAAGAAATCAAAATAAATGGACTGGAAATTTCACATCCATTTAAAAACTCAAAAGTGAAATTCGATAACTAAAAGTGAAAAAGAAACATTTCGATTTCGACTGTTTAATGTGGGAAAAAACTCCCCCTCTAATCTTGACACCTATAATTTAACCCCACCCCTTAATTTTGACATGTAAAAATGGGAAGAAAATTGTTTTGCATTAACATGCTTGAAAGTGGAAAAATGATACCTCTTAATGTTGACTCCTAATGTTAGAAGAATTGTTACCCTGCGTTTTGACCTCTGAAAGTGAAAAAAAAATATCTAAGGATTTCCACCCTTAGAAATAACAAAATTATCATCCTTCGTTCTTAACCTCTAAATGCGAAAAAATATTCTCTCCAAATACGACCCCTAAAAAGTGAAAAAGAAATCCCTTGAATTTTGACCCCTAGAAGTGGAACAAATACCTCTCAATTTGGATTACAGAAACGAAAAAAATTCCTTGACCACCAGCAGGAGCACCTTATTTTGACCTCAAAAAGAAGAAAAATAATCCTCTTTGATTATGCCCCCCAAAAGTGGAAAAATGTCCTTGGGAAACCGACCTCTAGAATTTAAATAGAAATACTACCCTTCATCTCCCCTGAAAATTATAAAAAAAGAAAAAAGAGAGGGAAAATTATCTCACTTTCCGATTTCAATCCTAAAAAAGGAAACTAAAACGAAATGTCCTCTATATTTCGACGTCCAATGGTGGAAAATGAGAGCCTACTACTTATTTTGATCCCCAGAAGTGGAAATTGAAAGTTTTCTCCATACTATCCCAGAATGGCATGTTTCGGAAAAATATATCTTGACTGTTCAGCATCAAAGTACGCACTATTCGTAACAACACTATTCAAGTTATCCACGAAAAATTGATCAAAATCGCAACATAGGAAAAGTGAGGGAATATTTTGATTCTTTCTCAATGTAGAACGTGACCTGCTCCATACGTTTATCCCCGAGAATGGAGTTGAAAAAAACAATAAAGTAGTAGTTTTTATAGTACGCAAGTACGTACATTGAAATTGATAAATCACAATTAAAGCATGGAGTTCATGGTGATTCTCAAATCCCCAGTCGACAGAATCCATTTGTTGATTTCATTGATGCCCCAACCTGCAAAAAACTCCAGTGCAATACAAATTTTAGCTGCCCTTGCACATCACATAGAAATTTTCTCCGTCTGTTTACGACGTGGATTTTCGACCAAGGGCACCCAAAAGGATTCATGCTTTCCCTGAGGGTGTTAACGTGGAGAGAACAATAACTGTCATAACTGTTGTTCAAACTTGACCTGCTGACGCTATTATCCGCACCTTTACTAGCTTGACGATCCCTACATCAAAATATTGCATGAAGTTCTGATCCACGACTCAAGTTTTGCATATCGCTTTCTTAGTTCAAGATAACATATTTCTAGATTAAACGCCTAATGAGAAATAATTTTGGCAATTATAAGGCTTTTCTTATAGTTCGGTATTTTTTTCTCTTTCTTCCCTCCCTCCCCCTCTCTCTCTCTATCCTTCTCTCTCTCTCTCTCTCTCTCTCTCTCTCTCTCTCTCTCTCTCTCTCTCTCTCTCTCTCTCTCTCCGATCTCCCCCGTATTAGCCTCTATCACTTTTCCGTTTGTTGTATTGATTGAGAGAATTTCGGAAAAATGGGAGATCAATGATGTGTTTATCAAAATTCTAATTGCAAAATGCTAAGATGAATATTGAGTATAAAATATGTTTAAAAGATCTTAAAATGAACATATTTAGCAAATATTTTCTTATAATCAAGAATTACTAAGCGGGGAAGTGTGGTGTGAGGTGTTCCTTTCGTAAACATTGCTTTATATGAGGGACGAAATACCAAGGATAAGAATGGCATGTTCAAGAACACCTAAATCATTTGAAACTATATATTCACGTGGCAACGCTGTAACCTTAGAAAAAGAGTATTCAACCGATTGTTGCTCTTGTTTGCCCCAGTTTGACTTCCATTTCTTCATGCCGTATCTTCTATGTCGTTTTTCAATTAAATGAAAGATCTATTCGATAAAACGAGAATGCATGAACATTTATGGTAAGGTTAAAGTTGATGTGTAATCCGCATATCTTGCGTATTTTTGTAATTTGCATCTGTAGAAATGTTATTTAGATTTTAAATATTCTGAATACTTGCTAGCACAGTAAATAATTGGACAACTATGGCGTCAAAATTTAAAGTCATGTTAAAATTGAAGAGATGTATGGAACTCTCAGGAGTCGTCTTGTGGATTTCCGATGCCGATTCCCAAATCTTTAGACGAAACAGTATGGACAAAGGAATTGGACCACACTAACACACACACACACACACACACACACATATGATAAATATAAATGGCTACGTTAATTCAATACAAATTGTCAAGAGGAAGACTGCATTCTCTTTATACGCCCTGTATCAGTGTCTGAGAGAAGGTGAGGGAAGTAACTTTCTCATTGATCATCATTTTTTTCTATTTTTTAATTGATCATCCCCAACAAACCATACTACCGAAGGAAGTTAGTTATGTGACAGTTTCTATTCAGTGACTAGTCAGACTTGTTCTTATATTCATTTACTTGACAAACAGAAATACGGTTAATTGTGAGAAATGTACTTATTTAACGTGTCTGGGTCTCACTAAAAGATTCTAATTCTGATTAAGGCGACACATTTTAAGACCCGTGTCCTAAGAAGATGGATATCTTAACTGACAAGCACTGGTTGCCACTTCGTACTGTAGTAATTAGGACAATTTTTTAAACAACTGTTTTAAATTTAAACCGCCTTGAAACGCTGGGAATATGTGAAATGCGATGATGAAGGGTCTCTTCGCTAACCAAAACTAGAGCTTCCCTACATAACTTTACGAATCCTAAAATGGGGCAAAGTACTGAGGTGTTTACCGAGGCATATATACGTAAGCACTTTTCATAATTAAGGACACAATATGCTGACGAATACGCAAAACAAATTGAACTTAAACACAAATCCAAACTTATACAGTCAGAAACAACGGCAGGTTGATGCTGAGCTTCTTGGTAAAAAGATTTGCGGCGCCACCTTCACTGCTCAGCGTGTCCACTGATTCTAGCTGACTCAGCAAAATATGAATGTCATTTTTACTTTTGTTTGCTCTCATAGAAATAGAAAGTCCTTCAGGGATTGTTCGGCTTTTCAAATAAGTGTTACAGCTCTCCAAATATTAAAAATGACTGGCACTTGCCAGATTAACCTCTTATTTCCATTTTAGTGTTTAATCCTGAACATTATGTATTTGATGAAAAAATATAAATATCTGAAGCACACTAATAATGTTGATAGAACTGCGCAGATACTGGGGAGAGTGCTAGAAATATGGAGATTGTAATACTAATTATTAATAGTGGCTTAACGGAGGAAGGGAAATGGAAGCGGAAATGTGAAGCATAGCATTAACATGATAGGCAAAGGAGAGAAAAGATATTGGCTGGAGACCAGAGGAGACTTATTGTCACTCAGCCTTCAGCAATGGCCACTGGGCAACCGGTGTGAAAATGTAAATTGCAGCATTAATGCGACATATGAGGATTAGAAGAGAAGGGCTGGAGACTTGAGGAGACTTGCTGTCACTCCAACTCCAGCGGTTACCACAAGGCAACAGGTGTTAGATCACAAATAATAATAATGATGATGATGATGATGATGTATTACTGATCATCATTCAATGATGAGAAAAAATCTCTAATCTTTGTTTGGAAATTAATACACATACAAATCGACACACACACACACACATATATGTATACATATATACCTATATATATATATGTGTGTGTGTGTGTGTATATACTTATATATATATATATATATATATATATATATATATATATATATATATATATATGTATATATATATATATATATATATACATATATATATATGTGTGTGTGTGTGTGTATATACTTATATATATATATATATATATATATATATATATATATATATATATATATATATATATATATATATATATATATATACCACTAATATTTCCAGGGAACCAAATACAACGTTTAAACATGAAAATAGAAGAGATCCTGTTTTTTTTTTTTTTTGAGAACAGATTTTGAAATACCTGAAGTCGTTCTGCTGCAGTAAAGTGTATTATCTCTTTATCTACTTAGCATCACGAATAGCCAGGAATTCGGGGTGCTCAGTTAAAAGTGAAACATCAGCTGCAAAGCAAGTTCATCTTCTGCCATTTTGTTTCTCACGAGAAGAAAGATGATCTCATTGTCGCCATGATGTTTTCCTCTCGGCGTCAAGGGGGACAGGAATGCCAATTGATCGTTTTCTTTGGTGAGACATAACGGAGATGTCAGGGGATTTATGACTACCGTTGCCATTAGCAGATGTTTCAAAGAGGGCAGTTTAGCACTTCCTTTAGTGTCATGCGTGATTTACAAACAAATGTATCTCGAAATAAATCTGTTGACAAGCTAGATAAAACTGGAAGACCCAGCTATTCGCTTGTAAAGGATAATGGACACAGATACAGATTACTCACAAAGAGTCATTATCGTTCTTGACTTTTTTTACATGATTTCATTCATCCATTATGCCATCTACCATTTGACATAAGTTGAACCAGTCATAATTAAGATGACTTCTATCATTCTGAAACAATATTTCATTATCTAATTGTCTCTTTTATTGTCATCATAACGTTTTTGTCGATCCATTTGACAAGCTAGTTTTAGTGTTCATTGTGTATAAAACATATATTCTATAATTTAGAAAAAATTGTCATTATCGTTTAAGATATGTTTGGACTATTGAGCCGATGCTTTTTTGTTGAATTGGCAACGTTTTGGCTTACACTTACCCCTTGCTACCAATTCAAAGCTTTATGATCCTGTACAATTACAGTAAAAACACAAAACCAAAAAATCAATACCTGAAGACCTTTTGCAGTTAAGAATGTTTTCTTCAAAAGCTCCATTCAAATGAAATAAAATGTATAAATAACTCTTGGGGGATACGAATGTTCGTTATGATGATATATTTGGTTAGAATATGCCTCTTATGATGAAGTAAAGACAGAGTTGCATATATTTTGATACCAAGTGGTAATTTGGAATACGTGACAATTTCAAATGAACACGACCAAATCCGTATTTTGAAGGAAACAGACAAATTAGACATCAGAGTTTGTCTCGGTAACACAACCACTTTATGTCACTTTATTTCAAGGATTAGTTCTTCAAAAAAAATGGTCAAGGAAATATTGCACTTACAACATGAAATTAGATATCACAAATGAGTCAGTCGTCAAATATAAGTCAGACTTTAGAAACATTAAAAGAATATTTATCTTTGAGGGGTTCGAGTAAATAGGATATATAATCAAAGTATTTATTTTGTTTATGATGTATAAATGATAGACTGGAGACATGACTTGAAAGTCTGTAATTTGGAGCAAGTGACATAATCATAACCTTGGCTATGGAAAATACGTCAGTTAGACCTATGTGAATTCCAACTTAAGATACACACACACACACACACACACCTACACACACACGCGCGCGCACACACACACACACGCACACACACATATATTTATGTATATATACATATATATACACACAGATATATATACATATATATACATATATATATATACATGTATATGCATATATATACACACATACAAACCCATATATATATATGTGTGTGTGTGTGTGTGTGTGTGTGCATGTGTGTGTGATTAGCAGGAAAAAAGCAAGATCATCCCTGTTTACAGAAAAATGGGAAATAACCAACTTCTTCACACTTGACGTTGTAAATCTAATCAACCCTGTGACTTGTGTAGCTAGGGAGTCTAATAATGGTTATTTTCTGTTTGCTTTTAAAAAAGAAGATCCATTTATTCACAAAGCAGGTGTAAACTGGACGAGACAGGATCTTGCAGTACAAACAAAGGCGACGAGTAAAATTATTTTAGAATATAGTGACTTAGTTAGTTGAGTTATAGAGGTCATCTGCTGTATTAACTACTAAGTCAATGTGATAAATCAATTTGAGCATGAAATATTCTTTGAAAGATACTAATCATGCAGGATAAAACGCTGCAGTTCATAGGTATCTAATGGGCATACCTTGATACGGCATCAAGCAGCAAATATGTGCGTCCAATGAGGAATGAACGCTCAGTTCAGTAGTGATGACCGGTGATAGAACAATCATTGAATATCACATATTCAATGTTGTCTAATTCTGACAGAAAGCCCTAATATTTTACTCAGTGGTAATAACCTTTGTGAGTGGCTAAATACTATAACTCAGCAACTAAAGGCTATGTGTTTGTGTGCGTGTGTCTCTGTGTGTGTACGTAACTGTGTGCGTGCATGCGTGTGTGTGTGTGTGTGTGTGTGTGTTTGTGTGTGTGTATGTGAGACTGTGTATGTATATGTGTTAATTTGTATGCTTCAGTTTAATATAACCTGTACCTGCTGCGAGATATTCATTTCAAAGTTGGCACTATTGGGGGTCCATTCAAAACATTTTAAGAGTACGTAACACTATAGAATTCAAACAGAAAGACGCCGACGAAAATTCAAAGACAAATCAATTTCGTTAACCAGAATTCGAGTTCCTTATCCACAGGTATTAATATAATTTATAAATCACGTAGATATCCGGGAGATGAAGTCGAAAATAGAAGCCAAGGTTTATTATTGAAGGAATCAAACTTCGCATTCAATGGAAAATATCTGAGCTGTTATGAAGAAAAGGTGAACTGTGCGAGAGGAAAGGTTGAATCCAAAGGTTCAAGATCGAATTGACCGATTCAAATGATTACCAAATAGGAAATTGAAACAGACAAAGGAAGAGGAAAATGATTTCTGTCGTGAAAGGACACCAGGGAATTGACTAAAACTCTACGCAACTTTTTGACCCAAGAAACATCCTACGCATATATATATATATATATATATATATATATATATATATATATATATATATATTTATATATATATATATATATATGTATATATATATATATATATATATATATATATATATATATATATATATATATATATATATATATATAAACTGATTGAGGGAAAGGAGGAGAAAAGGGGGGAAAAATTTTTTTCTTTAAATTTGTAATACCAAAAAAAAAAAACAGAAACGGATATTTTCTATTTTTTTATATATATATATACCTGTGTATGTATGTGTATCTGCGTATAAATAAAAGTGTGCTTGGTTACGAGTTCGGTTGTGTGCATATATTTGTTTATATATATACATATATGTATATAATGTTTGTTGTGAAGATGTGAGATAATCTGCCAGAAAGTTGATTGGAAATGACAATTGTGGGTTTCCCTTCTCAAAACCTTTATTATCGTGTTATAACATTTTGATGTATTCCGATGGTTGCCAACCATATCTTCCAGAGTAACATGCAGATACTCTGGTTAAATTGTATGCTGTTCTAAAATTTGAGATTGGGGAATAAATCGGGGATATGTCTGTGTTATGGGTTGTTCAGTAGGAGTGGAAAGAGGTGACCCTATCTTTGTAGGTGATTATCGAATCTTATCTGGTAAAATGTCAGAGAAGGGAGATCAGCAGGTGTCTATATCCGTATCTGTGAGCATCAGGCTCGTTTGAAACAACAAAGGTTGGTGAGAGAAGGGGTTTGGACGGGAACAGTGATTTTTCAGGAAGAGATTTTTGGGCCGTGTTTTGTTTTTTTTGTTTTTTTCAGATTAGACGAGTGATGTTTAGCATTTGAAGGTTAAGTGTTGACATATATGGGACGGGATGGAAGTAAAGTGTACAATTTTTAATCTCTTTGGTTGGTTGTGGGTGAGATATTTTTCTCCTAAAAGGGGGGTATGTGTGCATTTATAACCTTTTTTGAATGGTCTGTTGGGTGTCTACCAATTCCACGTATATCTTAATGTTTGTAATGTGTTGTTTTATGTGATTCTGTTTTGAACTTAATGCATTTAAAGGATTTAAAATCTTGAAATATCCATACTTTCATGTTTCTGTGTGGCTTTTGATGGGTGGCTGCGCTGGTTGGTAATGTGATGCATATAATACGAATGTGTAACCCCAAATGTATCGATTACAGGAAAAAAGTACATTTAACAACACTTTTGTTAATCTTCGTACCCGTTGCTATCCATATATAATGCTAGGAAGGAAACAGGTAAGATCCACACAACTAATATAAAATGAGACAGAATAAAATAACACTACCACCATTAGATGAAATACATTTTTGATCAACACAGCCACCAACACTGTCAGCTCTATCCTATGTGAGCTGGGAATACATATTGCTACCAACACTTCAACCGTGCTCCACGGGAAAAAAACTTTCTTATATTTTGTTGTCCACGGTTTTTTGGTGCCCCACGCCATGAGTTGCAATTGCAAGCGGTTGTCAGACTTTTATGCAACATGACCTTATGTGTTTTGTAATGTATTAAATGATGATTCGTTTTCTTCCTCTAATGATACAGTGTGATCTTGTGATATTTAGATGTGATTTTAGCAAGGATTCTGTTATGTGTAGGTTGTATGATTTTCAGTTGAAGGGTCAATTTTTTGGTTAGATTCCACGTTTCAAACCTTTATGTGACTATCGGGAGGATGCAATTGTTGCAGATCCTTTTTTTCAGTACAAATAGGATCTTCGAATTTTTTTTCCCAAGATGGAGCTTGCTTCACTGAAGGTTTGCACACGTAGAGTGATCCTTTACTTGATTTTTTCTTCTTTTGAGGATTTCAGCCAGCAGAAAAACAGTAATGAAAATCACGTTACCCTACTTCGTCAATTAGGGAAATCTTGCGAGAAAAAAAAATTTGAGAATCACAGCTTTTTACTCTGACTTGAACATTGTTAGCTTTCATGTTTTGTCTCTGAGACTATCAATAAAAACAGACTATAGCCTTGTGCGTGGATGAATATTTTTCCTTAGTACCTACCACATGATATAATCACGATTATCATAGCTTACCATGTTTTTAATAGGTAGTATAACTGTGATTTGAAAGTTTAAAACCTTAACACCATAGTTTCACCCTCCCTGACTAAGTCACATTAACCCTCCACCCTTATATCAACCATATCCTAATGTCATTATCCTTATGACATGATAGCAGCTCAGAAGTCGAAATGTTCTTAACCTCGTCATATACATTTATATTTGGAATATAAATGCGATGGACCAATAAATGATTAGTGTAAAATGGCGCCAAATAAATAGCATGGCAACGAACTTCTCTGCAGCACGTGCTGGTCTGCTTATCTAAAGAATCAGCATTTGAAATCCTGTTTGGGGAATTTTTTTCTTCTTTCTTTGCAGAGAGGGCACTGGGAAACCAACGCCCGGCCTTGTGAGGAATGTAGTTGACATTTGTTCCTAATTTTTGTTTTCTTGTTTGAAAATTTTTTTTTTTTATCTTCTAAAGAGCATTTAATCAGATTTTTATTTTTCTTGACTGTGTTTCTCTTTCTTTTGTTGAAATAACGCCTCTCTCCCATTGAGCACAAAATATCCATTTTGATTAAGTTCGCATTTCCCAAAATTGGTTAAACGAGAGTGTGTCAGGATCCAACTGAGTGACAAATTAACTGAAACTTGAAAAGAAAAAAATACCATTGGTTTAGATTAAAAGTATTTAAATTCTTATTAGTGCTCTGATCTGCGTCTTGGAGATTAAGACAATTCTGACTGTTAGCTACATCCACGAAGAAAAAATCATTATCGATATAAAAAAAATATTCTTGTAGAAAAAGAAAAAGGGATGACGATTTCGTAGAGGCGTCGGATACGTGTTGTTCTGCGTTTAATTTTCAATAATAGTAGCGAGAGCTTCGGTGTGTCATGAGCCTAACAAACTGCAATTTTTTAAAGATTATTTTTTATTAAAAATTTGGCTAAAAGATGCCAATTCCTAACAAGTGCAGCTTGTCAACCTTAGAATATTGCCTACTGGTGCCAATCGTCAGTGTTCGAACCCAGGTGAAAAAGGTACTTTCATTCGTTTGAACCGTGAGTCAACGTCAATAATTTTGAAATACAGCGATAGAAGTGCATTTTTGGTCTAAAAAAATATATATTTTAGTGTTTTTAATCTTTTTTTTCGGTACCATGGAGACTTTTACTCAAATTTTGTCCCCTATCCATAACCTTAACAACAACATTTGACAGTGACTATAACCTTCAACCCTACAGGCGACATACAAAATAGACTACAACAATGATTGCAACTGTTTATGAAAATATCGCTTTGGTACGGACAAACATAAGAGCAAGTATACTGTTATTTAGTTTTTATTTCGAAATTTTCAGGCAAACATGTAAAATTTGTTATATTGACTGATCATAAACTGGAGTAAATATATATATATATATATATATATATATATATATATATATATATATATGATTGACCGTTTTCGAGGAATGTTCGAATAGTTTAATCTTCAAAGAACTAATAATCGTTCGAATTTGGCTCCAAACTAACGATACATGAGTGATTAGATACAGAAGACTACTAAAAATTAGCATTTAATCATAATCGTCCTTGTGTATCAAGAAAAAGTTTTCCATCATAGACATATGCGCAAAAGCCGATCCAAACTTTTTATTGAGATCCCAATTACTTTGCATCTTTCTAAGTCTTTTTCACGTTATATGTTTTACAGGGACATTCAAGATTTGAAGCTACAATGCATATTAGTAGAGGTTGTAAACTGATAAACTGAATTAAAATTTTAGAATTAACTTAGACCCTGACTATTGGGTCATGTTAGGAAACCTTTCCAGTTGACAAAATATTTCTCATTTTACCGTCTCTCTGAAAGGTAGACTTCTCATCTCACTTATGTTTAATACGCTTTTTTACTTACTTTAAAAGAAAAGGGACATTTCCATTCATTCCTTCAAGTGAACAAGTCAAAAAACAGGAAAAGTTACCTGTTTTGAAGCTCAGAGGAATCATAAATAAGTTGATTAGTTCATGAAATCAATGGTGGCTATAGCTAAAATAATCATTTCGGACATTTTGTCAGTTTCCGGAAAATAAAAGCGAGCTATATCACCACGGACATTTGAAAAGAAAAGAATACGTTTTATTTCACTTAACAAACAATAAAAATTTATCATACATTTCTGGATTGATACAACAATTTCAAGTTTCATACCTTCGTGAACTCGGTGTTGAAAATCGAACTCTACCCTTTAAGAAAACATTCAAATTGGCAGTGAGCTTGATTAGATCCAGATAAGGAGCTAAAGCTGAAAACCATATGAAAAATGTGTGTGCTAACTATATTATTGTGCTTTTTCATGTTCTTTTCCGAGTGAACTGAGTTTAGCTGATGCTGGCCCATCATGTAATGGTGTTGTGTACTTTAAAAATGTGTTCTTGTGCTGTGGAGATTGAAACAAACTATTCAAGTTTTACTTTTGAACAATCATGATCAACTCAACTAACAAGTCATTTGCTAGCCCGGGGAAAACTTGTCGGAGAATGAACGGTGTAAGCTTTAATGCAATCAGCAAAGCAGAGTCAAATACTGAAGTAAGGGGGAACGATCATAGACTATTTCGTGAATTAGCAGAGCGACGCTTGGGGTACGCAGTCGCTCGACTGCACGTCTAATCAGTTTCTAAAGCAGGTTTTGAATTTCACTCATTAGAATACTTCATTTCACCAATGTCTTTTGACAGCATACCGGTTCGTGGATGATGAATTAAAAGTCGGAAAATGGGTCGATCAATGAATAAGTTATTTCTCTTGGCTTTTGAGGGTGGTGATCAATAATGGAGGCAGAATTTTCAAATAGACTTGAGTAAATGCTATCGGAAACGAACTAACTTGTAATGCAGATTAAACCTAACCAAAAAACCTTTGTGGGCAAAACTTTCAGAAGACAAAGAAAGCGATTTTTCAAGACAAATCGACTAAAATTCAAAATTTTCAAACATCTAGCTCCATTGGAGCAGCCTGCGTACTTGAAAGATATATGAGGTAGTTAGTCGACAAGCTAGTAAGCTAGCCAGACGAACTTAAAATCTGGAGAAACCTATGGTGAAAGTGACGGTGATTTTTTCGAATTAGTCTTTATTTTTATTTTCTTTCTTTGTAACGACAGGTCTGACACTCTGCTTGTTGTTTTTCCTGTCTTTTTCATAAACATATATTGTTTTTACCCATTTTAACAATTACCATTCAGTTCAATAGATAACTTTTCCAATGTTTTTCTGTTCAACTGATCGTCTTGATTTTCTTTCTTTAAAGCCCACTCTCTCGTTAACAGTTTTTCTCTTCAATGTCCAGTCTCGTTTTCATTTTATTTCGAACGATTACACTTTCTTTTAACAGTGTGTCATTCTATCGATTACGTCTTTGTCTATTAGCATATCATGAGTGAACGACCAGCCATTCATATTTTTTCTATGAATATATTACTCTTTCTTATTTCTTTGTTTCTCATTTCAGATTAATATTTTTTTATCCCCTTTTTAACGATTAGTCTTTTTTTGCTTCCATTCTCATCTACTTTTGTTATTACTCTTTCTTTTCACTTTTTTTCCAACGATTATGCTTTTTTCGTTATGCATCTGTGTTGATCACTCTTTCTCAATTTCTTATGACTAAGCTTTTTTCGAATGCTCTTCATTATTATACTCCTTTTTTCCTTATAATTATTCGTACTCTTTGCTGTTATATATTCAATTCACTTTTTGAAAATTTTCTTTATTCACATTTAGCTATCATTCTATCGTTTCATTTATTTTTCTGTATGGATCTCTCTTTCTCTATGCCTCATTTCTATTTCAGTCTTTCCAAGTTTTGTCACCCTCTTTATCATAATCATCCCATGTTAATATTCCTTTGTCCTTCACTAGTTTGTTTTTCTACTTTTTATATCAATCTAAATTCCAATACCGTCCCCAGATTTCCATGTTTTATCGAGAATTTTATTCCAAACTGTTGCTGCTCTTTTCCAAAAATGTATACAAAACAGCACTGAAAAAACATTACAGTAGACAGATTAAACCTGCAATGTGTTTAATTATTCAACTATTATCTCTGTTGACGTTAAAGTAGCGGCTTTACGAGAACAAATCAAAAATAGACGATCATCATAAGAAACATAAATAACATTTTTCCCCAAAGCATTTGCTACAACTGAAGATAAAGAAGAAAAAATATTACAGCTTAAAACTGAAAAAAAAATGGCGGACATTAATCTAGTGTCTGTCTGATATTATGAAACAAACCACAGCCAGTCTCCGGGATAAATTTTAGCAATAACGCGACATTTATTTCTAGTCGAAAAAATTGTGAACGATGTGAATAAATATTTCTTTTGATTTATTCAAACTTTGACCCTCAAGTATTTGAAGAGGACATATGAAAGTAACAACTTTGAAGATTCTAAACACTGATAATTTTCTTTTAAAATGAATTGACAAATTATCATGGGCAAATATCAAAAAACACATTTCAAAGAGATCAGAGTTTGCTTGGATCCATTATTCATATTATATGATCGGGTGTGCATGCACACACACACACACACACATAAACATATATATATATATATATATATATATATATATATATATATATATATATATATATATATATATATATATATATATCAACGTATAAATTGTGGTAATTGACGCATTTCCATATCATGCAAATCATTATTAGCATTGAATGCATCCTGTAAACCTCCTCTAAACCTAGATGGCCTTCCCTTCCTAGAATTCATTGCAGCATTTCCAATGATAGCAAAAATATTGCACACAATTACTCTTGGGTGTGAGATCAGAAATTTTTTTTTCTTTATGAAATAATGGAAGTTCTGTTATCAATTGCTAATACTTGTCAGTAAAATCTAATGTCGTCCGGATCTTCACGAGCTCTGCCTAGTCTGACAACCAGCCTGGAAGACAGCTGTAAGAAAATGAACATAGGCGAGTTATAATGAAAATAATGCAAGTATTTTACTTGCTGTAATCCAATGTGATTTCCTGGGTATAGGTTGCCCGACATGATTCTAAGCTAGACAACCAACTTTTAGGATCATTCAATATTGCAAAGCAGTCAAACGAAAATATGTATGGAAACATTCGGAGACAGAAAGCAGACAAGAAAATGAATGAGAAAAGAAATAGGATGGAAACATATTTATTTGCGAAGCTGTACAAGCACACATATTTCGAACCAGTGCACCATGGATAGTATTTTGAACACAAAAACTATTCAGATTCTGGGGATAGCTTAGTGAAGGAATATTGAGTCACTATGTCAAATTCAAAAGTGCTTAAATGCTTTTGTCATAGGAAAAATATTGCACAACATAAAATTCTACTGCTCACCGGCTATAGAGACTAGAGTGAATATTGCATGAAAGGACGGAAGATTGTCATTAAAGGGCGTTTGAGAGAAATGAAAGGACTTCGATGAGTAAAAAAACAACGAAAACAAACAGGAAAAAGTAACCCTGGCTGCATGAAAATGATCATGGGTAGATATAAAAACAAATAAGGATGAAAGACAGGAAAAGCTGAATTGGAAAAAACATAGGTAGAATGTGAAAAATCAAAGAAAAAAAGTAGTCCCTTGGAAATTTAGAACTTTCAATACAATGTAGTTCACTCCATATATTCCGTGAAAAAAGCGACGTTAACGTGTTTGAAGTACGCTGGTCAAAGCCGAAACTCAGGGAAAGCCAAGTTGTATGATTTTTTCTATTAAGTGTTCAGATATAAAGGTGTTAGGAATTCTTGCTTCTGTATTAGCATCAAAGTAGCGTATTCAGGTCATCTAATTATAAACTGCCTTTTTTCACTATTGACAGCGAATGTTTTCCGATTATGTTCTGTTTGGCATAGTGAATTTTGTGATGGTTCTCTGATAAATGGAAAAGTCTAACTATATCTATATTCGTATAGTTTTTAATTTTTTCGTGTGTCAGCAACTGACAACCGTTCCCATCACTTTCCAGAGAGAGTTACAATTATCTCGGTGTCATCATTGCAATGTAGCCTTTTTACCCAAACGCAAGGCACCCTCCTTCAGATTCTGCTATTTCCTTCTCTTCATTCCTCACCTGTCAGGTATTTTTGTTTGACTTCTGAATTTGTTTGCTACCTGTCATCATCGGTTCATGGTGAAATTTGATGTGCGAAGTAAGCATCCATAGGACGGCGTAGGATCGATTGGGTATTTTGACGTAAGATTTATCACCTTATTCATTACCAGTCATGGACTTATACATATGTCAATTTTTATGTTTCTTTTACTTGCTTGTGAAAGAAAAAGTGGTGGCAATTTTTGCATGGTCAAAGGAGGTTCATTTCTATGATTGAAAGAAGCGGTTGGCAATGAATTGAGTGGAAAGTTGGAGATCATCATCATCATCATCATCATCATTATCGTCATCATCATCATCATCATCATCAAACTCAGAATTCGCCATAACCCTCGAACTTGGGCTTCACAGAGCCAAAACTCTCCAGACTTGTCCAGTTTGTTCCAAAATCACATATTTTTCCGGCCAAAGTTTCGCATATGATCTCCGTGAACCATAATGTGAAATTTAAATTTGAATTTTGATTTTTTTTTGTTCAGATATTATCATATATCTGACTCCTGTCTCTTCTCTAATATAGTATGCTTTTTTATTATCTCTTTGAGATATGTTGAGCAAAATTTAATCCTGTGCATGTTGCATGGTCCCCTGTTTTCTCATAAGGTTTCATGTTCCAGTTCCATAGTTGACTATTGGGGGGATGCATCGGTTGTACACCCTCATTTTTGAGACTAATGGGATTTTTTTTTTGTTAGATTGATCTTATCTACCGAAAGTCTGTCACCTCGGAGTGATTCACCGCTCGATTTCTTCATCTTTTGGAGTTTTCATAAATATTGGTTCTTATAGGTATATGTAATGATTCATCTTTTCTCGGGCTATGTTCTCGATTTGGATTTTTGTGTTTTTTTCTCCAGTCTGTTTGTTGTGCGTGACATTTGTTTTACGTTCATGTGAATGAAATAATCAAATAAGAAGATATTCATAAAAAATGTGCAGACAAAATGACCAATGAAAATAAAAAGGATAATACGCGAAGGGATGAAAATAATGAATAAAACTAAACAAGGCATAAATGTTTATGCAAGGAGAGGGGTAAATACAGGTTCATGACTAAAACATCAGGATGATGAGAATTTGCACTTGAAGTCAATCATTGAACAACCGTAGCATTAGAATTTGAAGTTATGCCATAGAAAATTCAATCGATTAACAAATATGGCTTGAATAAATCCAATTTATGACATCACTGCCGTTTCTCCACAGAAACGTACAAATACACATACAAATATAAAAAAAAAAGATTGAGTTCTTCACTATCTTTAATGGTTACCGTTGCGAAATGATTTTAACAAAGGAAAAAATCTGAAACGATAGAGAAGAAAAGAAAAAAAGGTTTTGAGGTAAAAAATAAAAAGACGTACGGTATAAAGGAAGCGTTATAGACAAACTCATGTACATACACAGATACGAAGAAGAAGTTTCGAACAAAGATAATTGAAGAAAGAGATAGAAACCAATATTAATGATGATTGTGATATTTTTTCTAACTTTCATAGTATTTCGTGATCTTGTCTGTACAATACTATTGAAAATGAATATTTGGTTACAATTTCATACAAAAAAAATCAAACATTTTATCGACGTCCTTCCCTTCAAGAAATTATTGTTCAACATTCAATTTTCATATATATATATATATATATATATATATATATATATATATATATATCACGACAAAAGTCCTTGATTTTTTTTTTCAATTCTCGAAAGAAAGGTTTCAGTCTTAATCAGAATGAAGATACATATTTTTTTGCAGGTTGATTATCAGACGTTTTTGTCATTGGACCTTTTGAAGTTGAAGTTTTGACTTGTAACCGATTGAATATGGTGGGGATGCTCCACACAGCTTCTGTGTTCCAAGCGTTTTTTTTTTTTTTTGAAAAAATAAAAACACTTCCATATTTTGACGGGCAAATGCAATGCATTTGATTCATTATCTAAGGACAGTAGGAAAACACAGAATTAGTACATCCATGTAAGCTGTTCTCTGACGATCCACCTAAGTTATACTCAAGAGTTTGCATTTTTAATGAGACATTTCACAGGGAGTATATTTTCCCCTGCTGTTAATCACTATTAAAAATCTTTAAGAATACGTGAAAGTGAATCAGAATTTCGACACATGGTGTAGTTCTGATGAAAATTAATGAAAAGCACAAAACAAGGAGGAAAAAAGACTAAAAACCAACTTCACTTCCTTATGTATCTGCTCTCACATTCCTTGTTCCCATCAAAAAGACACCTCCTTCCACATTAAAATTACGGTATTCATCATATTAGTCATTTTTGCTGTATAATTCTTTCTAGGCAGGAAAACATAGAAACAACAATGTTTTGAAATCAAAGGTAATAAAAATGAAGATCATTTTGCAAATGGAAAACGAAACATTAAAATGGCTGCCTAGACACTTCCGGTTGGATAGACGATTTCATCACTGAATGGTTGAATGATCTGAAATGGGGCTGACCTGACTATGATTCCATGAATCGATGAAGCCGTCTGTGTGTTTTCTATTCGATTTCGCAAAATCGAGAAATTTCTCATTATTTTAGTTTGATCTTTTTTGAAAATGATTATCGTCTCGGACTGCATCGTATCGATCTTTCCAAGCTTTTCCATCTATTTGAGTATGAGTAGGTTTTATGCATTGCTTATGTTGAAAATTAGAATATTAGCACACTACATAGCATGAAGTAAGAATATATATATATCTGTTTCTACAAATGATATTGTAGTTCTGCATGAACACACATACATACCAGTACCGCTCGTTTTTTTATATAAATAGAAAAATGGCCAAATTAGAGCAATGGTTCCATAGTCATTTTCAAAATACTGCCATGGTTTTGAGAAAGCTTCAAACTTAGTAGGAATCTTTAAATTCATGTTTGCTATCATACAACAAGGCATAGATCCCGTATATGCCAGGATTTTGCAACAAATCCACCGAGGCAGCAATTCTCTTATACAGCTACGTTAAAACTAAACCCTCTCAGGTTAGAGAAAGGTGTATGGAGAGAATACCATCCCCATTAGATCTTTGAAACTTTGATTTATGCATTAAAAGAATTGTAATAGACGGTAAATACCCAAATATCCCCGAATTTGCTGAAGACATTGTCTATTTAGCCTTCAAGATCTTCAATAGGAACTGAATGGAGAAAGGGAGGTAATTTCATGTGACCTTCAATAAAACAAATGTCACGTGCAACAAATATGTTTGAGGCCAAGACACATAAATCAAAATCAAGAACGTTGAGCTGAATAAAACTAGGACAACGAATCTCTATGAAATCTTCGAAAAGAGAACAAATCAATCAAATAATTGAGTTGGCTAGCTTTCAATAACAGGGAAATCCCATTAGTTTGAGAGGAAGGGTCTTGAATCGAAGCATTCTCCCGATAGTCACCAATGGAACTGAAACATTGACCTGAATAAAACTAAGAACAATGAAACATGCATATGCGAGAATTACACTTAAAATCGCATGCGGGGATCACAAGACAGCACATTAGTTCGAGAGGAGGATATTGATTAGAGGTATAAAAAAAATCCACTTGAAAGCTGAAGTGGCTATGGGCTGGTCATGTTCCAAGAATACAAGACAAGGCGATACTGTCCCTGAAACACCAATGATTGGGAAATTTGGCTAATTTTAGTTAAAATCTACGTCCAACGACAGACATTCAATGGATGATGATGATGCTGGTGATTGGTGATGGTGATGACACATATCCCAACATGTCTCTTAATTCCAAAAGATTACTCAGCATTTGTTTTTCTTCATCATATATTTTAAGTCTGGACTTCTGGGATGCTGGTGGACTTGGGTGATATGAAGTCCTATTCAAAAAAAGGATTCATTTGATGTGTAAATAAGCAGTTCCTATCACTGTGGTTTCAATTGTCACACGGTGAACAAGCTCACTCAACTGAATTTCACTGCCGAATCCGTAATCCGACAGAAGAGTGTATGTTCACGTATTTGCTGTAAGGTCTGCTTTGATCAGTTGCTACCGGCTCTTGTTACATACAAAATGGCTCGACTAAGCCTATGTTCTTCATCTGGTCATCCTCATTCCTCTTGTTTCCTCTCCTTGTATTATGTATCCTATTTTTGCCTAACGTCTTTAGTTTTCCTCTACCATTCTTTCTTTACCTTCCTCTTCTGATCTCATTCTTTCACACTGCCCTGTCATATCTCCCCGTCTTCTTTTTTTCCCTTCTTTCTTTATTACCCCCTTTCTTTTCCTTTTTGTTCTCCATTTTTTTCCTTCTTCAGTCATTCCTTTCCCCGTCCTCTATTCCTCGGATCTTCTTTTTTTCATTTGAGGTACTTTACTTTATTTATTTGTTGTTTTTTCCTTCCCTCTATACATTTTCTTCTTTCCTTCCTTGTTCAATCATGTTTTTCTTCATTCATATAATTTTCTTTCATTTCATTTGTCTTTTGATTCGTAAATTTTCTCTTGCTTTTCTTCACTCTTTTTTCTTTCAGTGTTTTTTTATCCCCTTTCTTTCCCCCTTTTTTTCTTCACATCCACATTGATTCTCTTCATTATTACGTCTTCATCTATCATATCACCTACCTACTTTTCTCATTCCTTCAATTTCTAAAATTTTAGCCCGTACATCTCTTTAACTCTTTCATTTTCCATTCCTTCTAATCATTCCTTCTTTTTCCATATTTAAGTCTTTTTTCCCTAATATTTATCAATCACTTTCATCTATGTTTTTTTCATTTCCTAAACTTCCGTCGTTCCATAGTTTTTCTGTTCTTTAGTTTTAATCCCCTCGATTCTTATTTTTCTACCAATATCCTTCATTTTTTTCCTCCGATGTTTTCTCTCTTACTTCTCCCTTTCCAACTAGTTTACTTCTCAAATCAAACTCACCTCAACCAACAAGCAAACAAATTTGCGTCAAACAAGAAGACACCTCACTTTTGGTTTATTGCAAGCGACGTTAGGAAATACGTGTCGGAACCCCACTATAAATCATTTCGTTTTAATCTAATCTTGCCAGAGCATTAGACGATTTTTAAAGACCTATCTTTATGGATTTGTTTGTTTACCTCTCTTTTTTGTTTAATTTGTTCTTATAAACTATTTTTTTTCAGTGAGACCAGAAAGTTTTTACATTCTCATCTTCCCCGGACAAGTCTCCAGTCATGTGATAATCTTTCACCCCTGTCACGATGGAATTACCAGAGATTTGTCTTTGGCAAATTTTTGAAGGGGGAAAAAAAGCACGCTATTTTACGATGAGGAGTAAAAGTAGTTAACAGTAAAAGAGAGAATTCGGTTGATTTAGTACTAATGTGTACGTGTATGGGGAAAGATTTCGCGGTTGAATGTGAGCCTCTGTGTGTTGGAGTTGAATATGTGCGTATGTGTTTTTGGACTGGTGTGTGCGTATCTAGGTATGTGCCTATACGTGTTTGAGTGTCAATCCATCTGTATCTCCCACTCAGTTCAGCTTCATTCATCAGCTTATTAATCTTTAAAAAAAACAAACAAACTAGCCTACCTTGGGAATTTCAAATTTCATTCATTAGACCCTCTCAGACTCATTCAGCTTTCCCAACAACTTTTCAAAGTAGACTGCAATTTTCACTCCCGGGATCGTCTTCGGCTGTATTGTATCTCACACTCTTAATGTTGTCCTTGAACTTTACTGTCTTTTGGAAATCAACAAGTAGCAGGGGGGTCAAATAAGAATGTGAAGTGAAGTGACAGACCCCTGCGTTGCGATTTTTTGTGAAGAAAATGGTACATTGAGGCTGACCGGCTTGATCATTTTGAATACATACGATGGCCACACTGTACACGATTTAATCTAGAATCCAAGAAATATTATACGAGCCAAAATCACCCTCCAACGTTACATAATGCAGGTCAGTTATTTCTTTGTCACTGTAAATGAACTATGTTTAGATTATTCTATGCTTTATAGAGAATTTTATCTTATTACTGTTAGTCAAATTTGGATCGTAATGTGGTTCGCTAATCTTGTTGTTGGATCATGTGCTGTTCAACATAAAGCTGGTAAGTATATATATATATATATATATATATATATATATATATATATATATGTATATATATATATATATATAAATATATATATATATACATATATATAAATATATATATATATATATATATATATATATATATATATATATATATATATATATATATATATATATATATATATATATATACAAGGAAATAATTGAAAATGACCGAGTGACTCTAGAACCTAAATCGACGAAAACTTTAAAGAACATGGAATCTATTTTTTTTTTTTTTTTTTTTTGAACTCAATTTGACTTCGGAGTCTTTCATTTACCATTCTTTGATTTTTAACACTTTTTTGAAATAAATTCTATGCAATATTCCCTTTGACGCAGCAGGTGTGATTAGACTTTGATTATCGCGGAAAGGTCTTAATTAATTCGTAATTTCCACTGGAGTTTGAAAAAGAAGTTTAATTAATTTTCAAAAAAATGAAACAAACTTTGAACTCCATAAAATATGTAATGGTAGCCAGTTCTCCTTAAATAAGCAAGTTTGTTGGCACGCAATATCAATTTATCTATATACCCCAGTCTTTTCATAAACATCTTTGTATATGACTGTATGTCCGCATAAGTATTTTGCTTCACATCTATCATCTTCTTTTTTTTTCACCCTCTGTGTAACTCAGTGTCTTTTTCATTGTCTCTCTGCTTCCCTCTGTGTCCGTCCATCTGTTTTCATCCCCCTTTGTGTACGTATACATACACACACACACACACACACACACACACACACACACACACACACACATATATATATATATATATATATATATATATATATACAAAACAGACCAAGAATCCGATATAATGAAATATAATAGAAAATACAATATCCAAAATGTGATGGGTTTATTTCTTGAAATGTTCGATACATTCAAGGGTAGAGCTGAAATTATGATGGAATAAAGGATTGATAATACAATATTTTTACCCTTGCTTGAAGGAGCTCAGACTGAACGGATATACAAACGCCATTGCGTAGGTAATCCTTCACTTCACTATATATATATATATATATATATGTATATATATATATATATATATATATATATATATATATATATATATATACATATACATATATATATATATATATATATATATATATATATATATATATATATATATATTATGTGAACTGTAAAGAGTGATATAGACACGGGAGTAAAGTGTTCAGAGGTGAGGTTTATTAATCCTTATATGTTAATTGTCCAGACATGTTTCGGGATTTTCCCCATCTCCAGTAGTGTGTGCTGTGTGGCTATGTGTTAAAAGTTCCCATGTTGAACCAGAGTCCATTATCAGGAGCAATGCCTTGTGGCTAAAATATGTTATAAGGGCCGATGGAAGCCTCCTGCTGGGTGAAAGTCCAGTTAGTTATCAAGTCTTTGGTTAAGCAGCTGCCATTGGTCTTGGAGAGGGCAGAATGTGTCAAGGTAGGAGGGAAGTGATATGGAGTTAAATTTTTTTTTTGTATGTTAGGGATAGTGTAAACAGAGGGGTGATGAGGTCAAGGAGCTACATAGGTATCAATCTTACAAGTTATCAAAAATGTGTTGGCTATGATTCGGACGAGAGGTGTAACTGGCTAAGGTGAATTTTTCCAATTGGTCTGGGTGACTTTAGAGCTTCCATTATTGAATGTATCTGAAATATGGGTGTGAGTATATCATTGGTAGGGGTTTTGTGTATTAGGGTTCTGTGTGATGAGGGTTGTTAAGTTTAGTGTTTAATCCATTAGAATATAGGGATTTAAGTTTGTTGATCCTCATAACTTCATGTTTCTAAAGCACTTCTGTTATGTCAATTGGAGTCGTTTCTTCTAATCTTTTTCCATGATGGTAAAGCTAGCGTCCGTGGCCGGGTGTGCGAAAGTGTAGTTCTACGGGAAGTAGGCTGCAATTGTTTTGCGACTTAATTCTATGTCTGTAATTGTTCAGTCTAATATTAAATTGCCATTCGGACTTGCCTGAGTATTGCAACTTACATCTATTGCACTCTAGAAGGTATATAATGTTCTTACTACGGCACTTGTTGCTGTGATATATGTGATAACTCGCTTTTCCGGTAGTGCTTGTGAATGTGTTAGTGTACTCAAGGCAGTTGCAACATAGACTATTTATTATGTCGCAAAGTTTGCAGAACTTAGTGGTTCTAGGGATATTTTTGTGTACGATTTTATATATAGTACACATTAGCTAACGAGCAATATAGCATAATTCATTATACAACAATGTCTGATATGTGATGGATTTATTTTGTAGAGTGCTCAATATATTCAACTTTAAACTCTAAGTGTCAAGGTCTACTCGAGTAGAGCTGGAAATATAGTAAAAAGTGGAAAAAAACTCTTAACACCCACGAAACTCTCCCAAATTCCCTAAACAGGAATATAAAACATACATATTCATTCACCTGAAGAACATAAACAAGTTTGTGTAGTAAATCTACTTTCTGACACCCACACCCACAATCATATATATATATATATATATATATATATATATATATATATATATATATATATATATATATATATATCCCCCACTTTCACACTAGCTGGGAGATATCTGGACTACTTGAGATTTGTCAGTGGCAACTCTTTTGCATCACGATCATTAGGATGAAAACAAAACATGTTGCCTAATGTGAATAAGAAAAGCTGTTTTTTTAAAAGTGAGGATAAAGATTATTAGACCCCAAACAAAATCAATGTTAGAAAATAAAGTGCGCCAAATACCATAAGAAAAGCGGGACACGCCCTACAAAAGGTAGACGTTTACTTTAGGTCAGATATTAAAGCCAGAAAAGGCCAAAACAACTCATAACAAATTGCTTGTAAGCGTTTACAATAAATAGACACATATTGAACAGCATTTTGCCAATGTGTTTGAAGCGTAAAGTATACATTCAATGTATTATACCAGCTATGACTTACTGATGCAAAACATGAAACTTATCACTACGAAATGATAGCCAACAGAGCAATGCTGATGATGACTGTAGAAAAAGATATAAAAAGATCGAAACAAGACATTGATCAGGAAGATGAGTACACTGGAAGATATCATACAAATAACTAAGCAACAAAAACGGGAATTGAATGGGCATTCGGCAAGGAAGAATAAAAAAAGGTCAATAAAAATTTTGAGCAAATGGTTCTTATTGGACAGTAGGAAAATACGATATAAAAATATTTGCAATTATTCATTGCAGAGATCAGTGAAATTGCGATTTCCATGGAAGGGAAAGGTCATAGTATATATATATATATATATATATATATATATATATATATATATATATATA
Organism: Thysanoteuthis rhombus; assembly: GCA_963457665.1. Taxonomy (NCBI): domain Eukaryota; kingdom Metazoa; phylum Mollusca; class Cephalopoda; order Oegopsida; family Thysanoteuthidae; genus Thysanoteuthis; species Thysanoteuthis major. The sequence continues at coordinate 18,650,402 of OY735223.1, forward strand.
TATATATGAAAACTCAACATGACTCCCAACATGGATCCCCAAATATGTAAAACTGAGGCCGACAAACACTAGAGGGAGAGATGAACAATACATATTCAGAAAATACTGGCTCACCGATGCCTATGATAGAGAAATGTGGCAGATACTGGGGAAGGTCTATGTTCAAAACCTGATGATATATGTATGTATGTGTGTGTGTGTATAAATACAAGTAGATAAGATCAATGTCTGTTGCTGACACATGAACTACTTGAAGTTAGAGCAGAAATCTTATCTAATTGTATGGAGTAATTTCTTAATTGCTGAGCTTGGATTCAGTAAGTTGTAAGTGACATATGATTGTATTCTATATGTTAAATCTCCTCACTCTCTCTACATTTTGCCATCTGTAATGTTCTAAATCTTTTGTGTCATGACAAAGATCTCCTTGAAGAAATGTCGTTGAACAGTAAATGTTTTGAAGATGATCGTTGAAGCAGGAGCATTTTGCAAAAGCAGGGGAGACCGATGTGTTCAACGTAGCTTAGACTTGACCCAGGGAGAAGTCTGAAGAGAAAATATCGGTTTCTGATGGATTGTCCGCAAGAAGTTTAACTATTTGCAGTACGCAGTTCGGTTGACCAGAAAATAAAAACCTCAAGTATCTTCATTGTATCATTGCAATAAATCGGAGGCGTCTTTTGCATGTGAAGCTCAAACTCAAACACCAGTTATGAGTATCTTATTCCAAAAATTATAAGGGCAATGAAAGCTAAGACGAGTACAAATAAAGTTTTTTTCTGTAGACTCACAGGTTTTCAAAAATTATTTCAATACGCATATGTTATTTTTGATGTGTGCACTGGATGTGATTGTCATGACGTGGTAGAACTGAACGACCGTGGTCATCAAAGTTTGTGGAAGGTATAATTGTGTGTTCGTGTTTTTTGTGTCAGTTTGCTGGGTTACTTGTTTGTTCTGTACCAGCACTACTGGCCATATCGTTTCGTCTACAGACTTGAAAATTGGCTGCAGTATTCCACTATCTTTCTTCCAAAATAAATGCATGTATTTTCAATTTTTGAAAAAACAGTTTTTAAAAAAAATCTGAGGTCGTTTAATCCGGATGTTTTGATAATGTGTTCTATTCACAGCGTGATATTCTTTATTTCCACAAACATAAGAATCAGTACTAATACTCCAGTGGACAAATTTTTAGGGGGGGGGGGTGCAGAGGAAGGTGGGGCTCTTTAACAGGGTGTGATTTTGATGGTGATGATATCTGGTTTCTTCAGAATCTACATGTTTTTAGATGTTCTTTACCCTATTTAAGATGTTTTCAAAAGGAAGATATCAGTGATACCATCACTAAATTTATACTCCGATAGAATTTTTTAAAAAAATAATCTTGACGCTACAGTCGTTCAGTTATTGACTGTGTCAATTATTTTAGAACAAGATATTGATTTAAATCTAATTACCACGGTGTTTTCGATGGAGGGATCTGATGAATCTTCAAGAAGATATTTTTAAAACGATGAACTGTAAAAGATAGCTGCTGCTAACGAAATATGAGTATTTGGATTCGTAATTTTGTATCTCACAATTAACTACTAAGAGCGCTTACTTTCAAATTGGGCCTTACTATCCATGAAATTTTATGAAAATATCAGGAATCAACTTGTATACTGAAGAAATAAGAAAAACCTTGTGTAAATACACATAGCTTTTCAGTGTATTCTTATATGGTTGGATTCAAATTTAAAGTCCACTAAAATTTGATTGTGATTTTTTGAGGCTAAATATGGTTGGAGCTCGCTATTCTAAGGAAGCATTGTGGCAAAGACCGATCAAAATGTGATTTCATAACTTATTCCTTATTTTGTCACTGTTTTCTCCTTATTACAAGTGTATTCGTCATTCTCAAAGTAATTACCACTTTCGTTTTTTTTTTTTTTTTGGTGTGTAAAAGTCTGGGGACGGGTAATATCATTTGCCACAAATAGATTTTTGGTAATAACCAAAAAGTTCCTGTTCCCCCCCCCACACACACACACCTCTGTTTTTAACAGATTCAAAATACCGAGAAGAAAGTGAATATAAGAGGATTACTTTATTTCAGATAGGGAGAGGGAAAAAGAGAAAGGGGAGGGATGCATCTGAAAACACACAGAAAAAGTGACCACCGAAGAAAAAAGATTTAGGAAAAAAAAACGATTGAGACATTTTGAGAAAAACAAAAGGGAAGAATATTAGAACCACCAATCTCTTCGGAGACAAAGATCACGGAATAATAGAAAGGAATAAAAGTAATTATAAATAGGGGAGTGTGAATTTGAAGAAAAGAAAAAGGAGTGATATAACAAAGAAGCTCAGAGTTGGAAAGAAAGGGCGAAAAGCTTATAATCTTGGTTGGAAGAGTTCAAAGAAGAAGAAGAAGAAAAAGAAGAAGAAGAAGAAGAAAATGAGGAAGATGAGGAAGAAAGAAAAGATGAGGACAATTGCTATGAACGGGAAATTAAGAAAGGAACAGAACTTGTCATCACAGTCAAAAATCGAACTTTGAAAATTTGAAGCCATTTAAAAGAAAGAAATATGTAGAAAAATAATTAAACATCAGTGATGACATTAAAAGAATTTATTCCTTCCTTATTCAGGTGTAAACATCTGAAATAAAATCAAAACATATTCCGGAAAATCAATGTATTATTGATAAACGTGCCAAAATTTAGCGAAAAAAGGTCAAAAAAGCTTCTCCTAATAGAACTTCTAGAAGTAGTTGAGTGGAATACTAAAACCAATTTTAAAATTTGTATACCGAACGAAATGACCGAGGCATTAGAAATAAGAAACCAACATATAAACACGCACATATAGAAACAGAATAGAACCCCTTACCATCTTTATGGCAAGGGTTGTTTAGTAATGCGATACGCAAGGATTTTCGACATTACAACATCACAAGCAAAGTTAAGAGTTTAATAAGATCGCTGAAATTCTCCATGAGTCACCCCTGGATATCAGGTTCTGCTAGGCTTGGTGCTATGACTCAAATAAGAAACGCCCAGTGAGAGTTGAATTCAGTTTATCATTAATCACTGATAATTGAACTATAGAGACGTGTCTTTCGGGTACACAAAACTCAGCTCAGTCAACGCTTTGAAATTGATTTAGATGAAGGGAAAATATGAGACCTTATGTGATGGTTTTTAAAGAAGACAGGGGAAATTAAACCACAAATAATTAAATTGGTCTGAGAGAAACCAATTTTTCAAATTCAAATCGAAATGACTTTGTCATGGCCGAGAGAATTACGAGTGAAATCTTATTTAAATTACTTTTGGTGAAATAAGATTTATTCTGTCTGTTCATAAACACCCTACTCTTTTGTTATCATTCAGCTCATATCTATCTATCTATCTATTTATCTATATTAATGTATGTTTCTTTTGTTTGACTATATCTGATCATTTTCTTATCTCACTCTATTTATGTCTATCTATTTGTCTGTCAGTCTGCCTGCCTAAGCTCATTTGTATTAATCTATTTATATGTCTCTCTGTCTAAATGAACTTAATCTATCCATGTTCTTAACTTTGCCCGGCTAAATCTCATATTATGTGTACTACATAATGGTGAATTGACCTCAACACAAAAATGATCACTCACGAGCTTTTTCCAAGACCAGGGCAATATTTTATTCAAATCCTGAATAAGAGCTCTGCTTCATGAGCCATGTTCCAGACAAAGTTATTTGAAATAAAGTAGTCCAAAACATACTAGAGCTTTGTTAAATCCTTGGACGCGATGTTGGACTGAAAGAAACGCCAAAAGACTGTCAGGGACAAACAAAGCTTTTTAAATTCTACACATTACACAGTTTCAATAGCAAGAGAACTAATGAGATTCGAATTCACTATATCAATATAATTGGCTTGCTAGGCTAGCCTCTTTACATTGAGATGGCGTAGTCAAACAATACGATGTGTTATCACGGGTTAGAAAAAGAGATCAGAAAAGTATTTCACCGCAAGGTCGAACAAAGAATGGTCGAAAAAGAGATATCTCTTAGATCTTGAATTCATTTTGAATCAGTCAAGATTCCTGGTTGCTTTCAGACAACCGTACATCAGATGAATAAAATGAAGAGATTGAATTTTTTTTTTATTTCTTCAACAGATTACCCTCATTTTTTATTATTCACTCAAAATGTCGGCCTTCTCTCTCCTTGACAATATAAATGAAAAAAAAAAAGGTAAAATACAGTCTTACTTCAGTCCTGTTATTACTTCTGATGGCCAAAAACTGCAAAAAAAATGTAGGGGGACAGGTTCGGAAGGGGTTTCTGTTGTATTAAAAAACGACGGATAAAATTAAACCAGAAATATTCAGATTGGTCTGAAAGGAACCAATTCTTCAAAATCGAATTGAAATGATTTGTCTTGGACTAGAGAATTACGAGTGGGATTTTATTTAAATTGCCTTCAGTAGAAATAAATGCTATCCGGGGGGCAGTTCAAAAATCTCTTTTCCAGATATATCTCTCCATCGAGTCTTTTCATATCTATCCATCTATCTTTCCCATTCTATTCATATCCATCAGACTACCTCGCTCAACCTATCCAGATCTATACATCATTCTACATATCCCAATCAATGGAAAATACATTCATACTTACATACAACTCATGTGGACTGTATTTAGCAAGAGAATATTAACAAGATAATAAAGTACCTACAACGGTGGTGCGTTATCCCTCTTTATAATACTCACCAACTGACCTAACTGGCTTTCAAGCATTATTTCCACTTTCCCAAATAGTCTGTAAATCTCTCTATCAAGGTCATCTTCATCAGCACAGCTATGATTTTCTTAATCCAGATCACGGTCAGGTTTTGTACTCTTTCAACGGTAAAAGACCAGAAGTTGCAGAGACCAAAATCTTAAATGAAAACAGGCTGGTACATATTTGTGACGTGATGTATTGCGAAAAGAAAAAAACGATCAAGCTCGATCGTTGTGAATGATACTGCCAAATAGTACATAAGCTCACCTATTGGCACTTCCCGACCGACTATGTAACCTTACTTGACGGACTCTCTTTGTGCATGAGTAATATGATCACCTCTGATTAATGCCAAACCACTTAAGAGTCTTGCAGCAGTTCTTTGTTTGTTTTTTTAATATTTGAAGTAGTTTTCAACCTTCTGGACAGGCTTTGTATTCCTGACAAAAATTAAGCGATATTTTTACTTATTAACAATTCCCCATTCAATAGAGTGTTTTACTCCAGTGTTGGAAAAGCATTGCATAAGTTTATAATAAACGTGTTACTTTACTTAAAGTGTGTTCAACCTGAATACGGGAGTATTAATTATAATAATGATTGAATAATCGAATCATCCACGGACAGTTGTTTCGTTGTTTCACATTCATATATATATATATATATATATATATATATATATATATATATCGCCAGTGAGTCGAGGAAAATGAATGGTAAGTCTATATGGCTAGATTCACATTGCATAGATGTTATGACACGAATCATTTTCGCCTTCCCGAAGTATGGACAAAATAGCAGGTCAGACCCTGCTCTCTATCCTAGGAAAGCTACGAGTCTAGGAGTAAGACAACACTGAATTCAAAACTAAACGTAAGTCAAATCTTAACTGACCACCGAAAGAGATCAACACTCAAATTGTCGTTGTATTGTTGGAAATCGTATACAGCGACGCATAAGCCGGCTCGAAATGGATTTTAACTTGTTCTGCTGCTTCCGAGGTTTGAGCTTTCCACCACTAGGCTAGTTTGCAATCCCAAAACACATGAATAAATAACCTCATCAATTCTTATCTCATACAATGTTCTAGCACGCCCAACTAATATGGCCATTCTAAAATCACCAGACATTGCCGGATCGATATATCGATTATTTGCCCATAATCGACCTATTGTTTGTAGGACTGGACGGGTTATTTCTAGTTCACATCTGTTCACTGATGTTTCATTTGTCGAGTTATTGAACCGCACACGCTTGGAAGATGGATGAGTAACATAAAACTTTATTTTTATATCAGTTTTTCTATTACCACAATTATCTCAAGGTAGCATTTATAATCACTACTACTACTACTACCACTATTATTATAAATAATATCTTTATTATTATTATTATTTTGATATTATTATTAATAGTAATTTTCACACCAGTTCGAGGCTGAGTGACAGCAAGTCTCTTAAGCCCCCTGCCCTTTTCTCCACACTTTCACAGTCCACAGTAGTGCTGTGGTTTAAATTTCCACACTGGTTGCCCGTTGGTTCCTGCTGGAGGCTGAGTGACAATGAGTCTCCCGAGTATTCAGCCCGCCTCACTTCCTTTATCACCGGTCAATAGACTAAAGTTCTTCCTGTGTCCTTTCAAGGAATAGTTCTATATATCTTACTACCGATATGGCCCATGCGCTTATCCTTTTTATGAGGTTCTTGCATTTTATTTTGGTTTCTGATATGTTCCTTATCTTTCAAAGGGACTCCCTTCTTATTTTCCCCTCAATTTTTCCTGTTTTATTGTGCCATATTTGGGAACTCATAGGTATTCGTCTTGGTCTCGTGTCCTCAATGCTCTAAACATCCTGCTGACTGGAAGTTTGATTCCATCAGCCACTGCTAGCATTACTTTGTGCAATACCATTATAGCATATTTTTTCTTTTTCAAAACCCATCCCAATGTCACCGCTGTATTTCTTCACTTTGTTGAACAGGGCCCTGAGCTTTCTCCTGGTCTTTGCAAGTAGTCATATGATATCTATGTATATCAAATGGTTGGCTGTCCCCTTTTCTTTGGAAAATTGGTATCCCTAGCTATTGTTCAGGATTTCTATGAGTGGTAACATAGAACAAAGAGTAATGGAGACATAGTGCTTCCTTGAAAGATTCTTTCTTTTATACTCAACTCTACTAGATGCTCTCCTGTGGCTGTCAATTTCACTTTCAAGTTTTTCATACACTTGGCAATGAATCTCACCACAGGTTCACTGATCTGGAACATGCTGGAGCGTTCGGGTAACCAGCTGTGCAGAATCATATAGTATGCTTTTTACAGTGTATCCATCCAATCGCAATGTTCTTATTCCTTTCCGGTCATTCGTTCCCTTGGTTCCTCTCCTGCATCCTTTCCGTTCCCCTGGTGATAGTCCTCCTCTTGGCAATAATATATATATATATATATATATATATATATATATATATATATATATATATATATATATATATATATATATATATATATATGCTAATAATCTGCCTATAATTGCTTGTCATGTCCCCTTTTTCATGGTTGTTTTGGATTAGGGTGGTTCTGCCCTTGATAGTCCATTCTGGTACTTGCTTTCACTTAAGCTCCTTTGGGGTTGGTGGGTGAGCCCGTCGTGTAGTTTGCAGTATTTCCTAAACCAACATCCGTGGATCCAATCAGGTCCTGGTGCTTTCCAGTAGGTCATTTTTTTGAGCTTGTTTCCTTTTGGTTTCATCTTATTTGTTTTCCAACGTCTCTGTCCTTGGGGTCTCTTTTCTGAACATCCTGGGGCTTCGTTGTCTCTTTTTATGTGTCCCCACACGCTGTTCAAGTAGCTCCTTGTCTCTGTGGAATCTGGTTTGATATATTTTGTCTCTGTTCAGATCCTGGTAAAACTGTCTCTTATAGTTATGGAATGTGCAGTTCCATGTTTATTGGGCAGTCCTCTGCCTTTATCTCTTCATTGTACGTATCCTTTCCACTTACACAGGGTTACATTCTTGTGTTATCTTGTATTTGTCCCATTGTCTTATATGTAGTCTGTTTATGCGTGGTGCATCCTTCAATAGTTCTTTATCCCTCCAGAGTTGCGAGATTTGACTTTCTAATCTTGTTTCCTGGTGGTCTTTCCCCTCTTATTATTATTTGGATTTCTTTTCGTGTTGTGAAAAGTTCCGTTACAATTTTTGCTCAGGGATAGATTAGGTTGTTGAGTTCTAGAAAGCTGTTCGTTTCAATATGCTGTAGGAGGCAGTTGACATGTTTGGTTGCTTCCTCCAATTTTTTTCTGCCCTTGTCTCTAAGAGTTTGCTTTATCGTTTTTTTTTTCCTTCTCGCATGATGTTTTCAAAAGTTAGTATCCGAGCATTCTCTTCCTCTGTTAAGGGTGTCAGTGAATCTCACCACTTGTTCACTGATCTCAAATATGCTTTTCTTCCGTTTTTTTTTTTGGTGGGGGTGAGGCCTTTCAATTTTGTGAATTATTACGTTGGTTGTGTTGACGGATATTTCTTCGGGTAAGCATTTTTCTTTTTTTCTATTTCGTTGCAGATCTCTCGTAGTTCGATGTCCGTAAGCCAATCGTTTTTCGAAGATTGTATCACTTGGTTGGCCAGACGCTGGCTTCATACCCACGTGGCTGATTTGCCCGTCCTAATTCGGAGTATGCATTCCCCATAACACTGCACTGATGGCTTGCTTTTGAAGTAGCGCTACATTACTAACCTGTTTCTCTCTTTTGACCATTTTCTCTTCTTGTTTTGGCTCACTGCCAATGGGTAACAGCTATGCCTTTTCTATTTGTCATCAGGAGAGCATGAGCTTTGGCCGACAGTAGCTTGGTAACAACATTGAGAGTACACGAGCCAGTGTTCTGGCATTATTATTATTATTATTATTATTATTATTATTATTATTATTATTATTATTATTATTATTATTATTATTATCATTTGCATTTGCATTTGCATTTGCATTTTTACACCAGTTGCCTGGTGGTTACCGCTGGGGACTGAGTAACAATTGGTCTCTACAAATCTCCAGCCCTCCCATCGACACTTTCGCAGTTCACAATGGTGCTGCTAACCATGATTTTACACTGATTGCCTAGTGACCATCGCTGGGGGCTTTGTGGCGGTACTTTTTCTCAGTTTTACTGCTTTGTCTTGGCTGTCAGGCCATTGCTACTAGCTGGGTGCTGTTGGTTCTGTATTTTCAATACTTCTCTCAGTATTTGTACAGGCCCCGGTATTGCCGTGATCTGCATAGTCGCAATCCTTCCAATTATCACCAGTTCTTTCAATACCAATTTCTGTGTCTTTGGTATGGTTCGGAGTGCAGCTACTATTACTGATTCAACGTTGACTTTAATGGTCCTCCTTTTCACCTGTTCACTTGACAGGGCAAGTTATTTCCCCAGTTTTTCACACTTTCGTGTTTACATTGCATTCTGTTGGTAGGTTCACGTCCATCATTTGGTTTGTTATCATCCTGTTTTCGAAGATTATCAGATCAGGTTCCTTTGGTTGGATTGGGAAGTCATTTCAAAGTCAAAGAGTGACTTTTTGCTCCCAATATTTTGGGCAGTCTGTTTTCCTGGTTGAATCACAATCGTTCAATCAATCTCCAGGGTATCACTGTGGTCATGTTTGCTTGATGACTACATTCATGGGTTATGTGTTTGACAGTCCCTATACTTTCTCTGCATAGGCAGCATTTGCTGCTAATTCATATTCTCTCGATGTTCACCTTGTCAGAATTTGTCCTGATGCATTTGTTTTGGGCTGCAATGATCAGATATTCGATTTCTCTATTCAGGTTTTCTATGTGTAGCCAGGTCAATTATCCTTTGTCCGCGACGTTTTAATTCCGTCTATTCAATATTGTTGGTCGCTGTACTCTTTAAAAGGTCTTTTTAAAAAATAATATATCGACGTTTTCTTGCATAAACTAATCTAATCCTGTTTCAGTGATGTTGCAAGAATTCAGACAACTATTGGACATCGTGACTCGATCGTTGATTTCTTGACATCATTCACGAAACAATGGCTGGCAGAATATGAGATATCCTAAAAACTAGACACGTTAAAAGAGTGTTAGATCCGTGACGTCCATGATAGAGAGGTGAGGCTAATCTCTGGGAAAGTCCAAGTTCAACAAAGGATTGCTGCTGCTGATTAACTTTCAAAACAAGTTCTCCTTTCTTGGATAATTGAAGCAACACAATATTCCAATCATTCCACACTACAATTTCACACCATTCTGCTTCGTTCAGAATTGAAATACGTCTTGAAAATATCCATGTGTATACGCTTTTTTAAATCTATGTGCTAGGTCAGTGCGAGTGCTGTCGCGAATATTTCTTCGAACGGAAACTGAAGACATGTAATCCTCTCTACTACTTAATGATGAAACACGCAGAAGATACATTATCCAAGATAGAAGCCATTTCACCTACGCAGCAAGCGTCACTAACGTCATCTGTCGATTGATTTCGCAAAAGGATAAGATTAGAAATGAAAAATAAAAAGTTTGGCACATCTGCTGAGTTTGCTAATGGATTTACTTCTAAATTGTGAAAACATCACTGGATTTGATAGATACGGGCAGTAAGCTGTGAGTGTGACAACTAAGGTGACACTAGTTAAAATAAAGCAGCGGGTAAAAACCTTGATTCCCCAACCCTGAAAATCAGATAAAGATTGCTGAAATATTGCCAAAAATGAACTAACACTGGAAGCACGAATGCACGCATATTTAGGTATTATATATATATATATATATATATATATATATATATATATATATATATATATATATATATGTATATGCGTGTGTGTGTGCGTGTGTGTGCACGTGTGTGTGTGTTACGAGAATGTATATTTTGATACATTATTCATCTATAAGGCATGTAATATATGTATATATATATATATATATATATATATATATATACATATATATATATATATATATATATATATAGCTATTGATAGCGGACCGATATTGGACTCTGGTTCCACATGGGAACTTTTCACACACACTCACACAGAACCCTAATACACAAAACTCCTGCCAATTATATCCTCTCACCCAAATCTAAGACGTATTCAATAATGGAAGATTTGAAGTCACCCAGACCCATAGGAAAAAATTTACCTTAGCCAGTTATAACCCCCGTCCAAATCATAGCCAACACATTTTCAATAACTTATAAAGTTGATACCTATGTAGCTCCTTGACCTCACCACCCCTCCATTCGCACTATTCCTAACATACCAAAAAATCTAACTCCACATCGCTTAACCAAAGACCTCATACCCAACTGGACATTCTCCCACTCAGCAGGAGGCCTCCAGCAGCCCTGACAACACAATTTACCCACAATGCATAGCTCCTGATAATGGACTCTGGTTCCACATGGGAACTTTTCACACTCACACAGCACACTCCACTGGTGATGGGAAGAATCCTGAAACATGTTTGGACAATTTACACCTAAGGATTAATAAACCTTACCTGTAAACAGTTTACTCCAGAGTCTGTCTCACTCTCTACAGTACACATTATATATATATATATATATATATATATATATATATATATATATATATATATATATATATATGTATATATATATATATATATATCAATGCGAGAATCAGTATGTAATGAAACAAAATACAAAACATCCAATCCCTGCTGATGTTGGATGTCCAAATGCTGAAATCTTCTGACCTAAGTCTGTTTTTGAGGATATAACATTTCCGGTCCCCGTTTGCTCCAAGGCATGAATTCATATCTGCATGAGTTGGCGTTAAATCGTTATTTCTCTTCTCTCTGTCTCTGTCTCTGTCTCTCTCTTTCTCTCACTCTCTCTCTCTCTCCAACGTTCAAACTCCAACTAAAGAAGAAAACACCAAGAACGGAAATTATGTATTCATCGGTTTCGAGTGAGTGACGTGTTTTGAATGGTTTAAAACCGGTTGCAAGATGATTGATGTATCTAAATAATACACGATGTATGTTCAGAAATTTTTCTCTTTTTTTGGTACTTTTGATTCGAAAATAAATAATAAATAAGCCGCTTCAGCCCCTTCAAAAATATTCCCCTAGGAACCAAATCAATTCAACTCAAGTTCCCTTTTACTTTTCCCGAACATTCATTACATTTCCCAACTGCGGATTGCAAAAAGCTACCACTTCACGTTCCCTGTGATCTCGACTTCAACTGTCCTCCCCCAAAAAACGACTAAAAGCTAGGGGCTTTTAGAAGTCAAAACGGAATTGGGCATGTGTGCTAATTTTGATTGAGTGATGATTTAGGAGAGTAAATCCAACGTGACGAGTGAGGAAAGAGCAAATCCTGCCTTTATGGAAGGGATGATTTTACAGTGCACAAAGTCAAATGCTTCCCACGACCGACTGAGCAACCCACACGGGGGAGAGTTTGTTCAGGCACATTTGGTAAGGTTGCAGCTGATTGTTTGTCAAGTTTATTAAGACCGAAAGATGCAAGGATAAAAAAAAACTGAAATAAATTCCTGGATCAGATTATATTAAGACAGATATATCAGCAGCAGCAGCTTTTAAGTGTCTGTTGCTGGTTCTTCATCAAGGTTTGCTATACGTCTTTATCATCGATGGCACCGACCCAATAGTTCCCAAGTTCGTCAGGCCATCTATTTTGCCAGTCACAGTTTCACATGTGATCTCTTGAGGTCAATATTTGAGTTGCAACGTCCATTTCTTGCAAAATGACTAGCCCATTGCCATTTGGGTCTCCTAATGAAGTCTATGATATCTGACTCTTGTGTTTTTTTCTGTCCATGTGATGTTGACCATGATTTTTCCCCTATGCATGTTGTATGGTTCTCAGTTGATATTTTGGTTCAGTCCAATATTTCGGCCTCATAGATGATTATCGGGAGGATGCATTGGTTGTATACCTTTCTTTTCAGGGCCAATTGGATGTTCTTAATATCGAAAGTTGTGCATTTCCAAATAGAAGTTTGCCGACTTGGAGTAAGTATTAGCCAGGTTCCTTTTTTCTTCGGGGATTTCATGGAGATCCGTTGTCCTATGTAGGTTCAGTGATCTACTATCTTCTATTCTGATTTTTCTATTCTGATCGTAGTGTCTTTGTCTTTCACATGTTTACCTTATTTGAAATGTTGAGATAATCTATTTCGTAAACTTGAAGAAAGATTGTTCTTTTTACTTTTTATTAAGACTTTGCTTGTCAGCAAATTGTCGATTATCTAAAGATTCAACATCATCGTCAATAACCATTTGTATTTGATTTTTTTTGTTTCCAAATTCTACGTTGTCAACAGCAAGTGGGGGTACTATCGTTAAAAGCAAACAGACAAAATAGAGATAAGCGGAATCCTTTTTAGTATTTCAACGACTTGGCTCATTTATCATTCTGTAAACACCCAAAGAGACAAACAAACTAACGGAGAAATGAATACATACCTCTATATAAAAAAAAAAGAGAAATAAATAGATAGATATATATCATGAAAGTTTTCGTCAGAAGATTCCCCCAAGATTAAACTGTCACTGAAATCCAAAAATCTGGACCTTCGTTTTCAGTTGAGTTGGCTCACGGCAAAAACGTTACAGGATAAATGGATGTTTGAATCATGGCGATGTAGTCATATATAACCATTTCTTTCCCCCTTTGTCGCTTTTTGGGCTCCCGTATAAGTGACCAGGGTTTATGATAGTGACAAATGGAATTTTTCTACGCAAATGAACCTCGTGTGCTTTAGAGAGGATAGGGGAAGAAATGGAAATATAATGGCCTCTTGCGAGAATGTAAATCGTAATTGATTTTATATGCATCAAGTTCTTATTCTCCATTTTCTTTTAGTCTTTCTATTCGTAAGATTTTTTATTGTTTTGTACTCGTTCTTAGTAACCTTTTCTATTCTTTTTCTGTATTCTTCATAATATTATCAAAACCACAAGGGGTGGCAAAATAGTTTACGCTTTTTCTTCATATATAACTGCGTTTGTGTGTTTGTTTATGTATCTCACAGTTATACCGTTTTTATACAGCCTTCAAAATTGGCATCAGTATCCGACTTGACCACGTTAAAAAATAGTTTTGAATTTCTTTGAAAAATGTTTTTCGGGCCTGTTTGAGCTTTATCGATAAAATCTAGATTCAGTGGAATCTATATGGTTGTAAAAATTTGGAAATCTATGATATATTTTCCAATGGAAAACGCTAGAAATGACACGAATAGGATTTATTCTGATCATATTCATTCTATGAAACTATTTCAGATTTCTAACATACAGTTTTTCAAAAATGGACTGTTATTCATTTTTGTGCTATATTTTATCACTTAATTTCATTATCATCTGCCCCCCTCTCTTTTTCTTTTTTTATGTCATTTTCATTGTTCTTTTTATTTTTTTTCCTTCGTTCATTCTTATTTTTCATTCATCCTTTTGTATTTTTCTCTATTCACTTGTTCGATTATTCTAGTGTTCTTCATTGCTTCTCTCTATCCTTTTTCTTTCATTATTTTTGGAATGATTCTATTTAAAATTTTGTTGTTTTTTCAATTTAAAATTTACCATCAACTTCATTCATTTTTCACTTAATGTTGTCGCCTGTCAACATTTTTCTTCCCCCTTTCCACATGTTTGATTGCTTTTCTTTTCTCCTTCCTTATTTTGTCTCAATCCAATCATGTTTCTCCCTTTTTTAATTCTTTCATTTTTTTTCTTCGTTCATTTGATAATTAATTTCCTTTCATTGCTCATTTTCATTTTTGTCTTTCATTCTTTAATGTAGTCAATATCTCATTTATACTTACATCTTTTTTTTTTGCTCCTCCTACTCCATTTCTTAATTGTTTTTTTCGTTTTTTTCTTTCGATTCCGTTGTTCCGAATTTTACATACTTTTCTTCCTATTTTTTTCTTTCCTCTTTGTTTTTCTTTAATTAATCCTTATATTTATCCCATTCCTGTTCTCTTTATTTTTTTTTTTAAATATCATTCTATCATTAATCTTTTAGCGGGTTCCTTTCTCTATCTTTCTTGATATATCCTCTATTCCCTTTTCCTTATATCATTCTCATATTTTTCCTTAAACAATAACTCTTTTTTCATAATAAGTCATTCGGTTGAACCTCTCCTCTTTCTATTGTTCTTTCTCTGTATCAATCATCATAATCAGTCTTTCAACGTCCGTCGTTGGACATAGACCTTCCCCAAGATCCAACACATTTCTCTATCATACGCGTTGCAAAGTAAGTACTTTCTGAATTTGTCTTGCTCGTCCCTCCATCTAATATTCTGTCGGTCTCGGTTGTGCATGTGATCTAAGGAGATCCATGTCGTAAGTCACGATGTCCATTGATTGTTTACCATTCTTGCAACATGTCCAGCCCATTGCCCTTTGAGTTTTTTAATGGATTCTATGATGTCTCCGACTCTTATCTTCTCCCTGATATAATGTGCTGTCTTGTGGTCTCTTCATGTGCCCGTTGAATGGTTTTCAATTTGCAGATCTGTCTCTTGGTTACGTTCCATGTTTCAGCTCCATGATCGACTATTGGGAAAATGCATTGGTTATACATCCTTTTACGATTAATGGGATACCTTTATTTCAATGTCATTGTGTTTATATTTCGTATTTATCTGTTTTGTCTCATGCATTGACTTATCTTTTCCTATCATAAACATATTTTTTCATTACATTTCAAACTGATTTATTTGATATCAATTTGTTCATTGCCAATACAGTTTTTTTTGCCATATGTCGTACTTCATCTCATACGTATTTGATTTATTCCATCTTTTCCACATACCCCTCTCTCCAAAATACAGTACAT
Organism: Thysanoteuthis rhombus; assembly: GCA_963457665.1. NCBI lineage: Eukaryota > Metazoa > Mollusca > Cephalopoda > Oegopsida > Thysanoteuthidae > Thysanoteuthis > Thysanoteuthis major. The sequence goes on from OY735223.1 coordinate 18,666,038, forward strand.
ATGATTCCAAGCCATCATCTTTCATCTTTTTCTGCATATTGCAGACAACTTGCAGTAACGATAGCTATGATTTTTCTTCTTCCCTAGAACCAGTATAGATCCTTTCCATTTTCCCCCTTTCGTTCTTTCTCCATCTTCGATTATCCGCCCTTACATTTTATTCCTTTACACGCATGCGCACTTCAACTTTTTTTTCCATTTCTTCTGCGTCTTCTTTCCTTTAATTCACCAACTGTTCGTGCAGATGCCAATTCTGCCATTTGCCCAGCAAGCAGCATGTATTACACGCAGTACTACACAGGCAGCTCAAATGGGCAAACACAGAAGTATGCTTACAAGTATTTTTTTAACCTTGCTAGAGTTTTTGTTTTGTTTTTCTTATCGTTATTTACTTTTAGCAAATCGCATTCACGCCTTCAGCGTCAGTTTTGAGATGTTCTTTATACCAAGGCTAGATGCAAGTGGGTTAGTAGCTTCCGGCACTGGCTTTTTGTTCTTTTTCTCAGAGATTGCTAAATTCACCACTCTTCCCTATGAAGTCAAGGAGATCGAAATGCAAGGACATTGATGTGAACATTAATTGAGCGCCTAGGAATCTTTGCTTTTTTTTTTTGCTATATTTTTCATTCACTTACTTTTTAATTATACCATATGGACCCATATTGCATTCTCTGGCCTTTGGTTCATGCTGTGGGAATATATTTAGGAATGAATATATATGAAAATGTATTTTTCGTTTATGCATATGTGTAATATATGCATCTGATTGTACCTGTATCCTGTAGTGTATGTATGCAGGAAGAGAAATATATATATATATATATATATATATATATATATATATATATATATATATATATATATATATATATATATATATATATAAAAATATATATATATATATATATATATATAAATATATATATATATATATATGTAATATGTGCATATAATTGTACATGTGATGTGTGCATATTTTCTTTCTCACTCTTTAAACCAATTGATATAGATATTCTGCTGTCTCTCGAAATGCATATATATATATATACATATATATATATATATATATATATATATATATATATATATATATGTGTGTGTGTGTATATATGTATATATATATATATATATATATATATATATATGCATCTATCTATTATATGCATATATTACATATCTTTATACATAGATAGATGTTAGTAAAATTACGATCGGAAGGTGGAAGAAATTTAAACATCATAATAGTGTCTCAGCAGCCGCTGCAAGTCCTCGGTAAGAGGCAACTCGAAAAGATCAAAATGCATCAGTACATTCCAACGTGGATAAAAAAAAACATCTTGTTATTTTAAAATTTCATGTCTGATCACTCAACATCCACACATCAGACGCGTATATACAGATAGGTATCTGATTAACTCACATAAATGTATGCGTATATGTATGGAGATGTATACATGAATATACATATATGAATTATATGCATGTATATATATATATATATATATATATATATATATATATATATATATATATATTTATATAATTTGAAACTATGTATTTATTTATTACAATGAAATAACCCTGTGCGTGTAAATGATACATTTTCGTTAATTTAAACTTGTCAATTCTGATCAATCAGTTTGACAGTCTCCTGGCAATCAGTTAGTCTTGACTTCAAATTACCGTAGAGCAATCTCTCATTCACATATTGGTTTACACCCAACATTTTGTGATAGATTGTTTGCTCTTGTTTTTGTGATGATCATTGGGAACATAACCAAATATTACTTCAACTAAATCATGAAAATAACATCAAATCATATTAAATATATATGTATATAACTCTCAATATGATATATCATACCATATATGCGTATAAATGCATAAATATAAATGTAATGTTACCTTTATATGTTTCGTTAACATTCAATTTTCATGAAATACAATGGAGATAAGGAATTCTGCAGTTTTTCCATTGGTTTCATCAACAGTAAACAAAAAATATCAATGGACCAATTAACAAAAAACACCCACATACACCCACATACACCTATATATATATATATATATATATATATATATATATATATATATATATATATATATATATATATATATATATATATATATATATATATATATATATATATATATATATATATATATATATATATATATATATATATATATATATATATATATATATGTATGCATGTATGTATGCAATTATATATATGTGAAATATCCAGCAGTATGGTAAAAAAAAAGAAAATCAGGAAACTATCAGATTTTCCTGGTGTGTGCCATCATTTCCATCATTTTTTTTTGGCGACCAGCACATGGTATAAAATATTACCCCAAACAGGAATGATAAAATATATATATACATATTTTACACTTTCTTTTTTCCATGATATTGGATACATCATATCTTTTCACACATTATTTTGTTGTTGCGGAAACCACGAGACAGAAATGGAAGTACAGAAAAAATACAGGGAAACTGCAGGGATATCTTACTTGAATGCTTTGAAGGGAAGGCTATACCTTAAAGCATCTTACAGATCTTTAGTTTGGTCAATAATGCATTCCCGAAGTGTACGCAGCATTACCAAGAAACCACAACCAAGGAATTAAAGCCATTTAGGTTGACAACTTTTGCTAAATTCAAAATCCTGAGTCTTATATCACGCCCAAAACTCTAAACAACCACACAAGGGAGAATATACCCGAAAGGTGAAGTCACTGAAGAGTGATGCATGAATTTCTATACTGCAACACATGCCTTTTCGCCAACAGCAACTGAAAAAGAAAAAACATAAGAGAAATTTGCCCCATGAATGCTCTGTCCGGCACTAACCTCTGTAGAATGAAAAAGAGTTCTGAATTTTTATCTAAATCTTACGACAGACCTAGGGAACATTCACTGAACCGTCCTAATCACTAAATGTTAGAGTCGAACGGATATCTTACCAAAAGGTTCTTACAAATTATCGTTACCATCACTGAAAACACAGAAAATAATGGGACCACCATTTGGGAAAAAATAAAACATAGCCAAGCGGGAGGCAAAAATACACCCTCAGACATAGTTGGTAGCATTGTCATCATGGATCATAACACATACTCAGACAAATTGAATTCCATTTTACAAAATGATGACAAATATACTAAAACTAACAGACAATGAACAGAAAAAGAGAGATAAATTCATCAAAGCATTAAAGAAACGAAGCAAAAAATTAATGAAATAACCCAGAATTCCAGTCCAATACTGTTTACATAAAACGCATAGAGAACACATTCATACGAGATCGATAAGTATGGGCAACACCATTCAAACGTACAGATTAAAATGCCTGAACTCACCCGAAGCTTACCTTTATAAGTTAAGAGCGTTAAGAATCTGTACTCAACTATTCTTCGCGAAAGAAGAAAAATACTTAAAGCACATATTTACAGCACTACATTACTCAGAATCATCCATACAAAATAGTGAGGAAATAGTGAGGAAAGTGCATAGAATCCATAACAATAAAGAAAATATAACAGCATTATGGGAGAAACATTGATTCATAATGATTCAGGGCAAGTCAGTCACTGCAGAGCTCAACATGATTATCAAACAGTTAGGCCTACATCTCAAACCTTTAAATAAATACTCAGAAAACTTTTAAGTAGTAAGACCTCCGAAGCTGGTATATTCCAAATATTCAGAAAAGTCTGCCTGGAATCATATCTTGGGGAAATGTCTACACCAGTAAAAAAAATTATGCTAGCCCCAGTGCGTCTGGCTATGCGTTGAAACGTACTTGCAACTCATTAAATGAAAAGAGACACAACTTAAAACGTAAATAAGTCAAAATATTTGAATACATCAACTTAAAAGTCAGCACCTTGTTAATTCTGCTGCAATTGCAATGAACGACTTCATGCAAAAACTGGGATTTTACAATTTTACACCTGGACAGATTAATGAATAAATAACAAAACATCATTGCCCACAGAGCCCCTTCTCTGGTTAGGACTTACGATCTCAACATATCCAAGACCAGACCAATGAATACACCTTTCCAGCTGAGTGAATTAAAGATGACATTTCATCCATATATACACATTTCTCCTATGCACGCACAGTCAGAAACACAAGCTATTACATACACACACACACACACACACACACATACATGTGTACAATTATTTTCGCTTGTGACAGATGCACACTTGGTAGTTGACAAACCAATCTGCTCTACCTGTACACTTTCCTACATATTCACACATGACTACACCCATTCGAACCAGCACCCAAAGATATCAACATAAACACTTACCAACTCCCACACAAGAAAAGAATCATTATATGCACAACCAACAACACATTAATTTCAAGGAAAAATTCACACGCGTATATACAGGGTGATTAAAAAAAATTCAACTGCTTCAAAAGTAATCTTTTTCTTTAATCATTATTATCCAACTTCTTCCTTTCAGATTTTGTTCGTCGGTTAAATAGTATTCATAGCGGCACAAATTGACATTAAATTGTGATATGAGACCAAGTCGTATGTCGCAGTCGGTTCAATGCAAATATATGTGATACCTCAAAGAGTATAGTAACTCTTAGATTTGTCATGTAGTGTGAAAGCAAAGATACTGTCCATGCAAGTATTACGTCAGATGTCCAACAGTAATCACAAAGGATCAGACGAACATTGATGCAGTGCGCTACTAATTCATAAGCAGACTTCATCGCCGCCGATACCAAGGATTGGGATTGTCCACAAGTATGTTGTGTATTATATTCAGGGGACTAAAGCTAGTTTCTTAAACCATATATTTGCAGCATAAACTGACACTTTAAGGAAATATGACATGTGAGAATGACTCAGCCAAAAGCTATAATCCCATTAATGTGGGTCCATCACATCTACTTTTTCAGCCAATACACACTTCTATATCTTCGGTGCTATAGTCATGACAATGTCTATTTGGAATTTAAGCAACAACAAAAGTTTACAGGGAGGCAGTTAAAAAGCAAAAATGATACTGCCTCCATTGCTTACAATGCCAGGTACGGCTTCATCATCATCATCATCATCATCATCATCATCATCATCATCATCATCATCATCATCATCATCAATCTTTTAACGTCTGTCGTTGGACATAAACCTTCCCCAGGATTCGCCATAACTCTCTATCATGGGGGTCGCAGAGCCAGTATTTTCTAAATTTGTCAACTTCATCTCTCTGTCTTGTATTCCGTCGGACTCTGATGTGGATGCATGTGATTTCTGAGGATCAATGTTGTGAGTCGGGATATCCATCGGTTGTCTATCATTCTTGCAACATGGCCAGCCAATATCCATTTAAGTTGTCAAATAGATTCTATAATTCTCTGACTCCTGTTTACATCCTTCTATACTGAGCTGTCTTGTGATCTCCCCTTGTGAGTTTGAGCATGATCCTTTAATGTGCACGTTATACGCTTCTCGATTTGGAAGTCTGCGTCTTGGTTAGTTCCATATTTCAGCTCCATAAGATTGGATGATGCATTGGTTGTATATTCTTCTTTTTAGGATTACTTGGATCGAATTGTTCTTGAAGGTTGAGCTTGCTCTGTCGAAGGCTAGCCATCTAAGGGTGATTCTTTGCTTGATCTCTTCCTCTTCCGTGCGTTTCATTGAGATCTGTTGTCCAAGGTAGATGTAGTGGTCTACTTTCCCCAGTTTTGCATCTTCAATTTTGACAGTTATGTTTTTATTCTGAATGTGATTGTTGCACGGCTTACTTTGTCTTTACTGCTTTGGAAAAGGTAGTCAAACCATCACCATCAGCGCTGACCGATATTGCAGTTTGTTTAAGCTATTTTTTGCGCCTCGTACCTGCAGTATTGGGCCAAACCTTATCCTAAAAATGAAACAATTACCCATATGCATCAGGTATTTGACAACCAACCTTTGCACTGGGTGCTGCACAGCCCTCACCTGAACCACCTAAACATGTGGCTGTCGGAAGCTACCAAAGGATCTTTGCTCGGTAACTAACCTTGTTTAAAAGAAGTACTACCAGCATGTCACACCTGGGATACCGAGGAAAGAGGAAAACAACTTTGATGTCCTAACAACAGCCTATCTCAACCACTACAAAGCATACATAGAAAATGAAAATTAAAGGTACGAGTAACATGAATGCTAATTTAGGACAATGGAATGGGGCAATGCATATCATGATTATTGTTCTGTAATGCCTGACTATGTTCATTCATGAAATTCCTACTCCAATGTTATATGATTTGTTTTTTTCTTAGAATGAACAATTGAAATCGTTACACGTTTTAATCAACCTATGGAAATTCACTGGGTAAAATTCAGCCTCCTCTAGCTGAGACATATACAAGCTCTCATACATGCACAAACAATATCTTGGCCTTCTTCTAATCCTTGAACTGGACATATCATGGCTTTCCCACCCAAAGCACAAACATAAGAATCTTCCTTCCCTGCTCTCTACTTTCCAGGTATATGTCATCTTAATCATTCTGATGAAGCCAGCCACGAATATGAGTAAGAATAGATATTCCTGTTATCAAATGACTTTCATATATATATATATATGTTTATATATATATATATATATATATATATATATATATATATATATATATATATATATATTTATACATATGTGTGTGTGTTTGTGTGTGTGTGTGTGTGTGTGTGTGTGTACTCAGTACTGTCATAAATACTGTAACATGTTTATATTATGTATTCTATGACATATCTACTATAGCAGTTTTTTTTGTCAATACAAATCTGCTAACTCTCAATTCTTATATTCAGCTAGATAATTCTGTACATACAAAATTACCAGGAAATTGGATAATGATGATATAGGTATCATGAGGCTTTGCATTAATACATTCTGTTTTTTTGTTTTTTGTTGTTTTTTTTTTTACACAAGCAATGCTCAGAAAATATTCTGTTCTACAAGGTGTGGGTGAAGATGTATAATGAAGATGTTACCTATGTCAATTCTCTGTGAGGAAAGAGTAAAAAAAACAGCCCATTTGTATGTCAACGATATTCTCGAGGATCAAGTCATAGATAATAATGCAACAATATTTGATAGAGAGAAGAGGACATTGAAGCAGTACACCAGACAAGAGTTGACTCGAAACAATGTTCCAAGTCTATATCCCAATTTGCCTGGCTACAAATTATGGTCAGAGCTGTATCATAAGATGCCCGGAGAAATTTCTTCGGTTATGTCGACTAGGTTTTTCACCATATTTGTGAATACTTGGGATCCACAAGCTCATTTGCAATAGCTTCGTTCGATTTTTTCCGTCCATAGCCCACGCCTGCTTGTCATCAACAAATGAACCTACCATAGTTCCAGAGTGGGGGATAACCAAATAAGATTTAGGATCTTAACGACTTGACTCACCAAGTACTTTGGATACAAACAAACAAATGAATGGAAATATCTTTCAAAACGGGGCAATAGCCATCCTTTTGTGAATATTTTGTCATTACATTACTGTTTAATTTGATTAGTTTTCACGTATCGAAACGCTAATTATCTAATGAATGGAGATTTTAAGAATAGTAAGGTATCCATTACTTACTATTTTAGTCTTGTTTTTTTTGGGGGGGGTTGCAATGCCCCGAGGAGCATGCCAGTACTGGACATCTGTATATGAGGGCATGGGATTGAATGGTTACAAATGGATTTCTGCTACATAAGAGGGTCTTGCGTACATTTATAAAATTGAAGATTAATCCAAATAGCCGTAATATATTTTAAAAGGTTACTTTTATTTAAATCATTTTTTCTATGGCTGATTTTTTACAATCTTCATTTTATGTTCCTTACTCATTCTTATTCCTTTTGCGGTGAAAGTTTCAAAGGAATGTCTGAGGGTAAGATTTAGATAAATTTCAGCTAAAATTTCGATTTCAGAGCTTAGTCTATCCAACGGGGGAGGGCATATTTACGAGGACGCTAAAGAGATAAACCATTGAAATGTTTAGCGAAAGTAAAGATAACTGTTTACTGCTAACCTTTATAATACGAATAAAACCCTCAATACGTTTGATATGCTGTTGCTAAGACATAGAACTCATGGAAAGACATTTCATGACAATATCCGATGACGATCAAGGAGTACATGAATAAGTGAACGGATAAATGAATCTAAGTATCATTTTACATTCTGCATACAGTACATTTATTTAGGTGAGCAGTTCTTTCATTGAAATATTAGATGCCCAAGGGGATTGTCTGTGGCTATGTTTTCCAATGAGAAGTTGTGTTTTCCATTGGATGCTGTTGCTCCTGAGGCAACCAAATGTGTTTTTTGAAACGATCTTTGTACTTCCATCCAAAAGCTCTGCTGTTTTGTTGGGAGGTTCATTGAGCGGTAAAACCTTTTTTCAAGCTCTATCTCAAGTCTGTATCCGGAATAAATTCCCATCGTAATGAGGAACAGAACAGTTGTTATCAACTTTAGGGGAGTAAACACTTCACTGTTTGTCTGCCTTGCTATGCAAACATACTTATGATATTCACATCCCCATATCGTTATTTGAAAGCATGGCTGACTTACAGGTAGGAGCCTCTCTCAAACCAACTGATTTAAACTGACAATTTTGACATATCTACGGAAATTTATGTTAGAAATACGCAAGGGTTTATTTCTTTCTGATAAACGAATTCACAAAATTATCATTTCTCGACCGTGATTTGAAATCCTGAACATGTGAATGGTAATCGGCTCTCCACCTGAGTAAAACTGACAAGTCTTACATATCAAAGAAATTTATCCTTCAGATATGCAAGGGATTATTCCATTCTAATAGATTATACATCAATAGTAAAAGGGATATATTTTCTGCATTCAATATATATATATATATATATATGTATTTATATATTGTACACGTGGTACGAATCAGACTAGCAGTATAACATAATATTATGTGTGTATATATATATATATATATATATATATATATATATATATATATATATATATATATATATATATATATATATATATTACAAAAATTGTAGTAATCATGTTGATTTGATATAAAAGTAGCATCACAAAAACATTTTTCCCAGTCAAAAGCTTGCTGCCAATGTTCGTGAATTTAAAATACATATCATATACAGTATCAGTAATGGAATAACTGGAATGTGCATTGAGAATCAGGAGAGAGCAAATTGCTGATGGAAACGCTCAAGTACGAGTATCTGACAGCGTTGAAAGACCCATTATCCAGTATCAAGGAGGAGAGTTGTCATGTGGAAAACCTTGTAAATTTTCTTTTCCTGAATTTTCCAAAGAATATAGTATTGCAGTCCAAAGACTTATCCGTCTCATCTAAAATTTTATCTATCCCTGTTTCTAGATAGCTATCAGAAAGTAGCGTGTACTGCAAGTAAGCAACTTATTGTACTGTTTCCAGTTCTGTCTGGCCAATAGAGATGAAAAGTATTGTTGTGCCTTAGTTGAAGTATAATCTGATAGATAAGTACTCCTTTATTTTTCTCATGTTTATCGTCAACTCTAAAGCTACATTTCATATACTCCCGTGATAACTTGATGCAAGCCAATACCGCAACAGATAGAAGTCCTCTGATCAGCCGTTCCATAGTTCTGAAAAGGAAATTCCGTTTTTTCACCCCCAAATGCTTTCAATGCACAGCATATGTACTGCTATTAAGTCATTGCTAGTTTTACTACTCATTGTTGTTGCTTTTATCCCAACAAGTTTGGATAGCACAATCACCAATATCAATGATGTTATATCACTAATTTTAGTCCATCTCATTATTAAGTTTTTGTTGCCACATTGGCTGTTAGGATTTTTTGCATTTATTTCACTCACTCTATATCATGATTGTTACCTTTTATCATGTAATTCAAAGTGTCATATACTCTATATTATAGCTATTATTTTTCACTTGATTGATTTTCAGTATCTTCCGGTCTTTCCATCCCGATATTGTAGTCAAAATATGTTATTTTACTAATAACATTTAGTACTAGTTTTATTCCGTTTGATGGTGTTGCTTTATTCACAGCAGACTTTTCATCATTGTTTTTGTCTAATAGTTATATTCCATTTAATCTTTGTAGCTAACATTTTATAGATAATAAAATTTAAGATTTGCTTGACAAATGGCCAAAAGTTTGGTGTGCTTTGTATTTTCTGAGTTCCCTTCTGTAAGAATTGTCCATTATCCCTGTTGATTATTGAATCCCTAATAGGTGCCAAAATTACGAACTATAGTTTTTTTTTTACAAAAGGTCAGGCGTGAAGAATTTTTAACATGAATAGAACTCACTTCAATGAAATCTTTGCGAGAAACGATACTCGGTACTCAATAGGTTTAAGCTTGTCTGGCACTCATTGACATATACTGGCTGGCCATCTCTTTTGGACTGTAATAATTTCTTTGGGAATTAGTTGGAAGACTAGCTAGAGCGTTTTTCTTAATGAACGAATTTATAGATATTTTAGAGTTTAGATCACAAAGCTGTAACATGAGACTGACCCTTACTTGATTGATGTAAACTTGGGGAAAAGTACTGTTCGTTTTCTCAAGTACTTTTGTTCACTATGGTGGAGAGTAAAATCAGAATAGCTTTGATGGGGTATGCACAATTCTGAAAGAAATATTTGTGGTATTCTAAGATTTCAAAATCAGCAATATAAGCAACGAGCAGAATAACTGTATCACCACCAAAGATGATTACTGGAAACATAATATTGTTTGTATAATAAGTAACTGAGCGGTTCATATATTTTTTTCAATTGGTCAACCCTGACAGAGCATCCTATCAAACATCCTTGGTCCCATGATGGTTGCTTATCATTTAACTAACCAGACACATTTCGATTTATTCATTCATTCATTTGATTAAATGAAAAATTTACCCTTGTTGATTCTCGTCTACTACCGTTTCATCCTGATTTCAATTGTTTTTTTTAATTTTTTATTGCAATTATTCCGACTGCCAATCCACAACCATTAGTAGAAGGCACAACCTGGACGTTAAAAAAAGGGCAAGCCTACGAATTTACATCACTCATACACCAGATTATGATTTTCAAATGATCACTATAGGGAAAAGGAAATAGAATGGATCCATTCAATCTACAATCGTTTCAAATATTCTGTAAGAGGACATGGGGATAGCACCTTTGAAAAGTCATACCCACCATGGATCAGTGGATAAGATCATCTTTATTATTGGAGTAAATTATTTTTAACCTAAAGTCAAAACTGAAGTTGACTTCATCCCCATAACAGGAAGAATATAGGCGGAGAACTCTTCATTGTTTATCTATCACGTCATTTCAAACTAAACATATAAAATAACATTCATGACTTCAAATTACGACCAACTGACTACTAGGTGGATCTCTGACAAGTCATATACATATAGATACATAAGCATTCTGAGAGTAATTGTCAAAGAGTCGAAAAGTTATTCTTAGACATAATAATGAATAAACATTTTAGAATCGAACCTTCTAGCTATATCACACGCATACGTTGAGCGCCAATCAGCAAATAAGATCTTAATCTAATTGGTGAAATTATTCTACTTTCTCTTTAACGGCCATTGCTTTATTTTCAACTGATCAAACACTGATGAATATTTTTCAATAACTTCAGAATACTTTAGGTGTAGCATTGTATAAGTGGTGTAACTGCCGATTTCAGCATCAATCTCACTGTGGCCCAATCAGAATTTACTTCATGTGTTAATCGGAATCTACTTCATAATTCGAAATAAATATAAACTATTGACTTTAAAGGTGCACCCAAGTTTTCTTTTCTTTTTGATAAATTTAGTCGTGAATATGAAGGTGTAGCGTCATCATAACATGTTAAGCCATGCGATCTAGTACAAGTAATAAAAACCCATTTAGAATATTTTATTGATCCTGCAGCTAAATATAATGCAGACAGCAGCAGAGTTGCTCTCGTTATATTCCCGGATGTGAATACCGTGACGATTAATGAACATTTGACCAACCAAAATGAAGAGATAAAATACAATAAAAAGCATTGAAATAGCATGCAAGTTTGAATCGTTGGTTATGTGCGCACACTTCACTGACGATGACAGCCATTTATTATACCTAATGTGAATTATCTTCTTTTTTTCATTCCTTTAAAGTGATGACATCACAGTTCTTTCAGCCATTTTGGATCTTCATGCGCGAGGAACATTTTTGCTCTTGAGTTACAGAATCAGTGTAACAACACAGCAGCAATAAAGAACCCAGCAACAATAAAATTATTGATCTAAATCTATCAGCAAAAGGAAGATAAACAAGGAAATCATAAAAGAAACGATGTAATAGGAATAGTAGATGTAAATTCATACCCACAAAAAAAGAGACAGTCGCTCATTTTGAATTAAACGCAATTCTAATCTTCAAAATGAATTATCAAGGTTGCAGTAAAGGTTTCATGAGCACAAAAAAACCTAGAAAGCACTCCGGAAGTGCAAACCTCTGCCTATATTATTGTCACTAGAATCAAGGGAAAATCAATGATAAATACAATGAGGGTCAGGTAACTGTGAACATCCCACAAAGTGCTCCAAAATATAACCAATCCCCTTTTTTCTTCTTGTGTGAATTTCCCCTGAAATTCTTTGAGATATTATTGAGAATAGGTATTAAAGCAGCTTGAATATTGCCCAGTACAGTCCAAAATCCACCCTATTATTCCCAACTTATAGCACATGCCCTCTACTAAATGTCATTTGAATTTTCGAGATCTTTTGGAGATATTGTGACGGACAAACACAAACACAAGTGAATTACAAGTTTCTTCTAAATTCATTATTGAAGGTGGAAAATCAAGACGTGGGTAACTAGAAAAACGTATGTATAAAGGTTACATTTTCTGTGAATGATATTTTCTGTGGTTCCCGTTATCTGCAGCCTTATTTCTAGCGAATTCAGTTATCCGTAGTCAACATCTAAAACATTTCATTAGTTTCACTCAGTGAAGGGCTCACGGCGTACAAGTGGGTTTATGCTTCTGTTTACAAGAAAAAAGCACGATGGGAAACATACTAAATGCTCTTTTGCTTTCTACTTTGTCTTGTTTCGAGAAGAATGTAGCGTAATAAAACTTTTGAAAAGTGTTGGTAAATTCGCATACGCGTGTAGTACAGCGTGTCCCTCTGCGTTCACTCTATTTTATCAGGGAGTATTATGAGATTACACTCAATGTTTTTATCACATGAACATATAATCAAAGCCATCATTTTCCAAAATGGCGTCCGTTTTACTCCTGTTACAAAATGAGATATTCCTTATGGCCAACAAGAATAAGTGACCATCTTTGTTTTATTTATACCAAATGATATTAAAATGGAGTTTTCTGTTTAATGAATGTTTTTAATATATTTTGAAAATTTAAACTTCTTATTTAATTCCGTGAGTTGATTATATTTTTGAACGATGCAGGAAATGTACTTTTTTTTCTTCAGGGTTCAATTTAAGACTATCATTCAAAAAATCGAAGTGAAATTTGAATTGATTTTATTTGTGATATTTTAAGACATTTCAAGATAAGAAGGATGAAGGCAATCATATTGAAATCTAGTGAACTGTCAAAAAAATCATATTTACGTTTTGATATCTTTTTAGCTTTAGTCGAACAACAGTCACTATTGAACATAAAGTTTATTTAACTGTTTATCCTATTTTTGTGTGTTCCTATGTTTGTTTGGTTCTATGTTGCAGCACTTCTTGCCATACCATTTTGTCTAGAGACTTAAAAATCATTACTCAACTATGCCCTTTTTAAAATGTTTTTTCTTGAAGGCTTATGACCTTTCGAAGTCCTTTTTTTAACGGGTTCATTAATAAAATCAAAATTCTCTAGAATGTACATGTTTTCAGTTTTTTTTTTACTCTGATTCAAAAAAAATATTTTTCAGTTGAAAACAACAGATAGACTTTATTCCAAATATATCCACTCCTCACTGGAATTTCTCACATCACTTCCTATATTGACACTACGGTTGTTCAGGTATTGATCATAATGGCGAGTTTTAATCTTCTTTACTGAGAGACTGATTTTAATCAATGCAATAAAACTTCTTCTTCTAAGGTAAAAAATAGCAAATTCATATTCTAATCATGTTATTTCTACAGTTGGATATATATTTTACAATACTCGGTAAGAAGTTCTAAATTCCGTGGCAGAGTAACGGTGAATTAATAGCCAACTATGAAACTAGAAATCTTATCCACTGATACTGGCTTCAAAAGCAGTTGATGCAAAAATGAAGAGTATTCCTTACCAACAGGGTTTGACTTTTCATTGTACATAGAATCATTGGAGAAGATGGAATTTCCTACGTATTAACTTTCTAAATCATACGCATGATATCACAGGATACATGTACAACATTATTATTCACCCAACATAGTATTCTCTCCTCGAAATTTCGACTTCAGTAGATCACTTTGCAAACACGTAGTGATTGAATGTCTCAATAAATGATAGCCTGGTCTAATTTTACCGTCTGAAGACCATTCAGATGAGAAAGATCTTAATTTCTCGCGAGACCTTCAAGTGCTTGCACAGTCGAAATCAAATAAATTCGTGATAATTTGAAATAACACATGATTACGATGTCCACCTCCTGTGGGAACGAAGGACGTTCGCCCATTAAAAACGTAAAGACAATTATTACATCGATTTGCAGTTTAAATTAGTTTTATTGCCGTCTCGAATTTCTTTTTCTTCATTATCTTTAAACGCTTGCCATTAGATGTTTTTAAAGCGATTTTTTTTTATTTTCTTGGAGTATTTGTTAATCTCCACCTAATTATACTAACCAAAAACCTGCCTGGACTTAGAGTTAGTTCTAGCGGAACCATGAATTTATAGTATCATTTTGCTTGTTCCTGCGTAAGAAATGAGATTGAGGATTTTAGATATGTACTTATTGAATGATATCTTTTAGAAAATCATCATTATCATATACTCATGGATCACACTTGATTTTAATACACAGAGGGATAAAACCATTGGAAAATGAAGTTTTTTTTCCCAAAACTCAAACCTTTTCTTACTTTGTTAAATTCCTCTTAGTTCATTGAACATATATGCAAAATCTGAACGTTTCAAGCCTGTAGTGTTATATAAAAATAAATGGAAATAAGATCGTTATTATTATTATTATCAGGTCAGGTGCCACTGCAGATCTGCTAAATTTCGTTTTTCAAAGCAGTTGTAGTAAAATCCAAAACCTTTTGGAGGTACGGCAAAATGAAGGAAATATTCCATTTATTATTAGTGGGATTATTTTTAGCCGATGAATAACGTACCCTCTACCCTTAACCCTTACTTAACGTCTAATATTCACCATTCACCAACATCAGGACAAAAACTGTTTTTCAAGGGAATTTACCTTTCGAATGCTCGAAAGTGAGTTCTTTTTATCTTTTACATTAAAAAAGGTTTTTATTCTATCTACGAAAAATATTCCATTACTTTACATATCGTAATCCTGAATTTCTTCCACAAAGTATTGATATTATCAATGGATTTTGTCCCGTATATCTTTAATCTTATTTCCCATGCAGTTATACTCTCAATCGTCATTCGTCTTTTATTGTCCATCGTATGACAGAGACTTTTCCCAGGATTCACCACACTTCTCAATCGTTGGCGTCGGGGAGCCAGTAATTTTTTATTATGTCAAGTTCATCTCTCTGCCTTGTATTCTGTCGGCATCGGTTTAGCTTGTGATCTCTGGGGATCTATGTTATGAATCGTGATGTCCATTGTTTGTTTGCCATTCTCGCAACATAGCTTGATCTTTGCCATTTAATTCCTTAAATATATTCCATGATGTTTCGGACTCCTTTTTTCTTCCTGATATACTGTGCTGTCTTGTGAGCTCTCCATATGGGCTATAGCATGATTCTCTCATGTGTGCGTTGTATGCTACTCAGTTTGCAGGTCTGTCTATGGTTACAGTTCATATTTTAGTTCCATAATTGAGTATCGGGAGTATGGATTGGTTGTATGCTATTCTTTTTAGGATTAATGGGATCGTTTTATTCTTGAAGGTTGAACTTGTTCAGTCGAAAGCTTATCACCCTAAAGTGATTCTTCGCCTGATTTTTTTTTTTTGATGGTCCCATATGCTGTCCTAGATAGATGTAATGGTCTATTTTCTCCTGTTGTGCATCTTTAATTTTGACGATAATGTTCTCATTCAAGATTACGTTGCTGCATATGACTTTTGTTTTATTGGAATTAATGTGTAAGGAGCCTCTCTTGCTTCCTCCTTTTAGACTCATCTAACGTTAGTTGGCAGCCGTTTAGGTTCTCTGTGAAAAGGACGATTTCATCTGCAAATCAGAGCTTGTTCAGATTTTGATTATTTTGAATCATTTTTCTCTTAGTCAAGGTTTTGGAATATCATCTTTAGGGGATTTGGTATAATCTTCTCCAACTCCTTTTCGAAGCTGGAAGGGCTCCAAGTCTTTATGTAGTCTGATAAAGGAGTTGCTGTGATTGTATATATGCTACAATACTTTGACGTCTACGAGATCTACACGTTGTAGAGTGAAGGCTTTTACGATCGTTAGGATTTCCACCGACTCAATTGCTTTTTTGAAGTCTATAAATGCTAAAATGAGTGGCATTTTGTATTCTGCTGCGTTTTTTTTTTTCAGCTAATTTATTCAATGAAGATTGTCCATTGTCGACGAGCCTCTTCTAAATCAAGCTTTTTCTCATGGTTGGATTTCATATAGTATTATAGTGATTTGGTTGGTGATGATTTTTGCGAAAATTCTGTAAATGCAGTTGAATGAAATTATAGATTATTGGTCTTTCAGAACATTAATCTGTTTTTGACACCAGTTGAATAGAATAGATAGTTTTTATTGACGATCTTACAAGCTTTTTAACGTAGATAGATGGTGATAATATCTAGTTGAGGGGCTCCTCCCCTTTTTGTTTGTTTGACGGTTTGATTTACCTCCCCTACTGTATCTTCTGGAAAGATCTGAAACTGATTGTCTGCGTCTTGCATATCCTGTTCGTTCTCATGTTGTCTTGAACAGTAGTGTTATTGATGGATTTCTTGGACGCGTGTCACTATTTTCTCTCTCTCTCTCTCTCTCTCTCTCTCTCTCTCTGTTTGTTGTCATGTCTCTGTTTGCTCCAAGTATGGTAGGTGTTTATTTCTATCCTTTATTGAGAGGACTGTTTATTGTTTCAAAGTCCTGACGTTTTTCAGAGTGGTTTCGATGATGGCTCTCGTACATCTTTTTTGTCCTTTTTTAAGATTTCTTTTTGATTGTTTTGCGTGGTTGAGTTTCCTCAATTTTTTCCCTGATCTTGTTGGTAGTTCAATGTTTCTGCACCCAATGAGTTTTCTTGTTTCGTCTGAGATTTCACGAATGTTTTTGTTATTCTTGGTTTAAGATTTGTGGCACCTTCTACTAGAGTTGTTATTTTGCTGTGGAATTCGTTGATGTTGGTGTCATTTTCTTCTGTAAGAATTTTATATCCGTTTGTTTTTTTTTTAATTCTAGCATGAAGGATTGGTTGAGTTCATTTGGTACGTTTAGCAGTTGCAGTACTGTGTGGAACATTTTTCTGCGGACTTTATTGATGTTTACTTGCATCATGCACCCTACCATTCTATGGTCTCTTAATAAGTTTACTTGGTTTAGAACTTGAATGTCTTCGAACGCATCGCCTTTTTCCATTAGGGTATAGTTCATTTCGTTTTTGGTTTCATGGCTGGGGCTCCATCAAGTCAATTTTCTACTGGTTTTCTTTTTAAAGAATGTATTCATAATTTTGAAGTCGTTTGCAGTTGCAAAGTTTACAAAATCTTTGCCCCTCTCGATCCATATTTTGTATCCGATTCGGTAGACAGCGTTCGTTTCTTTGTCCTACCAGTGCGTTGAAATTTTTCATGATAACATTGAAATATTTTTCTCAGCATCAGTGGGTAGTTCGAATAATCATAGAAGTTGTCTATTTCTCCTCTTGTTCATTACAAAGTGGGGGCGTGGACCTAGATGATATTCAACTTGTACATCTTTGAGGGTTGTACGGTGACACTGACCATGGAGTCTGAGACAGCTTTAAGACTTTTAGGTCTTAGTTGATGAGAAAGTCTCCTGTACCTTGTTAAACTTCCGTTGAGTTTCAGTTTTATAAACATTATTAGCTCTTCTACTGGTCTGCTCGTTATACTGATGATGCCTCATTTGATGATTTTGGTTTTGTTTTCAAGATTTGTTAGGTGAGTGTCTGTTGGGAATCTTTTGACGTTATAAAAGCTGATGTATAAATGTTGTTCTCTTATTAAACGTATTTGGGTTTCGCTATTGGAGCACATCATTCTCATCCAAGTTGGGTCCCAAGTTTCCAGAATTTCTTACAAGGATCGGTGTCATTATCATCAATACTTATCTAGTCTTTTTATCATCTAATCAAAGTGGATTCGTCTTGTAAATTCCAGGTGATTAGCTAGCAAGTTATTCAAATACAACTAGCGTAAAAGATTAATAATAGGATGCAATATCGTAGTGACCGGGGGAGGATGAAATGAAGGAAATACACAAATGAGTGTTGATAACTTTTTAAAAAAAACGGAATTGGTCAAACCTGCAGCGGTACTATCGACGACGGACACGCTCCCTTATTCAGTGGTGCAGATTCAAACCGTAGCTAGTGCCCATCCCCTTTTTATGATTTACTTTGCTTATTGCAATGATTGTAGAATAACGTTCTATGATCAACAGAAACAGTATCATATATATTTTAAATAGAAGAGACTTTAATCATCATCGTCTGATTGACAAGTCTACATTGAAAATAATAAGGATCAACCTTAGTTTGTCATTGAATTAGAATCCTCACGAATCTCCATTAGTCTGACACTGGACCATGATGGTTAAGAAGTTAATAGGGATTCAACATATTACACTTTTGTGTAAGCCTGGGTACCATGGTTATACAGTAGCAGAAGTTTTTTTCTACTATTTTCAAGTTAATCCAGCTCAAATCTGTAGGAGTGAAATACCAATCTAGAGGAAAACACATTAGTGAATTGATTTGCAAAACGTCCCTACAAGCAAATTCTTTAAGACCATTGTTCCCAACTTTTTCAGTCCTCACGCTTTTTTTACCGATTATTAGAATCTCAATATCTTCCATGATTGTTTGGATCAGGGGTATGCATTCCTAATGATGAACATATACTATTGCATATCTTCTTTTATTTCTTTATGAACAAATTCACGGTTACTTATCATGATTTTATCTGAAGCTGATGAGTTATTTAACAATACAGGCAATGCCAAAAGATCAAAATGTAGGAGTCTTTGAGTCCAACAATTTTGCTCGAGAGAAAAATGAGGGACATTTGATGGATATTTTAAGATACTATTTATGGGATTCATAGATATGGTACGACAGTCTTTAATATCCCTCATTAGACAGGACGCCCATAGAGTAGAAATATTTCAAAAACTAAAACTACGCGCAAAATTGTCTCTTAATAGAGAAATATCCCTTTTGAATAAGTTTGAATTAGCTTTATGTAAAAAATAACTGAAGAGTACAGTGTTTTAGAAATGATTTAGATGAGTGTAAAACAATATGGAGGATGCAGTAGCTCATAAATACTCTTTAGCAATCTGTCCGATGAGATTTTCAAGATTGTCTGATCTGTTGACTGTGTTAATTGTTGATGCTGCTTGTATTGACTCTCCGTTCAAATCATGCTCAACCTCATATAGAAGGATCACAAGGCGGCATAATATATTAAGGAAAGTACAGAAATCCCACGTATATCATAACACTGGAATCTTAGATATAGAACCCATCAGAAAACTCAAATGGAAAAGGGCTGGTCATGTTGCGAAAATGGCGGACAACAACAAAATATAGCAACTCATAACGTGGACCCTCACAAATTGCATTAAAAACCAGTGGCAGAATGTGAGATGGCTAAATAAACTAAGCAAGTTCAGAAAGATTTGGCTCTGCGACACCCATGATAGAGAGGTTTGGTAAAGTGTAGATCAAACAATGGACAACAAAATATGGATAGTGATGTTGAATTTAAAGTCTGAATTCCCACCTGATAACCTAAATGTATCTCTACTAGGGTGATTGGGAATTCAACGTGGTGTAAAAGCAAATAATTTTAACATGGCACCTGATTAACGTACGCACTACAGTTCAAAATTCATTTACTACTTTGATAAGTATCTTGATGAACTAGGCATTCTTTTTTAATTGATGTTTATATAGTCTGACACAATGCAACTGTCGTGAGGCATCAGAGGAAGATAGAATGTACCAATTATTCACAAGCTGGCTATATGAGGAGCTACGGTAGCTGCCTTTTGATTTGTATTACACTTATCTCTTTATTTTCTTATTCAAATGGTATCTTACTATCACAAATTAAACTTCAATTCCTGTATTGTCTGTTCTTCTCAGGAAAATATCATACTATAATTACATTCTACCGTCAACGGTAACTGTCGAAGCAATCAGTCAACATATGTTTGAACGAATTACAAGTGTGTATGGCTTGTTGACTTGCTATGTTTTTTATCACGTATATCCCACACCATCGTTGATAGAGCACTGGAAATTTCAACATTTATTCCATATTATGTGTGAGAGAATATCTCTGCTTTTTTTAAAAAATTACCCCCTAAATAGGGCCTCCGGGGGATTAATTTACAATGTAATGTAATTTGTTCAAATGATCTCTCATTCTGTGCACAGCAGTGTTCAAGCTTGTTTTTTGAGAACGATCTTATTACTATTGAACACTGCCCAACAAAAGATGAGAGAGGAAATTTATCCATCCATCTGTTTTTCATTTGATCACCCACATCACGGGATGCTGCAAAAATACATAAGTCACGTGACGATTTCTATTGTCTGACTAATCAGAGCTGTTACTGCTTTTCTTTTTTCACCTCAAGTCATTATTTATCTTTGAAATTGAATTATTTCGTTAAAACTAACAATATTATTTTGTTTCTTTTTCCACTGCAATTTTGTTATCTGTATAAAAGCTTTATGTCTCGGGCATTTTTGTACGTTCTCTCTGTCTTTCTCATCTTTTTTAAAAATCTTTTGTCTTGTTGATATTTTTTCCTCCTCTCCGTCCTCATTCGTTTTCTCCTTCCTTCCTTCTCTACAAAATAATCCCTTTAATTCGATACCCCGTCTCCCTCATTATTCAACTTTATTTTTCTCCGCCTCTTTTTCAGCCATTATTTCTCCCCTTCCTTTCCTGAAATGCATTTTCTTGACATATTCACGTATTCATTCATCTCTTCCTTTCTGTCCCTTTCTTTTTCATTTCTTTTTATTTATTTTTTGTTTTCTTCTTATCTTCAACCTCTCTTTCGTATCTTTCTTTTAAAGTCCTTTGTTTCTCTTCTTTTATCCTTCTTTATCATTTCTTTTTCACAGCTTCCCTGCACTTTTCTCATCTTTTCTTCCTCTATGTAAATTACTTCTATTGTTATTCTTTCCTTTTACTCTCTGACAAATATGTATATTATTCAAGACAACGCACCGAACAGGAAACGTATTGAATAGGTTCGAAATGGAAGTTGGAATCTAATTAATAATTTTACAATAGACACCATAAGTGCTTTTTGTGGAAATCTGCAACTTTTTAAAGCAAACAATTATGAGTTTTCTGCATAAATCAGAATAGTATTTCAAAATTGATGAAATTAGTACGAAAAAATAATGCTGGTTATTTCTCCACCATTGATAACAATGCTGATGAAAATATCAATGATGACATTGACTGACATTGGTCATTTAAAAATAATTATCGAAGTCGTTGTCAGTTGAAATCAACGTTATATTAAGCAACGTGTCCGTTTGTCAGCTTATCCATTTTCCTTCAGTGCATTGAACCAAATAATATAACGTTGTAAGATGTGGAGATAGAGAAGTTCTGGGATTGCAAGGTAGGTAGAAAGAGGAAAGCGGGGAAGGCATACGCAAAAGAGGGGATGATTGGACATAAACTATTACTTCAAGTGAGCAGTTGAATTCAGCCATCGAGAAGAGGGAGGAAAGAGGAAAAAAAAGAAATTTGACGGGGATTTGAACTCACTCCAAATTTCTCTGAGTGGGAAATTTGGTTGAGGGCTGAGATTGTCATTTCAGCCACTTCCCATGAATTATTCCTTATAAGGAAAAAATTCTCCTTTGTCTTTGAATGTCGGGTTATCCCCTTCTGCCACATGAAACCTATGGTTAGTGGAGGATCAACAGTTTTTTTGTCCAATCATTAGGTGACATATTTTCCTCGAGTACAGATGTAGTAGTAATCGTAATTATTCATGGCATATTGTATCTAAACACGAGTATAATTTTATATATATGTATATATATATATATATATACATATATATATATATACATATATATATATATATATATATATATATATATATATATATATATATATATATATATATATATATATATATATATGTTGCAGAATCTTAACAAGACGTATTAAACCATGAACAAAATGTATGTGCTTGTACATTCATAATCGTCTTTTGTGAGTAGTTCGAACATCAAAGTGACACGTTGCCGTGTTATGACGCTATCCCCACGTTATTTTTTTTCGTTCAGCTGGACATTGTTTGTGGTCTCCTTCATATCCATTCTTTTTGAACTAGAACTTCCGATTTATGTTCGGCCTGTTTCAAACCAGAACCTACAGCGACAATGTCATACCATACTTGCCTGCTGCTGGTAGCGGTGTTGCACAAAAAAGCATTAACCCCTCTAAGACTGAGTGATCTATTGAGATCCTGAATGCCTCTATCTTTGATGGAGTGTGAAACACAGAGACATCCTCCTTTTTATCCAGTGTTTAAAGAAAATCATTCTCGATTAAATAAAATATTTGCTTTAGTTGAACAAATAAGATAACAATAAGATGCATTGTCTACATTAAACTTTTAACTCAGGACAGATTGGAGCAAGTCATTATTGGACCACTCAGTCTACTCGTCTTTTCCATCAAGCCATGCCATTCAAACTGATTTCAATGAGGGATTCGTTCTATTATAACATCTTATCGTCATTTTTAAAATACGGGTAGAGCTCATGAGAATCTTCCTTTCCATTTCAAAAATCTATGCTTGATCAATGTAGCAATTAGTATGCGAGGCATTTTGTACAAGTTTGAAGGAGCAGGAATGATGAGTACATCTTCAATGTGTATCTAAAAGCTTTCTGCATTTGAACCTGGGAATTATCATCTTAGAAGGAAACATCTCAAATCTGTAGGTATAATACGTAAGCCTACAACCTGTCCGCGGAGTAAGGTGACTTATCACATTGTAATGAGAATAAATATGACATAGGAAGCATGGCCATTATTTTCCAAACAATCCAACAATTTTTAAACCCATAGAAACAAGAGAAACATCATTATACTTCTAAGGTCCAAGACTTCATATAGTTGTCCTACTCGTAGGACAGAGTATTTTCAGATATTGGGAACTGTAAACTGAAAAGGTCACCAAACTATCGATATAGTTTTTTTTTTTCCAATTTTTTTGTTGGTCTGGCTGGCTATGTTTGTATCACGCACGTATACTTCACCAATGGTAATAAAGCACTGACAATTCAAGCATTTAGCTCTGTGCATACTTTGAAAGAGAAAATAAAAACTTTCTTGAATTTTTCCTCAAACATATTTTAAGGGTTTGTTTAAATTTGCAATGTAAACTTCAGCAAAAATTGGTCACCATGTTTTGTTCCTGCTCGGCTTTCGAAGTTTCAGCGATCGCTGCCAAAACATTATGTGACAGGAATAACCTATTTCTTGATCACACTTTTTAAAATTCTTTGACTGATTATATCCACGGCAGTAGGCTATCAAAAGAGATCGATTACGTGACAATTTGTATTAAATGATAATCTATACCAATTTAAGTATATTTCCCATGAGAAATATTTTATTGCTTTTGCTTGTTTACATATGTGGCATTCTATGGTTATGATGATTCCAAAAGATAACTAACAACGAAGAGAGAAAGTAGCAACTCTAATCTTAATAATGTGTCGAGGCAAAAGATCGTTATTGAATGTCAATATTGTCTAGATGTTCAAATGAACATACGTCTCAATCCAACGAATGTCAATATTGTCCAAATCAGCAACTAAATGCGTCGAATGCCAATATTATTGAAGTGTTAAAAAGGAAGTATGACTGAATTCATTGAATGCCAATGTTATCCAAACATAGAAGCAGACGAATGTCAGAATCAAACAAATGTCTTATTGTCAAACAGTTTAAGATACTGCATGTCTGAATCCAATGAATTTTGAGATTGCCCAAAAGTACAGGAAAACTTAACTCTGAATCTTAAAACATCGATATTTTTTAGACTTTCAAGAGAACAGTTGTATGAATCAAACGTATAAATTAAACGAATGTCAATATCGTCCAAACGTATGTAAGGTAGCGCTCACATCTATGCTTAAAATCATCATCTACAATAAGAAAATGTGTGAGTTACCGTTTCACCATAGATTTTTTTCTAAACTTTAGGGTTAAAGTTCGCTCTGAATTCCCTAGCACAGCTAATGCATGTGTCACGTACTGAGATAAAAAAAACAAAAAAAAACACAACCAATTTATCCACTAGTTCCTTGGGTTGGAAAAAGTGAATATGAAAGAAAAAGAAAACAGACTTATAGCTAATAAAAAGACAGGGGATGTAATAAATCATCATCAGGGAAATCATGTTAGTGACAACGGATAATTCGATCTATCTTTCATAGCTTTTCATTTTCTATTCTTTATTTTTCTCACTCTGTCTTCGTCTGTTTTCTCTTTCTTCATCCTCGTATCACTCTATCTCATTTATATTCATATCTCTCATCCCTTCGCTGATCGATGATGTAGTAATAGAATCTGTTGCTCTCTCTGTCTCTCCCTCTCTCTCCCCCCCCCTCTCTCTCTCTCTCTGTCTCTCTCTTCCCTAATCTCTCTATTTATCATTCACATTCTATAACTTCTAAAGTCAACTCCAATAATTAAATAAGGTATTCATATAGTATCTCCTGCATATATTCCCTAGTGACTATGTAAGAGGCTCATTATCTCACTTAAAACTGAATCAAGTTGCATAAGTCGAATCAAATGAATAGCCATACTATTTTTCTCTCTAAAAAGTAAATCATTTGACGTCCTGATTGATTTTATGATGCCCTGAACAGACACAAACATAATATATATGTACATATATATATATATGTATATATATATATATATGTGTGTGTGTGTGTGTGTGTGTGTGTGTGTGTGTGTGTGTACGTGTGCACGTGTGTGTGTGTATGCATACACATATATACGGCTCATAGAATAACTAATATTCTACTCCGAGAAAAGGTTCTTGCAGAAGCACCTTTAAATATAGTAAACTACTATTTATTGCAACTGCTTGTCACAGAATTAAATAAAGTTTCTGTTGCAAAACGTTCTGTGTTCACAACACATATGACCCAACTTTAGTCGTGAAAAATCTGGGAAAATATTGATTGAATAAATAAATACCATGCAAAAATAGAAGCCAACAGCAGTGCCATCAGGCTTATGAGGAAAACAATTTTAAAAGAAGAGATTCAACCTGCATCTGCTCCTACATAAATCAAATACCCCTTTTCAGATGAAATAAACTAACAATATCGGAAGACTTCTAAATAAAGAATCATTTGTTTTCAAAAACGTTTATATTCCACTGTATTCTCTCATTGTCGGATTCACAATAAACCTGATCTTGGATCGAGAAATATTTTAACGTGTACTTCGGATCAAGAAAATCGTATTCAACTACATTCATGTTTATCTTCTGCTTTCAATGTGAAAATCGATGCAACAGATATAGGATGTAATTGAAATTAATGATACGGCAATGCATCGATATTAGTATAATTCTGGCTTTGCTAACAGATAAATCAAAATTAAAACGTCACCGTTTAAGTCGACTGTCGTCGTCGTCGCAAAATAAAATTATAGCTTTCATTTTTCAAAATGGTGAATTAACTCTGAAAATCGATTTCAAGTACGATATACTTTTAGGCGATATAAATGACCATGCTTCTTAAACACCATAAAAATAACAATATTGGTCTGTAAATACCATGTCTCTATGCATGGGAAACAAACGAGATGTTACAATTGATGAAAGAGGCCCACACTGATGAAGAACATTCATAATAGGGCCTTGATTATATTTTATAGAATCCTGAGCTGTATATTTTAACGAAGGGAATTGCGTATACCCCTCAGAATGAGAAGGTTTTTTTTCTCTAGGAGAATTATAGTTTATTTACAATTACCTTATACCACAAAAATACTTTCATCCTAATCCAGTGCTACTGAGTCTGTGGGAATATTTATTATCCAATCTGTATGCTAAAGAGGCTCACGCTGATAATGAAAATTCATAATAGCGACTTGATTATATTTTATAGAATCCTGAGATGTATATTTTAACTAGGGAAATTGCGTATATCCCTCAGAATTAGAGGATTTTTTTTTCTCTAGGAGAATTATAGTTCATTTACAATTACCTTGTACCAAAAAATACTTTCATCCTAATCCAGTGCTACTGAGTCTGTGGGAATATTTATAATCCAATCTGTATGCTAGTTTTTCATATCAAATTGTTTTTAACTACGGCTAAATCTCACCGCTTCTTCGATGATCTGTAAACCTTAAACCTATGGTTGCGTGATAAAAATCGTGTTTGCAAGACCAGCAATTGTTCTTAACAGGGGAGGACCCACCATTGACGAGAGCAATACAGTGTTCAAAGTCATGAAGGCGTAGATAAATCTGAAAATAAAAGCAAAGCCATGTTGTCGACTCCTTTTCTGAACAGTAAACAAAAGAAACCATGACATCTTGACTAAACAAAGCGACTGACTTACAGATCAAGTAAATAAGTAAAACTAACGATTTATAGAAGGGGGATGTAATTCAGCTTCAGGTCAAGGAAACCATTTGTTGTTCTTCGTGATTTAAATAATGTATTAAGATCCACTAAAGTAAGGAAAGAAGCGGAACTGAAGGAAACACCTGGGTTGGCCAATGGCACGCCTAGACAATAAAAAACAGTGTTTGAGATCTAAGGCTTAAGATTGCATGTACGATACGCATTAAAATATGTATACATACAAACACAGGTGCATAAGAAGAAATATGTATGTTCTGAGTATGCACTTGTACAGACATAAGCACAAAATGTATGTATGCATGTTTTTATGTATGTGTATGCATGTATGTATTTATGTATATATGTATGTATGTATGTATGTATGTATGTATGTATGTATGTATGTGAATATCAACATTCATGACCGTGCTTGTCTTTTATCTACTGAGGGGTCTTATTTTTTTGTATGTAACTTTTTGCTTTGCTAATGTTACAACACTGTTTGACGTGGAAGTCAACCTTCAGAAAACCATACATTATATTTACTTACACAAAAACGGAAAAAAATCGGCTGCATCCTGTCCCTAGTGACTTGACAAAGCTAAAAATGATCCTGGACTTCAGCTACCTAGATCGAATCATATCCAATGCCAGGCTCAACAGAGATATAAGCAGTCAGACAGGTTAAGGCCCACCAAAGTTTTGGTAGAATACATACCTGTCCCTGGAGTACTGGGAAACTCAGGAAAGATACAAAAACAAGTGTCTGCAGAGCCATCTCGCTGTCCACCCTTGTATATTGCTCCCGAATGAATTAAAGTATTTCTGACTGAAAGAAAAATGTAATTCAAAGCATATGTTCGTGTAATTATGAGAGCGTATTGTGTTGCAGTCATATGAGTGTATAAGAAAAAGAACCCAATGCAATGTTCTAGTGGGTTTGTATACATTACTCCCCTCCCTAGTGGTAATAACATTTTCATCTTGCATACAATATGCATGACAAGACGGATATAAGTATTCTGCTTCTTACCAACCAAAGAATGGCGTCTATAAATTTATTACGAGTTAGGTTCAGAGCCAGGAAATCCGACTCATCCTATGCAGAGATAAATAATTTCTGGTCTGATCTCAATGGCTCCAGAGTTTGGTCCGATTAGCTGTTTCCTTGGATTATGTAACGTCATAGGACAATGAGATGAGTGTTAGATTACTAGGTAAGAATTCAACTAAATCTTTATGAAGAATCGATATACACATACTATTATTTAAGTAAAATGGATTGAAAGGAACGGAGATGAACAAATATGTATAAAACTTAGTTGGATCAATATCGTTGTCAGATTTTTAAAGGGTAGAATTAAGAGGGGAGAGCCAAAGGTCTGATTGGTGGAAAGTTGGACTATTAGACTTTAACCGATAAGATTGATTGTTAGAGTCAGGAACAAATTGTAATTTTGAATTGATGGTTATGGTCAAATGTCCGCCAGACATAAGGATTTGTACCTGTTAAATCAGTTGATTAAAAGGGAAACAGATTGTAAATACAGATAAAAACGTTTTCATAAAGTTTTTATTCATCTATTTCAGGCTCAAAATGGCTTGATACAAATATAAATCCTGAATTCGAATAACATGCGTTGATCAAATGAAGATCATGTTAAAAAAAGTTGGATGAACGGATCCTCCTTGAATGGATCAATAAAAATGTAAACAAATTACGACTGTAAATAAAGAGCTAATCAAATTCTATTCCAATCAAAAGAAGGTTGTATTTAATAATCTTTAGATAAGATTGATAGAAAAAATGTTATGATTTTTTGAATAACTGTTACCCAATGTTGATTGGGTTTAAAAGAAAATCGTACAATAGATTTTATACCTGTAGAATTTGCAAATAGAACCACGAAAGAAAAAAGAATATGATCGAAAAATTTTGATCAAATATTAGTCGCAGTAAAGCTTTAAATATGTTCAGGTAAAGGATTTGCTACATAAACACGTTTATGTTTCTGCATTATTTGGACCTTCAAGCAAAACAGGGCTGAAACATGAGCGTTTAAGAAATTGTTTATTTCATTAAATATATATATATATATATATATATATATATATATATATATATATATATATATATATATATACATATATATATATATCATTCACAGACACCTGTCTGTTGTATTACAAATCTTCAGAGTGGCTATAGACTATTCATTCTCCCATCCAGTACCACGAGGCAGGATGGAAACCTTAGCTTCAGACCCAGAGGCTGGCATTTAACCCCTGCCCTGCGGAGAATTGGGTGGTCAGTAGGGCTGCATTTAAGCGATAGTAGAGATTTTAAAAAAAAAAGGTTGATGAAGACGTGATCAGTTATCAAGTTACTCTGTAACCTCTTGTGGATCGGTGGTTATTGGAAAAAAAGTAACCTGCAAGACAAAAAGTACGGGGCCCTCTTACATTATCAATCACCCACCTAAAAACATTTTGGCTGGTTAA
>OY735223.1:18698092-18723092 GCA_963457665.1 Thysanoteuthis rhombus
ATATGTAACTCAAAGAGGGGATGCAAGCCATCAAATAACCCCTATTGCACCATAAATTGCCATGAATTGGAAGTGATCACCACGGTACATCAACGATTTACTACATCATATGTTTATTCCAAATTAAACTTGGATTTTTTTAGGGTCTGAGTTGTTGCTTGAAGTTACATATTTTTTTCTGGTATGAGTTATAATTGTTGCAGCTCAGACAGAAACTGATCCTCTGAGTGATGATTTCCCAAAAGGGGTGATACTTGATAATATTCTTGACTAAATTCCTCCCAATTAGGACTAACCGCCTTTGAAGACGCCTCGTTGTGCTGGGCTGTTTAAAAAAACCTATGATTGCAATCTTTTCTTATCTTCAAAGCACAAGTTGCTTTATGATTAAAAACGAAGAATTGAAAAAACAAATATCGCACGATGAACAAGGCTCTCCAGATGGCAACCAGATGGAACCTCTTCATGAAATGTGCAGTTAACACGGCTGTAATGATGCTCCATTGAGCTTGGGAAGCAACCAAGGATTATCATAAATTGCTCAATTGAAATATTTGTGAATAAAAAAGCGGATCGACAAAGTAATTAACGATCATTTCCGACTTCCTGCGACATCTTGAGGAAAAGTTGATGATTTTTCAAAAATTTATTGTAGTTACTTAGATCATTCCGAGTATATAGGTGTTTTATGATGGTAGCAGCATTCGAGTCTAAACTAATGAATGGCAAAGAATTTGTCCTATGAAATATTATAGTAGAAACGTCAACCTTTTTTTCTGAAAAACTTGAACATTCCGTGTCAATGACAATACATTTGACTTGGATACGTTTATGTTCCTAGCTGCATCTATCTTTCCAAGTCCCTAGACCGTTTGGACCATGACTTTCTCGTTATGTTCTCTGGTTGCACTCCTCAGGAGTGCATCTGTTTGAAAACCTCTTTGAAAAGTTCAGTATTTTGATAAAAAGTTAGCAAGGCAGAACAGAAAAGGAAATGAGGAATTCTGATATGAAGGCCAGAGAAAAGGTACAGGTGAGAAAGTTAGGTAGTTTGAAAGAGGATATGATGAGACTGGAAAATAAAAGTTAGGTGGAAAAACTGAGGTAGTTGTTTTGTTTTTTTTTTTTTTGTATGTATAATTGAACTAAGATGATATAATTGGATGAAAAACAAGGCTACAAGAATTGAAAAGGATAATAACGATTGGAAATATACAAACAAAGGATGAAGGAAAACCACTGATGTGATAATAGATAATTTTAGATGGCATTAACCACAGGTTAATATCTACGTAAATCTATGTTTTTCAAACAAAATTGCCGGCTTATATATTCGTTAAAGGCTAGATCTGTGATTGAATGTCAATATTAACCTTTCTAGATTGACAGAAATGGATCTGAACTGAAGTATAATACATTATCATTTAAAAATATTGTGATCTATAACTTGAAATGAAACAGGTTTGTTGATTTCCAAAATCGTTCCACATGAAAAGATTAAAATGCAATAGCATAGGGAAAACTCCTAACAGTACGCATTGATGTAAAAAATTAGAAAAAAAACCCCAAATATGAACCTTTATATATATGATTTAGTATCATTTCACTAAGAAAAAAATGTCTTAACAGAGTAGTTAGACTGGAAGAAGTTTGCATTAAAAT
The DNA here is from genome assembly GCA_963457665.1 of Thysanoteuthis rhombus. Lineage (NCBI taxonomy): Eukaryota > Metazoa > Mollusca > Cephalopoda > Oegopsida > Thysanoteuthidae > Thysanoteuthis > Thysanoteuthis major. The sequence continues at coordinate 18,699,755 of OY735223.1, forward strand.
GTGTGAATAGGGCGTCTTTACATTGAATTATTGTAGCATTTTTTTTGTACAATATACATATCCCTGTGTTTGTGTGTTTAAGTGTACCTGACCAGAAAATTGGCGTCAGTGCTCAACTAAAGCCTCTCTAATATTTCTTTTAAAATGATTTATGAAAGAGCGTCTGCAAGCATCTCCACGAAGACACATACATGCAAGCCCCCGTGCACATACACGCGGGCAGATACACACACATTCATTTTTGATAAAAGCGGCAGAATATACATATATGTGTGTGGATGTATCTTTATAGCTGGTTAGATTGATAAAACTCGATTTGAAAAAGCAACACATATTCATTATAAAGAACATTTTAACGCATAGTTTCAGTCAACTATTTCATACACACACGCACACACGTATATACATATACACACATGCGTGCACACACACACACACACACACATGTATATATATATATATATATATATATATATATATATATATATATATGATTTGATCGCATAGTCCGCCTCAGAGAGCGATTCAGATGAATATAAAAAAAGTAAAAGAAAAAAAAAACTCGTAAAGGTATGATAAATATCTTCTTTTTCAACTCGATCAGCGGTCGAAGAATCCGAAAAAAAACTCTTATGCCTGAGAGAATTGAGTTGTTGAGCTAAATCTCACAGCCTGATGAAGTAAAATTCAAAAATCTAAAATTTTCCAAAATGAAAATTCTCAAAGTTTTGCCATTCCACTAAGTTGCCCTGAGATTCAATTTTCTCTCACGTATTTACTCAGAACTACATGAGGTTCCAATATTCCATGCACATGATTGATATATATTTATACATATATATATATATATATATATATATATACATATATATATATATATATATAAATAAATATATATATCATGTGATGGTCTATATGCCCCTAAAACCATTACCTGCTAATATGGAATATTGTTCAGTACACTTTTTTGCTAATACATGAAAAATCCGGATTCAGTTTTGTTAAATGCAAGTAAGAAAATGCTGAACAACCAATGTTTTTTCTAATATATCTCAAGTACAATGCTACCACATAATATTATGGTCAGTGTTGTAATCATGAGGACATGTGTTAACCAGATTGTTTTGACTCTATTTATCTATTTATTTAGATTCAAAGATCATGCTATAGACTATCAACCAACGATTTCATCAAAACTGCCAACGTACATTCGTATCGATTTTAAGGCTGGATTGACTGGCTACGTATGTATATATGTTGATATTCCCAAAAATCCCCCTTAGTACTGCTTCACTTGAATTTACAATATAAGTTTATGCTAAATTGATATCTTGGTATCTGATCGCATACTTTTTTTTAGATTAAATCTCTTTAAAGATCAATGTTTGAATATGCAAGAGTCGTTTTTTATATTATTGAACAATGTTTTTTTTTATAAATCATTCACAGCATACCCTATTGCGAGAAAAATTATATCGCATGGCATTTTTCATTGGATGACTAAAAAGGCATGTCATCTTTCCAATAATTATTGTTTAATTTCTTTCAAACTATGATCGATTGAAATTTACGTGTCAAACAGCTGCTTTGACAATAGCAAGAAATGATGAATCGTTTTCTCTCTCTTAATAATCACCATCGAATGATTGCACAGTTGTAACTGTTACTCCACTAACAAAAGATGGATTTTCTAATGTATACATTAATTAATTGCTTTTTCTTCGTTAAGCTAAATTTGATTACCATGATTGTTTTTGTATTATCATATTTAGCTAGAAAAGTAATTGTAATGGTCTTGTCTAATTACTTTGTGAGCAATTTAGGTGCGACGTTTTGAAGAATTGATAAATCATAGCAAAGAGTTGAAATCTACACAGTAACAAAGAAGGAGATGACAGAGAGCTCTAAATATTGAATATGGAATTGAAGGAACGGTTGAATAAAACGAGGTATATATATATATATATATATATATATATATATATATATATATATATATATATATATATATATATATATATATATATATATATATATATATATATATATATATATTCCTGGAGGGAAATAAAGACATTTGCGTAAAGGAAAAGAAGCAGGGTAAAGAAAGTAAATGAATGAAAGAAATTCAAGTTATAGACGAGTGGAACGGACAGCAAAGAGAGAGTGTAAGAGATGCGAGAAAAGGAAAAGAAGAAAACAAGACGGAGAAGAAAAGAAAGATGTAGAATCATAGATAGGAAAAGGATGGAAAGTAAGGAAAGAAAGGAGAAAAATGGACGTACTAAAAAAGAGAGAAAGGAGGAGAAGGAGGCAAAATGTTATACTCCTGTGTAAAAGGGGGGTATATATATATATATAGATAGATAGAGAGAGAGATAGGTAGATATATATATATGTATATATATATATAGAGAGAGAGAGAGAGAGAGAAAGAGAGAGAGAGAGAGAGGTGATTTAATATCACTGTTATATGTTCTTTATACTTTAGTGAACCAAGGCTCAGCAATTAAGAGATGACACCGTATACTATTAGATAGAATTTCTGATCTACTTTCTAGTAATTCATCATCAACCACGGACATTGATCTTCATCTATCAATTGTATTCATACACAGACACACATGCATAGTTAGGAAGAAAAGGAATATAGAACAAAATGGAGGAAGATGGAAAGGAAGTTCGAAAGTTAGGTAAATTAGAATCGAATAAAGAACTGAAACAAAGCAATGGTGATATGGAACGTAAACGTAAAAAAAACTTTTGAAAAATGAGAGAAAAAAATATCTCCATACTATAACATACAAATGTGTACATTACCAAACTAGCAAAATCGGTTTGACAAACTGAAATCAATCGACAGAAAACTCTCCAAATGGAAGACATACAGCCTTGCCAATATTGAAATACTGGTATTTGTTTGGTTTTCTTGGGGAATCGAGTTACCAAATTATGTTGAGTGTCCACTCTTCTGGCTAGAAACTCTCGTTGAATACGATAGAAGTTGCAACAGATTATTTTTTTTCAAAAAATGGACGTCCGTGTATTTTCATCAAAATTGTTCGAAGAAACATTTTTTCTCTCCGCTTATTGCTCCTGTTTACTTCTGACTTTTAAATCGTTTTCTTTCCATTTTTTTTTCGTCCGAAAAAAACCCACTACCACCTGATTTCCTAGCTTTCGTCGTGAATAATATAATAAGGATCCAAATTTAACAAAATTTATTTCTGTAACATATTTTCATTTCGATTCCCATCTGGCCTTTTTTCTTGTTCTATGCAGATATTTTTAAATTACCATAATACAAGGTCAGCTCGGGAAGTATCCCGCCATTTTGAATATCCCAAAAACCAGTTGTGTGGCCTTGATTAAAATTTCAACAGGTACATGACTGGTATTGAACAAGAAAAAAAAAATGAAATGGCTCCAAGTAATGTTTAAACAGTAACTGTTTCATCCCTAATGCAGATCATGTTTGTTTTGGAATCCGTCTTATCATCAAAACAGCCCCATTTACAGTTAATTTGAGTCCCTGCAGCTTCCGGCCTTTCTAACTGAAGGCAACTATATATATATATATATATATATATATATATATATAGAGAGAGAGAGAGAGAGAGAGAGAGAGAGAGAGAGAGAGAGAAAGAGAGAGAGATTCAGACAGACAGAAAGACAGACAGACAAACAGACAGAAAGACACAGAGAGAGAAAGGGAGAGGGAGGGGAGAAGGTCAATAATTTTTTTAGATAGATAGGAATCTAAGTTTGGTGAAGTAAGCTGAGTAATCAAAGTGAAGGTGAGGTGAATCTCAGAGATTTCATTATAATAATTCGCAGCGATACAGACATATACATTTACACGTTTTCCCATTGGCTTTTGTTGAAAAAAAAATTATAGCGAACACGAGTTCCTGATGTGTATAAAATATATCAATCCAGTGCCTTAATTACCCCGATAAACGAATCTCTTTGTACATCTGGTCGTTTTAATCGATGCCATTATTTCCTTCCATTCGCAATAAAACATCTAAGCGCAGATATCAAACGATAAAGCACTGAAAGAGAGCATACCTCTGCCAACGTCATACCCTTGCTCTAATCTGAATGGGAATCAAATTATGTATGGCTGTAATGCAAAGGATATGGATGTATGTTCTCATCTTCCATATTTTGGCCTATTTTTATAGAATATCAGAAATATACCTGTTTCTTCTCAAAATTCATTTTATTTTCCCTGGGCCATTAGCCAATCCTTTCACAGAATGTCATGGAACTTCATTGAGAACTTTTGAAGATAATGTATAGACAAAACAAATATGAAAGAATACATAAAACTCTTTGGCTGAGGTAAGCAAGCAAACGAAAAATGTTTCAACACGGTGTCTTAATTACCCTTGACAGGTCAGCATCTTGATACAGCTGGTCGTTTCAGTCGGTACCATTACTCACTTTCGCTTTTAATAACACATCCGAGTGCATATATCAAACAACGAGGTAACAAAAGCTCAAATAGAAAGCACCTGGTGAACCTTTAAGGGTTTTATTTTGAGAAGTTGCTGACAGGAAGCAAGCAACAAACAGAGACGAGGAAAAGCTATAGCAAGAAATAGAAAAGAGGGTAATGCAATACTGAATACCGTCTGGTGCTGTAAAAAGTTCTGACCAGATGTTAATCGCAAAGATAAGCATTAAGAAGCTGTACTACCCTTCCGTAAAAAGTGAATTATATTAGAAAGATATGAAGGATATATTGTTTGCCTATTGCTTTTTTATAACGGGAGATTCCGAACGGAATGGTTTGAAGGTATCAAAATGGATAATATTTATGACAAATCATGATATACAATGTCTGAAACTTCTTGCTCTACCAAAAATAAATTCAATAAAAAATGATTGTTGCATTGCAAATTGTTCCATTTCCCTATCTAAAATTGAATTATGATGCGATTGAACGTCTGTAACACCTGAACACTCAAGGTAGGTTAATGTTCTATGCATAAACAAACAAAATTCAATAACTGTATTTGATAAAAGGATAATTACTACTGTAATAATATTATGCATGAATAAATATTACTATTATAATATTTCAAAACAACATATATAATCAGAATACTGTGCTCACCGTTTTGGGTCGATTGCAACATCTGATTTCTTCAATTTGAGCAAAATATTATGAAGTATGTGTCATGTACAATGTTCTTTGAATGGAATAGGTGCTTGGTAGAGAGTTTGAAGTTCGATATCTAAAGATAGATACGGTCAAGCTGGGACTTTTTAGGAAATGAGTGAAATGTTATGAGTGACTACCGTCCCCAGCTTCCAGTCTTGGTCAAAATCTAGAATGAGTGATCAGCGCTTGGTCAGAAAAGTAAAGGCTGACAACAAAGTCGTGAACAAAATGAATGAAATGTAAAATTGGATATTAGCAATTGAGATTTGAGAAAGTTGGCATATATATATATATATATATATATATATATATATATATATATATATATATATATATATATGTGTGTGTGTGTGTGTGTATGTATATATATATATATATATATATATATATATATATGTGTGTGTGTGTGTGTGTGTGTATGTATATATATATATATATATGTGTGTGTGCGTGTATATATATATGCGTGTATATATATATATATATATATCAATCAAATACATGATTTTGTCTATAACAAGGGATATCCCCCTCATAGTAAATTTTAATTCTTCACCTTGCAAGCATTATATGACATTGTTTTATCAAGGTTTATTGACTCAGGTTATATAACAATTTGTTGCTTTTGGTTTTTTCTATTCTCTGATGATCTTTTTTGCTTTTTTACTCTCTTGTGAATACATATTTTGATGCATTGATCGAATTGAAATCTTTTTTTAGCATATTTCATTTTCAAAATGTTGAGCTTCCTTTACTTTTTGAAACATATATGTATATATATATATATATATATATATATATATATAGAGAGAGAGAGAGAGAGAGAGAGAGAGAGAGTAGAGGGGGAAGGATGGAGACAGGCAGGCAGACAGACAGACAAAGACAGAGAGAGTTAGAAAAGAGATTATTAGAAAGTACTGTTCATCTCTAGAGGAGACATCTCCCTTTTAATGCTTTATTGTCTTTCTTTCAACTGCTTCAAGGACCAATAAGTTCTGAAATCATAGGCGTGTGTCAAGGACTTCCATTCGATTATGAACAAATCAGTGTGATTCACGTAAAACCGAAGAGAATTTTGGACGGACGAACTTGTTGCCCTCCTTAACAAAAGAACTCCCAAGCAACCATGTTTGAAATTGCAATTTGACGTATTTTAGACCATATTTGCAATTCAAACATGTTGCTTTCTTCCAAAGTTTCCTACACAATTCCCATCTAATAATGTCCGCACGTATTCAATGGGATTCATGTCCAGGGACTTACTTATCCAAGGAAGTTATTTGATGCTGTTTTAATCCGTTCATTTCTTCGACTTTCACACGGTGTTGCATGAAGCCCCATCCCCCAGCTTTCTTTTGCCAGTTTGTCCCTTGAGAATAATTTTTCTTAAGTTATTCTTGAAAGGATATGAACGTATTTTTCCGAATGAAATCTACTAACATCGTAAATCAAATCTGATCTCCTTTTGCTCTGTATTGGTCCCTCAACCAGGATGAATAAGCGTCCATGTTTAACCTTTAATTGTAACCTATGATTATCAAACTCCTGCCTCGGTAGTCCCTGGATCCTTGCCTGTCTACTATTTGAAAACTGAGGAAATAGTCAGAAGCACAAGTACTTATAATTTATCTAGATCGATCCTTATTCTTCTTCAAAATAATAGGGGTTGTTTAAAAAGTGTTTTACGTCGGCTTCTCAGACATAATAATCTAATTGAATTATTTCTCTTTTTGCTTTTCTTTTAGTTCATTTGGAAATGTTCTGCCATTTATGGAGCTTTTGAATGGAGTTTTTCTCAAAAGATCAAACATCACAAGGGAAGCCAAAGTTATGTTCTACCTTTTTATCTAAAATTGAAATATAATTCTGTTAATGGTAAAAACGTGTCTTCGGAGATTTTTGAGTGTTGAAGAGGAGGGAAAAAAAGTAACTTGATGACAATGACAATAAATCTCCGAGAAATTTTTATCAAGAAACCAAGGTTTTTTTCATACTCATTGCCCTTTCCCCCCTTTCTCTCTCTCTCTCTCTCTCTCTCTCTCTCTCTCTCTCTCTCTCTCTCTCTCTCTAAATATATAAATATATATATGTCATAGACGAAGTACAGCAATATTTAGTAGATTGAAAATAAAAATAACCAACCACTCTTGGCAAAAGGTTGGGCCACAGAAAACCTCAAAGGTGATATATGTCCCAAATCTTCAATATATATATATATATATATATATATATATATATATATATATATATATATGACTTTTGGGGGGTTGGGGTCTTTTTTTTCTGGTTGGTGAACCTTCATATTTTATATTCATTTTCTCCTTTTTTTTCTCTGTTTAATTGCTCTTTCATATAGGTGATATCGATCACTGCTTTGTAATCCATAATGCTTTTGCATGAAAAAAAGAAAACCCAAAAGACCCCGATAAATACAGACCTATAAGATCATCCAACTACATATTCAAACTCTTTACAAAAATCATCACCAACATGATCACTAGAACAGTACATGAAAACCAACCACGGGAACAGGCTGGATTCAGAAGTTAATTGACCATGGACCATCTTTATTTAATGGATCAGCTGTAAGAAAAAGCAGTAGAATAAAATTACCACATGCTGTAGCATTCGATTCTGTAAGAATTCTCCTGGTCATGAATGCCATCACCTTACAAGGTGTAAACCCCGTATACGTCAAAGTACTTCAACATATATACAATCACAGCAACGCCTTCATCAGGTAATATAAAGACTGTGAACCTTTCCAACTCCCAAAAGGAGTAAACCAAGGTGATATCAGTTCACACAAACACTTTACAGCCTGCTTTAAGATGATGTTTCAAAACCTCGACTGGTAGAATAGAGATATCAAAATAGACGGCGAATATCGGAGCAACCCCATATTAGCAGAGGACGCCTCTTTTTTTTTCAGAGAACCTACACGACTTCTAACTAATGCTAGATGAACTGAATTAAGAAAGCAAAAAACAAAATTAACCTCCGTGAGAGAAAAATCATGTGCATCAATCACATCGAGTATATGGAAATAACTGTCAAAATCGAAGATACAAAACTCGGTAAAGTAGACCACTAAATCTATGTAAGTTAACGGATCTCCATGAGATTCTCAAAAGAGGAGGAGATCAAGCTTAACTTTAAAAAGTCACTCGATCAAATATATCCTTTAAAAAAAATATACAACCAATGTAATCTCCTGATATTACTTTATGGAGAAGAAACATGGAACCTAACCAAAAGATAAACCAGCCAAATGAAGAGTATGCAACGAACACATGAGAGAATCATGCTCAAACTCACATGGAGGGATCACAAGACAGCACAGTATATCAGGAAGAAAATGGGAGTCCGAAACATCATGGAATCTATTAGAAGATTTGAATGGCAATGGGTAGGCCATGTTGCAAGAATGGCAGAAAACTGATGGACATCATGACTAAAAAATGGATCCTCAGAGATCACATGCGAACCTGAGGTCAACAGAATGAAAGATGGGCAGATGAACGAGACGAATTTAAATTTTAAAAATACTGACTCAACGAAGCCCATGATATAGCATTGTGACGGATCTTTGGGAAGGTGTATTTCCAACTATGGACGATAAAAACTAATGATGACGATGAATTATGGATTAGCAGGGAAAACTATAGACACATATATTGTTAAAAAAAATCAGCTCTGTGTGGTTTCTTTCCTTACAAGAAATATTTTATTCTTAAATTTATCTCCCCCCAACTGTTGTTGTTAACTTTTACATGACCTTAGTTGATAGTATGATTGTTGTATTCATTATGATTTTGGTTTGTGTCCATATATGTGATATAATCATGAAGAGATGATTTTGTTGTTCTTAATATGGCTTGGGGTATAGAATAATGATGATGCTGATGTCAATACTTATTCTGAAACTAATATTGTTTATAATGACTGGATATTGAAATAGGTATGGTAGTCAATATTTTTAAACGAGTACGTGGGGTCTTAAATTACGTATTCCAAAAGAACTTTGGAGTATTGCCAGCATTTTAACTTTATTCGTATTTGATAATTCTGATTATTTTTTTGTGTGTGTGTGTGTGTGTGTGTGTGTGTGTGTGTGTGTGTGTGTGTGTGTGTGTGTGTGTCATTTTCTGGTTCTATTGACGAAGGCGATGATTTCAAATTTTTCATTCAGGCATAGGTAATTTGGGTTTTAAATGTTCTAGCATATGTGTGTTTATCTCTATTTTACTTTTTACTGTGGGTGTGAGGTAACTATCGGTCAGTCTTCAGTAGTGTATTGACACTGATGTACTGGTCTTATATTCTTTTGTTTGTAAATCATGATACATGGTTAGATATCCCTACATAGTAATCTTAGGGTTGATATTTCAGCTTTATTTACAATAATCGATTGGAGACATTTGTTTTGCAAAGGGTATATATTACTGGTTTATTTATATTTTCTCCTCTAATATTATTTCTTATCAGTTTATCGTTGTATTTTGTTACAAGCCTATGAAAATTATCCGTGCGACTATAACTAATTTTCTGTTTGTCCTGGCTTAATATTTTACACAGTGAGTTGCCCAGGGAAAGTGTATTTCTATTAGTTGGGAGAATACTTTCTCTAAGTTGTTTTTTGTAAGTTGTGTATACTTGATGATTTACCTGTGTCACTTTTTTAATAACTTTTTTGCTGTGTTCCACTCTATCAGATTTCACTTTTTAATCGTATTTAAAGCTAGTTATGGTAAAACCGCTGTCTTCAAGCTCAAATGTATCTTTTTTTTTGCATTGTTGAATATCATTTCATTTGTGAAATTATCTATTAGCGTACTTTCTATTGATTTATGAATCTTTTTTAAGATTGCATTCAGGTGGTTTGATTTTGTGTTAATGTATGTATCTTTGTAAATTTCTTTTCTATTACGTTTGTAGGCGCTATCATTTAGATCGGAAGTAACATTTCGAAATGTAAAATTTTTGTTGGCCTCAATTTCAACATTATATTTTATTTTTTCAATTTCTTTTACATAGTAATTTTTTTGCACTTTTTTGTTTTGCTTTTTCAAGTTAACGAAAATATACAAATCACATTGAATTATATAATATTATATTCCTTATCAGGAACAATTTTTTTTTTGCACGGGCACACACTCTCATACATATATATATATATATATATATATATATATATATATATATATATATATATATATATATATATATATATATATGTGTGTGTGTGTGTGTGTGTGTATGTATATATGGACGACTATATCGAGATAGGCGCAAATCTAGGTTGAATCACTTGCATACATTTCAAACAGCTTCTGTGAGAATGGGAAGTGATTCATGTGTTTTGAGCTAATTGGTGCATTGTAAATGGTATTACTTACTGTGCAGTAATTGTATCCATTTGAAGCTGAGGTAAGACAAGATGTCAGCAAATCAGAAAAACAATTTTCGAACAAGTCATTGGTATCGACATTTTTTGAAAAAATGTTCTCCTCCAATCTTCCCTCTTATCACGATGCATCATTGAGATCTAATCTCAGACGATTCAACTTTTCCTACCAGGTGTTCAATATATTTCTAAAATCTTACTTTTTACACGAATACAATTCTTTGTCTCGCGCAAAAAGGTATATTTCTCGAATGTAACAGTATATTAATCACTTATGTTCCACCTTGTAGGAAAGATAATTTTCGTGATCAGACTGAATCATACATTTCAATTTGAAGTAGAATGAGACGCATTTTTCTGGATGATTGATTGATTCAAATGATCCTTCCAAGTGAGAGTCCTCGTCACTGTGAGTTATGGTCACATCTGCGATTTTATGAATTAATTTTCTAGCCATGCAAAAGAAAATTCAACGAATCCCACTCTCCCCTTCCATATGATTAGTTTATATATATATATATATATATATATATATATATATATATATATATATATATATATATATATATATATAAAATCTAAAATGACTTACAACTTTAAGCACGAAGAATCAGGACATTTTTTAATTTTTTGTGCGTTATTTCACTCACTCATTTGTCAATATCTGTCCATGCAATTTATGTTTCTCCACCATTAAATTTTTTTCTTTAGTTTTATGCATAATTTGTATGATGTGTAAATTTTACTTTGAATGATCATAAGTTGTTTACCGTGTAACCGATTCGGGGATTTCAAGAACTAAGCTTTGATGATCGAACACAACCTACGTTCTTGCTATGATTTTGATGTAGAGCTTATGTCATACATGTAGTTTGTTATTGTATTTAGGGTAATATCTTCAGGTATTGTATAAGGATATTATTTTGTATAACACTCAGATTTCCTAAAAAGTCTCAATTACATAGGTTAATCGGAAGAAATGTTGCTAATATTTTTGAAATTATTTGCTTTCAAGAAATTTTGCTCCTATGATGATGGAGGCCGGCTACAGCAGCTGCTGCTGCTGCTGATGATGATGTTAAGTCGGTTGTCGATGGGAAACCAGGATAGAGCTTCAGAAATTATTTGAATGAAAGGTCTGATTAAAGAAACAAAAAAAAACAGGTATTGTAATATATACACACAATTATATATATATATATATATATATATATATATATATATATATATATATATATATATATATATATATATATATGTATATTTATACTTATGAATGCGTATATTTATAAATGTGTGTGTGGGTTGTATATATGTGATTGAGTGTATATGGTTCGGTGTGTATATGTATAAGTTCATTTGTGCGCGCCTGAGCGTTTTGGCTTCTATACACGGATGAATGAATCTCCATCTAAAAGGAAATTTCACTAAAATATAATAACCCCAACTGACACTGATACAAAGGCTTGTCTCGTGGCAATGAAGTGAATGAATCAAAATACTTAAAAGGGAAATTTGAACTCAGTTTTCCCCGGCTAATCGAATGATCCCCAATTCACCTGACCAATGACTCAATCTCAATATTTGGCGAGGGGACCCAATGCAAATGAGGGCCCATGCAAATGTGCTTCTCAAAAGCTAAAGGAGGAAAGCTAAATTGATTATCAGTTGGTCGAATTTCTGATTGGCTGCCAGCATATTTTAGTCTTATATGCAAATAAAATATTGCTGCAACTAAAAAAAAAAAAAGATTTCGTGTAAGTTTCTTTATTCGTCTCCTCTATCCTCATTGTTATGCTAAAATATATTTAACTCTTCTTCTGCTGGCGATTACTTTTTCATTCTTACTTTCATTTATTCTCTTTCCTTCTTAAATTTCTGTCTCTTCTCCCTTTGCTCTCTTTTCAGTTTTCCTGCATAGGCTGACGTATCTCTCAATATCGCTCAACTCTCTTCCATCTTCTATTAAAAACGGTTGCCCTAATGGATCAAGAGGGCTGATCATCCAAGCATTGACTCTTTTTTTATGGTGGGTAAAAACATTTTCTCTAAAATCTCGCCTGAATAGGTTTGTATTAGGAGGGAGTTCTTTTGGGGATGTGGGTTTATGAATAATTGATCTGTAAATTGTTCCTGCTTGTTTTTATTTTCAATCCAGACATTTAATGACCCAACAAAAGGCGAGTCAAGTATCTTATCCGACAATAAATCTTTTTGTCGCTCTTTTGTTGATCAACTCCTAAACATCATGCTGTTGGAGACTTAACTGTTTTTGTTTTCCTTTCATCTTTTTTTCTTTGCTTCATTCAATCTTTAGGTGGGGATACGTATAAGGTTTACCCTCAATTTTGGGAAGTCTGTTTCACACCACTTCACTTATACAAAATGCCTAATTTTCTAAAGGCCTCTTATCCCCGCTAACTGAACTTTTTGAAAAGAAGGAACAATCGCCTTTTATTTCCACGGGACCAATTTGAGCGTTTCCAGACTCTTAAAAACAATGTGTTATGCCTAGTTTCATTCTTATTTGTAACTTGGAAACTAACATATATGGAACCCAAACAAAAGATAAATCTGCAGACTAAGAAGCACGCAATGCACACATGGGAAAATCATGCTCAAACGCACATGGAGAGATCACAAGATCAGGAAGAAAACGGGTGTCCGAGGCATCATGAAATTTATCAAGAAAAACTTAAATGGCAATGGGCAGGTAATGTTATAAGAATGATAGACAACCGATTGACATCATGACTCACAACATGGATCCCCAGAGATCACAAGCAAAACAGAGGCCGAAAAATATAAGATGGAGAGATGAACGAGACAAATCCTGGGAATACTGGCTTTACAATGCCAATGATTAAAAAATGTTGCAGATCCTTCAAAGCGTAAAAAACAAACATACCCACCTTATATACAAAATGTAAATGCGATACGTAATAATGATATATATATATATATATATATATATATATATATATATATATATATATATATATATATATATATATATATATATATATATATTCAGAGAAAGATGTGATTGAAAAAGCAAAAAAAATGTACCATCACGTTTGATCCATTACAGGGAGGAAAATCTATCCATTCAACCCTGACTTCTTGAGTGTTGGATGGTCTCCCTTCACTTTAGAAATATGGAAGGATTTATATATAAACACGTAGAATATGAAAATATGTATATGAACAATAATTTATTTTTTAGCTTTGGTACCATAGTTAAATGATAAACAAAACCTCATCACTAAAACTCTAAAAAATGTTTTTCTTTTGATGAGTGTATCTAAAAACCGCCCCCAAGTCTATTGAGAGAGCATGCCTTATTACCCGTGTTTACGTAGTTTTTATCGTGTCACAGACAAACACATACATCTCACTTCAAATATATATATATATATATATATATATATATATATACATATATATATATATATATATATATATATATATATATATATATATATATATATATATATATATATATATATATATATATATATATATAAACAGAAAAGGAGAGTTTAGTACAGCAATAAGTTAATAGAAACGTAAGCAAAGATATCGTTTGGAAAAGACTAACTGAGTTTCCAGAGAGATTAGCTTTCAACTCTATTTTCAAAGACTTGCTCCGAAAAACAGTCTCATTTGTTATACAGATGTCGGCTCTAAAGCTAATTATACATCTGTAAATGAGACACTTACATTTATTTTGGAAAAGGAAGAGCGAAGATACTATCTTCAAAAGATTCCTGTGAAAAATATTTCGGAAACAAGCATTTCAGACTTTGGATATTTGCTAAAATAACCGAAGACAGCAGTATCGTTTTGCTGTTACAAACAAAAGCATTTCTAGTTTCTTTGTAGTGAATTCATCCCCGGGATTCTTTCTTCTCTTCCCTTTTTTCCCAGCTTTATCTTTTTTACCGTGGAAAGAAATTCATTGAAAGCTCATGTAATGGCACTTTCCAACATGAAACCAAAATTACGTGTTGGAAAAATTGAGAAAGAATTGGGCTATTCAGAGAGTGTATGTTTTGATTCATCCATCAATGAGCAAATTTTAGTTGTTGATCTCATTAACTATATATCTATCTACCTCTCTCTGTATATATATATAGTTAATGAGATTAATAACTAAAATTTGCTCATTGATGGATAAATCAAAACATATACATGCTGAATAGTCCAATTCTTTCACTATTTTTCAATATATATATATATATATATATATATATATATATATATATATATATAGAGAGAGAGAGAGAGAGAGAGAGAGAGAGAGAGAGGGGAGGGAGGAAGAGAGCAATAATAAAATATACAACAAATGTGTGTACATGTATTTATGCATTAAACATTAAATAGATCTTTGTTCAAAAATGATCAGTGCCTTTAGTAGAGTGATTATATAATAACAATCTAATTTCAAATAGCACTACATAGAAAACAAGGTTTGTCTGAAAAGTAGACAAATATGTTCAATATCTGGAGTACCAGTCGGGTAGCTTTGAGGCAGTTTTGCATACTATCTAGAGTTACCAAGTAATTTTGTGCATGTATGATCAAGTTGAAAAGGGTTAACCATATATTTCTAAACACCGTCCTTACCATACAAATACTTACTACCTTTCTTTACCGCAATAAAAATCTGGAGAGTTGTTTTAGGAAAAAAAAAAAACAGGAGCTAACTCCCTTACTTACCGTTTCCCAAAGAAATGGAAAGAGGTAACTGTCAATCCTTCCATTCGATTCAGTCTGATTCTAAACCAATATCTATTGCTTTGGGTTCAAATAACCCCTCAAAACCACTCTTATGTGGCACCAGCTTCGGACATCGACCTAATTTTGACATTGAACAGGGTCAACATCATAGATTTGACCTTTTAATTGCTTTTGCCCAAAATTAGACAGTCGAATGAGGATATCCCGTTTCCATATTCCAATGGCGACCACCACAGCATTCAAGATCATCACCAAATTACGACGCCTACCTCATAATGCTGAAAAGTACAACAGCTGAAACGTTATTCTGAAAATAGAGACGTAAATGAGGTTAACAGTCCGAATACTTTAAGAATAACGATTATCGCTCATCTGTTGGAATTAAGACGTAAATTGCTTTATTTGAATAGAGAAATCCATGATTATAGTACAACCATATAATATTCGCAGCATATTTTTACTAGAGCCAATTTAAAACAAAAAATGTAGATTGAATAGGAAGATATAAAATAAAATGAAAACAACGAATGAATAATTGAAATAGGACCAGAGATTCATTGATATTACAAAACCACCCGAGATTTACCAAATTTATAGCCACGATTCTCAGATTAGAAAGTTTTGAATTCTTCCAATCCCGAGAGACCAATATAGTTGAAGATACCGAATTTTACACTGGTAAATGAAATGTGTTCACCGTTTACAATATTATGCAGCAGTCATAAGATTCCATATAAAAGTTGAATAAAATGTTGATTTTCGTTTCATTTTGTACGGGGGTGTTTTTTGTGAGATTTGAATTGTCTGGCTGTTTGATAATTCGAAAGAGAACTGATATAAAAATGTGATTAATTCATTTGTGTCTGCATATTTCAAACGAGACAGGTATTGAATTTTCTTCGCAAAATATTACGATGTGTCTAATGCAATAGTATTATGACTAAAGGCCGTATACTGAAGATGGAACTTAGATGAATTGAAGAGAGATGTTGTCCCTGGACACTCTTGGGACAACGCATCTTATAGTCTGGCATATTATTTTTTTTTCGAAGAACCTGGATAGATTGTGAGGTAACCAGGATTTCGTAAGTATTTGCTCGAAATAAGAGAACAATTTTATTGAAATACACATGCATTTATAATTAATAGCTGGTATTTAATAAAAGTAGTTCCTATCGACTATAAAGTGAGTTCCCAATACTCGCATGTATGTTCTAATAACATCAAATACACACATAGATATGCATATAGCAATTCTTGCAAGATTATTATATCAGGGATATGATTTATTAAACAAATAAAATCTCCATTTACTCTAATAATTGTGCATACGTTGAAATGGCAACTTTAAGTGGTAAGTTGTTGACGAGTCAATAGCCTCGAACGTATTTTAGTGCTGACTTCATTTAGAACCAATATAAGTGGAGAGATTTCCAGCTTTTCAAAGCACTGGTCGTTGAATTCCCGCAACCCCATCCAAATCTGTATTTATCATTTTCTGCACACCCCCCCCCCCAAAAATACTTCTTATGGATGAAAAAGAGAAAACATGCATTTGTTTCATTTAAAATGAATTAGCTTTGGTTCTCAGTATATACGGTCAACATTACAATTGGATAAACAAGGGATTGTCTGAGGTCGGGAGTGAATGCAAGTGCCAATAACATGATAACCTTATTATTGTACGTATAATTTTACGTTAAATTCAGTGCAAATAGTTCAATCAAAGAAATATGCAAGATTGATTTCTTCATGAAATATATTGAAAAATAATGTAGTTAGTCACTCAATAGAAATCGTCATGTGACCACCATCTTTTGAGGATGATCAGTTAAAGATTGGAATAAGGATGAACATGAACGAGTCACTCTCCTCGTCATTTTTTTTCTTTTTGAGTCACTTTTGAGCCGTGATCATTTAAAAAAAATCTCAATTTTCAAAAAATTAGCACAGACACAGACCAGAGGATCAATTTGACAAAAATCTAGATTGCAATCTGTCCAGCACTAAAAGCTTATTTAGAATGGGGAGATAGAAGAAAAGTTTCATGGACATCATAAGGATTAAATGTTGCTCTATTCATTTCTATCTCTACAATGATATAACCCGTACACGTTAAACCTAAATAACAAGCAAGCCAGCCAGACAAACATTTAAAAAAAAATCATAGAAATCCATATCGACTGTTTTGACAATTTCAGTTGGCGGTTTTTGTCAGAAAAAAAATGTTTGATGCACCAGTTACTGACATAAAACAACTAAACATCTTATGTAAATGCATTAACAATAATTCTACTATATAAAATGCTCTAAGAGTCTCGTAGAAATTAGTTGTCGGTAGCAAGGAATTACTGTTACTAGAAAAACCCGATTATGCTGGCAAGTACGGGTTTGGTACTGCGTGGATTAATGATGGTCAGTTATGGTCCTTGTAAAATAATGAACATTCCTCACAGACCTAAAAACTCGACTGGTGCTGGTCACTGGAGGACTATCAACGTTGTTCCAGACATATATCGAGGTTGACAGGTCCTTCAGTAAATGATTAGTGGTATTGGTGACTCGCAAATATTTTCGGACAAAACAATCGTTTGTAAGTGGTGTCCGCCGCTGGAAACAATATCTCTTTATTTTCATGGCTTGGTTAAGGCTGAACTCTCTGTTAGGAACGCAACGTACGTTATGTAAATTGTAATCGAGGGTACTCTCCCATGAGCTCATTCACAGCCTACAGCCAACAGAATACACTGAGAAATGAGCAAGCTGTCGTTTATAATTACCCAGAGAAGAATGGTCGTTGGATTTGTCTCACACCCCAGCCCACATCCCTGTCATCGATCCATTTTGTACCTTGTACCTTACATCAACTGCTTTGCATTTTGTGACATCATTCATAATCTGCTGAACTCCTAATTTTAGAAAAAAAGGAGAATTAATCGAAAAACAAAATTGTAATTTCAGCATTTTCTTCTGTTCTGTCTCTCCTACTTGACGCCTTTACTGTGGACACGCAAATCACAGGCCCTACTGTCCAGCTACTGTAGCATTTTATTCACGCAATAGCTACTCTACATAAAATGCAAATACACTGCAGACTATTTTCCTATTCTATTTTCATATCATTAATATTTTTGTTACAGGAAAGTTATTGCGTCACAAATGTATCTCAGCGCCGGCTCTACTGCTAAACTACTCTTTTGAAATCCATACAGTAAGCAATATTTGACGTGTCATTCTTTAAAGTCTTTATCTTATATTGGTTTAATCTTCACTATACGCTAAAAATAACACGTCTTTTCGAAACACTTAAGCATGGTCTTGACAAAGTTTTGTCGGTTGTTGAAATACGTGATATATGAATGAATAACCGAGAAAATAAGTATTGTGAAAGATCAGGAATTGAAACAAGCATTATATTTTTAAAGCATACACATGAACAGAGCATGAAGGAAAAGCGTATTGAGAAGGACCAGGAAATGATCAAAACAAAACCAACAGACAGATACGCCAATAGTACATATAATATTAGAAAAAAAAAGAGCCTGCCTGGTTAGTTACTCAATATAAATCATCATGTAATGAAATTTTTTGCAGTATGCATTGTTGGGGACGATCAATTAATACTCAAAAAAAAATTGATCAATCAGTGTTATTTCTGATGCATTTTGACGGGTAGTTGTCACTAAATGACTCTACTTATGGGAATACATCAGGGAATCAATTAACTAAACGCTAACTCTGATAATTAAACCATTACTTTGAAACCTATTTGGTGGGATTCAGGGTTCATGAAAATTCTTTCCTGGAAATGATAAGGGGAAAACTTTTAATTTTTCAGCCCTCCAACCTCATCACACCCTGCTTCAAAATTAAGCTTGAACGGCCTAAATGAAATTTGATTAGAATTTCCTGAGTTTTTTTCTTTTAATAAATAGAAAAAGAATTGGTGTTATATTATCAAAATTTTGAATAAGAAGATGTCTTGAACGGGGAAAAATTATGTTTAATCCTTGCTGCCACCTTCTTCATCTATTGGATGGTAATATATAAGAGGCTGGTTTGAGTTCATCCACGTAATGTCTACAAAAATTTTAGAAATGCTATAAAAGCATAAACGCCAGACATTTTTTTTATCTGTATATTATCCTTAGAAAGCCTTGCGGCAGTTATCTACAAATATATTTCTGAAATATGTTATTTTCGCAATTCTTTTTTTTTTCTGAAATTTTGTTTGGAAGACTTGCTATAACTCGAACTAAGAAGCTTAGTAATATTCAAAGAAATTTCGAGAAAATTATTGCTTTTTTAAAATACACTCAAAGAAAATTTTCCCATCCTTTCAATATATAATTTACCTAAGGTAAAAGACCTAGTATTTTCAATTAAATACCTGTCAAAACACTATGGCATTCGAACACCTATAACATCTTGGAGTTACCTATATGCAATACACATACTTACAGATAGCCAGTCAGCAAGAATGACATTGAAATTGAATAAACCCCTGTTGACTGTTTTAGTGACAGTTTTTGTTTACAGTTTCTAAACCTAATCTATCCTTTCGTAAATAAACGGATAAATAACAGCTTTGGGAAGGATATAACAGAGAAAAGTTGGCTCAACACCTTCATCAGGTAGAAATCCAATAAAAAAAATTCAGAAAGCACTCAGAGAGCTCTGTAAACATCCTTATCAGGGTAATAATTGTGAATGGAACTACTTCAAATAGTGATCAGATAAATCATAACTATCCTTCCATAAAATTTCATCGAAATCCAGTGAGAATCTCCAAAGATATTATCCAACATAAGACATTTTGCATAAAACCGCTCCCATTTCACAGCCGTCCGTAACAATTTCATTAAAAGCCTTAGGGAACTTCAGGAAAAGTGGGGAGTCAAGTGCGTATACATAAACTCATCAAAATAAAAAAAAAGCAGTAACGAAACCTGGAACCGCCCCAAAATTAAACCACGTCGTCTTTACCCTATTGCAATCTCTTCTACAAATTGTCATTGAAATCAAGTGTGTATATCCGAAGATTTTGTTTTGATAGACAGACCGACGGTGAAATGGACAGTCGGAAGGACAGACGGTCGGAAAGACGGACAGACGGAGACAGAGACAGTCGGGAAATTTGGACAAACAAGACCAAATACATCTTCCTAACTTCGTTGACTAAATGATCACTAGTTTCATATGCTCATGTTTTGCTGTCGCCTTCTTTCTCTTTGACTCTGATTTTTCTTCTGCTTGGAGCTTAGAAGGGCTGGTCGAATACAAGTAGCTGGTTTGGGCTCAACCAACCCTCGGAATTTTAAAAAAAACGTTGTTTTTATGTCTTTTACATTTTATTAGCATTGATGGATGGTTTGTGTTGTAAAATCATCACAGAATGTGTCTTCGTCGGTAAACATCATCCATCAACGTTGAACGGAGAACGACTGGGGAAAAGCAAAAAAAAAAAAAAAATCTGGCTTCGTCTTCTATTCAATATTCCATTCTTACTATCATTTATTTTTCTTCTCAGCCTTTTCTTTTTCTCATTTAATTCAGCTCTTTCATTCATTGCTTTGTTCAATTAGACCATTTTCTAATTTCTATTTGTTCTCAACTTCTGTTAATATATTCGATTTATTAGATTATTGTTTTCAATGCAGTTATTTTTTATCTCCCTTTTTCTTTTAGTTTTTCTTTTCATCTGTTTTGTTTTCTTTCGGCCTTTTTTCCTTCTTTGTTTTCCTTCATTTCATCTCTCATCTGCTGTTATTCATATTTATTTTTCTTCCTTTCTTCTTTCCTTCCTTTACTTCTTTGAATTTCTATTCATTATTTTGGTTAAATAAGTAGTTTTCAGTCTTTCATTAGTTTCTCCAATTTCATTAAGCCATGATATTTTTTCTCGTCTGTCTTGCTCCGTACATTTTACCTCCTTCCAGTCTTGTCTTCTTCACTCAAATTTCCCCGGTATTTCTCATTCAATCCTTTTCCCTCGTATATCTATTCATTCATTTTTCCTTCATGTGCATATTCAAAAAGATTTCTCATTCATTATTTAATTCAATTAGGGATGGTCTCACTTTTTCATAATTTCTTTCTATGTTTATTTTTCCTAGCATAACCATCGACTCATTATGTTTTTTTTTACCTTTCGTCTCTCTTTTTTTCCTTCATTCTTCTTCGCTTCTTTCTCGTTTTAAAGTTCCTTCAACTTCATGCTTCTATGTTTTTCTTTTTTTCTTTTTGGTTTCCTTCTTTTTATTTCATCTTTCGTCTACTTCTTCCCATTTATTTCTTCCATCCTTACATCATTTATTTTTCATTCGATGATTTTGTTGTTCTGGATTCTCCATTATTTCATTCATCCTCCTTCCCAGTGTTTTGTTCATTTGATCACTTTGTTTAAGCAGTCAGACTTTTTCTCACCTCTTTCCTCTACTTTCATCCTTCATGTTTTGAAATTTCCTTTTATTTTCTATCTCATTCTGTCTTTTTCGTCTCAGAATCAATTATTCTCAAGACATTCAAATACAACTTATTGGATTAAACCCCTGATTTTCGTATGATATGAAAATGTTTCGGCGAATGGATCTTCCAGTTATCTTCACTTGTATGGAACTTCTATCTCTAAATAAATACGAGGCTGGGTCCTATGTATCGGTTAATTAGGTAAATAAGCGTTTGTCGATCCAAGAACTTTCTCTGTATGTCAGACATATCTCTTAATAAATTTGAAATTCAGAGAAAAAAAAAATAGTTGACTCTCTGACCTATCATTTGTACAAAAAATATAAGAGTTATCTGCCCCTTTCTTTATGTGCATATTTCCGACTTTCCAGCGAATAGTATTCCGTGGAGGACAAAATAACCTCTGAAAAAGACGCTCCTTCAGCACCAGCTTCGGACATAATTAAGACATAAAAAACGGCCAACATCATAGATTTGTGCTAAAAATGGCTCCCACCCAAAATCAAACAGTCCCCATCGATTGATGGCACCATTACGACGTCTCTTAACACCTCCAAATTACGGTATCACCTGAAAAAGGTCGTAGGGTAAGAAGTTTGTTAAAAGATAGACCAAGTTGAGGAAAGCTGTCCAGAAAAATCTGACGGATTAATGATGATCGCCTGTCTAATTAATTTCAGACAGAAAATGATTTATATGAATGGAGAAAATCATAATTAACATACAACCGCAGAATGTTGGAAGCATACACTTACTACACCTCTGCATGTGATGCTTAACCTTATTCACTGCTTTGCATGTTGGACAGTAACATGTCCCATTTATAACATGGTATTTCTGATAAATACGTATTCAATTTAAAGATGAGACATATTAAGAGACAAACCAAAATAATTCCCAAAAATTTGGAATTTATAATACTCATATGAAATAAATATATCATGACGGATAAAATAAGGTAAGTTTATTGGTCCATAAACTTTTTTTATTGTCTTATCAAGTTTATATTTTTTTCTTATCTCAATAAGCCAATAAGATGTTCAACTTTTCTTCTTAAATCAAATGAAGGACTTTTCTTCTTATCATACCAGATCAGAAACTCACTTCCTTGTACTATCAAGTCAAGAACTTCTCTTCCTGTCCTTTTAAGTCGAAAATTTCATCTCTTGTCCTGTCAAGTCGATAACTTTTTTTATTTTTTTATCTAGAATGTATTTTCTCATCTTATCAGGACAAACACCTTTATTTCATATCTCTTCAGATCGAGAAGTTAAACCTTTGTTTTATGAAGCCAAGAGCTGTTTCACTTGTTCAATGAAGTCAGAGACCTTTTTTCTTGTCTTATCAAATGAAAAAAACTTCTTAATGCCTACTCAATTAAAAATGTCTCTAGTCTGACCCAACCAAGAAACTTCCTCACGAATGAAGCACTTCCCATTGTTACATTTAGACTGACAGCATCGTCATGCACTTCGGATAATTATAAGGCAAATCTTATGAATTATTACTTGTTTATATTGATTACAAGTAACTAAAACCACGCAAAA
>OY735223.1:18728092-18823092 GCA_963457665.1 Thysanoteuthis rhombus
TTTATCAGCTGTTAAATACGTTTAAAATCCACGTTCCCAAACTTATTTAGTTTTTTTTTTAATTCTTGAATTCATGATTATTATTATTCATACTGAGACAATCAACCCCAATATATATATATATATATATATATATATATATATATATATATATATATATATATATATATATATATATATATATATATATATATGTATACATACATATATACATATATGTACATATACATATATGTATATATACATATACATATATATATATGTATATATACATATACATATATATGTGTATATATATATATATATATATATATATATATGTTTGTGTGTTAGTGTATTTGTATGTGTGTGTGTGCTGTTTCCTACGTGTTAATTGTTTGTACATTTATTCCTGTTCTTTTTAGCCTACCAATCAAAACTAATTAGATATTTTGCTTGCATTAGTGTCGGCTTGTATATTCCCTTCATCAGCAGTTAACAGTACCACGCGTACATGATAAATGTAGAGTCTAAGAAATCAAATTAAGCACTTTCCAAACTATATAATTCCAATCTTTGAAAATAAGATAGCAGATAAAAAAAAAGATTGAAAAAACAAACAAACAAAAGAATGTTCAAAGAAAATTGAAGCCGAGCTGCCATCACAAAAAGCATACCTAATCATCCCTGGTAAGTTCAAGCTGAGAATAATAAATTCATCCACCTGTCTCTTAGGGCAGGTCTTTTTCGTCTGTATCAACAGTGACGGGTGGAAAAGATCAAAAGGTCATCAACGATCAATTATTCATCGATATTTATTGGTCGATGTGCAATGCTGGTTCTAATGACTTGGCGATGAATAGTAATGGCGAGCAACAACGGTGACGAAGATGGCATTTTTTTTTGTTTTCAAAAAGAAGTTAAAAAGACAAACAAGAGAAATGATGTTTCCCCTAGAATCCAAAGGTAGTGTAAATACAAAAATCCATACGCAAGCTGGAATGGTGAAAACACAAGAAACAATTACTTAT
This sequence comes from Thysanoteuthis rhombus, assembly GCA_963457665.1. Taxonomy (NCBI): domain Eukaryota; kingdom Metazoa; phylum Mollusca; class Cephalopoda; order Oegopsida; family Thysanoteuthidae; genus Thysanoteuthis; species Thysanoteuthis major. Next base: position 18,729,103 of record OY735223.1, read on the forward strand.
TGTATTTATTCGCATGAAATTCGTTAGAGTATTGATTTATGTTGATAAGTCGTGAATATTTCAATAGATATAGCAGGATATATACGTGTATGTGTGCAGGTGTAGGAAATGAAAGGATGAGATCTATGCAACAGATTGGAATAGGCAGATGTAGATGCGTACATGATTATTACTTAATTCCACTACGCCAATTTGTTCTAGTGTGGCACAAAAAACCAGCAGCTGCTACCTGCAGAGCCGAAAACATGATATTTTTTGAGGCGCCGCAGTTTTTTTTTCTTGTTACTAAATAACTAGTTATGCTAGAATTTCAAAAATTCTTTAGTCCCTCCCATCATGTATGCATTTTAACTAACAGGCAATTAGAATGCCGAAGTTGGAAAGTTGAAAACTATTCACCATTCAAAATTATATATGAGTACGAATTCTTTTTTCTATTCAAAAGTAGAGAGCTCCAATAAGAAACTTTTATGTAAGTCTAAATCGCTTAGAGTTAAGAAGTATTTAAAATTGGAAATCCATGATGGTCGCTGCAACAAAAGTTGACGATACTTATGTCAAAAGATGATTTGATTTCATTTAACTAAACATTGGCAAAATGAATCAATAAGCGTTCACCTGTATGGAAATATTATTCACAATTAGCAAGCTCTTGAAATTCCTGCCTTGTATTTATTTTGCCCCCTATCGACTGTTTTGAATGATGATTGATCCCCAGTGACAATAATGTCTTAAAAACCTAAATTGTTCAAATGTTTGCAGACACATTCCAAAGGAGGACGACGCTGATTAATGGCAATAATTCGTCTAAGTTATCTATCAGGTATTACATGGGAAAAAAGGTGTTTTTGCCGAGTATATTCTGTTTTCATTTAATTTTTTCAAACAATGATTCTTTCAGGCTAATTTCTTCATTGACAATCACTATACTTCCCTCTACACTCTCACTCCATCTTCAGATGACTAATACATCCAATATTCTTTGTTCCTCCCGAGAAAATCGTTTCATTGTCACTCTTTTCTCTTTTTCAACTAGTGTTGTTATAAATCACTAATTTTCAATTTTTGTCCTCAGTGTGATGATGTTTGTCTATTTAACCGATAACGCTTACAGTGCCTAGTGTAGAGATTGAACACAGGACTTAAACTGCAATAACCATTACCTTTATTGAGTTGGCAAAATTCCCCATGAGACAGAGAAATACCTCTACTGTTTCTTTATTGTAAAAATAAAAATACTATTTGATGTTTATTGATTGTTTTATTAGTTGACCAAATCATATGCAGCAATTCTTATGGTATTTTCACGATCATATTCCAAAATCCTTTTATAAAGAATAAATGTGTAAAACTCCACAATTAGGTTCATTTTGTCCACAGTGTTGTTTTGGATTTATTTACTATGGATGTTGGCCCCACATTTGCAATCTCTGTGGCAGCTGCAGATGACGTTATGTTAGTAGTTCGTTGTAGTATTTGTTTCTCCCGACATTTTGATTTCACATGAACAGCAAGGAGGCAGGGTTCTTAGAAATGCATTATTACGACATGGTTTCGGGTTTTGGATCTTGGTGCAATGAAAATCAGAGATTGCGTGCAATTTGAACTAGTTGATAAATATAACGTGCCATTGAAATCTCACGGATAATTTCAACATGGACATGTGAGCTGAACCGTGTGTCAGAGTAAAATTGTTGTAGAAACAACAAAGACGGAGATGTTTATTTAAAGTAAATACTATACTTCTTTGATCAATTAATACAAAATATTGAAGATCCCTTCAAACTGAAATGATAAGCAGGATTATTTTTTTCAGATCCTGAATGTGTATGGAATGAAAAGATAAAGTAAAAAAGCACAAACACACACACACGCACACACACACATATATAAACACACACACACACACATGCACGTACACACACACACACACTCACTCACACACACACATATATATATGTGTGTGTGCGCGTGTGTGTGTGTGTGTGCGTTATATTATTTGAAATAACATTCTGTCGTTTGTGATGAATCACTTGGCCCAAAAAGAACAAATTGAATAATCAATGAAATATAACATGAATGCAGATCATTATTTAAAAAATATAATGTATGCATAAATATCGGATAATATATAATTCTTCAATTACACACACACACACACACACACACACACACTATATATATATATATATATATATATATATATATAGTACAGAAAGTTACAATTTGGAAGAGACGTCACAAGAGGCTGATTGGTACAACTCAAATTTTTCATTGGTCGGGAGAGCTTGCGTTTCATTCAAAATTTGGATTATTTCTGAACTTCTGGCAAAATATGATGTTTGAAAGCAATGGTAATTCTGCATCAAGCAGAGTCCACTAGCTATGTTGCAGGAATTGAGTACGCATTGTGGCAAGAAGACTAAACATGAGGATGTGGGGTTAAAAAAAGGAGATTTGATAATTCATGCTGTTTCATGAAGTTTCATATTGATTTTGTTGTTAATGAATGATCTGAAATACAAAAAAAAAATGAATTTGCATCAGAGGATCAGATACTCGATAACTTGATTCACTCCAATCCAAAGCCCTGGTCTAACAAAGGTCCATGAAACATTGCTTTGAAGAATTCATTGAATTAGAAGCTGAATCACTGTTCTCTGACGGAGTGAAGAATTGATTTTGGGAGTGACAATGTGGCATCAAAAGACTCGAAATTCACACGAAATTTGATGAAGTTCTGCCCGAAAAGAGCTGTGATTTTTTTCCATCATTGTGATACATTCATTCTATGTATAAATACACAATCGCACCGACGTACAAACACATACATGGATACACCCACCCAACCATATATATATGTATATATACATACACACACACACACACACACATATATATATATATATATATATATATATATATATATATATATATATATATATATATATATATATATATATATATACATAAGGTACACTTATTCAGAGTAAGGCATTTTCTAAGTGAGATAACTCGTTCATTGTAAGCTTATGCAATGCTTTTCTAATATGGTGGGAGCACTCTGGTGGATGAGGAATATATGTGATAAATAGATACATTGCTGAAATTAAACCTCACTCACCTTCCAGTTCCGTGGAATAGAGAGAGGATACAACGAGACATATATATATATATATATATATATATATATATATAGGGGTGGTGCACGTGTATAAAATGACAGGTTGATATCTACATAACAAATTGAGATAGATTGATTGAAATAGATGCATACATAATTATTGCTTCATTAGGGGTGGCTCGTGAGACCAGCAACGGCTGACATCCAAGGACAAAGGTCACACTGCTCACTGGGTCAAGTGAATATCTCTGTGAAATGGCTCCCCTTCATTTTGCTCTTTTGTACGTCACTTAAGTACAAGGCTCCTCTTACATATTATGCCACTTACTGCACAAGTTGTACTGACGGGGAACTGAAGTAAAATATAGTTACACGCAGTTTGTTTCTGCTGATTCCTCTGTGATTCAGTGTGATCCACATAACAACGTGCATACTAATAAACAAATGAACATATGGACAGCTTCATGTAGATAGATAAGAAATATGAAATAACTATAAACATGAAGAATGAAAAATGTTAACGGATAGATGAGTACCAACTAGTTCGGAATCGTTGAAAACATGTTTCGTAATGATTTATAGTGAGTTTTTCATGTACACGAATTCCTTGCAACCAAATTCCGATCTTATGTTCTAAGATGAAGCTTGTAGATTGGAGGTAATAAGATTATGAAATATTTTCCCGGTGCAACGGGATGATTACACGCATTTTAAAGATAAATCTCTACATGTCAAAATCAAGTTTGTGAATCGGGTGAATGTTAGTGCAGTATTTAACCACATTCGGCTCAGACCGGGTTACATATATAACAGAGTTCAGGTAAATGATCTATTGAAAACTCTCCTCCAAATTATCATAAAAACTGATAGCATGTTTTTGTACTTCTAAATAGTTTAGTATCACTCGATATATATATATATATATATATATATATATATATATATATATATATATATATATATATTGCACGCACAGCCTGAACCAATAATGCTATAAGCCAAAAAATTCCAACTTTTTTTTTCTTCAATCATCCGGCACGAATATTGAATAACTAACTGGACCTGCCGGTATAAGCAACAAAGTGAACTTAGTGTATATTTTTCTTATTTTCTTTCTGTAAAGAAAAATTAGATGAAATTGACACATACACACTCACACACACACACACCCACACACACACACACACACACACATATATATATATACATGTATATATATATATATATATATGTATATATATATATATACACATATATATATATATATATATATATATATATATATATATGTTTGAGTGAGTGTCTTTGTTATTCATTTGTACCAATGTGCATCCTATAATGTGCACCTGTTTCTGTTAGATTTGTAATTGCCAAAACTGACCTTTTTAGAAAATCCAAAATTGACCTAATCTTAAATTGACCTTCCGTCCAATACTTGCTATATATTCATATTCGGGTCAGTTTACTTATGTAAGAAAACTTGAGTTGTGCATGGTACATCTGCTTTCCACAGAATTGATCATGCAAAAATCGCCCAGATGATAAACTGACCTTTACAGATCATCAGAGGTCACCTCCACCAATCACATGTGCATTTTTACAAAAACTTACTTTTGTAAACAATTTAGCAGGCTGTCCAATGCAGATGAATTCATTACACCAAACATCCCCATTACTGACATTTTTAAAAATCCCCTAATTGACCCGACCATGAATTGTCTTCCAAAGCTCACAAAAAGGTAAGCACAGCGTATATCATATTAATGACGTGTGAAGTTTCCCTTGTACAAACATGTGTAGCATGTAAGGAGTCACCTCCTTTGTTATGTTGGAAAACTCTAAAATTGAGTTGACCATTATTTGATTTTTATGTGTCACCAGTGGCGATCCCCACTTTTGCTCCTTCATCCTGGGTTTAGGTTACATTTGTGCAGAATTCTACAAGCCATATAGTCCAACTGACCTCTTAAGCTTTGAGAATGCTGAATTGACTTGACTGAAAATTTGAACTTCAGATGTCATGGTTGAACCACGACACCTACTCCATGTAAAATCATATTCAGCTTGTAAGGTGCCACTGCTTATGAGTCTATAAAACTTAAAATTACATAGAATCTTACGAAGGAACTTTTTTTTACTTATGTAGTTTTAGAGGGAAGAAAAATGCCCGGAAAAGACCACATGAATAAATTGATACCAAGAATTATACGAAAAACCTATGTTATCATCTGGAATGTTACAATAATTGTTATTTTCATGGGAGCAATTAGTTAATACCCAGAAAATAATCCACAGAATGCAGAGTAAAATCATCGAATAAAGATAGGGCCCCAATCAGTTAGTTCCCTCCAGATCCACATAATTTGAATTTTCTTTCAATTGTTCTAAGTTCGTATAATTAGTTTTGATGCCAGTGTTCAGGATCAATTACATTTTATCTGCCAATGGGGCTTTTATTATCACCCCGACACATGATTACATGTTGATGTTCTTTGAAGCTTCATGGAATCTCAATGTCCTTATCACCGTTGCATTCTTTACCGTAGCAGTGAAATTTTCGAATACTGTATCCTACACACTTTCTTCAGATGAAATTCTGCGTGGGCTGTTTTTTCTTCTGGAAAAAAACACTAATTTGGTCTGGTCACAGACATCAGAGCTAGACTGATTAGATATGTTGCCAATTTGATCAAGTTGAAGAACGAATTAGTTTTCTTGTAAAAGAAAACTATGCAACAAGTAAAAACAAATATCGTGTACAGGTTGTTATGCTGAAGAAGACTGCATCTCATTTATTGATAATATCAAAAAAGCAAACTATTTCAAAGTGGGATATAATGGCATTTTAGCGATAGTAAGAGGTATACAATAATAAACATCACAACTGGTTAGTTACTCATCTGGAACCACGTCTTTTAGCAGCAAACCGTTATGTTGGGTCAATCAAAGAATAAATAAACAACTTCCAAAAAAATTTTACAAATAGTTCAATAACTTGCATTTACGTCACCCACTGGGTTTGGGCTGTGATTACTTTTAAAACCTGATATTTAAACCAATAAGCATAAATGCTACCAGACATAAACTATAAACTTAGCATGAACCTGAATCACAAATTAAACCCTCCACTAAGAACTTATTTTTCGAGTAGGGTTAAAAAAAATTCTATACCTCCATTGGAACTATCCTGTCACGCAACACAATCACACATACTTACATAGTTATCAATACAGCCTGTCAGACTGATTAAGAAAACTTTTAAAAAATGTTGACAATTTTGGTTGTCATCTTCAAATATATTGTTTCATGTACCAACATCAAAGAGATGTGTAATGTACAGTGCTTGTTCAGAAGAGAATAACATTAAATGTCATCTATTCATCTTTTTTAAAAAAAGTGGAAATCATTATATATTCATAAGTAAATGTATATGATACTTGTCCATCTGACTCAGTTTTTAAAAGAACCATTGGTTAGTCTTGATTTCAAATCACAGTGAAGTAATATTGTTGCAACCCTTTGTTCTCCTTGTACTGGCATTGTCTTCAGGAATTATACAAAATAACACTTGAAGTCAAAGAACTGATCGAAAGGCTGATACATTTCATTATCGTCCTTATTATGTATGTCGTCAGATATGGATGTCCCCCAGGATTCGCAAGTATTCTCTATCATGGTCGTCAAGGAGCAAAAACATTCGGAATTTTCCAAGCTTGTCAAGCCATTTTACTTTCTCTCAGCAACAAATTAGGATATGCTCTATGAAGATATACATTATAAGTCGCATTGTCGTCTTACTTGCAACATGACCAACCCATTGCCATTTAAATCTTTTATGTTTTTTTTTGATACCTCAAACGTTGCATTGTTTTCAGTTTCAGAGAAATATTATAGTTATATCCATTTTTCAGCTCCATAGGTTACTATCGAGAGGATGCATTGGTTGTGGACCCTCCCTTTTAGGACTAGTGCTCTTTCCATGTTCTCAAACATTCGGCTTGATCTACTAAAAATTGCCAACCGAGTATAATTATTCTCTTGATTCTTTTTTCCTCCTCTTAGGGATTTCATAGAGATTCGTTGTCAAAGTTATATGCAGTGGTCTACATTCTTCAGGTATTCGTTTTCGATTTTGATTATCGCATCTTTCTCCTCGTTGTGTTTGTTGTACATGATATTTGTTTTATCGAAGTTCACGTAGAGACTAATTTGCATGCTTCTTTCATCTAGTTTGTCCAGCATTAAGTAAAAATAAATGTTGAATAATAACGAATAAGGGAGAAGTCATCTTTTCATCTATAAACATTGTTAATGCAGAACAAATTTTATTCTTTTCTCATGCAGCATATTCTACGCAAATACCAAGAGAAACATAGGCTGGAAGGAACTACATAATTAGACTGTGCACATTATTTTCCCACCTAAGTAATGGGGATGAGAATAACTTCAGAGCAAGTTAACTTGAAATACTAACAGTGAATAAATATCATACATCAAAGAAAGATTTGGCAAGCATAGTAATTACAGACTGACTGTAGGGTAAATCCCCTCCTTCTTACTTCTGTTCCAACTGCAGTTGAATATTACAATTTTTGTATTGGATTCATGATAAATACATCTGTAAATATATAACACTTGTCCATTTGGCTTGGTTGGTAAAAGAACAATCAGTTGGTTTTGATTCAAATAAATACTAATTTCATGTATGTCCTGTTTAATGTGACAAGGTAGACGAACAGTGAAGAGTTTAGTCCTCTTAAATGGGAGAGGATTGTAATTCTTATGGGGAAGGGGAATAAAATCAAGTCCACTTTGGACTTGAGTTTCACAATAATTTATCAAGCGGCAAGGTACTCTGATCTACAATCAATACGTAGAAAAAATATTACTAAACCACCAGGAACGAAGTTCTGCAAAGTAAACATGAAAATGATCAAGGGGTATTTAACACTTCGTTTGATGCAAACAACAAAGCAATATGAGACATTTATTGTAATTAATCCAGTAAAAATATATGAGTCATACGAAAATGATTTTAATCGCTGATAAGCTGAGAAGCCTAACTCTGTCATGGCCACTTGCAGATAGGGCAACAGTATCACTTGTTTCATACATAGGCGCCAACTTAGTTCCGTGCCATCACCTCTTTCACAAGATTTTGCCAATCTGTTTCGTTTTTTTCTGCTTCTGTTAAAATTATTCATAACTCGTTTGTGCTTATTGAAGAATCAATCTAGATATGAATTAATGTATTCAGTCTAGATTTGAATGTTTCATTGTTCACTATGTAATGTGAGGGAAATTGGAAATACCACTAGTCATTTAGGAATGCAGTGAATCAAGGTGTATTCGAGTCACTGTATATATACTAAGTTGGGAGTAGACTCAGCAGCTATAGTAAAAAGTTTGGCAGGGGTAAGAATTAAAAAAAAGAAAATTCCAATGCGTAGTTTCAATCAAATTTATTATTTATACTAACCATATTTCAACAGAAAGGTACATCAATTCTCCGGAACAAAATGAAAAGACTACTATTTGATGGACATGGATGACGTTACATTATTTGAAATGGACACAGAGAAATCAGATTGGGTTCAATGAAGTTGAATAATCCAGCAACATATTGGAATTGAATTTGGAATAGGAAAAAATGCGCTTAATGTAATGAGCAGGGTAAAGGTAAATCGAGAATCAAATATGCAAGACCTTTACAAATACTTGGAGCTTCTTGAATGGGACTAGACTAAACAGGGAGCAATTTAAAAGAAGATAAAAAATAACAAAGAGGATAAAAAATATTCCAGACAAAGCTAAAAAGCAGAAATTAGAAAGAAAAAATTGTCACATGAGCAGTATCGATAGTAACTTACACAAAACCGCTTCTTGGAAGAATGGGCTCCTATCAATAGACTAAAAAATTAGGACACATGTTGACGCACAATAATCTGCACACCGGAGCTGAGGAAGATGGAAGCTGGGTATCATTGGCATAGAAGACTGTATCCTGATGGCAAAACTAGGTTTAAAAAAAAATGTGAAATATTCATTGGAGCTACTGTGCAAAGCGTTTGAAACAGTGCATCAAAGAAAATTAAGGCAAACTGGGAAGCAGTGAAGCAGAAAATAACAAACAGAAAGTGAGAACAGGAGAAAACCTACACGGGTTAACCGAAAGACGGATAAAGCTATTCTACCGACCAACGATCATAAAGGGATCTTTGGAAAAGATGACATGAATAAAGAAATAGAATCCCTCCTCATGGCAGCCCCCATCCCCTAAAAAAGGACCACACAAATATCAAAGATTGGCTGAACCCAGAAAAACAGCAAATGTTGCCTATGAGGAGAAACGGTTAACTAAATAAACCGAATATAGTTGACTAGACCTAGAAGAACAGTCACTGCAGGGTAGCTACTGATATGGACGACGAGCTATGCAAGTGACCAACGAACAATTCAAAAAGAAGAATGATACCAGTACAAACCTGACGCTGTCCTGAAAAAATAGATCGACATATTGCTCTTGGTCAACGACATCTGAATTGATAACGTATCTGACTAAGCGTAGAGACCAGAATTGTTGGTTACGCAAAAAGGATAAAATCTTGCTGGATGATAGACAATCATGGAGCAAGAGATAAGTTGAAACAATCAAAGTATGTGAACCACAGTGTAGCTGAGGTATGGATGTTACCGAGAGGAGTGCTGTGAATATGAGTGATGTCCTCCGGGAGTCAGTTATGGATAGATATCTAAAATGAAAATGGTATATGTAAGCAAAGCTTGGTGGGGGTCAATAAGGTAGAAATCACAGCGCTGCTACGATAAGTGTGGGATATGAGAGAAGGGTGAGACATCTGAAAAGATTTGCACTCACTTTTCAGCGATGACCACCAGATATTTGGTGATAAAGCGCAAGCCACATCACAATTGTGGACTCTGGAAATGCTAAACGGGCCGCCAGAGAATAGAGGGAACTTGCTGATGATCTGTCTCCAGTGATGTCCAGCAGGCATTTGGTGCAACCATACAGGATAACATGTATGATAATGATTATATTGGCAATAATATAATGATATACTTCTATGTATCTCATTATTGATACGGACTTTTGATATATATATATATATATATATATATATATATATATATATATATATATATATATATATATATATATATATATATATATATATATATGGAGAGAAAAATAGAAAGAGAGAGAGAGGAGGGGGAAGAGATATAGAGGGACAGAAGCAGAAACCGATTGATGGATAGATTTAATAGTTTTTTTTCTAAATTGTTAGTTTTTATAATTTTTTTTTTTTTTTTTTTACTTTTGGGGTATCATGGGTCACTGCTGTTAACCGAGTTGGTCACTCAATCGTGACTATTTTTGCGTATTGAATTTCACAGGAAACAATGACTGCCCCCTTTTTATTGACCAACTGATCCTAGCACCAACCAACCATATAAGCAATTATTATTCATAGCGAAAAGACACCGGAATAATGTATAAACACAACTTTGTGGAAATGTAATTAATATTCTGCAAAAGTTTTCTCTTTAAATTCTAGACTTCTTCCGTCGTGCTGATCATGTCATCCGATAACAATTCTATAGATGTGAAGTAATTTCTTCGAAACAATCGAACTCATAACACTTCTCTAATATTATTCCTAACTCAGGCGGAGAGAAACATTGAAACCGTTTAAAAAAAGATCCAGGTCGTTATCACGACTTCATGAATGAATCTCTCAGAAACCAAAAAAAAAAATCATTGTCGAATCACGGGGATTTCTTATAAACTAAGTATCACACCTCTGTAGAATTATCTTTGTCTTATGTTGCAATTCAATGCAACCGTGTACACAGAAGCGGCAAATGTTTACCAAATGCAAGTATTCAAAAATTAGTTTATAACCACAAACTTTGAACAATTGAGAGTAATTTTTAGTTAAATTAGGTAATAATAACTCATTCATCACATTTTGTTTAATTTGATATTCTTCCCTAAACAGTGAATCGTTTTTTTCATTTTCTTTGTAAGGGAAACATGTTTCAGACGTAGAATCATCCATGTAAGAAAATATGAGGTGGACGGATGTATAACCCACGGATTACTGATACAAGTATACGTGTACATACATGTTAAATAGAGACTGTCGGACAAAAAAATAAAATAATAAAATAAAAACAAAAAAAATAACATATACCTAAAGTCCAAATATATTTCCCGCCCTAATCTCATTGTTGTACGCAGATGGCAGAGTCCACGGGGAGAGCTCTCAACATCCTCCATCGAACCTGGATCATTCTTTGTGTGAGGCAGCTGTGCTAACCAATACGTCATTCAAGTTTTGGGGGGCAAATACATTTAACCAGTAAACTAGTTTGTTTTTATGCTTACTCCTGGATTGTGGCAGTGTGCCGGATGCTGAGTGACACAACACTCACTGAGATCGTTGAACCAAGTCTGGGTTTCGACCGGGACTGCTATTGTTCTCTCCAGAAAGGGTATGATTCTGATTCTTCTCCATACTATGCTCTCTTAGGCAGTTAGAGCCATTCAAACCTGTAAAGCTGACCATTCAGGAGTATGTAATAATATAGCTTGGCTATTCAAATTTGCAGTTTGTGGCCCGTTCTATAAATGGTGACTGGTGTAGAGCAAGAACAATGGCACGTTAAGTTATAATCGCAGCAGAACTAATGGATTAATCCCGAATGAACTGACAGCTCAAAACGAAAACAAACATCGTCGAATATATCCTGTGTGAGGGGAGGTTTGATTCCATTTTTCTCCAAGACAAATTAATGTTTAGAAAATAATTATAATCAGATTCCCACCGTGGTAAAACGGTATGTCAGATCGGCTGATAGAAATATTTTCCATTTGCTGTCCGTTCAACTGTTCTATGTATCCCGGAATAAGAAAAAGTAAAAATGAAATCTCACAAAGAACATTCCTGTTAGGTACTGTGTACAACGTTTCTTCTTGCGCTGAATACGGTAAAATCAGTTATAGTTGATATCTGCCTTTGGGTGGGCACCACAAATTGAATCTGGTCACAATTATTTATCTTCCTCAGATTATCCGTGCATATTTCCGTACGTGCTTGCGATGAATGGAACTGAAAAAAAAGAGGAAATGTATTCGTGTATAGTTGAGTGAGGGAGAGAGAGAGAGGGTGTGTGTGAGTGTGTGTGTATGTGTGTATGTGTGTGTGTGTGTGCGTGCGCGTGCATGTGCATTTTGTCAACGTGCATGCTTTTTTCGCTTATCAATTTTATCTGGATCTCCTTCCACTGAAAGAAGAAGTCGCTTATTGTGATAACTTTGGGACAGTGTCTTTTAGATAGCACCAACCGACTGATAACATTGAAAAAAGCATATAAAAATTTACATTAATTTCTAAAAAATTGTATTTATCTCCAAAATTCTTTGTCTTGTTTTTGTATTATTTGTTATACACTATTTCACACTTTCTTTGTCTGAATTAACTAATTTATTCTGAGACTCTGAAAACAACAACCATTTGATGACATTATCTCTGTTTGTAATGAACGGATCTCTCTGTAGTCTCTTGAAACTCCTCATAAAAACTACTCGATCAGCAGCAATTTTAACTGCAGTCAGAAGAGTCTCGTGCAACAGATTTGAGGACTGAATTTACGGAACAAGACCATCAAATTGAGATCGTTAATTCAAAGAGGCCGTTATTCGCTAAGCTGCCATGATTCAAGAAGACAGATCGAGAGAAGTTAATTAACAAGAAAGTTAATCATGTTGGGAAATCAACTCCATGTTGCAATGGCTTGTGATTGTTATCACTTGATATTCATTACAGCTATTCTGATTCCCGATTTGACTTTGGCGGTGAGACAAAGATTAAGCAAGCGTCGGACGAATAGATTATTGGTTTGAATGGGGAATTGTTTCACAGAATTTAACTGTAAATATGTAAATGAACATTTCACTCTAAAAAAATGTGCATACTCAATAACAATTGTCGAGGTGTTTTTTCAGATTTTCATGAAGTTGCAAATGCTTTTTTTAAATTTTTTTTTAAATCTTTTTTTTTTGCAACTATCAGACATCAAGGTTATCATCAACTATTGTGTCGGTCCATTTTTTTTTTTGGATTTTCTTGGAGTTGCCAACGGTACTTGTACACTAATGCTAGCAGACATTGTAATTAACAACAGCATTTTAACGCCTGTCGTTGGACATTGAATTTCCTCAAGATCCTTTCTGACCCTTCAATTGCCAGCTTTGCAGTCCCTCCTAAACTTGAACTAATCATCCGGGTTTTTTTTCTCTTTTTTTTTTTTTTTGTCGGTCACACTTTTGCATATGCCCTCTGGGAATATGTATCGTGAGCTATCATGTCCAGCGGTTGTCTAACATTTTTCAAATGTGGCTGGCCCATGTTGAGCTGAGTTTTGTAATCGATTTTATGATATCAATCATGTTTCTTCCTCTAATAGTCTGTGCTGCCTCGTGATTTCACGAAAAATTTGAATTTTTTACTCAGCCTTGCCAAACGAAAGGTAAATTGGGGAGTAATAATTACTTTTGACCTGTAACAGCCAGATATTTTTTCTATCCCCCTCTATCCCAACAAAAAACCTGAATACAGATGTACATGTCCAAATGATAGCAGAATTGATGCAAATGATTGGCAAGGATTGATTTAGTTTGTATTGCTATGATATGGTGTTGCTTACAAAGCATTACTTAACCTAATTGTAAGCTCAATGTTAAGAGCAACGCTATGATCGAGTAGCTACCATATTGGTTGCAGGTTCGATCCCTGCAGCAGCCCCAATTTTACTGATTTTGTATTCTATTTACGTTGTCTAGGCTGAGTACTACATTAACAGTCTAATGACAGGAAATCAAATCAAAAATTTGTTTCTATATAATATAACACAGCTTATTATCATTCTGTCGGACTTGGTATGCATTTATTGATACATGAGTGAGGAGTTGAAAGAGAAAGATTGCGCAGGTATAGACCAAGAATGAAAGAGATGAAAATTGGAATTGAATATATATATATATATATATATATATATATATATATATATATATATATATATATATATATATATATATATATATATATATATATATATATATATATATATATATATATATATATATATATATATATATATATATATATATATATATATATATATATATATATATATATATATATATATATATATATATATATTATCGCCCGTACAGAACAGCTACTTTCTAAGTTTTCATAAAAAGTTTACCTAACTAGAAAGCAACTTGACTTAACATAAACCAAAAAAAATCGAATCTGTAGCAGTGTAAAGATAAAAACACGCCTTTATTTAGTACTGTTGCTCATAGCCTAGATGACGTTCACTAAATTCGCACAACCAGTCACTGGAATTCACTGTTTCCACTCCGACATGATGTGATCTTCTGATTTTGTTTTTTTAAATGGGCATAGTATTTTTACTTTCAGTTCAATTATATTCTACGATTGCTCAATTGAATTTAAATCCCGTGACATGCTTAGCCAATCGAACACTTTTACCTTTTGCCTCTCCAGAAACTCTGTTGTCATCTTAGTGAAATGTTTTGGATCAAGACCCTATTGAAGCACAGCTCTTCTTCTGAATTGTCTAAGTGAAAGTAATATATATTAAGTATTCATGTGTTGATGTAATGTCCAGCATTCATGAATGTATGAGTAAAATACAGTTTACCTGTGTTGTTAGAGCTCATACAACCTCGCACTATTTAGCCCCTACCACTTTTACTGTTAAGACCCAAAATTCCTGCTCCATCATTAACTTGATGGGTCCCTCAGACACGGATAAGTGTAGTCTTATTCAATCCGACCATAGTGCTCTGTCTTGAAACTCTAACATTTTTTTTATATTTATTCTCCTGTGTGTTTCGATGTCAGGAACGGTTCCTACGTGGTCTTTGGCTAAATAAGCCTATCAAGTTCAGGGCACGTTTTGTTGCTGCAATCAAGACGCGCACATATTTTTTCACTTACTTAGCAGCACTTAGAGTCGATTTTCTTCGGTGGTCATTAACAAATCTCATGATAAAACAAAGAGACCTTGGAGTCAGCTTGCAGGGTCAGCTTAGTCTCGCCTTTAAACCTCAAACATTTCTTGTGCAGTTTTGACAACAGTGTTTCTGCATAAGATCAGTATAGTTGGTATTTTGTTAACTGCCGATGTGTTGGTAGAAATTGTTAATACGTTCACTGAAATCAAAATGGACCCATTTCTAAAAAAAAACGCCTTTACTCTGGAGAAAAGAAAAACTATTTAAATATTACATGCTCTATTTGTCGAAAAAATATTCACTTTGCCAACATAAAGAAAAGTTTCGGAAATATGATAATAATATACACTGAATTATCCTGTTCGTTTCGGACCATACTATATTTTTAGATTGAAAGTTCCCATGCGATGGACTTCCGTGGTAAAAAAATACCTAATAGTATATTTTGATTGTAAACTGCTACAGTAAATTTGATGAAATCTTGGTATGTTTGGTTTTTAAAAGAAAAAAAATTCCTAAAAAAATTGTTTGACGTGTGATTAATTCATGGGCGACACTGTGTGTATGAATACATCATATTTCAATGTTTGGCCCAGTGTATCAAATAGCTATAATAATGGAACACCCTTGCTACTTTGTTGTATACTAAACCAAAATAAGCACGTATTGCGTATCAAAACTGTCATCATTTGATTTGGTGGTGTGAACTTTCCAGTATCTCGTCATGACATATAAATCGAGATATAAAATTATTGTAATACTTCAGAATGATGATTATGCAACTTTTCCATCAACCAAGCTAAACCATTGTCTTTCATATTTGCAAAACTATTTATAATATATACAATATAAAATATACTCTGATCACCTTCATTCAAAATTGCAATTGGAGTCGAATTTGACCTCACAGTAGACAAGCTTATTACATTATCAGTTTTTTATCCCATTGTTGGAGTAATTATTCCCCTGGTTTCCTTTGTACGCCTTTGCAAATTATTTGTGCGACAATCAAAATTAATCTTGATTATCGCGTGGCATTTCTAAATTAAATAGTTTCTTTTCACGAATATCTGAAGTGGATAATGTCTCGTTGTGAACTTAATTTTGTCACAGACCTTTTAATTTTTTTTCCTTTCCTTTTAAAAATGGTGATATTCTTGCATATCAATATATATGTTATCAATTTGTTTCAATACAAATGGAAAATTAATAGAGTTTCCCGTCGTTTGAAAATACGAAATTATCGTTCTCAATTGATAGAACAAAGCAATCGATAAATATATGTATGGCGTGACTTTACGTTAATTGCTCTAGAACTTGAATTTAATTCGATCAATTTCATTAGATCGAGCAGTTGTATCATTATTAAAGTGAGATAGAGAGAGAGAGAGAGAGAGAGAGAGAGAGAGAGAGAGAGAGAGAGACGGAGACAGAGGGAGATTTGCTCCAAGTGGCTTCGAGAACAGATCCAAATAGAAATTGTAACATATAGTTCAGGCAAAAAAAAAAAAAAAACAGATTTTCTTCTCTCCGCACAAGGCATTTTCTATAATGTTTAAAAAGAAGATTATACGATCGATGCATCGCCTCGACAGTCACTTATGGAGCTGAAACATCGAACCTAATCAAGAGACAAACCCGCAAACTGAGAGGCATGCAGCGTGCGCACGGGAGAATTATGCCCAACCTCACATGGAGAAATCACAAGACCGCACAGAATATCATGGAAAGAAACGAGGGTCCAAAACATCATAAAATCTATTAGAAAAGTCAAATAGCAATGGGCTGGTTATGTTGCAAGAATGAAAAAACAATCTATGAACTCACAACATGGATCCCCAGTGACTACATCCGAAACTGAGGCCGACAAAATACAAAATGGAGAGATGAACTCGACAATTTCTGAAAATATTGGCTCTGCAAAGCCTGTGATAGATATTATGGCGGATCCTGGGAAGGTATATGCACAACGACGAACGTTAAAAGTGTTTTGATAGTGATGATGATGTATAAACAACGTAATGAAGATCCTCAGAAATATTAGTTGAAAATGTGAGATAGTGCACATCTTTCAATTTGACCATCCTGAGTCGTTTGGAGCCCAATGTTTTTACCGATGACATGCTATTTCGATGGAAAGAGGATTTGTAAGCTTACTAACAGTTTATTTCATCCTGTGTCATGCAAAACAAGTTCCAGGTAAAAGCGCAATGATACTTATTTTAGTTCATACCGATAAACACACACACACACACACATATATATATATATATATATATATATATATATATATATATATATATATATATATATATATATATATATATATATATATATATATATGTGTGTGTGTGTAATTAAAGAAACTTATATTGATAGTCGTCTATTCTCTATTTCAAAGTGCCTGCACTTGGAATATATTCACCATACGGATTTTTTTGCACATATAATTTAATCTGGTTGACAAGATTCAGAAAATATGAATCAATTTTAATATCTACCTTAACGTTCTTATTATAACCTGTTTTTTTACAAGAGATAAAGTTAACTGTTAAAAAGATGACAAAACTCTCTTTCTCACAACATACCATGTTCTCTATTTGATTACTCGGCTCATTTATCTATCTATTTATATTTATATATGAAAGAAAACTCCATACCTACCCCACTGTTATTGTCTGAAACTCCTATTGCACAAAAAATATAAATTGATACACCGTTGGAAAGACACATCATGTCAGCTACACAAACATTGGGATTTCTGGCCTCAATTTTTTTAGGGATCAGTAAATCTATGTCAACGATTTTGGGATTCTAAATATGCTTGCTCAGGGCCTTTGATATGTTGTTCTGGGCACTAGAATGTATTGTAAAAGAAAAGTATGTCCTAATTATTCCCCAATTTTAGCCCTGTATTGAGCTAGATTTCCAAGACTGAAGGAAATGCAGCAACGCTTTCAAAATTGATTTTAGCTTGGCTTTGTTTGGGTTGGAGGAGCTGAAAGATCTTCATTTCTCGATTGGGCTCAAATGGCAGTGGGCTAGTCATGTTGCAAAAATGGCGGACAATCGATGGACATTGCAATTCACGATGTGGAACACCCGAGATAACATGCGCAACTGAGGCTGGCAGAATATTAGATGGAGAAAAAAGTTTGACAAATTCAGAAAATACTGGCTCCGCAACGCCCATAATAGAGAAGTGTGGCTAATCCTGGGGGAGGTTCATGTCCAACGACAGACGTTGAAAGTTTAATGATGATGATGATGATGATGATGATGACGATGATGATGATGATGATGATGATGATGAAGTCTTAGCAGGGAACGAAGGAACACTTTGGGAATCAGTCTTTAAATCCGAATTTGATGACATTGTGGACAGAGGGAATCGCAGAGTAGAATATGGTGATCGCTATTTCATCAGCAAAATGTCTCTCCTTTCCTTTGCATTTCTATATTTATACACATAGGATATTGTTCTGCCCTACTACAAGAGAGTTATAAGGCTGCTGTTGAAATAACTGATGCATTTATTTCTAGTTTGTGCAGACTGCTCTATTTTTCAATCTATCTATCTATCTATCTATCTATCTATCTATCTATCAGGATGTATGTTTGCTGATATCATCATCCCATTAGTATGGTCATGGGTAAAGTATCCAAAGCCAGTTCTCCTCCTGGACCAAGGCTGATAATTGGAGACAAAATGTGGAAGAAACAGTTTTTAGATGAAGTAAAAAATCTCTAACAAATGTGTACAATTCTGACTTCAGAAAGCGATTTGAAAAAAAAAAATTGAATACGGCGTCGAACTAATACACGTGGGCATGTTTTAGTTTTTTGTGATACATTTTTATTTTGCTTAAGGCTTACTTGCTTTTGCTTGTTTTTTGTTTCTTTACTTTGTTTATTTCCTTTTGTTATTTTTGTCTTGTTGATCTCTGTCACTATTTTTCCAAAATTATTTATTTATTTTTTCAATGACCAATGTTTTGATTTTCTCTATTGTTCTGGTGACAACTTTGAACTTATCGTTTTCGCATTGTTAATAGAGTTATAGGCATCAATGTCAGCTGTTAATCTTATTGTATCAAGTTACATGATGTGGGCACTAATGTATTGACTGGCACGACACAGGCTTGTTTTTTTACACTGTAATAAAATAAAATATTTTCCATCTTCTCCATACAAATGTGAAATGGATATATCAGAGACTGGTGGTTTGCAGAGGGGGAACGTAGAAGGAGAGAAAGAGCATGCACTAAGAATTGAGAGAGAAAGTGAAAATACACAAGATGAGACCGATAAATAAGTACAAATATTAGCACGCTGTCAGAATGAATTCAGTGGATTTTGGATATTTTACAAGTCCGCAGTTGTACCGATAACTGACACGAGTTCATTGCTTTGCATGACAAACAAACTACCTTACGTATTAATGGTCTGTAATGACACTTAATAAACATTACCTCATGGTGAAGCATGTCAATATATTCTTATAGATTTATATAGATAGCTCCCGGCCATTCAATATTCCATAAAAATAGTTTAGCAAGACAATTATAAAGCCAAACTTTATTTGACATAAGGCAGTAAGTGCAATTCATTTATACCCGGTAAGAAACACGCTCTGTACACTGTGCTAATGATTTCCTCTAATCACTTTCTATCCAGAGGTCTAAGGCGAGCATTTTTTTCATTTTTCACCGAAGTATCGGTGGATATAGTGCTAAGGACAATTGACTAGTTGCTTAAATAAACTGAATCCAACCAGATGTCCAAACACGGATTGAACTCATTATTAATTTTAATAATCTGCAAGAGTGTCTCACTATTACACCACATAAAGGTACTTGCACGTAGTGTAAACTAAAATATTTGGCAGATTATATTATGTAGATCTATAATGCGTTGTCAAACACCATTCCAGGTCTGGGTTGGTTTTTATACCGTATAATAAAGAACGAGAACAATAAGGGGAGATAATTTTCACTTGATTCAGTACGGTAAATTCTTCCCTTTTAATCTATTTCAGTACGAAAAACCAAGCCGAAACATAAAATTATTCTTTCTTTTCACGGTTAGAAATCACGAACAAATGATTTGTGAGTGGCTTATGCTATTCGAATAAATTAACTCATTTATACTGAAAAACAACATCTTTTATCTATTTTTATTCATTTATATATGTACAGTCCAAACCTTTCATTTTCAGTCATCTGAATTAAGGATAAGAGTATGACACTGCTATAGCCAGTCTTCATCCGAGTCCATTTGGAATAGACTTCCTGTGTAAACTTCCTTTTTCATAAAAATGAAATCTGCGCTGAAATGGATGTAAATTCAGTGTGTTGATTGCATTGATTTGATTATTACCGCGGTAATTATTATGAGGGTATAGCCGTAATGAGAGTGTTTGACAGGGACTTAAGAGCCATTCCCATGAGTGGACTATTGAAAACAATCATAGAAATCTGTGTTTGTGTGGAAGGCGATTACTCGACAACAGTACTTGAAAACCTCATAAAAATGGATGAAATTTATTCATTAGAGTCATTTTTCCTTAGTTTCTCAAAATCATAGACTATCGCTATTTGGAATTATTCAGATTTATATAAGGAACATCTGGGTTGAAAACACTGATGAGAAGGAACCAAAATACGTTGAAGCCTTACCTTACGGCAAGCTATCAAATTTATACTAAAATGCAGCCCGCTCTAAACTTGCACTTTTATGGAAAAAAAAAACAAACAAAAAAAACCATCCTACGCAGTCGATGTGTTGGTCATCTCTCCTTTCTTTTCCCCTTGTTGCTAATAGCTTCCTTTCTTTTTTTTCTGCTTACCCGGAAAAAACATAAATAACGACTTAAGACTGCTACATTAACTTACAGAACCAACATAATACAACACTCAGTTAGGTCAGTCTGGTACGTACACGGGTAACCATCGGGGAATATCAATTGCTGTAAACATAAAGTTGCTTCGATAGGCCCGGTAAGCTGAACGTGTCTTACAAATAACTTCCCGTGTGTACGACAACCTTGATTAGGGTATAAAAAAGAATGATGAAGCAGTACGTCGGCATAAAATAAGTGTGCATGTATATATGCAAACATAAAAATGAATCCGCTTATACATAGGTACACATCTTTTAAACATTGGCATTTCTCCACTAAATTATCATAAACATTCACCATCCCCCATCCAGAATGTTTATCCTAGATTTTACAAGCGATAAAACCTCTTTGTAATTTTTCCTGATTATTTATGGGTGGCTACCACGAGATTCATCATTTTATGAACAGATGCTATGTATTTTTATATTTTCCTTTTTCTTATTTAAAAAGGGAGGAGAACTGCTGGAGTACGTGACGTCCGTAAACGTCCCCCCTTCAGCTAAATAAATAAATCTTAGTTTAATAAAATGGCATTTGCTTCCACATTTAATGTAAACCGGGACTTCAAAGAGATACATCCCGAAAAAATATATATATACGAAAAGAACATGCATATTAACAATATCTCTCTCCCTCTCTCTCTCTCTCTCTCTCTCTCTCTCTCTCTCTCTCTATATATATATATATATATATATATATATATATATATATATCTCACTCTCTCTCTCTCTCTCTCTCTCTCTCTCTCTCTCTTTTACACACACATACATGCACATACTGGGAGAACATTGTAGCAAATATAAATATTGATGTGTTTTCATAGGAAGATACAAACCGTCTTTACAGATAATTTTCCAAGTACATGCACACACACACACACTGTGTATATGTATAAATGTTTGTGTGTGCAAGAGAGATTGAGAAAGAGAGAGAAATAGCATGAAATTTATTCATTTATGTAAGCTTGGATAGATTTATTCATAAAAATAGATAAATAGACAATTTCTTAATGGTTTAAGGGTACATATATACGTATAGAGAGAGCCTGAGGGATATTTGCGTTTACATTTGCAAAAAAAGCGCACAAAAGCGCATATATATATATATATATATATATATATATATATATATATATATCTATATCTATATATATATATATATATATATATATATATATATATATATGTATATATATATATATGTATTTTGTATGTATATATGTATGTATGTATATATATATATATATATATTTATATATTTATATATATATGAGTGTGTGTGTGTGTGTGCATATGTGTGTATATTCATCTATCTAAGCATATTTATGTATGTATATATGTTTTTGTAAATAGCCGCACAATCGTTTTTAGATAATGTAACTAAGTTCTAAAATACACATTTCCTACGCATAGGAAGTTTATGTCTTGGTGTATATGCAGTAAACATTTGTGTGCTGAGAAAAAATGCCTGGGTTGTTTTAAATTAATTCATTTCGTGGAGCATGGGATTTGCTGTTGATCCATACGACTTTCTACGTTAAAACACACATTTTATTCCTGGTATGAACCTTTTGTTGTGCGTTGGTCCTCAAGGGGGTTTGTCTATCTAACTTCTGCATCCTCGAAGATGTTTCAGCAACTGGAAGCGTGCTGATCAGACCTATCCCCACTTTCGAGAAGGGTAGATTGTACTTCTTCCTTTTTTTTTTTTTTTTCATTACCGCTTCCTCCTGTGAGTATTTTTTTTTTCCACAGTTAAAATCAGCTCTTGCACACTGGGTAAGCATTTAAAGCATGGTACACTTCCTCAAAAGCCCAACAAACGAAGAAGGTCAAGGCAACAACCAAGTTGAAGGTTTCCGGTAGGAGAGCCTGTAAGGCAGCCCATTTTCCTCGGTAGTTTGCTGATAGTTTGGGCGTGAAGATATCTCTCACAAATGACAAATTAGTCAGATCAAAAAACCTATTCCAGTTGCAATTTTACTTAGTTTTTTTTTAGGTTCCATTTATCTTGTCGTTTACAGTTGGGGCAATACTGAAGTCCTGACAAAACATATAACTACTTTTCCAAATTTAGTTCCGTCTTCGATCTGTATTTTCAACCTTTCCAATCTTTCTCAACAGAACTTCCTGGTAATTGATTTACTTCACTGAGAGATTTCAATAAAAATTAAAACAATTCACAATTCAAAGGGGGCTTTATTTAATAAATAATGTCTTTGTAAAAAGAGAACCCGAGCATTTGTGTACCGTTTGAGTCACATTTTCACTTTTCTGAAACTGAAAAAAAGATCAATAAGCGAGGAATGCTGATAATTATCTTGAATATTCAAGGTTTTATGAACGGAAATACACAGATTAAAGAAGCACACTAATATGAAAGCAGTATGTATACAATCAGGATCGACACGATTGAAGTCAGTTTCTATTAAATGCTCCTAATGCCATCTAATGAGAGGACGGGGGCGGGGATTTATGGCAAACACAAAAAAGAGAAGCGATGAAGAAAATGAGAGAGGGAAAGAACTTGAAGAAAATGAGTGAGACAGTTAAAAAGCAACAGAAAGAAAGCGAGATACGAGTTGTGTGTGTGTGAGAGAGAGACAGCTAGAGAGATAGAGGGAGAGAGACAGACAGAGACAGAGACAGAACGAGAGTATTCGGAAGAAAGGAATACTTCTTGAATGGAGGCTAGAGATCAGCCTAAAGTGTAACAACGGATTTAAAACGGAGAGATTGGCAAACAACTTGCAGCTTGAGCGTGAAGTACATTATCTAAATTGTTTTACCGATTTGAAAGGAGTGTTGGGAAATTCGTCAAATGAATTAGTCTCAACCAGGAAAACATCACAATGTGTGCGCGTGCTATTAGAGTCACAAGCACTTACCTTCATTCAAACCTTCTTGCTATTGTATTAAGCCGAGTGCCTTATAGTCTTTTGATAGCTCGACGCAGCAAAAATGGTTAGAAAGTAATTTGGGAAACAGTCGGTCGTTGAGGTGGCCTAGGATTGAGGGTGGTGGCATGAAACAGAATCAATAAGTGAGTAAATTTGATTGAGACCTCGCATATATCAGAGCATCGACGGTGGATTTAGGAAACGTTCGACTAACGCAACGTTACGTAATGTCGATCTTTGTGTTCAAACTTTCTTTCTTCCAGATAAACTCATGGTCTACAATGTCTAACTGTAGATGCCAGTGGTCTATCATTTAACAGCACAGGGAATACAAACCGGCACACCGTGTTCAAATTTCAGCAGGGTTACTATGTATTTTTTTTAACTAATGTCCTTGAAAGAGCCATTTTCCTTCTCTTTGATCTCAAAGTGAGAGTCAATAAAAGGGTCGACTACGCTTTAACTTGAACAAAATATCTAGGAGGCTGACAACACTGATTCCGATAGAGGCACTTTAGAGTGAATGGATGCTATCTTTGTATTCTTTCTGGCAGCTCAAACCGTCGCCCTGTTTCTCTCTGGACCACATTACTAACTTTGAGTAAGAAGTTTTGTCGACCAGACATCCCAGAATCTTCAAATGCTTCACTCAGACTAGTACCCTGAAGATATCATTTCAGTGTTATTCCATTGTCTAATGTGAAAGGCTTGGGCTTTCTAATAAGCCCAAACAGAAGTAAAAATGTTGGCAGGAAAACGTATTCGTGCCAAATAATCTACATTAAATTTTTCTTCTTCCAAAAGTGAAATCCAAAATCTTGGCTCCCAGCTTGTCTCAAAGGGATTTGCCAGTTCTCTCGATCATGGGTGTCACGGGGCAAATATCGATCACATATCAAAGACGTCACACCACCTGGTCGAAATTTTGCATATGACATCTGGAGATGCACATTGTAAGTTGCCACACGCTTTGTATTCGCTAAGCTTGAAAGATCTCGGTCAATGGCCAAATAGTTGTGGTGAAAACATACAGAGAGGTTCCATTGCGTCAGATAGTGATGGATGGCTTTCTTACCTTGAAAATGAACATTTGAAACTTGGTTCGAACAACAAGCACTGTTACAAGTTTTGTGATTAGAATTACACGAATTAGTCAAGTGCTGAAATCTCACAGCACTGATATGTAATTTACTGTTTTGAACGTTGGCAGCTCGAGGCTCAGCTTAAATCTTTGGTTCCAAAGCTAAGAGTCTTTTCTTTTTTTTCTAGTAAAATGGCAGATGGGAGTCTAAAATTAATTAAAATGTGGATACTACACTAAAAGATCACCAGATATTAGAATCCATGAAATAAAAAACTATGATATCACTTTAATTTCTATCATCAACATGATCTTAATATAAATGATTTTAAAGCTATCAATAAATAAAGTGGAATTTCGATGAGCAATATCATTTGCAAACTCTATTTCAGTTTTCAAATCAATTATGCACTGAATGGCACAACGTGACACTGGGCAAAAAAGCAGTATTAACACACAAATTATGCGTAGCCTACAGCCATTGTATTGCTTATTGATGTAAATCACTCCATACATCGATAACATTTTTAATCAGTTTCCTAAGAAACATTATCAATAATAGAATGATGATGAGAATGACAATAGAAATATTATCATTGTTATTTCACTGCTTTGGTATTTCAATATTTGGTGATATCCGAGTTCAGAATTATAATTTCAATTGTGTCACCTTTAAATCATTAACAATTCTTCTCTTGGTCGAATAAGGCAGATCTAAAAAGACCATAAATGAATGGGAAGGGAACTTCGGGTATATATTAAAGTAGTAAAAATAACAATACCAGGAAAGGGTAAGGGATAAATCGTTTTCTTTGATGACTGATTGATTAGACATATATCATTATTCTCATACGTGAGCATATGCACAGGGGGTATACAAAACCTTTTTTTACAATATTAGCAAATGGAAAGAAATTGCTGATAAGTTAATAAGGGAAATAACTGGTTAAGCATTACCCAACAAGAAACAACGCTATATCTTAGTATTCATCGGGAAAGATTGTATTTATAAAATAATGAAACCTAGAAAAAATATGGAAGTTTCTGTGTAAGGCATTTTAAAGTTGGTTCAAAAGGGATTGTTCTGTAGACGACTAAAATCATCAAAAATAGCATTTTGTGTAAGTTTTTTTTTTATGCAAACGTCGCAAAACGATTAAGAAACAAGGGGATATCACATCGTCTTAACTGGCTTCCAAGGGAAATTTCTGAAACAAGATCAGTAACACTGTATGTACATTGAGCATATAATAGAACTATCCAATTAGAAATGTTTGAATCAATCCCTGACTCCTGAAAATACATTACTTCTAAATTGTGAGAGCGAAACAAGCCAATTCATTTTTAGAACTTGCTGACCAGAATTATTTAGTGTGGTTGTTTGGGAAATGATCCAAGCATAAATCAGTAGGCAGCGTTGTAAAAAATGGTCAACTTCGCTGATTCATTTAAATGCAGTCATAGCTTGAATACGATTGTGATTATATACACTAGTGCAAAGTTTGTTGGAAAAGTGCATGTTCTGAAGGGGGTTGATTTTTTAAATAGTGAGAAAAAAGTGGGATAAAGTTGTAAAACTGTTTTCTATGTATCATTTTACTTTCATTCTGCCTCATGATCTCCATAAATAAAGTTTATCATAATCCCTGTATATATGATTCTGTGAATTACTTTGAATTTAAAACTGATATTAGATTTTTAAAAAAATACATTAGCAAAAATAATAAGCAGCAATTGAAAAAAGATATCCAACAATTAGAAACGTTTTGTACCAGTGACTCTAAAAGAAGTAAGAAGTCCCTGAATTTAAAAATTTTTTTTGATAGCTGACATGAAGCTAGCCTTATAGAGAAATACTTATTTCAATTTAATTTCCTGGGAACCGCCGATCCAAACAACTTCAATTTGACACCACAGAGGAAATTTCGAAGTTATAAAAACAAGTCATATCAATTTTCTGTCGAATCTTCATTTGTACATGTATATATCTCTGTGTATCAGCACACACACACACACACACACACACACACTTACACACACACACTTACACACACACACACACACACACAACTGTGCGTGTACATCTAGCACATACGTATAAATACACCAGGTTGATGTAAAAGATTCCAGCAATTGATCAATATTTTTCAATATCAACCAGAAGCATTATCATTAATTCGTGGATTTGTTTTCGTTGTATTGATATAAAATTACTTTACTTTCCAGCTAAATTCTGTAATACATTGTAAAAGATCGATTCTATTGTTGATTCAATGAATGTTTTGAATTTATCCAAAATGTTGTATTTACTGGAATCATTAACCAGACAAGAAGTGTTCCTTGACACCAAACAGATGATAGTCTGAAAGTGAATAGTCCGGAAATTGCGTCACATTTTCAAGAAATCCAACATGGTTCTTCGCTGATTGCAGTGTTCCATCCTTTGAGAATCTGTTATGTAACAATTTGAGTGGAGTAAAATTATCACGTTGGTATGGAAGCTAGTATTTCCAAAATACATTTGTTTTATCAATAAGACTCTTAAAACCCGGAGAGACATTCGAAAAGAGATGGCTTCGATGTCGTGGACAGGAAAATGTGTTTATGAACAGAACAACGAAAAAAGTTACTCACCATCACAGAGAACAAGTAGTGTTCCATTAAACTCTGTTGCATTTTTGCCTCTGCTTTATTCAGGAGAGCAGTATAGATAAATGTGAATAGTCTACTTCAGAGGAAAACTCAGAGGAATTGAAAATTCAGCATTTAATATGTTTTATTCCAATAAACAAGTAAAAATTTTCATCTCTTTTTTCATATATACATTTATGGTTATATAACATCCAGTTCCGTAGAAAGATATCGAATGGTTTTGAAGAAAAAGTATCCGAAATGTGTCTGTGATTTTTATCATTTTTATCATAGTAGTTATAGTTATGGAATAGGCAATTGGATAAATCGCTACAGTGGCTTTGTGCTAGATTATACTTACACTAATAAAGTGAGAGCCTACGGTAGTACGGTGATTATATAAGAGTCAGATTAATTAGCAAGTGTAATGCGTACCTTGCAGTAGCAATTACTTGTGGATTATGTGAAAGTCCGAGATAGATTGTTAAGATGATCGCATCCTTTGGTTGAACAGATCGTCGTACAATTTGCAAATGGGAGTTCGTCATTAAGAATGCACAACCTCTTAGTCTTGTGCTTGACTAACATGGAATCATTAAGAACTTCGATTACCATAACATAATGATTAACACGTTATAGGTATTAAAGTATGGTGTATCCATTCCTCATTAGTTGGCTAACCACTGTTTTCTTGTGTAAAACTAAGGAGAGATTTCAAGACAAATGCCGTATAGCAATAACCAGTAAGCTTCACATAGTTCAAAATTCATGAATTAAGTAAATTTGATCCTCACAAGGTGTTCCTGTAATCAGGCCTAATTGATCAGAGTGAAAAAATTTCAGTACATAGAAACTCATACGGAGGCCAATTAGTGCTTTCTCTTGACTCACCAACTTCGAAAACAAGTTTTTTCCTCCGCACCTCCGTTCAACTGAGGAGAATGAATATTCCCCCAAAGACTATGAATAATTCGGTGCTGAGAACAAATCGGTTGCTTGGAATTTGGCAACTCGATTGAAAATTCAGTGTTTGAATATGTTTCATTCAGAGAACCAAGGAACAGAATTGCTAATGTAGGACATTTATTCACATTTGATACGCTATTGTTCGAAAAGAGAGAAGAGAGATATAAGGGGTGAAAAGGTGAATACGAAGGGGAGAAACTTGGGATTCTAAATTTTCCATGACAATATTTTATGCAGAAGTAATTCCAAGTATTTTACGTGCATATTTCATGGCTACAAAATCTCCATTTCTGTAGAAGGATATCGGATGTTTCTAAACATAGTTGATGCATAAGAAGTATATGTCTCCTATTTCCCAATAGCAGTCATACATATTGTATTACTAATCCATTAACTGCAAAAGGTTTAAGAGTAACTCATTGCAAGATAAAGGCCATTGTTTATTTCAAGATAATCCATTGCAAGTTATTCATTGCAAAAGATCTATTGCAAGATGAAAGTTCTGATTCACAGATAAAACTGAATTGCCATCGATCAAGAAAAAAAGATGGCGCGTTTGTTGATTTAGCTAGAGAGCAACATGATGGAAATCTACAATTCCTTAATATTATCAGAAAATGTTCTGCCTGTTTGTCGCTGATGCATCTCTTTGGTTGATTTACTTTTCTTCTATGACATTACAATCATATCATCGATTATGTCATAGAAACTCATATGACTTGAGAGGTTTGATCACTTGTCAGAATAGCCTGAGCTGAGTCGACATTTTAGGAAAAACTTAAAATTAGGATATTCGAATTATTAAAAGATATTACCAAATAACTTTAGATACTCCAGTGCCGATCAATGCATAAATGAGCTCGTAATTCTTGACTGGTAACCAAGAAAATCTCAACTTGAGAAGCATGCAACGCGTGCATGAGGAAATCATGCTCAACCTAACATGGAGAGACCACAAGATAGCACAGTATATAAGGAAGAAAACAGGAGTCCGAGACATCATAGAATCTTTAGAAAACTTGAATGGCAATTGGCAGGCCATGTTGCAAGAATGATAGACAACCGATGGACATCACGACCCACAACATAGATCCTCAGAAGTCAAATGCGAAACTCAGGCCAACAGAATACGAGATTGAGAGATGAACTGGACAAATTTAGAAAATACTGGCCCCGCAATACCCACAATAAAGAAGTGTGGCGATTCCTGGGGAAGATTTATGTCCAACAACAGACGGTAAAAGACTGATGATGATGATATTAAAAAAAAAAAGATTCAGTATCTTTATTTCACTGAACCCCTTATACAGATAGGGCACACTTTTCTCTCTCCCCTGTATCTCACGTCAGTCTCCTGTAAACTGTATTCGGGTTAACATATTATAGGCAGCATTTATTTGGTTTGTTAAAAAGATGTTTTCAAGAATATTGACGGTGATATGTTGAGAATAAGAATATAACTGTCTGGATAGAAATTGCAAAAATCGGCAAGGTAGACCACTGCATCTACCTAGGACAACGAATCTTCATGAGACCCTCCAAGGAGGAGGAAATCAAGCGAAGAATCACTTTGGGATGGCAAGCCTTCGGCAGAGCAAGCGCAACTTTCAAGAACCAAATGATCCCAATAATCCTAGAAAGAAGAGTATACAACGAATGCATTCTCCCGATAGTCACTTATGGATCTGGAACATAGAACCTAACCCAGAGACAGGCCTGCAAACTAAAAAGTATGCAACGTGTGCATGAGAGAATCATGCTCAACTTCACATGGAGAGATTACAAGAGAGTACAGTATATAAGGAAGAAAACAGGTGTTCGTATCATGGAAATTATTAAAAAACTCAAATGGCAACGTTGCAAGAATGTAATACAACCGATGGACATCATATCTCACAACATGGATCCCCAGGGATCACATAAGAAACTGAGGCCGACAGAACACAAGATGGAGAGATGAAATTGACCGATTCAGGAAAATACTGGCTCTGCGATGCCCATGATAGGGAATTGTGGCGAATCCTTGGGAAGCTCCGACGACGGATGTTAAAAAATTGATGATGATGATGATGACGATGATGATGATGATGATGATGATGATGATGATCACTTCTTCACTTTCCAATAGTTATGCTCACAAAATGTTTTTTCTTTCTCATGAGCGCTATACTTTTGGATATTGGGGGAAAAGTTTCCAGTCTCCACTACCGTCTACTATGGGTTACCTGTGTTATCGTAGTTGTGTCTTGTTCGAGACAGTATGACAGAGTGTATTCCTCTCCAGCTTCCTCAGAGTAGATGCTGAGATTGTATAACCAATAGTAAGTTGATACATGGTTTGAATTGCCGGTATGTCAATAATTAGGCGTATAAAAAGGGAACTACCAAATGTAGACTACCGTCTCCAGTGATAATAGTTTGACCAATATCAATCCCAGTTGGTTCACATACAAGACGTGTTGTGTCACCTTCACTGAGCAGATGAATTATTTATTTTTTCTTTTAATTTCCCTAGGGGGTTATCTTTATTTATAGGTTGATAACATTAAATAGAAAGCTTGTTCAATGACTTGAAAAACACTTCTAAAAAATTCATCTTACTAAAAAATTATTTTAATGAATTAATTCATAAATTGATAAATACCGATCATAAATTGATTTTGGTAGATTTTTAAAATGTATGAGTAGCTTACCTGTGCCTTTGTTTAAAAAAAATTGCGCACATATTCTTCATGTTGACTTTTTAAGGTAATTTTTTGTTGTTGTTTTTTTTTTGTGTGTGTTTTTCTAAAGTGTCGTCCTTCTTGCTGAGTTATACAACTGTATTCTGAAGACAGCGCAGAGAAGTTAGTTTCAAGCCCTCTCCCGAATGCATTCACCCTAATAAGAACAGGAACTGCTCGAAAAAAATAGATCTCGGCTCATTGTAGAATTGAATATTTATCAAAACACTGGAGACAGCGTAGGGAGGTTGGTTTCAAGCCTTTTTCAGGTGTATCCACCAAAATAAGAACAAGAACAGCCCGAGAAAGAATTAGAACTTGGCTCATTGATTCTATTTGTCTTTCTGAAAGCTTTTGAGTATCCTTATAGCTGTATAAATATATATTGGCATTCCAGTATTAGTAATGTCTGGTATATTTCGTGAATGTTTTAAATACATTATATTCGTGTTGGTGATGCATCCTGTGTCTCACAACGATGCAAAGTGCAGCTGTCGTATTCAACACTGATGGGCATCACGCAGGTGTACGTCTAGACTGAAATACTAGATTTGAAATTGCCGTTGTTACGTATCATATAGTGTCACATTGAGACATATGTTCAGAGAACAGCGCCCGCGTTGGTCTTACGTTTACAAATAT
This sequence comes from Thysanoteuthis rhombus, assembly GCA_963457665.1. Lineage (NCBI taxonomy): Eukaryota > Metazoa > Mollusca > Cephalopoda > Oegopsida > Thysanoteuthidae > Thysanoteuthis > Thysanoteuthis major. The sequence goes on from OY735223.1 coordinate 18,761,144, forward strand.
ATATATATATAATTATATATATATATATATATATATATATATATATATATATATATATATATATATATATATATATATATATATATATATATGAAGACAGAACGTCATAAATCAAATTGTGGTGGCGTTTGTGATTACTTATTTATATTTCCTTGATTTAGTAAAGCACAAGGATATTAGTGCTAGGCACTACTGTGTTTCCCAATCTTTTCCAGTCGAGACCCTGAACACAACTTCTCTCTCTCTCTCTCTCTCTCTCTCTCTCTCTCTCTCTCTCTCTCTCTCTCTCTCTCTCTCTCTCTCTCTTTATTTATTATTTATTTATTGCGTGATGACCCCCTAGGGCGGAAACATTTCAAGTGTCTGGTAATTTAGTTCCTTCTGATATTTTATTTTTTTACCAAAAAAAAAAAATACATTTAATGATAATGAAGTACAAGTATTGGATGTGGACAGACTGGTGTCTGTCAGGGGTTTTCATACTTTGATCGATGTTTTAACTTTCACAACTATTTCCCTGTTCCCTGAGTCTCAACGGCAGTCAATCATCTGAAATCTTGATCAAAATATATTTGCACTATTTTTTAATCTCAATATTTTTTTTGTTTTTTTATTCCTTTTCTTCCATTATCCTTTTCTTTTCATCATTTTTCGAGCAATTTTACAACCTAAAAATTCATGAATACAGCCCCAATTAGGGATGCAATGATGGGCTTTGGGAAAAAAAACCTGCTTTATTGTCACAATCGTCAACGAAATGAGCTTGTTATACTCCAAGATTAACATCTCTTTGGTTACTCATTAAGCTAACCTCATTTTTGCGCAGTAGAATATCAACTGAAAATCAAATTTGCTGCAGTAGTAACAGTCTAGAAGATGGGTATAATAACATTCTAGAAGATGGGTGTAATAACCATTCCTTCAATGCAAGGTTCTTTAGTGTTCACTAAGCTTAGCTTAAATAAGTAGAAGGTTACAAGATAAAATTAGTGATTACATATTGGGTGCTCAGCAGTAGTATCCTGTTTAGCAAGATATTTGTGTAGACATCATTACTATAGAAGCAAGTGCTAAGTGGCTTTCATTTGCAGCATGCCATAGTCTTAAGTAAAACTTAGTAAATGAACTGATACAGGCAGCTTGCTGTTGAGTGACGGTGAGCTATTCAGATTCAAGGAATGAAGCTGCTAGAGTGAGTTTCTCAACTTATCTGCATCTGCGTCCGTGTACCATACTGAATGTAACCAAGTCAAAAACGATGATTTATCACAGACAACACTTTTCGAATATATTTGTACCTCTCATGTACCATTCTACATTGATTTAGTCTTCGTAAACTTGCGATATTCCATATTGAATAGAACTACCCCTAGGATTCAATGTTTGTAATAATCTGTTTATTTTCTTTTGCTCGGAAGTATTCCTCCTTCGCCTAAACCTGTTGACCCGACTTTTCATAACCGAAAGAATTTTCATAGGATTTTTAAAAGTGGAAAAAATATATATTCCATTGAATATTGGTAATTCCGGAATCGGGCTTACTGTTACATTTGTTACAGGCTCTTGCTCGGTGGCCCAAATGTTTTTATTGTTAGACTTCGTTCGCTTTCACAGGCTGTCAATGAACGCAACGTGGGGCCACAGACCAAGGATTGATCGACGTGACCCCCGGGACTGTGAAGTTCGAAGGAGAGGAAATATATAAAAAACTGTCAGAGATATTGCATCTGGGAAAGACGATTGAACGGAGTTATCTATTGCTGAGAATTTGTATTGTGGGTAACACTTATCATCGGTATATTTCCACCAAAACGTTCCTAAAGCCATCAGTACCTCCTCGGGACAGGTCATATATGAAACACTCACCATAATCTCTGGCCAGTTGGCAGTTGGAGGGTGTTCAATCAGATGTATTGCTCATGTCAAATGTTAAGAATCTTTAACCGACAATCAGAGGAAAGAACCTCGAATGTATTTGGTTTGAAGAAAGACCCTGAAATTTGAAGCTTAGATGACAGTGTGTTTGTTGCCAATGGCTTCTAGCATTTTACGAAGGGAAGTGAGTGAATGAGCTTTATTAGTTTTTTGGTTAAATTGGTGTGGATCATGACAGTCAAAAAGTAAATCCCGACTTTTCTCATGAAGCCATGGGACAACAATATATTAGAAGTGCGCATTTAATAGTTCTAGTAGCTTAATAACAAAAACTTCATTCAAATAAAGTAATCTTATAATCCTCGTCTTTACATAAGTATATTTTTTCTTATTAAACATATCGCAAAGGAGATGATACAGCATAATCAAGGAAGAAGCACTTCAACGTAATCCAAACTTATATATAGTTTGACTCAGGGTGTCATGGACAAATGAAGTAAGGATGCTGTAATTCGGAAAGGTTTTGGAGCTACTGGAATACAGGGATAATTCTTTGAATTTAAATAATCTATATGGATATTTATGTATCAGATGATATGAATCTTTTGATATTAATTCTTTCCGGGAGTTCTGCATAACTAACAACTTGATAGAAGGGATGCTTACACTTTGGACAAAATATTTTACACACACAAAGTCATAAAATCATTATTCAGCCATCAAAATCATATCAAATTCGAGGTGCAGGTAGAATCTGCCCTTCTAAAGTTCAAAATGCAAAATTTTTCTGTTTGTCTTTTAGTATACCGGTTAGAGGCAGCTTACCGCCTCTTTCCTCTCTTTCCTATATTCAGTCCTATGTACCTCTCACGTCTCAGTCCATTATATCATCATCAAATCTTTATACAAGTGAAAACTAAAAAAATCCTTGTATACATCAATGGTATCAGCTTCTTCGTTCCGCACCTTTTTGGCCAACTTGGTGTTTCTAGAGAAACACAGTACTTTCGAATAGCAAGGGAAACTTAAATCTTGCATTCTGCCATTAGATATTCTGGTTGAGGTTGGACTTGCCCTCAGAGGAATAATTCATGTCATGAACTTGCTGGAACCGATGGTAAGACAAGAGTTACATAGAGCAAATCAAATGACGGTTTGAAGATGACCAACTTGATGATCAAGCCGAAAATGATGGATTATACCTGATTCAACCATAATATTTCTTGTTGTTTCAGATTAGCAGTTTTTGAACGTCATTCAATCGAGCAAATTAATCACAGCTGCGTTATTTAATCAGTGTTTGTTTTTGTTTCAAGCGTTTTGTAGAGAAGGATCAAATTTGAGTCCTACCAAACAAATGGAAGATCTTCTTGCTTGTTGACTCTGCTTCGATTAGAATTCTTATAATTAAAAATCGAATCACTCATCGGGAAATAGCTGATATTATTATTTGGTAATTTTCAATCTGAATTAGGTTAAACTCGATAATTTTTGTGTTAATCAAACGAAATGAAAGTAAATGTTTAATCTGTATTGCTGATAAAAATCAATAAAAATAGACATCATTATAGAGTAAATTTAATGAAGTAAATTGAACATTTCGATAACATATCATTACTAGTATTTCAAATCTATCTTCTGTATGAATCACTGATATATATGTATTAAAAAAAATGAGTAACCCATAGACAGCAGTTTCGTTGTATTGCAACTCTCCAGTGAGGTTGTAGACTATCCATTATCCCATCTAATACCACGAGGTAGAACCGAAACCTTCGCTTCAGACACATGGGCTGTCATTTTACCGCTGCCCCATGCAGAATTGTACGGTTAGGCTGAATTCAAGTGATATATATTCACTTATGCACACTTCCTAATTCGCCAGAGGGCTTTATTCCAGAGATGGAAGAGCATTGCTTATATAGACTATGATATATATATATATATATATATATATATATATATATATATATATATATATATATATATATATATATATATATATATATATATATATATATATATATATATATATATATATATATATATATATATATATGAAACATTCATATCACACCATGCAATTGCATTGATTGGGGCAAGTATGGCTCAGGACTGGCGTTACCCCAACAGACATTTTATTGCTCCTCACCAAATCATTTCTTATCGATCACTAGCTTTTTAGCGGTGTTATCAAATCTACAAAAGAAAAAAATGTTTTTTCACTTCAACAAATACATCTTGGCACAATTATTTGCAATTATTCGCAATAAAAGTGATAAGACAAAGCATTTAATAAAACAGCTTGAAACAGATAAAGAACCGTATAAGAAAGGAGGTCTTAGAAGTCTGAGATTGAATTAAGATATTGCCTTTTGCACCAACAGATGCAAATTTGTCAAATTTGAAATAACGTTTAATTTGCTAATTCATATCACCGAGAAAAATGCAAATGGGTCGGGTTGCCAGTTTCTCTGGGTTATTCCATGATCCCCCCCCACCAAAGTGATTTTATGGGAACCTCAAAGTAAACGTAAATGGCGTAAATCCAGAGCGCAATTTCTCTATGAGTAAATTTTTGAGCGGTTGAAGACCAATAAAATGATGGTTATTGCATGTAAGACCGTCACTTTGGATGATTTGTGGTAAAGGAGACTGGAATTTTGGAGGGACTATAAAAAAGCATGTCCTGTGCCTATAACTCCTCGCTCCAAAATGAACACTGAAAGCCAAAAGGTTGAGAAAGTTAAAACTTTCGATAAAATGTGGAATAAGTGTAAATGTTTCAAAAGTGTTGGAAGTGTTCATGGTTCGTTATGCAGAAAGCCTTTAGAGACGCAGCGTGCAATCTTTTTATCTATCTCTTACATATCAGTCCCCTGTGCCTTCACCAAAAAAATATGCGAGACAAAAAAAGAGTCATGCATCCTGTCCTTTATCAAATCTTCCATATCAGCAATTGCAGATGATGAACATTGATTGTCAATATGAAAACCAACGATGACCGGTTATTATTCGGGTTTGGGGACTGTCAAACTTTAAGTGATGAAAACTTTTGGTTTGGGCTTCTTTAGTTTAACCAATTTTAAGTAACAGGGGGAATTTGTTAGGGTATTTTTTGTTGAAGCAATTTGGCATGAAGGAAACTCTTGGAGAGAGGGGGTACGCCTGTATATCAACGTTTATTGAAATACCCCTTTTTTGAAAGATCGTTCTTTAGTTTATTTCATTCTCATTCCCCCAAAATAACTCGATTATCTTTGATGACGTAATTAATCTAATTTCCAATCACGACCTCTCATGAAGAGTAATATTCCGACCAACACTAACCAGATTTTTTTTTCTTTTGCCTTGATATCATTGTAATTGAAATTTGGTAGATATTGTCGGTTATATCCATTCATTGCTTTCACTTTTCCCGTTTCCCGTCTTTTTTTTTGCCACGTCTGTATATTTATTCAAAGACTATTATTTTTCTTTATATTCTTGCTCGATTGCATTCTCATCTTTTCTTTACTTTCTATTTGTATTTGATAATTATCTCATAATCGTTTCGTCATATTTCCCTGCCTTCTGCCTTTATTTGTAACCGTCTTGTATGTACTTCATTTGTCCGCCTCTGTATCGATTTGATTAATTTTAATTCTAATTTTTTGGTATTGCATGTTTATAATTTACTTATCCTTTGTTTTGCTTGCGCCTTGTTACTTATATAATACTACTGACCAACTCTCAATTTCCTTATTTTCTGTCGGGTATTACTTTTCTCTCCTTTCAAAATTTTGTCTGCCAAAACATATTGTGTGGTCGACAATATCCCCTCATATATTTTGCAGTCGATGAGTGAATAGATTGAATAATGTGCATTTTTCTCCTGTGACAATAGTATTTGTGCACGCTTCAATTTTCCATGGTGAATCAATATTTTCTATGAGAACTCAGAAAGCTACCTATGCATGCAACGTGCACACGAGAGAATCACGCTCAACCTCACATGGAGAGATCACAAGACAACACAGTACACTAGGAAGAAAATGGGAGTCTGAAACATCATGAGATCTAAAAATCTAAATGATGATGGGCAGGTCATGCTGAAAGAATGGCTGACAAGCTATGGATATCACAACTCACAACAAGATTGAGAGATGAACTAAATAAATTCAGAAAAAACTGGCTCTGCAACACCCATGATGGAAGAATGTGGCGAATCCCGGGGAAGGTCTATATCCAACGACGGATGCTAACAGACGGATGATGACGATGACGCTATCTATAGAATTTGAAATATATATTAATTCCCCTATCTCTAAATAAGTGTGCGTAGGCACAGATTCAGAGTTTATTGATACCTATGGTCACAGGGTATCTCTTACCTATCCTTTTATTAAATACTTGTCGTTTGTGTCGACCGTCGTGAACACTTTGAAAACAAAACAGACGACATTTGTAAACAAACGTTGTGATAACGTTTCTATCAGTTACTTCTCCTTCCCTACATTTTCTTCCACTCCTTCAGTGAGTATGTGTACGTGCATGCGTGTGTACGTGCGTACGTGTGTGTATCTTTTCCATGCACTGTGGGCAATTTTTTTTTTCCTGAAAAATACGTCATGAAGAAACAATGGGAGCAACTCAGAATCCTATGAAGAACACTTTATATACACTTATATACTGGACTGAAAATAACATCACCTGAGACAAACAAAAACAAAAAAACAGTTTGTTTTTCAATATTTTGATAAATGAATTTACCGATATTAGGAAAGAAATAGCATCTTTTTCTTTGTAGTTACATGAAGTACTGAAAGAATATTTGTTTGGGATTAACTTGGAAATAATACTTCATCAATCTAAATGTATTAGCTTGTCACGAGGATAATCTCTAATTAATTATGATCAATATTACTTCGAATCAAACTAATAGATTTACATGTAACGTTTCAAAGTTGATATATGATTTTTTTCAAATATATACATATATATATATATATATATATATATATATATATATATATATGATTGTGTTATCCAGATTGTTGTTTTGTTGTAATACAACTCTTCAGACCCGGAGGCCGGTATCCTACCGTCTGCTCCACGGAACTAGACAGTCAGTAAGGTTGAATTTAAGCGATACATATTATCATTTTGCTTATATTCCCCATCAACTAGACTGCTCTATCTTTTTGGAAGAGCATTGCATAAGCTTACAATTATATATATATATATATATATATATATATATATATATATATATATATATATATATAAATATAGATAGATAGATATGTATATAGATAGATAGATATGTATATATATATATATATATATATATATATATATATATATATATATATATATATATAGTAGTCAGGGATAACTGCAAGTATTGGTGACAGTATAGTGCTATAATATGTCTAACATAAATGCAGTGCTCGTGATTTGACTATAAAAAAGATTTGAAATTATCTTCTTATAGAAATCGATTGAAAAGTATGTTGGAAGTAATTAATGCCCACGCCTGTTTGAAATAAATAATAAATCATTGTAGATTGCAAATCTTGTAAAATGTATTAATAAAATCATTTTAACGCAGTTAGTTTTCTGCTGACAACTTTAATCAGTCTTACTTAAAGAAGTGAAAAATAATTCGTCACACATCGTCACGTAACATTTTCTCACAGAATTTCCTCGCTAAATTAAGATATTGAAAGCCATTAATTTTCTCTCAGTGGTTTAATGAAAACAATGGCGAATATATCAATCGCCGTATGGGAACCAAATAAAACAAACCATCTGGCTGACGTCTTTGGTCGATAATTCGATTTGTCTAGGAGTGCAAAATATAGACAAACACATTAGATATTGAAATTGGATAAACAAAATCTCTTAATCAACCGGACATAAGATTCTGGCAAGCTCTAAGTCTTACTAGCAGAAGCTTACAAATATTATTTTATCACGGTCTGCTAGATGTCTGGGATAGTGACTGTATTTGATTGGATATAAAACCCTTCCAATTCCAGCAGGGGATATTAAAAAAAAATCTCATTTCATTGAACTCTTATTTATCACTCAATTTAAAAAATAAAAAAAAAGAATTGACTAATCTGGTGAAGTACAATGAAGGTTACGTTTACTGTTTGAGCTCTTTCTGGTAATACAAGAAAAGGAATTGTATATTCCGTCAAACACAGTACTTAAAATAAGGAAGGTATATAACTAATACATCCTCCCGATAGTCTCCTATGGAAGTAAAACATGGAACTTTACAGAAAGACATTCACAGGAGAGAATGAGACTTAACATAACATGGAGGGATCAGAAGACAGCATGGTTTATGAAAAAAACAGGAGCCCGGTATATCATAGGGTCCATAGGAAAAGTTCAAAGGCAAAGGGAGGGTCATGTTTTGGAATTACCATTGGTGGATATCACGACACACAACGAAGATCCCTAATGATCACATGCGTACAAGGGCCAAAAAAGTATTACATGACATGGCGAATATCAGAAAATACTAGCCCTGTGATACTAACGATAGAGACGTCTGGGGAACCTTGAAGGCGGTATAAGTCCATCAACCGATGCTAAAAAAGTTCTTACTACTAGTGAATAGGACGATTTCCAAAAATAAACAGTTCAGTTGAAGACACTGGAGAGGAAATCAATTTTTGATTTCCATACCAGCAACATTATTTCTACGTAAAAAAATGGCACGACTAAAAAGTGTTAACTACTGAAAAAAACAAAGAAACAACAGCAGATACGTAAATTTATTTAGATGATAATAGCCTACCTGAAGAACGATGATATGGTCAAATTGGGTCATCACTTACCAGACTTCGGACCTGACCGAATAGCCCATCACTCGTCCATAACACTACAAAAGGTTCTCCCCAGTTTTGTCCAATTTACAATGTAAGTTGATACTGAATTTATCCCTTGGTATATGTTGACCTTTTCTTTTTTTTGTTGAGAATTTAGGCTTTTTTTTAGGGATCAACATCATCGTACTGTCATCATCCTTTCAGTGGTAGGTGTTGGACATTCTCCTCCCTAAGGATTCACCAGACAATCATTGGCGTCGCGAAACCAATTCTCTATTAGTTTGTCTATTTGAACAAGCCACCTTTTATTTTGCCACAGTTTTTCATCTGATATCAGTGAGTCGGGATGTCAATCAGCTGTCTGACGTTCGCACAATATGAGCAAAAATCTGCTGGGAGGATTTTGTGATAATTTCAGTACCAATAAAGTTTTACAGAGTGGAGCTGCGATTCCCACGCCAACCTTCACCCCATCAACTAGGCTTTAAATGCTCTTGTCTACACGGCAAAAAGTCATCAACTTCCCAGCTATTTATTTATAGCAGAGAAGTGAATTCATAACTTTCAAAACGGCATTAGTGCAAAGTGTTTATTTGCAGTTTCGATCGATACTTGAACTAAATCCTCCGATTTGGTCTCCTGAGCCCATAGCCGTTACACCACCGAACATATCCAGAAGGTGATTAATAGTGAGCACGAATTGAATGAACTTTTTCGATATGCTAGCTAGAGATAAATATGGTCTCAACCAACAATATCCTAAAATCACGTAGTCGGGGATTTGTATTCCCTAATTTGGTCACTTCAAGACATTACAGGTTAAGTAACCCTTATTCAGAACTATATTAAAAAATGTTCTAATTCAATGATTGTTTTAAAACTCTACATGACGTCAAAAGTGGGAAATTATGAATCTGACTCCACTATAGTTTGGTAAAAATATAAAACACCCGGTCAGTTGTCAGGGCATTCTATTGGTTTCTGTGTAACTCTTAAGAAACGTACTATCATACTTACCCAAGGAGCGACGGAAGACGAAATGAGTCCAAATTAGAACAAATTATCGTCACCATTTTTTTAACACGCATCCATCCTTTGTATAAGTGAAAGGGGTCGTTATCTTGAATATGGCCTTGTAATTCAAGGGGAGAAATCTTTATGTATATATATATATATATATATATATATGTGTGTGTGTGTGTGTGTGTGTGCGTGTGTGTGTGTATGAGTTTGTGTGTGTTTGTGTATATATATATATATATATATATATATATATATATATATATATATATATATATATATATGTATATATGATTATGTGTACCAAATATCCAGGAATCAGAAGATTTTGAACACATCAAATGGAGGCATTCCCTATAAATGGTACCCGACCTTTCACAAATCTAGTGCTATTTGAAGCTTGCATAATTGACATCAACAAAGCATGAATCTCCTATTAAATGATATTTAGAAGATATCTAGCAACTTTGGATATCTTGAGAACCGATTGTCCAACCATGATGTAACTTGCTTCGATCAGAAGTGATAATCCGTATGAATGCATGAAGCAACACTATTGGATTACTCTGTCGGCAAAGAGACACCATCAAAGGTGCTTGTAACTTTGCTTCAATACTGCAAGGCCACTTCTCATGTCTTTTGTAGGTTCATTTGGCAGAACATGGTATTAACAAGGTTTGTCGAACTCTTACTTTGGTCTGGTTTTGGCTCCCTTCAACTCCAGGTATGTCTGCAAACTTTAGTCACCCAAGAAACGGAGAACATTTGAAATCTTTTCCCAAATCAATGGGGACTCAATGGGGCGAGTGGGACAATTCCAAAAAGGCATTACAAATTTTTGAAAAAAGAAGGGGTACTAGTCTCTAAGAGAGTACTTCCAAGAATACTTGGATATCATTGCCCAAGGTAGGTAATTGCATCGTTGATATCAAATATCAATTTTTTTCGGGGGATATATATATATATATATATATATATATATATATATGTTCCATATCAATTCCTAGGGATGTAAGCTAGTTGGGAACACAGTCAATTTTAATCACTTGCCATTTTTATTTCTACCACATGATGAAGCCATTGTTTATGAAAAGTGGCAATGAACAGTACATATCCATTTTGAATAGCTTTCAAATGTAAAAAAAACTGTGTATATAGGGCTAGTTAGTATTTAGTAAGTGGAATGAATTCCTGAGAGAGCCATTGATAGCTAATCGAAAGTTTGTTCAGCATCATTTCACTTTTTTCGATATCATGAGGTGTTGTATAACGTGGTAAGGCCCGTAGACGACCTTTCGTGTCCTGATGGAAGAAACTATTGTTGGCTTGCTTCTAGGCTTACCCAGTTGACCAAAGGCCATGAACGGCCTTTCATGGGAAAAGTCCCTTGATTAGTATCTATATTAAGTACTTTGCGTGCTCAAGAAAGAACTCTGCCTCAATTGAGCCATGAAAATAAACAAATGCTGTTTCCTGCAACAAGTACCATTTAAGGAGAATCGTTTCGTCTGGAAAGATTTGCAGGTTAGCAATAACGCGTAGCATTTTCTTTGAAGTTCTAAAAAAACATGGTAGATCATTCCTAAAATATAAATTTTGAAAGCTATAAAGTAAAATATAGAATTTAATCCTTGGCAAAAGTATTTGAAAATGTCTTTCCACATACACAAAATGAACGTGAGGCATGGATATCACAAACTTTGTTTTTTGGCCAATTCAGAGCCCGAGATATCATAGAAGTTACAAGAAAAATTGAATGGCAATGGGCCAGTTATGTTGCAAGAATGGCTGACAACTGGTGGATATCATAACTCGCAATATGGATTCCAAAAGATAACATGTGAAACCGAGGCCGACAAAATACAAAATGGAGTGATGAACTAGACAAATTTACGAAACAATGGCTCTGCAACGCCCATCATAGAGAAATTCGGTTGATCCTGGGTAAGGTCAATATCCGACAACAGATGATAAAAGAGTGTTGATGTATGATACTTACTCAATACTGATTATGTCTAGAAAATTTGGACCTGGAAATGATCCTGTAAGAGGAGAGACAAGTGACATAATTGATCTTCCCTCTTTTCGAAATGTTAATTTAATCACCTCAAAAATGACATGCTGCCTAAAGACATTGATCATATGATGGTTTGTATTGAGTGACTAAACTGACTTATTTCGTGGATTTTTTTTTCCTTTTCGTAAAATCGAGATACTCAGGTTTGATAATTACTGCTCCATTCAGCCAGCTTAAAAGGTTTTATGTGTTTTAGAAAGCGTTCACTTTAAAATTCAAAATGCACTTGAGCTGATTTTCAAGAATGAATTCTACATTATTCAATTCGAAAAAACGATTACGGAAAAAAAAAACAACTCACATTTTGATTAAATGTCGTCAATAGTTTGCATTTTTTATTGGTTGGTTCTAATGGAAATGGGATAGAAACATCCGTCTTCTCCGGTCCATCCCTAGAATAAGCTTTTTTCACATTCTGTATCTTTTCATCCCATTATTCTCCTATATTATACATGGATACCTTGAATAGTGCGGGTCTGGATGTTGTTCAGTCAAGGGATTGCTGTACAGAATAATGTAACTAGGTATAAGGTTGAAAACATATTACATTGTGCCAAGACCCTGAACTGCGCTATTTTCGAACATGACTGAACATTTTAGAAATAATTGTTATTATGAGGAAAATCAGAAGTATTTTTTTTCTGTTTTTAATATCATTCAGTTATATCACATCTTCTACTTTTTTCTCTTATTATGCTTCGTTTTCTTCTCTGCGTGATAATACCCTGTCTACCTCAAAATCAGTATTTGAAATCTTGGCTTTTAACCCCACTCGAAAACCGAACCACAGCAATACTGACTCTACGCATAAGTACATTCTTATCATAACCACGAGGCTGACTTGAGGATATCCTCTGTCTTCAATAATCTTTGCTCTTGCAAGACATTTCGGGGCCAAAATTCACGAAGAATAACGGAAAAGGTTCATTTTCGAATTTCAGAAGATATATCTTGTAATGAATTATGAAATCTGGACTGAATTGTGAGGATTGAATATTTTATAAAGATATGTACAACAAAGGTATATGTATAATGGCAAACATAATGAAAATTGCTTCTAGACGAAACATTATTTTGGTTTTAGGTCGGAAACGTAGCTGCTGAGACGTTTTCGTCGACGATAATGACTATTGTTCATATTGAGCAATTGTCGTCGTTATGAAATGTCGATGAGGTAAAGAGAATTCGATATGATCGACACAAAAGCTGTCATCTTCTGACATTTATTCATTGTTAATAACTTATGCAATTGAAAATGTCACATCGATCATAGTTTTTTTTTTTTTTGATACAGAAAAAAAAGAGAGAGTTGCAAAATGTCTTTCCTCGGTGCAATCTTCATTATTCAGAACGAGGCTTGCAATTTTAACTCTTTATGCCAGTGGCAGGAAAGTAGAAGAGGAGATAAAAATATTTTTGATGTTTTAAAGTGATCTAATTTCGCTTCCCTCTTCACATTCTCCGACTTGATTGAAATATTAACGTGTCTAATATCATTTGATACTTTTTAGTATGATTATCTGATGGTTTACATAGCCTGCAATATACAAATGACGATGTATAACTCCTGATAATCATGGAAAGATGATGAAGAATATAGATATACAAAATATACATGCAATCAACACAAATGATACGTGTGTGTGTGTGTATATATATATATATATATATATATATATATATATATATATATATATATATATATATATATATGTATGTATGTATGTATTTTCAAATAAGTATTTCAACTAACCAAGAGACAGATCCACAAATTGAAAACCATGCAACGTACACAGGAAAGAATTATGCTGAGCCTCACTTGGAGAGACCACAAGCCAGCACAATACATCCGAGAAACGACAAAAGTCAGAGACATCATATAATGAGTTAAAATCTCAAATGGCAATGGGCCAACCATGTTGCCAGAATGGTGGACAACCAATGGACATCATGACTCATGACATGGATCCCCCCCGGATCACATGCGCAACCTAAGCCGGCAAAATATTAGATTGGGAGACGAGCTAAACAAATTCAGAAAGTACTGGCTCCGTGACGCCCAAGATAGAGCAGTGTGGCAAATCCTGGGAAAAGTCTATGTCCAACGACGTATGTTAAAAGACTGATGATGATGATGATGATGATTGCAAATGTAATTTATAGACATGCATACACACATTAATTCATACACACACACACACACACACACACACACACACACATATATATATGTATATGTATATATATATATATATATATATATATATATATATATATATATATATATATACATATATATATATATATATAATGAGTGTACTATCCGAGCCACAACAGGACAAGAATTTTTATCACGATTGTTAGAAATTACAGGTACTGATACGTGCAGTTTGTTTAAGAGCCATAATCTACGTTGTTGCAATAAATCTGTATACGTCTTATCATTTCTGGATCTTTCTGACTCAGATCATCAACTGGCCATTGCTCTCTTAAGAATCAGGGGTCTAAGCAGTAGTCAGTCATGGAATCCTTTCTTTGTAAAGCTTAGCTCTTGCAGTACAGATTAGAGTCATCCTTGACCCTGTGTGTAGAAAGGGTGTAGGGTTCGTACATACGTAAGAAAAGTGAAGAAATCGGAGAAAATGTAAAATCAACAATCTTGAGGATCAAGAAATCATCATCATCATCATCATCATCATTCTTTTACTGTCCATCTTTCGACGTAGACCTACCCTAGTATTCGCAAGACTTCTCTATTTGTGCATTGCAGGGGCCAGTACTTTCAAGATTTGTCTAGTTCGTCTCTCGATCTAATACTCAACCGGCCTCAGTTGCGCATGTGGTTCCTCAACTGGTGTGGTGTTATGTCTATCGATTGTTTGTCATTCATGCAACATGGCCAACCGATTGCCATGGAGTTTTTTATCCTGCAATAGTTATTTTTGTAATATTAATTTACATTGTTTAATTTCAAATCCTTCGAGTACGAGTGTTTTAAGGTGTCTCATCCCCATAGCTTCGTGTGATTCAAGGAATGTTGTGAGCATGTAGATATATTTTTCTCTATCTCTTCAATTACAGCATTTTGCATCAGCTCTAAAATTGTGGTCAGGTAGACGGAAATGTTGCTCTATTGGGAGAAGATTGCTGTAGTTGGATGATTTTATTATGCCACTGATGTTAAACGGCGATTTCAATTTGCCTATGTACTGTGTTTCACATTATGTGCACTCAAGGCGATAGATAATAGTGTTACTTCAGCAGTTGGAACTATGGTTGATAATAAGAGAATTTGGGCTTATGAAGCCGGTGAAAGGATTGGTATGTCTAAGGTAGTTGCAACAGAGGCTATTTCTACTGTTATATGGTTGGAAGGATTTAATTATTTTTGGGCTGCTTTTTCTGTGGAATACTTTATTATCGATCGTGGCATCGCTGCTTATCATATCTGTGGTCTTCTGGGGTCTGCAGTAAGAAAGAACGCCAGGGTTATGCAAGATGTCTTCAAAGTCCTATTCCAGTGTCAAGATGTCCCCAGTATTCTTGATTATTTTGAAAAAAAGGGAGAATGTATCGTGGAATGTAACTTTAAGGGCTATACAGTTTGATTTGTTTTTGATAGGCAATTTAAGAATTTTTTCCCTAGATAATTTGATGGCTTCATTGATTTGAATTTTATAAGAGTGTATGAGTCTCCTAGTGTTGTAAAACATTGTATAAAAGTTATTGTATATCTTTAGTTCCCTCTTCTCAGAGCAGATTCTTCTAATATTAAGTGCTCGTGAGAAAGCTTAGTTCTCCTTTAAGTGTTTGATGGGAAATAGTAGATTTAGAGTATACTTAGTTCTTAGTAATGTTGGGGTTGGTAGATAAGGTTTTTTAGTGGTGTTCATTGTTATCCATATACGTAAGAGTGTCAGAGAAGTCAATGGATTCTAATCATTTTTCATAGTCAAATTCAATAGGCTTACGTCTGGAATTAAGGTTCTTTTAAAACACTACTTTCTATATGCGGGTTTGTTCCTCTGAGATGGTCTTCTACATCCCAGATAAATTAAGATCAACCAATATCAGCTCAGGTAATTATTAGATTACTAGTTCCTGAAAGTATATTGACGGATTACACGTGTTCTGGAGGATTGTTGGTTTTGTGTATGCTGTGTGTGATATTTGTTTGTTGGTTTACCTTACTGTAGGAGTAGCTTTCTATAATCCTCCGATGATTTGTTGATTGAGTCTGTTTGGGAAAATGTATATCATTGTTTGTGGGGCGTTTTCCTGGTGTTTTGTCGGTAGTACAACATGACATTGTTTGTGTATATTTGTGTTGTCATCTTACGTCTTGGTTCGAGGATATCTGCATTAACATTCTCTATTAAGTGCTGTAGTTTCTATTGAGATGGTTAAGTGTCGGTGCTGTTGTTGTAATATAATCATGTTTGGTAGCGAGAAAGAGTCTTAGTTTCCTGTTTATTAGTTTTTACGTATTGGGGTTGTTGGGTTTTTCTATGATATTCTTGTCGATGATATTTTGGATTCAAGTGTATTTATTTCCATTAATATTCAAGCGTATTTGTCTGCTTCAGTGAGTTCTTTCATTATTTATTTTCATTGTAAGGCTTCGTTATCAGAATAGGTTTCTGTTGTTGTATCATCACAGAACGTGAGAGCGCCCTTCCTGAACGCTATCGATAGTTATTGCATTTACTCATAGACTCTCCCCAGGTTATATCGAGACCTCACTATCATAGGAGTTGCTGGCCCAATACTTTCCGAATTTCTCATCTTTTGCTGACTGCCGTTTTATATATGATTCCAAGGGATCTAGGGTCGTAGTTGTGATATCCAGCTGCTGTCTGTCATGTCAAGATGACCAGCCAATTGTCATTTTTGTTTTCAAATAGTTTTTACGAAGTATCCAATTCTTGTTTTTCTCAAATATATTGTGCTGTTTAGTAATCCGTTCACGTGATGTTGAACATCATTCTCTCTTGTGTTAGTTGCATGATTCTCTGTTTGAGGGCTAATCTGTTGGTTAGGTTCCAAGTTTTAAACCCGTAGGCGACTATCGGGAGAATGCATTGGTTGTAAAACCTTTTTAGGATCAATGCATATCTTTGAAGGTTTGGCTGGCTTAACCAAAACCTTGCCAAATTGTAGTAATTATCCGCTTTCCTTTTTTCTTTCAGGGTTACGTGGAGATGTTTTGTCCCACCGAAATGTAGTGGTGCACTTCCAACAGCTTTGCATTTTCGATTTTGACAGTTGTATCCTCTCCCATAACATGTTAGCAACTCATGTGAATACCTACATTTTATCAATGTCATGAAGATTGTCAGAAAAAAGGACGATGACATCAGTAAATTTAAGGTTACTTAGTCATTTACCGTCAATACTGATTCCTTCATTTTCCCAGTCTAGGTTTCTGAATATCTCGAGGCATGCACTAAAGAATTCGGGCGATATCTGGGGTCACCTTATTTTACACTTTTTGAGGACTGGGAACAGTTCAGTGTCTTCGTGTAGCCTGAGAGAGGAGCTGTTGTGTCGGCAGATATGTCGCATGAATCTGCGAACCTCTGAAGCGCCTGCGTAGATTCACGAATATGTAAAAGGTAGCAGCCACCCATATCGAAAGAGTTAAACAAAAATTCATTGCAAAAGCGAACAGGGGAAAAAATGCGTGTCTACGGAGAGAAATTATTCTATTTTTTAGTCCTATTCATATTTGCAAGGAGACGCTCAAGGAAAAATAAGCACGATATCGATTGTCATTCAAATTGCGACTATTTAATTTGATCTATTTGAAGCGAGAATGATTTTTTAAAAGGCACCTGGTAATGCCTGAAGCTAGCATTCCATACCTAGCAATTAAGTACAGTTAAGTAATATGCCTTCATTTTAAATAATAAGACGTTTTAGACTGTCTTTCACGTTTGTGTCTGGAAGAAAGCCGTTCTTTTACTGATTCAGAGTAATAATAACTTGGAATGTTCAACGTATGTAACTTTTTTTAATGAACTTTTTTTTCTCCTTTTTTTTTTTTTTACCTTACTGTAGAATTCGTCAGTTGGGGAGTTTAAATGTGTGTTCTGTATAGGGTGATCTATAAAGAACGTAAGCCTGAAAATATTTTGTATTACATTATCATTGGAAATTCAGAAAAAGTAGTATATTGCTGTTGAAATGATATCATTATGCAGCTGTCTCATTCGAGAAAACATTCAGTTGTTTTCGATATTTCCTAATGTAATAGAACGTTCAAATCATAAAAAAATTCTTAAATCGCATTCATTTAATAGGATATCACTTCCAACATCATAAAGTCAAGTTGAACGTATTATCCTCTCTGTAATTCAGTTCTCAGATTTGACTTCGAGTACAAATTGTTGAAAAGATCGTTGCATCTTTTTTTAGATTCAACTGTATACAAAGTGGTACTCAAAATTTCGGGAAAGCGAAAGGACTAAATGGCTTTCTCAAATGAATGAGACGATGAGAGAAAATGAAGATCTGTATTCCGTAGTAACCAGAGACAGGTGATGTCAGGCAAGACGTTGAATCGGCATACCTGGTGGGAATTTTCTGCTGAAGCTGCTAATTTTGACTTGACACTAATGCACTTAGGAAAGGCATGTCCGCATACCTGCTCGTCAGATATCTCCTGAAAAATCTCTTTCGCCGGCAGTTTTCTCTCCTTATCTATCTATCTATTCATCTATTTAACACCTTTCACATCATCCTAAGAACAGGCCTATGTGGCCGAGTTGCTTGTCAGCCATTGTCTCTCAGAGAGTTTCCTAGACATGTTCTTATCCGTCTCATCAGGATTCCACGTGATCAAATCCGATGGTTTTCACGGAAAATCGATTGGCGTGAATTTTCCGAATATATCCAATGGTATTTTTGCCATTATTGTTCAGATCTCCAGCTTTTACAGTGGCTATACAAAAAGAATAGTATATAACCAATGCATTCTCTCGATAGTCACTTATGGAGCTTGAACATAAAACCTAACCGAAAGACAGACTCGCAAACTGAGAAGCATGCAACGCGCGCATGAGAGAACCATGCTCGACCTCATATGGAGAGATCGGAGGACTGCACAGTATATCTGGAAGAAAACGAGAGTCCAAAATATCATAGGATCTATAAAAAAAAAACTTGAATGGTAATAGGCAAGGCCTTTTGCGAGAATGCCAGACAACTTATGGACATCATGACTCAAAACATGGATTCCTAGAGATCACATGCGAAACAAAGCGAAACAAATGCGAGACAGGATACAAGATGGAGAGTTGGATCAGACAAATTCAGAAAATACTGGTTTTCCAACGTCCATGATAGAAAAATGAGGTGGATCCTGGGGAAGGTCCGTGTCCAATGACGGACGATAAAAGACCAATGACGATACTGTGCCTTTGGGGACTGATCCAAGTACTCGATTTTATTATGTATTCTCCTGGTTAGAAATAATCGAAGTGGTATAAAAAGCAATTTTTATCATCATCATCATCATCATCGTCGTCGTCGTCGTCGTCGTCGTCGTCGTTATTATTATTATCATTATTATTATTATTTGCAATCTCACCCCAGTTGCCTGGTGGTAACCGCTGGAGTTCAAGTGACAGCAATTCTCCTCAAGTCTCCAGCCCTACTCTTTTAGTTCTCATAGGACACAGTAATATTGCGGTTTACAGTTTCACACTGGTTGCCCAGTGGTCATTGCTGAAGGCTGAGTGAAAATAAGTCTCCTTGGGTCTTCAGCCAACATCTCTTCTTTCCTTTGCCTGTTATGCTAGTGCTGTGGTTCACATTCCCGCTTTCATTTCCCAACTTTTGTTAGGTCACTGTTAACAATTAGTGTTGCAGTCTTTATATTTTTAGCACTTTCCTCAGGATCTGCGCAGTTCCTAGCAGTGCTATGGTCTGTACAGTCTCAATCCTTCCCTCTATCCCGATATCCTCCAGTCTTGCCTTCAGTGTCTTTGGGACAGTTCCTAGTGCGCCAACTATGATTTGCACTACCCTGGCTTTCATGTTCCACATCTTTTTCAGTTCTCCCGCTAGATCCTGGTATTTTTCCAGTTTTTCATTCTCCTCCCTCTTTACTCTATGGTCTGCAGGTACAGCCAAGTCTCCTTTTTGGCAGGTCTTCCTCTTTTTGTCTACGATAATCAAGTCCGGTCTTCTTGCCTGGATGAGGTAGTCGGTTTTGATGTTTGGATGATGATTATAATTATTTTTATTATTATTATTAATATTATTATTATTAATATTATTATTATTAATATTATTATTATTATTATTATTATTTCGGAATCTCACACCAGTTGCCTGGTGGTAACCGCTGGAGTTTGAGTGACAGCAAGTCTCCTCAAGTCTCCAGCCCTCCTCTCCTAGTACTCATAGGTCGCAGTAATTTTGCGATTTACAGTTTCACACCGGTTGCCCAGTGGTTATCGCTGAAAGCTGAGTGACAATAAGTCTCCTCAGGTCTTCAGCTAACGTCTCCTCTCTCTTTCGCATATCATGACAGAGCTACGATTCGTTGCAGTACTTATATCTCTAGCACCTTCCTCAGTACCCGTGCAGTTCCAAGTAGTGCTGTGGTCTGTACGGTCTCTATCCTCCCCCTAATCCCGATCTCCTCCAGTCTCTCCCTCAGCGTTTTGGGGACAGTTCCTAGTGCTCCCACTATGACCGGTACTACCCTGGTTTTCATGTTCCACATTTTCTTCAACTCCCTTGCTAGGTCCTGGTATTTTTCCCTTTTTTCACCCTCCTTCTTTTTTACTCTATGGTCTGCAGGCACAGCAACGTCTATTATTTGGCAGGCAGGCCAAATAATTATTATTATTATTATTATTATTATTATTATTATTATTATTATTATTATTATTATTATTATTATTATTATTATCATTATTATTATTATTATTATTATTATTATTATGATCATTATTATTATTATTATTATTATTATTTGGAATTTCGCACCAGTTGCCTGGTGGTAACTGCTGGAGTTTGAGTGACAGCAAGTCTCCTCAAGTCTCCAGCCCTCCTCTCCTAGTACACATAGGTCGCAGTTATTCTGCGATTTACAGTTTCACACCGGTTGCCCAGTGATTATCGCTGAAAGCTGAGTGACAATAAGTCTCCTCAGGTCTTCAGCCAACGTCTCCTCTCTCTTTCGCATATCATGACAGAGCTACTATCCGTTGCAGTACTTATATCTCTAGCACCCTCCTCAGTATCCGTGCAGTTCCCAGCAGTGCTGTGGTCTGTATGGTCTCTATCCTTCCCCTAATCCCGATCTCTTCCAGTCTCACACTCAGCGTTTTGGGGACAGTTCCTAGCGCGCCCACTATGACCGGTACTACCCTGATTTTCATGTTCCACATCTTCCTTAACACTCGTGCTAGGTCCTGGTATTTTTCCTTTTTTTCACCCTCCTTCTTTTTTACTCTATGGTCTGCAGGTACAGCAACGTCTACTATTTGGCAGGCCTTCCTTTTTTTGTCTCCTATTACTAAGTCCGGTTTTTTGCCTGGATGAGGTGGTCAGTTTGGATGCCAAAGTCCCAGAGTAGTTTGTGTTTGTCATTCTCCAAAACTGCCTCTGGCTTGTGCTGATACCACTTTTCCACATGGTTGAATCCCATTTGTTTACTTAGTTCCCAGTGTATCATCGTTGCTACTCTATCGTGTCTATGCTTATACTCCTTCTGGGCGAGTTGACTACATTCACTAGTTATGTGGTTTACTGTTTCATCTCTTTCACCGCACATGCGGCATTTGCTGTTTGTCTGTGTTCTGTCGATTTTTGTTTTTATGTAGATTGTCCTTATGCTTTTGTTTTGGGCTGCCATGATGAGCGATTCCGTTTTCCTCTTAAGGTTCCCCTTTCGTAACCACGTCCATGATTTCTCGTCTGCTACATCTTGTATCCGTCTTTTAAACTCGCCGTACAATTTTTTCTCTTCCCATTTTTCTTTTCTTGTTTGCTGTACTGTTCTATTGTTTTCTACTTTATTGTTTGTTGCACTATCTCTCGCGCTCTTCATGATTTCTTCACTATTTGTTTGCACATACCTTTCTAGGACTACATTAGCTCTCTGGACACAATCTTCTATACTGATAAGCCCCCTGCCACCTTCTTTTCAATTAAGGTATAGTCTATGTGTATCATCTCTAGGGTGTAATGCTTTATGCATCGTCATAAGTTTCCTTGTTTGCCTATCCATTGATTGGATATTATCATTATTATTATCGTTATTTGCAATCTCACACCAGTTGCCTGGTGGTCACTGCTGGAGTTTGAGTGACGGCAAGTCTCCTCAAGTCTCCAGCCCTCCTCTCTTAGCATTCATATTATTATTATAATTATTATTATTATTATTATTATTATTATTATTATTATTATTATTATTAGCCCAATCTATTCCACTCGATGCGAATGTGACAGCTCTTTGTATCATATTTTCATGTGTCGTCGTAGAGCAATCTTGAAAATTAGAAAAATGACAGCAAACACAGTCTGGACCTAGTTTTGCAAGATGCTTTGTTAATCGACTGCAGACAATAGGCTAAGACATCCAAAGAGCATTTTAGTTACTGCAAATGGTTGCTGGTAATACCAGACGGTGCTCAATATAGATACGGCATGACCAACAGGATTTGGCCACATATTATTATCATTATCATTATTATTATTATTATTATTATTATTATTATTATTATTATTATTATTATTATTGATGTTGTTGTTGTTGTTGTTGTTGTTGTTGCTGTCGTTGTTGTTGTTAAATAATGGTTTCTCCATCAACATGTCTTTGAATCTTCCTCCAGGTGGCAGTAGGCGTAGAAACTGTGCTTAACGTTTCTATTGTCGTTCAAACATTATTCTGGAATGCTGTGTCGCCTGTCGTATTCTTAACGAAGCAGTTAAGGGAATATTCATGAGAAGTGGTGAGAATATTCTAACAAGCAATTGAGTGCTATGAAAATCGAACGTAGACAAAAATAAATAAAGATTCGAGAGTAGGGAAAAAAAGAAAAAATGCAAGAAAATGAAAAATTCGGAGGGAATAGGAAAATATATATGATAAAGAAACGAAAGGAAAGTGAAAGAGAGGAAGATATAAGTAGACAGAAAATGGACGAATGGAAAAAGAAGGGGACGAAAAAGAGGCGAAGGAAATGCGTTGATGAGTCAGTTAGAAATCTATGCAAGGAGTGCAAAATAGAAGGGGAAAATGAAAAAAAAGGAAGGAAAGAGAAAAAAGGCGATATGGAAGGAGTGGACAAAAGAAACAAGAGGGTATGAGAAAGGAACTAGAGGTAAAGAAAATGGAATAAAAGAAAGAAAAAATTGCCAAACGGGATAGAAACAACGAAGGTGGAAACAAAAAGGAAGGGGATAGAGAGGTAAGAATGGAGAAAGAAAGAAATAGAAAGATTGATGAGATTCGGGCTTAGATTGTAAACGAGTAAAACAACCATTAATTAAGATGAACGACAAAAGGAGAGGAAGACAGAAAAAGTAAAAAATAATAAAAAAAGCAGAGAAAGCAGAAAGAAAAAGAGAAGAAGAAGAAAAATGGAGAGACAAAAAAAGGGAAGCAAGATGGATAGATAAAGATGAGGAAAGGAAAGAAGACGAAGAGAGGGAGAATAAACAGGGGGAAAAAGAGAGAAAGAGATGTTGGAATAAGAACTAGAGAAAGAATAAAAGGAAAAAAATGGAGAAACAAGGACAGGAATTGAGAAAGAAAGAGAGAAAGAAGAAGGGGAAAAGAGGGAAAAGATGTAACAATTACATTAATGGAGAAAGAAGCAAAGGATGACGGAAACAATAAGGAAGTAAAAGAGACAGAAATTGTATTTTACGAATGATAAACACAAAATAACAGAAAGGGAAAATCCATGAAAGAAAAAAAAAACGAAAGAAAGAAACGAACGGAGAATATCACCAAGGAACCAAGGAAATATAAATGAACGAACTTAAAACTGGTGTATGCAATCGGCAATACGTAAATAAACAAATGAAAATTGAACAATAATAGTAAAAAAAAAAATTGTGAATGAAGGACTTGATGATTTTTTTAAAAAATAACCCAAACTAAATAAGACAATTTCAAAAAATTGTTAAAAATAAGAGAATGAGTAGAAGACAATGCAAAAGAAAATACTAGTAAAGACTAAAGAAAAGCACTACAAAAATCAGCTGTCTGCGTTGAAAACGGCATATGTTCGGCGTCGAATGAATAAGCGGTAATTTTTCTCGCCTCAAGATTCGCGCCACACTTATAATTGTTGTCGTACAACAAAAGCGTCCAATTGATTCTACACAACCATTCCCACCATACACGACAACACCAGCAGTGAAACAAAGTACAAAACGGAACAGCTTAATATGCATATGCAGGAGTTTGAATTCTTTCTTTACTATTTTGTTAATAAGTTTATTCTTTCCCTCTTGCTATTATCTTAGTTTTCTGCTAAATGGGATTTCTTTAGAATTAAAAACAGAATAGAATAAAAAAAAACATGGATTCTTTATTCTTACTTATACTTGCAGGTTTTTGTCCGGTTTCCTAATTCTACTGCACTTCGGTCTTTGCATTATTGTTGAATTGGTTTCTTTTTTCATTCAGGTTTCTTGTATTTAGCTGCAACGTTATATTTACAATTATATGTGACTCTCAATGAAATTCTTTTGTCACCTATATATATATATATATATATATATATATATATATATATATATATATATATATATATATATATATGTATATATATATATATATATATATATATATGTATATATATATATATATATATATATATATGTATATATATACACACACACACATTCACACATATATATATATATATATATACACACATACACACACATATATATACACATATAGATGTGTGTGTGCATGCATGTGTGTGTCTCTGTGTCTCTGTGTGCGTGTGGATATGTGTCTGTGTGTTTGTGCACTTGTGTGAGTGAGTGTGTGTTGCTGTTGTAATTGTAACTGCTACTATTACTATTTCTAATAATAATGATGATGATAATAGTAATAATAACAACAACAACAATAATAATAATAATGATAATAATAATAATAATTATGATAATGATGATGATAATAATAATACAAAATAGTTTTTGACAGCTGTTCCTGAAATATCTTACTGAATACCTTTAAGACTGTGTCGAATGCTATAAATTTCAACACTTTTACTCTTATCACACTGAGTTATTCCGTCAAAATTTGATACATATCAATCGATGCTACTAGCAAGATAATTCAAAAGTTATGCTCTAACGGCAATAGTAGGAATGAGGGCTCGTTTGCTTGTCTGTCTTTTAAATACCGTCGCCATTTCTCGAATATTCATCATTTTTGACACAGATGCAGCCTACAATAAAATCCGAGATAAGAAGACCTGAGTTTGGCCACCTCAGATTGGATGTGAGTTACCTCTTTCAAATAATATATTTGAATCGGAAGCGATAAAATTAAGGGACGCTTTTCTATATCAGGGTTTTTTTAATTTTTTTAGATATGTCACATTTACGTATATTTGCTCTTCAATCGACAGAGATAGGAAGGTGAACTTTTAGATAGAAGAGGTAGTTCTTATTATTGAATGTTTTGTTTTTCCAATTCCCAAACAATCAACCAATCTCAGGGACAGTCTTTCGAGGTCGTAGGAGTTAATCTGACGTTGCTGTGTCTGGCAAAAAGCCAGATTGGAGTCATATGCACATGTGTTGGGTTAAGTAGACAGCTTCCCGTCAGAGCACTAACACACAGAACAAGAGACATTGCTAACTCAACAGCTTTCCGCCGTTTGAAAAAAAGTGATTACAATGATTTCTGTCTTATGTTTTATATATCAATTCATAATCGAAAAGAAAAATACAGAAAGTGAGGAAAAAAAAACAAACAATGTTTTCACTTGGATGTATCATAAATACCTACCCTAGGTACATGGTTGATAATCATCAATAAACATAGTCTTGGAAAGCTTCACACATCATAGTAGCAAGGAAAATATTCACCTTAAGGTAGATTGAGAAAAAAATGAACACACATTATTTAAACTGAAAAGAATAAACTAACATTCTCTACCAATTAAGCCATTTAACTGTGTATGTGTGTGTGTGTATATATATATATATATATATATATATATATATATATATATATATATATATATATATATATATATATATATAGTTATCTAGTCAGATGATTTGCAAGGATGAACACACACACTCACAAACATGCACACGCACACACACGCACATATATAGAGAAGCGAGGAACTGTTTATGTTTTTTGCTGTTTTTTTGTTTTGTTTTTGTCAGGGTTTTTTTTTTCAGGTGAAAAACAAGGAAAAGGAGGGAAACAAATGTCATTTTTTCTAATCCTTCACTAAATTCAATGACATTTTTCAATCTCCTATTCGGAGTTGAAACGTCAGCTCTGATTCTCTTTGAAAACATTGCTTCTTTTCCTTGTTCCCCCTTTTTTTTCTCAAAATCTTTCATACTGTAATGCATTTGAAAGAAATCTTTCACATTGATATTATCACCTACTACAAAAAACTACAATCATACCAAAATACGATTCTGCTAAACTGTGAACACACACACACACATACGCACACACATTCACACACACTAACACACACATGTGTACATCATTTTTCTCATAAACACACTATAGTAATTGGTTATTACACAAATTTGCAATTATACGTAAATACGATTCAACTATACAGTATACACACTAATTCACACACTTCAATACTTCATCCGCCTCCTCTCTCTTATACATATTCATATTATAACTCATTACACAACTCAAAAACCATAACACAATAAAATTCAATTATACTGGGAACCAAGAGACAGACCCATAAATTGAGAACCATGCAACGTGCACATGAAAGAATAATGCTGAGCTTCACATGGAGAGGCCACAAGACAGCACAGTACATCCGGGAAAAGACGAGAGTTAGGGACATCATAGAATCCATTTAAAATCTCAAATGGTGGTGGGCGGGCCATGTTGCAAGAATGGCAGACAACCGATGGACATCCCGACTCATGACAGGGATCCCCTGAGATCACATGCGCAACTGAGGCCGGCAGAATATTAGTTCGAGAGACGATCTAGACAAGTTCGGGAAGTACTGGCTCCGTGATACCCATGATAGAGAAGTGTGGCGAATCCTAGGGAAGGTCTATGTCCAACGACGGACGTTAAAAGACTGATGATGATGATGATAATGATGATGATGATGATGATGATGATGATGATGATGATGATGCTGGGAACATGCATATTAACAAACATTGACATTCCATCCATTCACTTCTCTCCCATACACATTCGCATTATGACTTAATACACTAACCTTCAAATATATCAAATTACGATCCAAACACACTTATCCAAACTGCTGACACACACATTCACTCACATTGATACCTCATCCACTTTACCTCAGTCCTTGAAGGAAGTTCCAGCATCAATCCGCTCCTTCTCTAAGAATTCACCAACAACTGGAATTTTATCACACCATGGAATTTGAATCCAAGTCAGGATTGATATACAAATGACCTGAATCTAACCCCATCTACTGGATGGTGGGAAACAATGACCAGAAACAAAATCACATCAGCCTTATGAAGACATGTACGAAACCGGTTGAGGCTTATTGAAAACCAATATACCCCAAAGAGCGAATCATGTTCAACCTCACTTAGGGAGGTCAAAATACAGGACAATATATCTAGGAGGAAACAGGAGTCTGAGAATCCATAGAATATATTAGAAAATTTATATGGCAATATGCTGGTAAGGTGCATGAACAGCAGACAACCGATGGACATCACAACTCAGAAATATGGATCTCCAGATATCACATGTGCCAAAACTAATCATCTCAAAAAACTGTAAGTTTAAAAACTTGCTTTCCACATTATCCATTTTCCTCATGATTATGATATATATATATATATATATATATATATGTGTGTGTGTGTGTGTGTGTGTGTGTGTGTGTGCTTCACCTACAGACAGCTGTTTTTTTGTATTACAACTCTCCAGTCTGATAGTAGCCACTTGATCGTAGCATTGCTCTTACCATTGAGCTTGTCTTGGCCCAAGATACATTCACCATGTGATAGCTGGAAGCCATTCCAAGAACAGTTTCAGCATAAAATGATGCGATTTATAGTCATTCTTTTCAATCATACATCGACTTCTTAAAAATATAACTATCTGCACCGAAAGAAACAAATAGAGCATATGTATACCGTGGATGAACAAAATGAGATTTTGGAGATAAAACAGTCATTTGTGCTTATGTATTACAAGCGGCTGTTTAGCTCAATGGTAAGAGAAAAGCTGTGTCAAAACAGCCACACAATCTGTGGCAGGTTCAAATCCTACAGCAATCCCATTTTTCTATTGTTTATTCTATTTACATGTTTTGGGCTTTATAATGAATACTTTCAATTGGTAAAAATACAAAATACAAAACAGATTTGCTCAATATTCAAGACAATGATTACAGCTATACCATATTTCAAGAATATACATCCGGTGAATGTTCACACTCTCTCCATATATATATATATATATATATATATATATATATGGAGAGAGTATTTTTGTGTGCACATATGTTCGTGCGTAAGAGTATTGTTAATACATAAGAATTAATAGATGAACTTTTTATATCTATACTGCATATATCAGTCTGCATATAAGTCATTATGCTGCATTTGTTACATTATTATACATAAGGATATGTGCATGTGCGTAGTGTTGAATATATGGGTATTTTGCATAAAGATATCCTACGCTCATTATGGAAAATAAACTATATAAATATTTTAACCGGTAAATATATGAATTTAACATATACATATATACATGTGTTTGGATGTGTGTGTGCGTTTGTGTGTGTGAAATCGCATGAAGCAATCTGCAGGTTTGTGTACCGAGATCTGATAATTTTTATTGGGAAGGCGGTTATACCCGCAGATACAGGCTGAAATAACCAATTCAGAATTAAGATCAGAGCTTGCCTCTAAAGGTTTCAGCCGACTGCGATGCAAGGGTCACAGGAAAAGTAAAGGAAGATGCAGATTACGTTCGATCAATCGAAACAGAATAATTCAAAAGTTCGAGTGGCTTCAAACTTTTGGAGCGTTCAGAAAGTTCGAACCCAGGGGTAGAAGTGACCATATCTCAACTGCAAGTGGTAGCCAATTCACTTCCCCAACCCCCCTCAGATGTAGCTGCTGGGTGTTGGAATTAGTTGGAAAGAGGAAAAGGAAACGAAAAGAGGGCAGCTGAGAATCATTTCTACGTTAACAAGTGAGTTTGCAATTAGAGGAAATTTCTCAGAGCGTTTAAAAAATGGAATTTAACGCACCAAATTGCTCTGTAAATCTAGTAAGCGTAAATACCATTTATGACTTTTTGACAGAAATCAAAGCCAGCATTTTCCTATAAGTTCTTGAACTTAGTCATTCTTTCTCATGAGAGAATATCTTCCTACATGGACCAACTGTTCACCTTCCTTCCAGATATTCTTTTTCTCTCCTTATGTTTCTTTCCAGTCCTAGCTGATCATCATAGAGAGGAAATGCATCCGTGCATTCTTGGACACATGTTCCCCGCGTGTCTCGTAAGTACATTTGACCTGTGTCAACGATTATGGTACATCTGTATTTTCTCATGTGACTCCGTTCATATTTTCAACTCTGTGTCTATGTGTGAACATGTGTCTTCTTTCCAATACGTCGGAATTAAATGCATTGATTGCTCAAGAAGGGTGGTAAAAAAGCGACGAGAAACTTTTTACAACCGCCCTGAATGCTCGGTATTACTATGAATAAAATTTACATAAACAAAAGATAGAAGAAAGAAAAGAGAAAATGACCCAACCCAAATGTGTGCTGAAATCGTAAAAAGGTAAGAAAAAAATAACTTACATGCAAAGTGCTAGGGTGCGTCAGCAAACGTTATGCGCTGAAACCATTGGAAAAAAAAGGAAGATAACAGTAGGTTGTAAACAAATTTGATAGAGGGAGAGAAGATTGCGATTTTATGAGTTAAAAGCGAAAAAGAATAAACGCAGGGAAAAGCTAAATAAAAAATAGAATATGCTGACTATTTCGCAAAATGCCGGAGGAGAAATCTTTCAAAGAAATATTTTCTAAAATCAAGAAGGAAAAATGTCGGCAAAAGAACACACACAAAAAAAAATTGAAGCTCGTTTAAGAAATACAGAAGACTAAAAAAAAACACAGTGTTTTTGTCCGATAGAGACGGAGGGAAAAAAAATCATAATTTTGAAGGCATCATAAAAAGCGAGAAATTGTAGTGAATTACAATGATTTACTGGCCGAAGGTAAATGCAAAAAAAAAGGTATAGAAACGTAAAACTATATCTTATATTCCAGAACATATACATTTTATGTCAAGCAAAATAAGAAAACTGAAGACAATTTAAAACTAAACAATGTAGAAATAAACGGACGGAATTTGAATAAAAGAGAAAGTTGTACATAATAGTATGAAATGCTGACAACACTCGTGTGACACAAGAGAATACACAAAAAAAACATGGGAAAATAGAAGGTCCATAAAGCTTTGGGAAATTTTGTTTTTTGTCACTTTTTACAAAATACCAACATTGTAATAACTGTCAACTATGTTTGTGAGCATCAGTGTTTCATCTTTATTGATTCAATACATGTCTGGTCTGATAGCGTGATAGTTAGCTGTTCTGTCCCACACGCATAGGATACTGGTTCGATTCCCAATATGAGCAAAATCTTTCTATCTTTACAAATATACCAGTGTACTCAGCAACTAATTTACATTCTGGGAGATTAAGGCGGTTGTATGTTTTTTTTTCAGACATTTGGTGGTCTCTTCCTTGGAATATATTCCATGACAGTATATGCTCCGAGAATTCATTTGTTGTCTTTTAAAGCAAAGAAGCAAACAGTCCTTTTCCTGAAATAAAATCAACAAGGTAAAAGTTATGACCCTTTCATCAATTCTATGGTTAAACATAACGTAAAAAGATTAGTCAGAGGAAAAATAATTAGTCAAGATTTATTGAAATAGAGGAGTTATTATATTTATGACGAGAATAAAAAGGAATTACACGATGAGAAAACCTATCTGCCTTGTATAGATTGAGTTGCAGAAGGAGCAGAGCTTCAGGACGTTGACAGTTCAAATATACATATTGTTAATACAACTTAACTCTGCCACATTAAAATTTGAAGGGGGTCACACTGACACACTAACCATCGTTTTCATATGAGAATCTTTTAATTGTGCAGCTTTCACATTCTCAGCCCTCCCCTCAATAAAATTGTATAAAGAAACCTTTAGTTAGAAATTACACAGAGAACATGCGGGATTTTGGTGATAGAAGTAAGAAAGATTTTCTTTTCTGAATAAATGAGATGTTATGGTGAAAGGAACAATGTTGGTACCAACGGGTCAGTAAATGAGACTAGCTAAGTTAAAAATTAAGATAGTGATGACCAAAAACCTTCCCCACTCCCCCATCGGACCATGTGTCCGATTTTCCTGGGAGGAAAGCCTGTAATTTTTTTCCCTTACAGGAAATAAATAATATTGTTAATACAACTTCATGTTTGTTTTATCAAAGATGTAAATCTAAAGGGGAGATCAAAGTAATCGGATTTATCCACAAAGTTGCGTGAGTTTTCAGGGAGGATGGGGCTTATTAGAAAGACGCTGTTTGAAAAGAGATGCCTTTGAATAGATAGGAGAATCAAAGGAGAGGAATATGAAGGGAAAAAATGGTCGGACCTTACCTCCAATGAGAACCAGAACAAAGTTGATTTTCACACCTCTTCTTATTTACACCGGTTCCTGCCAGCTCCATCAGTAGCGGTACAGCAGCTTTAAGAAAGGACCAATGACTAGGAGGATTTGATGAAAGGCAGATAATTTGTCTGCCTACTGGAATCTTTGAGAGTCAATGTAATACTAAACGCTCTAAATTCAATGCAATGTTCGGAAAGTAAAGGACCTTTTGGTCAGTCCTATACACGCT
Source organism: Thysanoteuthis rhombus (assembly GCA_963457665.1). NCBI lineage: Eukaryota > Metazoa > Mollusca > Cephalopoda > Oegopsida > Thysanoteuthidae > Thysanoteuthis > Thysanoteuthis major. Next base: position 18,793,093 of record OY735223.1, read on the forward strand.
TACATATCATCATCATCATCATCATCATCATCATCATCATCATCATCATCATCATCATCATCCTTTCAACGTCCGTTGGACATTGAACTTCCCCAGTATTTGCCACAATTCTCTGTCGTGATCAGAGCGAGTACTTTCTGAATTCGTGTAGCTCGTCTCTCCATGTAATGCTCTACCGGCCTCGTTGCGCATGTGATCTCAGGAGATCCATGTTGTGAGTTGCAATGTCCATCGGTCGTCAGCCATTTTTGCAACATGGCCAGCCCACCGCCACTTGAGATTTTTAATGGATTCTATGATGTCTTTGACTCCTGTCTTCTTCCAGATGTACTGTGCTGTCTTGTGATCTCTCCATGTGAGGCCAGGGTGATCCTTTCTTATGCACTTTGCATGATTCTCAATTTGCAGTTCTATCCATTGGTTTGGTGCCATTTTTCATCTCCATAAGTGACAATTTTCGAGTAATGGCTTCCATGACCTTGGGGATTTACACTGAGTTAAAAGCCTTTTTGAAGTCAATGAATACTACAGCAAGTAGTATTTCACGTTCTGCTGCTTTTTCTTCTGCTGATTTACTGAATACAGGTGGACCATGGTTGAGTTGCTTATTTTAAAGCCAGCTTGTTCTCGTGGTTGGTTTTTCATCAAGTGTTTTTGTGATTCTGTTGGTAATGATTTTTGTGTAAAGTTTGTTTACGCAGTTGAGTAGGTTTATTCGCCGTAGTTGTTGATGTCTTTCAGTTTTCCTTTTTTTAAATAAAAGTGTTATAATAGCAGTGTTCCAATCATCTGGGACTTCACTGTGTTTTAGTTTCCTAGCGATGATTTTCCCTGCCTTTCGGAGTAGGTCCATAGTGATGTTGTCCGGTCCAGGGGACTTTCCTTTCTTCATCTGTCTATTTGATGGCTTGTTCCACCTCCCAAAGGGTTACTTCTTGGAAGTCCTCGAGTTGATTGCTCGCATCTTGCATATTTTGTTCATTGTTTTGTAGTCCTTGTTTGGATGAATAGAGTTTTGGTAAAATTCTTTGGCACGCCCGACAATCCTGTGTCTGTCTGTAGTCAGGTTTCCATTTTCCTTGAGTATGCTGATTATTTGCTTTCATCCTGAGTTAAGGTCTTTGTTCATAGCTTTGAAGTCACGGCCACTTTCGACAGAAGATTCGATGACTGCCGCCGTGTATCTTCTTCTCTCTTCCCTTCGTTTTTTCCTGATTTATTTACGAAATTTGGTCTCCACAATTTATTTTCTTGTTGTTGTCGGTGGCTTGACTGTCAACAAAAATTATTCTTAATACCATTTAAATTCAAAACATATTTTTTATCAACTTTGTAAATCGTACTCTGATATGACAGCTGCAATGCACTGAAATACCTGTGAAAATATCTATTTTAAAAGTACCCATTCTGAAAGCCATATTGCTTGACTATTGGACAACACGGTAACATTGTGTTATATACACGTCAGTGTGTGAGGCATTTGTACGTACAAGATCGGCATACACGGTTGTATCAAATAGCATCTTAATAACACGAGATAAGAAAATTGTAAATTTTCTCCATATTCCCAGGGACATTCTTTGAAGAATTTTCTGTGTTGATAAAATCAGGAATAGCAAATAATTTATGAATAGTTCATTGCAGACAGTTGCCCCGAAAACTTAGCATGAAACAAATTGAGAACGTATCATTGAAAGCCTTTTCTTAAAGCGTAATTGATGGTATCAATGGTATTGATGTAAGCCATGTGCAATAAAAAAAAAGGTCAGATATCAAATGACTACACCAACAACAATTAGTTTTACGTATCTATTTGATGTAAGTAGTTTCCACTGCCATTTTTTGTATCACGTCGGAAACATCTTAAAGATGCCTTGAAAGATCACTCGCTTTATCATCATCTACCCAATCACCCAATTGTTGTGCGTCGTTCGAGAGCTTTAGGTGGTTAGGCAAGAGCTAAGAAAATAGCTTCCACGTTAATTTACTGAAACGAACTTTGGCCGGTGCTTGCATAAGCAGTTCCAAGTGCCTTCTTGAGGAAATCTTTGAAGTGTCTTCAGTTTTTAATCAGCTTGTTATTTCTGGGTTATTATTATGCAATGGGCCAACTGCTGTTTACAGTTCAGAAAAATTGATTTACGAACTAAAACAATGGTCGACGTTAACAATACATTTTTTTCTTGCTCTGCATAGAGAAACTGATATTGTGACAAAATAATTCCCGAAAATGAAAACAAATTCTTTAAAAAGTTGAAAAATATACCGGTCACAAGAAAATCAATTATCCTTCTCGTACTAAAAATAATTCTAACGCACGATTGAGATTTGAAAAAAGAATTCCATAAATATGCAAGAGAGAAACTCCGCCAATAGACCTTTCCACTTATATACTCACTTGTCAGAGATCTTGATACTAATTTCGGTGCAGTATTGGAATCATCATCATCAGTAGACTAATAGCGTATGTCGTAAGACATAGATCTTCCAGATTCGCCCCTCTATCTTTTTGACCTAATCTAGTCCGTAACACCATCTTATATTTTGTTGGGTATTGTCTTGCTTGTCAGGTCTGGGCATCCACGCTGTGAGTCAAATGGTTGCCTGATATCCTTGCAACATGATAAACCCACTGCCATTTAAGTTTTCTTTTTGATTCAATGATATCTTTGAGGCATGTTTCTACCCTCATACATTGTGCTGTCTTGTGATCTCTCCATGTGATGTTGAGTAAGATTCTCCCAGGAGCGCGTTGCATGGTTCTCAGTTTGAAGGCCAGTCTTATGTTTATGTCTCACTTTTCAGCTCCAAGGGCGACTATCGGGAAAGTGCATTGGTTGGCTACCTCCCTTTTTAGCACAGCATAGATTTACTTGTTCTTGGAACTTAAGCTTACTCAACAAAAAGTTTGCCATCCTAGAGAGATCCTTGGTTTGATCTGGGTTTTTTCTGAGGATACCATGGAGATTTGTTGATCTAGGTAAATGCCATGGTTTACTTTCTTCAGCAAAGAGTTTTGATTTTGATCGATGTGTCTTTGTCCTCAATGTGTTAGTTGTACATGACATTTGTTTTACTGAAATTGATGTTGGAGACCCACTTTCTTGCCTTGAATACCCAGTGGCAAAGACAAAACAGACTGCAGGTAATCATAAATACTATCACTTGAGTACCTGGTCCACCAAAATTGTAGTTCATATTGCAGTAATGGACAATGATACCGAACGTTAAAAACTTGGCCTAGATCGAGAACAGCTTTCAATAACTCCACCAAAACGAATTCAACTGATTAAAATGTTTTCCTTCCTCAGCATTGTTGGGATTCAGCAGGAATTCATTATCGTATACATCTGAAACTAAGAGAAACTGGTAATGAGCTGATTAGCTTCTTGGAAGAATATAATTGAGTTATCTGATTGTGTAGGGAGCAGAAAAATCAATCAGTGACTTGACTGCATACCAATAACCACCTTTATTTTACAAAAGCAACACAAAAAATAACCGTTGGTTTTGGATGAAATGCTAATCTGTATATAGAGCATTATCTTAACCTTACACTTTCCGACTATTCTTCATTCTGCCCCATGAAATACTTTTTTTCTTAGTCACCAGTTATGAAAGTAGTAGATCTCAAATAAAAATCCCAAGAAAATTATTTTCCATCGAAACGGAATAGTTATACAAGGGAGGATAATTAAGTTGGAACTTGGAGTGAGGTTTTTAAAAAGCCAGTTCTGTACTTGGATGTAGAAAATGAAATTTTGAATATACGAAAATAGATCAATAAGCTCGTATCCTCACATGTATTTCTTAGAATAATTCAGATCCGGAATTTTCGCTTTGTAATCTATAATCTCTGTACCGGGGGAAACAAAATAAAACAAGGAAAAGAATAGAAATTTGAAAGGAGAAATTACAAGAATGTCAATGTAATAAACATTGTTCTCAACGGAGATAAGTTGAATAAGTGTACCAAACAGACATTGTTTGGATGTCAAAGTTGAAATCTCTGAAAGAAGCAGAAAGTTAATCAAAATCCAAAATCTCGTTAAAGAAGTTCGACGATTGGAATTAGAGAGACAACAATGGATAGCAGTTTTCATTTGAAAGTTAAGCACTATCAAAAAGAGACTTAACATTGAGCTTAGGTATATCAAGACATATGTAAAGAAATACAGAATTATCTGTTTTCTAGAAACAGCGCACATCAATAATGTAACAAAACGCATCTGGTTCTACTATGTGATCTGATTGTTCTGTAAAAACTTTCTAAAAAAATTTCAAAATATAGACAAGGATCTATTTTCAATATATATATATATATATATATATATATATATATATATATATATATATATATATATATATATATATATCTAAGAATCTAATTTCAATATATATATATATATATATATATATACATATATTATACATATATACATATAAATGTGTGTGTATATATATATATGTATTAATATATATATATATATATATATATATATATATATGTATATATATATATATATATATATATATATATATATATATATATATATATATATATATATATATATATATATATATATATATATCCATGGATGAACTTGAAATCGATTTAACTCAATATAACGAGATCTTTGTAATATTGAAGGAAGTTTTTGCAAAACAACTTTTTGATATATCCTGGCAATGGTATCAATAGGGTACGTCTCTAACCCCTCTAAATTGTTTACAGGTAAATTGGCTGGTTATTGCGTAAGGAACCTTACAAATGTTAAAATTATTTTTTTTTGGTTCAGCGACAAAAAAGCCGTTAAAAACTACTGCAAGTAGGTTTGTGTCGAGATATTCCATGTTTCATTTCTTTCCACTTTTTTTCAAAGATGATTAAAATTCAATATACGATGTCAATTGTTTTGAAACAATAAATGCCAAACACGCTAGAGTCTGTGAATAGGATTTTCTGTGTCTACGTCTCTGTCTCTCTGTCTCTCTGTCTATGTCTCCGTGTCCCCCTCTATCAATATATATATATATATATATATATATATATATATATATATATATATATATATATATATATATATATATATATATATATATATAGGCCTTTTTAGCCACAAAATCAAACGTTATGTAGTATATAATAACATCCATGTACAATCATAACACCCTATGTAAAATGAAAAATAAGAGCAAAACAATGTGTATCATGACACAGCCCCCAAAATAATAAAAGGAACATATATATCAAAATCATAGCTCTCGTGGAGTTGGTATCTAAGCAACACTGTCTAGGAGCCAGGTTAATATAACCGTTTTTCTTTTAAACAAAAACCATTACACGGTAAATAACTGAAGATCCCATCAAGGAAAATTCACATGGAGTACCATAAAATCAAATTCTGTGTTAACATAAAAACCATTGATAAAAAATCATAAATTTCCTTGCAAATACTGGTTTGAATGACATAGGTTTTAGAGAAAAATATCATGTTATATAGTTAGTATTCAATACTGTAATTCATTCTCGGCTATATGTGTCGTATGTATATCTATACTTATACATCATTAAACATGAGTTTATATATATTCACCAGAATGCATCTCAGTAAAAAATATTTTTGCTTCCTCCTGTCGTTATATCGATCTCATGGCACTCAGTATTTCATTGATTGCTTTTCGATTCTTCCTGTTAAATGTTCGTAAGTGAAATGGGGGTTTGAACATCGAATCAATGAAAATATCTTTCCCTGAGGCCTTACACTGATTTTGCCTTTCTCATCGATATATTTGAAGTATATGGTTGATTTATTTTTTCTTCATTCTCAATGCAAACGTCTATAATTGCGACCTCTTTATCACACAATAGCGCAAACGATGCCTCACCTAATTGGTGTGTTGGGGTCTGTGGAGCGTAAGTGTTTCTTTTTGCGTCTTTGACTGCACATATGAATTTGGGAATGCCTCGATGCTGCTTCCAAAATAGTTGTATTAATGTTCATTCATATTATTATGTCTTGGCAGGGAAAAAACAGTCATATTTCACACACAGGCATGAACATGCATTTGACTGTACATTCACAGATACACAGTATGCTGGTCCTTTTGCGGTCGGAGATGACTTTTTTTCAGTTCGAAGTGGTGGAGCAGATGAGAACACACTGCTGATTCTGGATTCATGCTTGTGTTTGATTTGGATTATTTCGGAGGAAACTCGTGTGTGCCGTCCGTCTTACTCTCTTGTCCCTGTCTGCCTAGGTCCACAGGCAAGGTATAATCAGGACAGCAGTAGACTGACCGACTGGCAAACGATGGCAAGCATGCTCTGCGTGGTCATTCCATGCTTTTATTTCGCTCGACAATATACAAAAAAAGCCTACATCTGGGAGATTTCTTACAAAGGTTTCTGCAGAAGTTAGTTTTCATGCTTGCACTGGCAAGAAATATCCATCATGCAAGAGTACTTATCCAACAAGGGCTCATTAGATTTCGTCAATAAGTGACGATTGTTATCTTATTCATTATGCATCGTGACTTGCAGGAAGACATTGACATCCATCTGAAATGACCTTTTGATTGTGGTCATCCTGGTGCAAAATTAGCGTACGAAAGTAATCGTTGTGTGGGAACGTGATGCATGATTCCAATGTACAATGGCATGTTTTTCAGTCCACCTTCTGGTGTACATTTTTTTTGGTAGATGTAACTGATGCTGTGATCTGAAACTATCAGATAGTTCTCCTTTGATCATTTTAGGGGGGAATCGGTTTCCCATTAGTATTTAGTTGTGAACTGATCCCAATGAATAATATCTCTTTAACTTTAAGTCACAAAAGTGTGGGTATATATATATATATATATATATTCCAAAAACAAATATATTCTATTCATTAAGTAATTGATTACTTCAATAACTGACAACATAAATTTGTTTTGGGAATACACACACACACACACACACACACACACACACACACACACACACACACATATATATATATATATATATATATATATACATGTATATGATTATACAGTTCTGTGTTTAATATCCCCCAAAGAGTTATGTGCTTAACAAGATTAGCACCCAGATGCTATTTTCAACTGTATTTCACATTATACACCTAATTTTATATTATGTTTCCAAAACTATGCAAATAAAAATTCACGTATCGTTACTCTTTACGCTATAAGTGTTGTTGGATAATTCTTTCTTGAATCATAAAAAACTGCCTCTGCATAATTTTAAAAAGATGAGATTGGTGAACTAATTGTATCAATTTATATACGTATATATTTATAATGAATAATCAAAGGTAAGAAACTTGTCTTTATAATACTTTTTAGTAGCTAACTTTTAACGTTATGTAACAGAATAGTGACTGAGAAAGGGCAGATAATTCAATCTCCACGCCAAACTATCATTTTGCTGGACGATATCCCACTCAAGGGTCCCAGCACTTTCGAGTCAGTACGTGATTTGGCAGATTTTTTTAAGGGCTTGCCATTTACCATCATTGAGGCCTGTTCTGGGTTGTACTTTGGCGTTTACCAATGCTCAATGATGTATTCTCGCTTTAAGAAGAGAAATTTCCAGCTGTAAGAGTAGATAACGAGCTCCCCACATATTTTTTCTAATAGTTTTAAGGCTCTTGTGGTTCAGCTCCAGAGGAAGACATCGTCTCGTTGTTTCGTTTACCCCGCTTCCCCTATCCCTATCCCCCTCCCTCCCTCTCTCTCTCTCTCTCTCTCTCTGTCTGTCTCTGTCTGTCTGTCTGTCTGTCTGTCTGTCTCTCTCTCTCTCTCTCTCTCTCTGTCTCTCTGTCTTACCAAAAAATGTTGTGACTACCAAGTTTTGATACTTCAACTGCTGTGATCTTCGGATAGACGATACGAAACATCTCCTGATAGTGTATATAAATTTCATTTTCATGCATACTGTTATAACTCTAATATGTATGCAAAAATAACGGTACATTCACACTATCCCAAGTTCTTTTTCTATCATCTTAATTGATGGGAAGCGGTTCTCAATCCAATGTATTTCACACTATTCAAAATTTGCACAAAACATTATGCTTTGGAAAAAAAATAGTTATATTTATCAGAAACACCTTTTATTGGTTAACAAGTAACTTAATCGATTATTAAAAGGTAGCTCATTTTGAAATCTGCCAAATTGAGTTATATTGTTTCTCTAGCTCGCGATTTGCCGGCAGTCATGGTACCAACAGAATGGAAATGAAATAAAAATAAAAGGCATACACCAACAAAAGAAAATTAGTTACTTGAGGAAAGAGAATTTTCACCTGCCCAGTAGGATCGTGACTTTAAGAATATTGATGATCACCGAGTCTAGCAGAATGGCATTTAGATAAGGATAGGGTTACTGTACTGTGCCGATTCTTTAAGTGGAGAATGTATTTTGGCTTTGGAAAGCAGCATTCTATTCCCACGCTGTATATCGGGTTCTTATACGTGACAAGTGGGTACCAAAAGACTTACAACGTTTGAGCAGCTGTAGCCAAGTGCTCCTGGCCGTATTGTTTTGTGTACCGAATTAAAAATTATCATCAGTGATCCATATTTTTTCTATTTTATTATTTTTTTATTTTTATTTTATTCTATTTATTTATTCATTCATTTTTTTTTGGGGGGGGGGAATAACACCCTCCGGATTCTAAATGATTGTAGACGTTTTTTCACTCTATTTAAGAAGTCTTCTCATGGAAAACGCCAGTGTTGTCATAGATATAATTTATCCTAACCATACCTATCCTTTGACAGATTTTTTCACATAACCTCAAATTCTGACACTGTAGTTGTTAAACAATTGTTCCAATTATTATAATCATCATTATTATTAGTCCAAGCAAAGTGACCATCTCTAGGATAACGGGACAGCTAGTTTCCCTAAATCTGCAGAACTCTACGCAGTATTCTTCCGGACTGAAAAAACACCCTTATCATTTTTTGTTCTATTGTCCCTATTATAACAGCATTTCCATTAATCTCTATGAATGATATTTTTCGACCATTCAGAAGGTTCCACTGAATCAAAGCACTACTACCACATCTTCTTTCCTCGGGTTTTGAATACTCACCGTTTATTTACTATATGAATTTCGTTTGTTCCGTTACTTCACGTAGGTTTTCTGGTAGTCTCTTTTGTGCTATTGATTTTTCCCTCGACACAATCAACTAAAATATTTTTTCCACTGTTGTATTTGTCCTTCAAGCAGCAAAAACACCTTCAATATTTAATGAGACTTGCAGTTCTCCTGGGCTTCACTGATGACCACTTGAGACATGAAATGAACGATGAATCAGAAAAGTGCAGAAACATTATAGAGCGGAGATGAGATACAAATAACGACAATTCAACACAGAGTTCAAGAAAGAACTCAAGAGAATTGTTGACAAAAGTAACTCCTGCATAGTTGCCTACAAAACACTTGATAAGAGAATCAAGATCGCTTGCAATATTAACCAGAAGCAATGGTATAAATCTGAATTGAATCAAATCATATCATTCTCAAATGTCATATCTCCAATTTATGTCGTTACAAAAGAAGGGGAAATCAAGTGAAGACTCAGTCTGGGATTGCAAGTCTTTGGCAAAGCAAGCTCAACTTTCAAAAATCAAACCATCCAAAAAATCCTGAAAAGAAAAGTTTACAACCAATGCATTTTCCCGATAGTCACTCATTGAAATGGAACCTAACCAAGAGACAGACCCACAAACTGAGCAGTCAGCAACACATACATGACACAAGCGTGCACGCCCGCCACTTTTTCTGGCCTGTTCTTGCATCAGGGAGCCTTTGGACTCGTCCTTCGGCTCTCCAATTATTACTCGGCCCAGCTGCAGGGTCTCTGTTTCCTAGGGGCAGCACTGCTCCATTGCACTTAAAGGAGCAGGTCCCCTGGTGGATGCTTTCGCGGTTTGACGTTGTCTAGCCATTACGATGAGCTTTTCAACGGTAACTGCGTCGGCTGGAGCCATCTTTGGAAGGCTTGCTCCTATTTCTTCCCACGTTAAGCCCGACCTTGTGTCACATATTGCTGTGGCGTGACAGTGATTAAATAGAATGCTCAATCTCACATGGAGAGACCACAAGGCAGCATAGTATGTAAGGAAGAAAACGGGAATCTGCAACATCATAGAAACTATCAAAAAACTCAAATAGCAATGGGCATGGATATCATAACTGACAACATGGATCCCAAGAGATCACATGAGAAACTAAAGCTGACAGAATACAACATGAAGAGATAAAGTAGACACCTTTTTTAAAAATACTGGCTCTGCGACGTCCATGATGGCAGATCCTTCGGAAGGTCTTCGTCCAACGACTGACGTTAAAAGACTGATGATGATGACGATACTTTTGTATTTTCTCAAGATCATTATACATGGACAGACTATCGCCACTAGAACAAGTTTTTTTTTCAAGGAAGAGACAAACCACAATTCAAATGTTGCTGCAGATTACTGATTTTTGTATTCGAGTGGTTTTCCACCGAAACTACATGGTATAAATATTAATTTTCAAACTAGCTTTTTCCCTTCATCCTAATTTTTCGTTGCTTGATATCACAACTTTGAATCAGGCCGTGATCCGACAGCAATGATTGAAAAGTTCAATTGGGAAAGAAAAGCCCACAATGAGAATCAAGATCTCATCTTCTAAACAGAGTGGGTATCGTATACGCCAGGCAACTTTTTAACATTCATCCACGGGGACTTTGTAGTTGAACGAAAGCGTATATCGCTCCGTGTGTGTGTTTGTGTGTGTGTGTGTGTGTGCGTGTGTGTGTGTGTGTATGTGCATGTGCATGTGTGTGTGTGCACATATGTGCATTAATTATTTACAAATCGATTTATTTTTCAAATACAATTAATTCGTTTCCATCATCATCATCATCATGATAATAATAATAATAATAATAATAATAATAATAATAATAATAATAATAATAAAAAAAAAAAAAAGTTGAGAGTGGTCTGTTGTTCCTTGGAGCTGCACGTGGGTAAGTGGAATTAAATTTAAAATTTATAGTTTAATGCCTAGCTACCCCCGAGTATGAATGAATGGAGTCTGTCCACCCCTGACCGTTAGGACCCCTTACTGCTAAGTAGATGTGGGGGGAAGTCCACCATTGGGAAAGAACACAGATTGCGAGATAGCCGGTAGAAGAAGCATTTTAATTTTTTGGCAAAAAGGTAAATTTCTTTCTTTGAATGATTTCTGGTGATTGACTTTGAAAACTAACTCAGACTAAATTCTTATATGTATATTGTCTCAATAATGATAATAATAATAATAATAATAATAATAATAATAATAATAATAATAATAATAATAATAATAATAATAATAATAATAATAATAATAATAATTTTAATTATAATTATAAGTGGTAGTTGTAACATTTGGACCGTATGAATGAACCCAGTGATGATTTTCGAAGGTTTAAAAGATATTTTACTTTAGGCTTTAAGAATGATTATTCTTGACATATTGATGATATTTCTACTTCTGAGATGGTTTTTCTTTGCGATTCTGAGAAATGTTCACCTAGATGAATTGTCCACTGCCAAATTCTACCTAATGAAAAGAAAAAAAAAAAAGTTGAGAGTGGTCTGTTGTTCCTTGGAGCTGCACGTGGGTGAGTGGAATTAAATTTAAAATTTATAGTTTAATGCCTAGCTACCCCCGAGTATGAATGAATGGAGTCTGTCCACCCCTGACCGTTAGGACCCCTTACTGCTAAGTAGATGTGGGGGGAAGTCCACCATTGGGAAAGAACACAGATTGCGAGACTTATACTAAGTCAAGACTTAGAAGATTTAAGGGAGACGTATGACCTTCAAGGTTGTTAATTTCACCCAGATGAAGCTTAATGTGTTAATTGTTAGGTCTGAATGTAGAAGGGGATGGTCATACCACCAAACAGATATATCTGTGCAGCAGAATGGCCTATCCATGTAAGGTTATACCATGGGTTGTAAGAGCTGGTGGGACTCCGAGAGTGTCACTGAGCTAATTGCCCACAATGAACCCACCAAGGTCTGGTGCTACCTTAAAAGAACCAAAAAGAGCTGGTGAGGCTCTTCGGTTATTTCTGAACCACATCGGTCTTAACCAACCCATCAAGGTCTGGCGCTACCTTAAAAGAACCAAAAAGAGCTGGTGGGGCTCTTCGGTTATTTCTGAACCACATCGGTCTTAACCAACCCATCAAGGTCTGGCGCTACCTCAAAGAACCAAAAACCCCTATCATGACAGTACAACCTAACCATTTTACCGCAAAAAACGGGGCACAAATCCGAGATTTGTGTGTCGTAACCGGCAGGTGTTCCCTTGTTAGCCACCAGGAGGGACCCGGTCGTCATCCTGTGACTGCTGGCCAAAACCCCGGCTCGTGTACCCTTAATGGCCTTCAGGAGGGACACAGTCGTCACATAGCTACTGTTGGCCAAGACTCATATACCACTAATGACACCCAGGGTAGGCGCGGTCCTCACGGAGTGACTGCTATAAAGAGGAAGAGATGGACAAGGGAGGAGAATAGATTAGTTATGTATTGTTACTTTAAAAGCAAGCCTTCAGTGCGATCTTATAGGGAGCGTATGCTCCAGATATGGAGGGAAAAATCTGATGTGGAAGTATCTAACCAACGCCTTGCTGACCAAGTAAAACAAATCCAAAAGAGGAAATGGCTGTCTGAGACAGAACTACTAGAGATTCGCATTAATGTAGAGAGAGACTCAGGTGACACATCTGTAGAATGCCCCCCCAGCACAACTAGTACCAATAACAAAACTATAAGAATTCCCCATAAGACCCCCACAGTAAACTATGCACCAGAGGGTGACGACGAGGCACCAACAGCAGAAGAGAAAACCAAAATACAAGCTTTGAAAGAGATCATGCGAGGAGAGAAAACAACACTCCCCTCTCTAAGAGACAAAGACAGAAAGAAAGTTGGAGAAGTGACCGAACAGGTCAACTGCCTCTTACAGCACATAGAAACGAACACCCTCCTAGAACTCAACAACCTAATTTACGCTGGGGCAAAAATGGTAGCACAAAGCTTCACAACACAAGATAGGAACCTGAGCAATAATAGGGAAGGGAAACCCAACTGGGAGAGAAGGTTACAAAGGCAGATCTCCCAACTACAGAGGGATGAAGTACTACTTAGAAATACACCACACACAGACAGACCACGAGTAAGACTATATAACAAATACAAAGTAACGCAAAAGGGCATCGCAACTGTAGTCGAAGAGTTACACCAGAAAAGACTAGCCAAAGAGGCAAGACTAAAAAGATACAGACTAAGAACGGCCCAATACACACAAAACCGCACATTCCAAAACAATGAGAAAAAGTTTTACCAAGATTTAAATGGGGAAAGAAGGCAGGACATGAAACCTGATGCCACAGAGGCCAAGAACTATTGGAATAGCATATGGGGGCACCCAAAAAGACACAACGTAACACCGCAATGGTTAGGAAACATGAGAAAAGAACTAGAAGATATAGACAAGGGGGAACCAATAATACTGAATGAAAACACATTGAAACATACTCTTAGGAAAGTAGCCAACTGGAAAGCACCGGGGCCCGACGGGATCCATGGGTATTGGTTCAAAAAATTCACCACGTTACACGGCAGACTCACTCACCTACTCCAAAATTGTCTAAATGAAGGCAAAGCTCCAGAATGGATGACTAAAGGCAGAACCACCCTCATCCTAAAAGACCCGGGAAAGGGGAACATAGCAAGCAACTATAGACCAATCACGTGCCTATCACTTATGTGGAAAATCCTGACCGGGCAAATAGCAGAGAGAATATACATGTCAATGGATAGAAGGGGACTACTACCAGAAGAACAGAAAGGGTGTAGGATAGGAACCAAAGGGGCAAACGATTTACTCTACATAGACCAGATGATCTTAAAAGAAGTAAGGAAAAGGAGAAAGAATATCGCAATGGGATGGATAGATTACAAAAAAGTATACGATATGATTCCACATAGCTGGATACTCGAATGCCTTAGAATGTTCAAAATTAGCGAACCGGTGGTTAAATTCATTGGTAATTCGATGGAAGACTGGAAAGTAGATTTGACAGCCGGAGGGGACAAACTAGCCGAGGTAGGGATAAAAAGGGGAATCTTCCAAGGAGACTCATTGTCCCCTCTATTATTTGTTCTAACAATGATACCGCTTAACAGAATCCTGAAAAACAGCAAAGGATACCACTTCTCTAAAACAAAAGGAAAGGTCAACCACTTAATGTACATGGACGATATTAAAGTGTTTGCAAAAAACAGGGGAGAGCTTGAGACTCTGTTCAACGAAGTAAGGGAATATAGTGAGGACATAGGAATGGAGTTTGGGATAGAAAAATGCGCAATCATGGTGATGCATAAAGGAAGGCTTTCAATGACTGAGGGAATTGAACTTCCGGACAACAACAAGATTAGGGCATTGACTGCACAAGACCGATACAAGTACCTAGGTGTCCTTGAATGTGACACGATAAAACGGGAAGAGATGAAGGAGAAAATTAAGAGAGAATACCTCAGAAGGATAAGGAAAATATTAGAAACCAAATTAAATAGCAGAAATCTAATAAAAGGAATGAACACCTGGGCTGTGTCAGTAGTTAGGTATACAGGACCATTTCTAGGATGGACAAAGGAAGAGCTCCAATCAATGGATAGGCGAACAAGGAAACTTATGACGATGCATAAAGCATTGCACCCTAGGGATGGTACAGATAGACTATACGTTAAGAGAAAAGAAGGTGGTAGGGGGCTCATCAGCATAGAAGATTGTGTCCAGAGAGCTAAAGTAGTCCTAGATAGATATGTGCAAACAAATAGTGAAGAAATCATAAAGAGCGCAAGGGATAGTGCAACAAACAATAAAATAGAAAACAATGGAACAGTACAGCAAACTAGAAAAGAAAAGTGGGAAGGGAAAAAATTGTACGGCGAGTTTAAAAGACAGATAAAAGATATAGTAGACGAGAAATCATGGACGTGGTTACGAAAAGGGAACCTTAAGAGAGAAACAGAATCGCTCATCATGGCAGCCCAAAACAAAAGCATAAGGACAAACTACATAAAAGCAAAAATCGACAGAACACAGACAAACAGCAAATGCCGCATGTGCGGTGAAAGAGATGAGACAGTAAACCACATAACTAGTGAATGTAGTCAACTCGCCCAGAAGGAGTATAAGCATAGACACGATAGAGTAGCAACGATGATACACTGGGAACTAAGTAAACGAATGGGATTCAACCATGGGGAAAAGTGGTATCAGCACAAGCCAGAGGCAGTTTTGGAGAATGACAACCACAAACTACTGTGGGACTTTGACATCCAAACTGACCACCTCATCCAGGCAAGAAGGCCGGACTTAGTAATAGTAGACAAAAAAAGGAAGGCCTGCCAAATAGTAGACGTTGCTGTACCTGCAGACCATAGAGTAAAAAAGAAGGAGGGTGAAAAAAGGGAAAAATACCAGGACCTAGCAAGGGAGTTAAGGAAAATGTGGAACATGAAAACCAGGGTAGTACCGGTCATAGTGGGCGCACTAGGAACTGTCCCCAAAACGCTGAGGGAGAGACTGGAGGAGATCGGGATTAGGGGAAGGATAGAGACCGTACAGACCACAGCACTACTTGGAACTGCACGGATACTGAGGAAGGTGCTAGAGATATAAGGACTGCAACGAATAGTAGCTCTGTCATGATATGCGAAAGAGGGAGGAGACGTTAGCTGAAGACCTGAGGAGACTTATTGTCACTCAGCCTTCAGCGATAACCACTGGGCAACCGGTGTGAAACTGTAAATCGTTAAATTACTGCGACCTATGAGTAGTAGGAGAGGAGGGCTGGAGACTTGAGGAGACTTGCTGTCACTCAAACTCCAGCGGTTACCACCAGGCAACTGGTGTGAGATTCCAAATAATAATAATAATATCTATACATATATATGTATATATATATATATATATATATATATATATATATATATATATATATATGTATATATATATGGCCTGGTGGTCAACGTTGGAGACTGACGGACAGCATGTCTCCTCGAATCTTTGGCTCTGCTCTTCCCTCTCTCACACTCCATATTAATGCTGAGGTTTACAGTTTCACAACATTTGCCCAGTGCTTATTGCTGAATGCTGAATGACAGTGAATCCCCTCGGGTCGCCAGCCCTTTTCTCATATTTGCCTCAATTATCACAGCAGAGCTGGGGTTCGTACACACTCCATCATTTCTTTTCTCCTCTCAGGCCATCGGTAGATACTGGGGGTTGTAGATCTCATATTCTTAGACATCTCTTCAGTATTCGTACAGTATCAAGTAGTGTTTTGTTTTTCATAGATTCAAATCCTCCTCTTTATCCCCAGTGCTTCCAATCTTGCATTCAGTTTCATTGGTATAGTTCCAAGTCTACCTACTATTACTGATACTACGTTGATCTTCATGTTTCACACCTTTTTTCAGCTCCCTCCAGCTTTTCACTGTCTTTCCTATTCAATCTCTGATCTGCAAGTACGGTCACATTCAGGATTAAGCAGGTTCTTCTTTTGTTGTCGACAATAACTAGGTCCGGTCTCTTTTCTCAGATGGGGTGGTCAGTTTGGATGTGAAAGACCCAAAGTAAACTGTGGCTTTCTTTCTTCAGGATTGTCACCGGTTTGTGGTCGTACTATTTTCCTCATGGTTGAACCCAGTGCATTAGTTCAATTCCTGTCCTTAGAATTCTCCGTAATTCTTTTTTTTTTCTTCAACAGTTCCTATCTTTAATTCCTGTGTGTTGTGTTTCTACTTCCTTTGCTACATTTTTTGTTGTTTGTTATGGGTATTATTATTACTAGGATTAAAATTGGCATTTCCCATACCAATTGCCTGATAGCTGCAACTGGACACTGAGTGACAGCAAGTCTCTAGCCCTCCTCTTCAAACCCTCATAGTCAACAACATTGCTACAAACAATTTCTTACCTGTTAGGTTGTTACCCTGATGGGTGCGAAACAATAAGCCTTTATCAGGTCTCTAGCTCTCGTTCTCATGTCGTCATCACCTGTCACAACAGTGCTGTGATTCATACTATCTCAACTATAGCTTTTTTTTGGCTGTTGAAACATTATCATTAGCTGGGGGTCTTTGGTATCATATTACCTGCTGTCCCCCTCAGTATCCGTGCAGTCCCCAATCGTGCTGTAGTCTGTATAGTTTCATCTGATCCTTGTATCCCAAGTCCCTCCGATCTCGTTTTCAGTATCTTTGGTGCGATTCCAAGTACACCAACTACTACTAATACAATGCTGACTTTCATGTTCCACACCTTCTATAGCTTCCTTGTCAGGTCCTGGCTTCTCAACCTCTCACACTTTTACATGTGATTTGCTGTCACGGTCTCATTTATCATTAGGTTTTCCTTCCTTTATTCGATCCCCGTGCAGCTCATCAGATTTGTAGGACGATACCCATCATCATCAGTCTTTCAACGTCCGTCGTTGGACAGAGAACTTCCCCAGGATTCGCCACACTTCTTTATCATGGGCATCGCAGAGCCTGTACTTTCTGAGCTTGTCTTGCTCGTTCCATCTAATATTCTGCTGGCCTTGGTTGCACAAGTGATCTCGAGGGAATCATGTCGTGAGTGGGAATGTCAATCAGTTGTCCGTCATTCTCGCAACATGTCCAGCCCACTGCCATTTGAGTTTTTTAATAGATTCTATGTTAAACCACCAACCAGACTTCATTGAAAGATTGAAGCTACCAAAAAGGTTATTTCCTCCTTTTTATACGTGTTTGCGTTTATGTGTTTGTGTGTTTATGTGCTCGTAAGTCCTAGGATTCCTGGCCATTCTGTTTAATTTCCAAACTTGAAAATTGTCCTCAGTACTCCACTAAAGCCTTCTAAAGCGTTACGTTTTTATTTTTTGGAAAGCTTTTTAAACCTTTCTTGGGACTTATTTTGCCGGTTTATTTTTTCATTCAAATTGTATGTAGATCTCCAGAATGTCAAGAAGCTTTCCTAGTTTTATTTTCAGTGTTTTCCCCCGAAAGCGCCTGTGATGTCATTCGACCAATTTTTTTCGATGGAATTTTCTCTACAAGATTTAACATTTTGACGTTAAGGTTGGCCAATATCAACAGAGGATTGATATCATCATCATTATCATCATCATCATCGTCATTATAATTAATATTATTATTATTGATCGATTTTTGCTCTCCCCTAAATATTAATCAGACACTCAGTAACGTAACGAAAACAAAACAAAGAATAACCTCTTTTAAAAACACCAAAACAGAAACAGGTGCCCTTAATTATCCCATTAGAAAGAAAAAGCGTGAAGATCCGAAAATTAATTTTCAACCAACAAAAAACAAATGCTTCCCTCTCTCAAAGAAATCGTAATTAAAAAAGAATGAATAACAATTTTATGAACCAAGGAATCGATCGATATAGTTCTCCTTGCTCGAATCCGCCAGTGTTTCTTCTCTCTCCTTGCCTAAAACTTGCAACGTCTCATTAATAAGCTATCACAAATCTAATCACAATTTTTAACTCAGACAAAAGATTTTCACTTCCAGGTAATTAAAAGCAGAAAAAATATTGAGCTGTATAATCTGAAATCAAACATCGATACCAGAATTAATTGAATTCACTTTTAGTATCGATATTCTTTTAAAATACATTTAATATCATTTTAGTCTTTGAATTTCAGTTGTGAAAAAAACATTGTAAAAAAAAAAAGAAGGGCAATTTCGCTTCAGTGTGACGTAAATGATTACTTTATTTTGTCGAGAAAATAAGGCACGTTTTCTCAGGCTAATTTCCATTCAGAGAAACCTTTGTCTTTTTGGGGGAAAAATGTGTACGAGAAAAAAATGAACAGCAAAAATTGTGTTTAGCATCCTTTTAGAAGCGAATCGTTATAGGCGGTACGCACTCTATTGTATTTTCACCTACACTCCAGCTTCCGTCATTTTTTAACCCGACTTCCGAAGAACCAGCTCTGTAAGCAATTCATCATTTTTTGGTGGTAGAAAGGGGTCGCTCTCCCGATCGCATTATCTGGCATTTGAGACGCAGGATCATATAAGACCCCTCTTGATTTTTGTTGGTAAAATCTCATTTTTTTTTTCTTGCTTTTTTTTTAACCCTCTTATCACTCTGACCTTCAGGTTATTTCATCTCACTTTTATCGATTCAAATCCATATCAACACCTGCAGTGGCTGGCTGTTTATATTATAAATCTAGCGCAGTGGTGTTAATAATCAACTGATAAGGCAGAAAATAGAAAAAAGAGCATCCGATATGCCGTGAAATACTGTCCCTAGGTTGAAGAACTGATCTTCAGTTCCAAAACACCATCACTATAATTATAGATATTTATTTAGCCAAACTAGGCATAATAAAGGCCAAGCTATCTTTGCAAAGATGCATCGTCAGTCATCATAGTATTGGCCATTTTATAGCTTATAGTGGTTAGATTTTCGATAAAATGGCTATTGGGTAGAATTAATTTCCAAGGTAACTGAGTACATTTCATCTCTCCGGCATGGACGTAAGTATTTTTTTTTATCTTTGAAAGTATCAAATGAAATAATAAAAGGCCCTCATTTATAATGTGCATGTATGAATAAATTAACTTATTCAATATGAACGAGAAAAATGTAGCTGCTGTTATCTATTCAAAATTGTCATAATAAATATGGCCCATATGTAAATGGCTGCATGATTCATCTTTGCAGAGATAGCGTAAGGGTCGATTAGAGTGCAAATAGTATATTTGTGCTCACTTAAAATATGGGGTGATAAAACTTGCTTTGAAAATTGGCATTCCAATTATCGTCTTTCAACTGGTTGGAACATTGTCAACTGAAATAATTTGCTGCATCATTCATCCTCGAAAACAGAAAAAAAACACACACACACATAAAAAAAATCAAATTCTGCTGAGACTCCAAAGAGTCTTTACGGAATCCCAGGAGGGTTCCCATCCCTCATTTGAAAATCTCTGTTGTGGACATTTCTTTTTTTTACCATGGGAAATATAAAAAAAACACCTGGGTTTCTCACTGCTTCCTCCGCACTCAAACAGGTGACTACCGTTTTTAAAAATCATTTTGTTGGTTTTCCTATTTTCTTTCTCGTAACTTTCGATATTTCCTTTGCCAAGTCATAAATTTAGAAAAAAATAGATTGTTTTAAAACCAAAATTTTTTTTTGTATCTTTGTTAAAAAGTTTATTTTAATTAGTTCCGTTTTCCGACGTTTTCAACTTTTTTTTCCGTTCCAATCAAACACTCTTTTTGTTTGTATTTGCTCTAGTTTTTAAATTTCCTCATGTCGGTTCCCAAATTACCGGGTCGCTTTTGAGTAATAACCAGTTCCAGGCTCAAACTTGTAATTGAAGAAGAAAAAAATTCCGTTAGGCTATTCAAATTTAAAAAGAAAAAAAGAATAGGTCTGGTTAGTCACCCAAGCAAATTGTAATGTAACAAACATTTTTAGACAGCGAGCAGTGTTGGGGTGATCAATCGAAAATTGGGAAAAGAGATAATCCAGGAATATGTTGCTTTTCTTTCTTTTTGTTAGGCGGTAGAGACTAAAATGTCTGCATTTTCAAAAAAGAAGCGGGCCAAAACTAGAAACTAATTCAGCATGAACACACCTGACAAATTGAACGTATTGCTTGAACATTTAAAGACGGAGTATTTTTCTCTCCATGTTGAAATGTTTGCACATAGATTTAACGTTAGAAGCGACCTAAAAAACTGAAAGAAACCTGTGTTGACCAGTTTGATCGACGGTTCCTAACACAACACTCACCTGTATTTCTCAGAACAATCACCATCACCACCTGTTAGCCCATTGATAACCTGATCAGCACAAGCAGAGAGAGAGAGAGAGAGAGAGAGAGGTGAGCATGAAAAAGCTATAAAACGGATGACTGTGAACGGTCAATAAGCATCAATACATAAGACACCCGGCAAAAGGAGAGCAGTGTAGTATTGACTACATTAAGCTACCTTCTTCTCTGGTCCGAATGCATCAGCCAAAAGAACAACATTTCAGTACAAATATTTTAATTCAATTTATACTTGTCAAGTATTTCATCCCACTATTTGTTTTGTACATTTAAATGAATGATACTTTATCGTGTTTCTCAAATCGTACCACTGTCAAATTTTAAGCCCTCTCAGTGTGAGCTCAGGAGAAATGGCATATTGCATGCTGATTTAAAGAGCTAGACTCTCCCTTACATAAATATGTATATAAGGTATGGTTTTATAAAATTTTCTTCCCTCAAACAAAACCGCCACTATCTATAAAATCCGATGTCCGGGAAAGCTGAGTTGAGGAAATATCTGTCTATGCAAGTTTTTCATATTTACTAAATTCTATTGTATCTGTTCTTATCTGTCATCCACATTCAAATCTAAAATTATATTACGACAGGTCTCTTTTGTGATATGTATCGATTAGTCTTTATATATGCATTTATTGTTGTCTATTCCCGTCTTTGTATACGTGTGTGTGTGTTTGTCCTTCTTCGTATGTGTGAGTGCCTGTGGCTGTGTACATTGGCATATCCTCTGAATAACTATTTCAAATAATTCTTCCCCCTGGAAACGGAGATCCTTACGGAGATATCCTGGAAAAAACTTAAGACGAGTCCTTTTTTTTTTCAAATTCATCAATATAACTCCTTTTGAAAGGAATCTTTTCTCCAGGAATGTCAAGCATCGATTTATTATTGTGAACCGATTTATTCTCGTTGGGATGACAGCCAGGACAGGCGTAGTACAGTTTGGAGTGAACAGAAAAAAATATGGATGTGCGTATAAAAAGATTTGGTAATATTTTTTTTTTATCGCGACTTGTGAGTCGGTAAGCATTCAAACAATGATTTGGGAGCTAGTCAAGTATGAAATCTCAAGGTTTTGGGCAACTGCAATAATAGCAAAAGGCGAAAACAAAAGGATAAAAATTGGTGTTTTAGAAAAAAAAGAGGCTGAAACGAAAGAATGACGGGAGAAATTTCCATATAGATTAGCATATTACCCTCAGTGTTTCTCAGAAATTTTGAGATGAGGCATAATTATTATTTCTATTACTATTCGGACTATCCTCATCTTGGTTGTTTTTCAATCCCAGTGTGAGACTATGATAATACTAAGAATGCTAAGAGGGGAGTGCAGTCAATATACCTCCATTGGTTAAATAAAGGGTTCGGTTCGTTACTTCTCCACACCTACCAGATGATACCTGATGAAGGCCGTAAAGTACAACAGCCGAAACGTAGTATGAAAAAAAACCAAAATGAGGATAGTCCGGATAATTTTAGAAATAAGCATATTACCCGTTAAAAATACAGACTTATTCGAGTAATGTTAAATTGTGCAAGCATCTAATGCAAGATATGGTTGGGGATACAATCGAGTTTTTTTTGCAACAGAACCTCCCCGAGGTGCACACAATTGGATTGAATGAGTACTGCCCTTGATTAGATTAATTCGAGACAGCGAAGAAACAAAAGGCGTCTGTAATTAGTTAAGAGCAAGTGTGTAATCTTTCCTGGTTATAACGCCAGACCGCATGTTTCTTTAGTAATTAGAAAGGAATTGTTTTAGCTTGGCTGGAAATTTTTCCCTCGTTCATTATATCCACTTAATACTATGCATTCAGATTACTATTCATCCTATTCTTTACAGAAATATCAACATGAAAAAGAATTGAAAATGATCATGAGGCTACAAAAGACGCACAAAACAATTTTTTGATGATTTCTTTTTAAAGTTTTGGGAGGTTCCAATTGTGAAGTTCCCCGAGGGATTACTTTTGTTTATAATAAAACAAAATGAACTGCTTGATTTCATATTATTCAACCCTTTCGAACAAAAAAATATTCTTTGGATATAACTAGTTTTTTCTTGAGTAATCTCAGAAACACTTTCTCGGTACAGCTTTCTAGATTTATAACACACGGATTGAAATTTCAGCTACGAATTAGCATTGCATATCCTGTAGCTGAATTAATTGTTCATAATCCTTACTGATGATGGGCAGTCGTGAATCACCAACATTTCAAATGCTGATTTTAACATTAGTTAGCCTTTGTGACAGATGGATCGATTTGAAAACCGTCTGTTATAAAAACTGCAATCACTTTTGTACCAGTTTAAGCTTGGAAAATGCATACAGTTTATTGAAGTCTCCTGCCCTTTTCAGATGCATTACCATGATAGAAATAACGGATCTAGTGGTCGTAATATACGAGAAAGTTCGAGAAATGAAGAGGAGGTAAATCTAGGAAGCTTTAATGCCGATATAAGGAGTAATTACTTAAATAGTTTAGCGCAAGGAACTTCATGTATCGGAGCAATTAATCCTAGCAATAGATTATGTATTCGCTTAGCTACTGGCAGCTTCAGGATGCTTAATGTTGCTTCTCATATTCTTCTACATCTATTGAACGTACGTTAACATTCAAGTTCCAACATTTTTACCGATTCCACACATTTTTTTACTTATTTTGTCCTACAAAGTTAAATGGACAGATCTTGTAATTTTAGAAGACAGTTTAATGGGTGCTGTGTACATCCTGAGTGTGGTTGTGTTTGTTGTTGATTGCCTCAAGCTGAGGTCTCCTTTCCTTTGATGTATCCAGCATACGTACGTAGTACTCATCATTTATTGTTCCAACAGGCTTTGCTGAAAAGTAGCCAGTTAGCCTAGAAGTATTTTTCTCCTTTCAAACCTGATTAATCTTCATTTGATCTCATTTTTTTCGTAAATAGAGCGTAAATCAGGTGTTTGAAAAGAATGAAAGTGGTGTAGATTCTCATTTCAGTAAATGCAAATACGTTACGAATAGGCAACGATATTCGAGTACGTTGAAATAAAAAAAGGCTATCGGCGATGGAGAAATTCTCAAAACATGTTTTGATTCCACGCACAAAATACATATGGAACAACTCATTTTCCATGGAAAGCATATCTCTCTTGATCCATGGATATCTCTGATGTATGCAAGACGGTGACTGAGCATTCTTGTGTATTGTATATGAAAATCCACTTGTTTGGCATATATGTGGCTATATCGCACGAAAAGACGAAGAAGTGTCATCAAAGCGAATGTCTTGTTTGATGTCAAGTTCTTCTTTGCAATCATCCTGTTTCCGTAAGATGGAGGAATTCAAGTAAGACAGGGCCTTCAAGAGGGATGCATCGGGAAAAAAAACAGTTTGCGAATACTCACAAGCAATAACTGATGTATTGATGAAGGCAGCTGCCATTGAGTTATGCAACTAGCTAGCTATTATGCTAGTATCTCAAGCAGATATGTTTGATCCTTGCTGTTTGATACGTACAACCAAGAAACAGATCTGCTGACTAAGAGGTAGCCAGCGTGCGCATAAGAGAATCATGCTCAACCTAACATGGAGAGATAGCAAGACAACGTGATATATCAGGAAGAAAACGGGAGTCCGAGAAATCATTGAATCACGACTCACAAGATGGATCCCCAGGTACCACATGCTAAACATGATGGGGAGGTGAACTAGACAAATTCAGAAAATATTGGCTACATGACGCCAATGAAAGAGAGATGTGACGGATCCTGGAGGAGATCTATATCAAGCAATGGAGTTGAGGTATTCATGATGATGATGATGATGATGATGATGATGATGTCTTAAACTATCTAAATACTAATCTTTACAAGCTGGCCAAAACGTTTGTGTTTGCTTTTGACTAGGCTCAGTCGATAACTACTTTTTTTTTTACTTGTGATTAGATATACGGGGTAAAATCAATGAGTACATAGCTTGACGGAGTTAACAGTATTTTTTTATCCGGAATCTTCTCTGTATGTTGAATTCACGTGGTCAGTAAAGAACTGATATGTTTGGAGGGAGAAGATTATATTGAAAAACATTTGGTGATTAAAATCAATACCCTTCTCAACATCAGGATATAGGATATAGACAATGATTACCTAAGCATACTTCAGTATTGTGTAAAAAAAATACATACTGCAATTCTGAGGGATATATATATATATATATATATATATATATATATATATATATATATATATATATATATATATATATATATATATATATATATACTGAGGGGTGAGATGGTATGGAAAGATGACTGGCGTAGAGAAATAGTCAACAAACTAGTCCTTCCGTAGATAAAAATTGTAATCAGTTCAACCCTCTCAGGGGATTCAAACAGTTCGATGGAGTGGTAAAACTGTTTAGTGGAAGTCACAGCATTGTAAATTAATTCTTGAAACGTTGTGTTACGATGATACTAGTGGGGTAAAAGGCGTTATTAGCGTAAAAGACCAAAATTCATTTTAATTGCATCATTGTAATAAAACCAACTCTAATGAAAAAAAAGGTATGTTATTGAATCACTGTATTCAATTATGTATCTAAGTATTGCCATTAAATTGTTTTGAATCAAAATAAATCATTTATCCTATAGTTTTTTGACTGTGACATTCCGTGTATCGTAAGGAAGTTTTTGTGTATGTCTAGACTCCCAAATTCAGGTACAAATCTTGCATGGGAAACGAAATTTTGTCTTTTAATACATATTACGCCTCAGAACCAACAGTTACTGTGCCACTTCTGAATTAACTATGTTTAACGCTTCCTGTACTAAGATTACACCTGTCAGACATGGAATAACTAATTACGTATGAACTTCTGCTTGAGATCAGAGTATTGGTGTCCTTTGTATTGAGATCAAAGTGTTGCTCCTCGGCGCCCGTCTGAGGATCCGTTCGCGTTGCCAAGGATAAGAACGTTTCTCACCGGGACTTCAGCCTATAATTAGTGTAGTATACGTGTGCCCAATGGGAAATGTTACACGATCATACAGACATACATACACACTTGTGTAACCCCCATTTATATATATATATATATATATATATATATATATATATATATATATATATATATATTATATATATATATATATATATATATATATATATATATATATATATATATATATATATAATATATATATATATATATATATATATATATATATATATATATATATATATATATATATCGATACTGAAATGTTGCTGCCTTCGGCAGTAATATACTGTTGCTGTGTTAGTGACAGCACTATGAATGCAAAAATAAATGTAAAGTAGGGCATTTACACTTGCTATCGCCTCACATGGGCCTGTCAAGGCTTCAGGCATCAGTATCTTCACTGTTCCGCTAGTTTTTCGAGCTTTATGATATGAGAATTGAACTTGAAAGAGCCAAGCACCGGATGTGGTTTAATTTATTTCACCATACACTATTTCATCAATAACTGGGGAGAGGTGAGGAGTCAGAATCATGTCTTTCCCAAGGTCATCAGTGCCAACATCCGTCTCAGTTGGAGTTTGAAGTCGTCGAAGAGTTCATCTTCCGTGTTCTTAACCAGTTGGCCACTGGCACATCAATTTTTGAACGCCCCACTTGCCAAAATTCCTAACAGTTCCAAAGGAACAGTTCTTAGTTCGTCGAGTAAATTATGACGTGTATATCTTCAATCAGGTCATATTAGAGAACAGCCTGCCTTGCTCAAGTTACGCTCCGGGTTCACATAAAATTACTTGGAGGAATAAATGTAATAATGCATGAATGAATTCAGATGCTTTGATACAAATCCAAGATGTTCAGAAAATGAGATTTTCTTTAGGCATACTTACCCTGTACACAGAGAAAATAGACTAAACCTTGAAAATGCATTGCCCTCTTTGTTCAAGACAGCACAATAAGAAAAAGAACATGAGTTAGATGCATCATAGAATCTATTGAAACTTATGTATCCATGGGCAGGCTATGTTGCAAGAATGACAGACAACTGATTGACATCATGACTCACAACATGGATCCTTAGAGATCATAGGCAAGACCAGAGCCAACAGAATACAAGATGGAGAGATAAACTGGACAAATTTGTACAATACTGGCTCTGTCACGCCCACGATAGAGGAGTGTAGCGTATCCTGAGGGAGTTCCATGTCCAACGACGGATGTTGAAAGACTAATGATGATGATGATGATGACTGATTGTAATATATATATATATATATATATATATATATATATATATATATATATATATATATATATAAAGAGAGAGAGAGAGAGAGAGAACCACGGATTAAATTTGATTTTTGGTTTAAAAAAAAAACCCTATTGTTGATACTTTGTTGACTCACCACAACTGTTTTTTTTGTTTTTTTTTCATTAGGTATCTGATTCCACAGAGCTATTGTTGCACCTCACCTCCACAAACCTCTCTTCCAAATCGTATTTATTCATGTTAAGATCCGTGATGCTGACCGACCGGACTAAACGTTCGTAGCTTGTTCTTCTAGAATTTGTTGCAAAGCTTTTCATGCTAAGAGTGGAGAATTATCTTGATCAAAATAAACATAAGCAACTAAATTCGATATTCACAACATACTCATGCCGTTCGCACTGGATTACCATTGTCCCTCAATACTCTACGGCATCCCAAACCATGGCCCAACGAGCCTTACTGGTATGAGTGAAAACGTTCCTTTTGGTAATATTGTGTCATAGCAGTTTTACTGGTGGTTGAATTACGTAGCGATTCTTACCCCTGTCTGAATTTTGCCTTGCTAATTGTTTGTCTAGTGGTGATCTTGTGAAATTGGACTCCTGTTCTCGCTTTAAGATTGGTTATGGACCGATGAAGGATATGCTGCAAGGCTCTGATATAACTGCTACATCACGATGTTGTACATCTGGACTTGTTTTTTGTTAAATACCTCTGGTCTTGCTTCCCTCACTCTTTTGAATATACAAAAAGTTTCCTAACCGTTTGAAAATTGATCAGCTCAGCTATTGCATGTTGTGATAACATCTGATATTGTAATTCTGCATCGCACCTCGTTCCGAATCACACGGATTTGATCTCCGTTCAATACTGTGTACCCTTAAAACCGTTTCTAACAACGACGAAAACCGGTAGCTTGAATCTTGACCGTTTATATAATGTAAATCGTCAATAGATTTATAATTTAGTTGTAATGAAATTTTCCATTGATTCAGATCGCTCAAAGGGTAGCCACTGCTCAACTTTTCACTTCTGAACAGTTATTGTGAATGACCAAGACAAAAATTAACGAAAATAATGAATTTATACCCGGCTACTAATAGAAATTTTGAAGTGTACTGTATATGTAAATTTAATCGACTGTCTAGGTCTGTCTGTCTGTTAGCTAACCCCAATTAATAATTTAAAAAAGCCCTCCGACTAAATCGGTATCTGTTTAGCTGCATCATAACAAAATAACAATAGAAGTTGATAAAATCTGATTTATATAGTCATACACTGACTCAACACAAAATGGCGTAGTTACCAGATTTGCATAAGTTTAATTTCTAGCATTTATAATTAAATTCCAAGGAAATATTTCTGGTTTGATCCTATCGCAATTATAGTAGTAGGGTAATAAATCACAATATCCAACCGAACCCCTCTCTTTTCTTTCATCTATATATTAATATTAATATCAATATGATTGACGAAGGAGTAAATACTTGAGTTAACTACTCTCCTATAGATATCTTACTGCTTAGGTATCAGCAACTTTGGAAAGCTGTTTAACTTTTTGTCAATCTTCACTCTAGCCCCATGTTCATGACAACATAGATCTAACGGAAGTAATTAAAATCTTGTCACTATTTTAACACTTAATGGTCATCAAGCCGATCTTATTGCTCATGCTGATACACAAATTCCTAGTAACTGCCAAGTGATGGCGCTGTTGCCAAGATGGACTTCCTGGCGAATCATTGCAAGACAAAGATTGGTGAATATGTGCAAGTATATTGTAGGCTCTCACAAGAGAGCGTATAAAGCGAAATCAAGTAGAATTTTCCTGAAATGTAATTTTTTGCGTGAAATAGGCTACGGACTGATCGATTAACCTACATAAATATATATGGAGGCCACTATTCATACCAAATGATTTCCTGCCGATCATTATGTGTCATTTTATTTTGCCTTCATTGCTGCCTTCTGACATTTTTTTACCTGAACCAGCATCTTCCCGCTGTGTTTGTAGCATGAAGTATACACTGAATGCAGAATACAAACTATGACTTGCTGATACAGAATATAATAATTAACAAAATAAACTGAAAATCAACTTAGATTTGCAAAAAGATCTATGGAAAGAGTAATACTGGGAATTACCATAAGACATAGAAAGATATCGTTGTGGATTAGGGGGAATGGAGGATATATAGATTTGTCAAACAATATGGAGAATGGACATCTAGCAAGAAAAGATGTCAGCATATGGAGTAGAACAGGCTCGCTAATCGGTGCTCATGGAACGGTAGACGCAGTGAGAAAAGACCAAACAGAAAATTGAGGAATGAAAAAAAAGCATTCTCGGTAAGACATGGTAGAGGTTAATGCGATTGTGGTGTTCAAGAAGAGAGATGGTGAAGCGCTTCATCCAATAATGTGTTTATGATGACAGATAATGACGATTACAGTGTAGAAGCGCAGTGTTAGTCTGATGTTGAACAACACGGAACATGTTCTTGGTGAACTGTGCTTGGTTTCCGGCAGTAGTGAATTGTATTCATTTTGCTATGATGTTCGAGGGAATACACGAATATTTTGCCCAGAACAGATTATGCCACTGATTACTGCCTGCTAATGGTACCATGTAACAGAATTCTATCTGAGATGGGATGAGCAACATCAAGTATCTAAATTCCATTGGGTCAAAGAATGCTTTAGAGACCGGAACCTATCATGGTATTCGGATAGTTAATTAAGTATGGATAATATGACTTATTAGCTTGCTACGTATTGAATATCTTTTTCTAAATAAAAA